>JADMNL010000023.1:500642500-501842500 GCA_016271365.2 Neoceratodus forsteri
CTGGAACATCCAGGCTGCAGTTACAGCTAGGAACAGGGTCATCCTAGACTCCCTGTAAGGGGCATTTCTCAGGCAGATGGTCAAATATCCCACTAGGGATGGAACAGTGCTGGATCTGGTACTTACAAACAGGGGCAGCATTGCAGGCATCACAGTGAGTAGCCCCCTGGTTACAAGCGATCATCATACAGTGTGGTTTGACATACGGATTGGGTAATGTGGTCTGATATATGGACTGGGTAGGAGAAAAAACACACTAGGACAAGGGTACTGGACTTCATGAGAGCAGGTTTTAAAGAGAATGCAGACTGCCTTAGGAAATACCTTTGGGGGGAGGGATAGCAGTGGGGTGCAGGTAGAATGGAATAGAATAAAGGAGGAAATAACAAAGGCAATAGCAAGTTGTGTGAATTTAGTAAGCAATGGCAAGAGGAGAAAGAGGCCTTCTGGATTCTCAAAGGAGGTGGCTAAGACAGTAATGGAGAAAAGAAACAGCTTTCAGGAAGTACAAAGAGACCCACATGGTGGCAGACAGGGAGGTACAGTGAAACATAGGGAAGAAGAAAGAGGTAAAGATAGCAAAGGCTCTAACTGAGGAAAGGATTGCCTTGGAGGTCAAAAATGGGGATATGACTATCTTCAGTTAAGTGACGGAAAAGGTGAAAGCAAAGGGTTGTATAGTGAAGATCAGGAAATGGGGGAGTGACTGTGCAGAGGAAGACAAAGAAAAAGCCAAAGGGTTGAATTTTCAAAGAAGGATGCAGGGCTTGCAACAAGCCCTGCATCCAACCCTTGCTTTCATGCAGCTATGCCAATCACCTTTGTGGCAACTGCGCACAACTTTAGTAGGTCAGCCGCAGCTCTGACAGTTAACCCAATCTATGGCAACTTGCACCAAATATTTGGCCCAAGCCCCATAAAACGGGTGCCCAGGATTCCTACAAGCTAGACCAGAAAAATATGATCTAATTCATAGCAATCAGTGCACTGGATAGAAAATCCTGATCGCCACCGGGAAAGTGATGCAAGCTCCGTGTGCCATATGGTTGATACAACTGCGGCTTGTGGCATTCATCCACATTTGAAAATCCATCCCAAAATTCTAAAAACATATTTCTGCTTGGTCTTCACAGTGGAAGGAGAATAGTCCATCATTCATTAACAGGCATTGAGGGGAGTGAAACAAGTAAATTCATAGAAGAGAGTGTCCACCAGGAGTTGGAAGCCCTTAAGGAGAACAAGGCGATGGGGCCAGACAGAATTCACCCAGGGGTACTTAAGGAACCGAGTACGATGCTAGCCGCACCTCTGGCAACACTGTTTATCACCTCATTGAAGACAGAGGTTGTTCCCAAGGCATGCAGGAGAGCCAATGTGGTCCTTCTGCACAAGAGTGGCAGCAATGAAGAGGCCAGCAATTACAGACCAGTCTCACGTCAGTGGTGGGGAAGTTAAGGAAGTGCCTGCTAAAGAAGAGACTAAATGAGTACCTGGAGACATATGGAATACAGGACCACTAGCAGCACAGCTTCATGTGGAAGGTCATGTCAAATGAATCTCATAGATTTTTTTGATGAGGTAACTAGGGAGATGGATCAAGGCAAAGCAGTGGATGTGGCCTATCTGGACATAGGGAGGCCTTTGATGCTGTACCACACAACAGGCTGATTAAGAGCTCAGCAGATTGGGGTAGGGGAGAAGGTGGTGATGTGGGTATCTAACTGGTTGAAAGACAGCAGGCAGAGGGTAGTAGTAAAGAATAATGCCTGACAAGGGTAGGTGTTATGCTGGGATAACATCCCACCTCTGGTGGTTGGGCCCAAGGCCACTGGCCGAGGTGTCCAACACTCAAGAAGGAATGTTATCCCAGCATAACACCCACCCTGGAGGGCATTATTCCTATTATACAATGGCTCGTTGTTTTATACAGAAAAAATAATTTTAAAGCATTTTATCTAGTGTTTAAAAACATTTTTTAGAAAGATGAGAGCAATATGGTGGTGGTCAAGGAGTCCTTAGCAGGGATGTTATGTGCCAGGATAATATCCTCAAGCAGATGGCCAATTGACTAATCCAAAGCCATGATTCTTTCTGCCATTGCATAATAAATGACAGTCACTTGAGGATGAGAGAGTGATCAGTGGAATACCACAGAGATCAGTACTGAGCCTGGTCCTCTTCAATGCCTTCATAAGTGAGATTGCTGAGGAACTGTAGGGAAGGAGTTCTCTTTGCAGATGACACAAACATCTGCAACAGTGTGGACACCCAGGAGGGGGTGGAGAGAATGCAAAGGGATCTGGGAAAACTAGAGGAGTGGTCTAGGAAGTGGCAGCTGGGTTTTAATGCCAAAAAATATAAAGTCATGCACCTAGGATGGGGAAACTCTATGGCTGTGTATACAATTGGGAAGGGTACTTACCCATCACCAAGCAAAACAGGGACATTGGGGTGATTATATCAGATGATCTCAGGCTTGCAGGTCAGTGTAACAGGTTAGTAGGCAAGGTACGCTGTATGGTAGGGTGCATATAGAGAGGGATCTTGAGCAGGAGAAGAGAGGTGGTGTTGCCTCTCATAGCTCGCTTGAGACCCACCTGAGTACTGTGTCCCATTCTGGAGGCTGCAACTCTGCAAGCACTCAACAGGGTGGAGGCAGTCCAGAGAAGGGATACTAAATGGTACGGGGTTGCACCTGAAACCATACCAGAAGAAGCTGCATGAGCTCAACATGTATTCCCTGGAGAAGAGGAGCAAGAGGACATGATTAAAACCTGTAAGTACCTCACAGGGTGAACAAGGTGGGGAGGAGTACCTTCCACAGCAGAAGGAGCACCAGAACATTGGGGCATGCTATGCTTGGGGGGTTAAGAGGAATGTGAGGAAATACTTTTCAACAGAAAGGGTGGTGGGTGCCTGGAACAGCCTGCCAGAAGTGGTTGGGGCAAAGACTGTGGGGAGCTTCATACATGCATGGGATAGGCACATGAGCATAATAAACAGAGGTGAGGGGGGAGGGACACATGTGACCATAAAGCTTCCAGGGCGTAGTAATAGATAGGGAAAATAGGGCAGACTAGGTAGGTCTACTGTCCTTTTCTGCTAACACATTCAGCAGTGGAGGAGCGTATCAAAAAGTGGGGAGTCAGAACTGCATAGTACACCTTGGTTTAGGGCACCTGGAAAATAATTGCCTTCTTGAATATACTTTACTCAACTACAGTACTATTGGTACTGTAAACTTTGAGGAGTTCCTGCAATTGTTGGTAGATGCTGCCTTACAATCTCATGTGGTGTCCAAATTGCATTTGCTCCTGCTCCCTAAAATCTACTCTGGTGACTCTGGGGTATCCTCTTATAGGACTACGGCCCTTTCATCTTTGACTTTTAATTGGACCAAAATATGGTCTGATCTATATATTTGCATCACCCAAGATCAGCTGCGCCTCACCCAATTCTATATCTTGAATAATTTATATTATACATCTGTCAAGCTGTTTAGAATTGGTCTTGAGCAATCGCCAAGTTGTACAAGATGTGGGCAAGCAGATGATACTCTATACCACATCTTCTGGGATTGTATTAAAGTGGATCCCTTGTGAGGTTTAATAAAGAGCAGAGCAGATCTTTTATTGGGATTGAACCTTGTTTTACTCAGGAGGTTTGTTTGGTAGGGACCATAGGCAGAGTGGATGTTAAAGGGCAGAGATTTATGATGGCCATCATTTCAATTTCAGTCAAAAGACTAGTGCTTTACCACTGGTTAGATCAGTCTCCACTTTCTTACACAGAATGGTTGCAGTAGCGATCCTTAATAATCTTCATATAGAAAATAATAGCTTGTATCAGTAATAAATTGCATAGTTATAATAGAAAATGGAGTAAGCTGCATACACTTTATACAGTTTAGGCTTTGGTATGGTCTCCTTCCTCTTTATATATCCCAACGTTTTGTAAATGTTTGAATTTGATAATGGTACTTATGTGCTTCCTCCTTTATATATCGTACTGCTTAAATTGTGTTTCCTTCTTAATTTTTCCACCATGGGATAGGAAGGTTGAGAGGGTGGGGAGGTATGTTTTTTTTCTTACCTTGCTAGGCATGTTGTTTTGTTTTATGGTTTCTCCTTGTGTACTATATTGTTGTTGTTCTTTGTCTTGTTGATTGTAATATTGTTGATCCATCAATAAAATATACCTAATTAAAAAAAAAATACTTCACTCAGTTTACCTAGCTTTTATTAATTATGAATAATCCACATAATGATGCATAATCCATGAACATTCTAATCCAAAATTTAATGTCTGACCCTTCAGCTACAAAAGTGAGGGTCTACATACCCCTGATCTCCTAGCTCCCACCTATATTTTTAAATTTCCCTTTGTTCCCAATGTCACCTCTGACTTACAAGCAAATAACAAAGTTTGGGACCCTGTCAGCTTGGCTACAGCCAACAACTCCAAGGACGCCAGAATATCATGATCTGGAAGTGCACAGGGCAATCTGCAGTGCACCCATCTGTTCTGATCGAGCAGGATCCAGCAGGACAACTCCTGCATCTAGAGTAGACTGGAAGGGGCTCAGTGTTGAAACTTAGCAGGTGGCACTATGTCATTCATTAATTCATGCACAGAACACTGTAACTGCATGTCCAGGGTTGTCATCAATACAGTTTTCAAGTGCACAGTGTGCCAGGAAATGGTCAACACATGAATACCATGGTTACCCTTATGGGCATATATGGGACAATATTCCCTTTCTATTGAAGATGTATGCTGCTTTTAGAACACATATGTAATTATTCCCCATTGAAAATGTGGAGCAATATGGAAAAGAGATTCCTTCATAGTTTCCTGCAATTTCCTTTTGTTAGCTTCAATTTTGTCAGTGTGGCCTCACCCTGGAGACTGTGACACTTCTTGGAAAATATTGTCCAACATATTTTTAGGTATGTGCTTTGCTTTAAGGCAAGATGGTTACACAGCTGAGAAGGTACTGGGATTTATTGATTACCGATGGACATCACAGTATAAGACCCACTATTTGCGTGATAGGCCAATAGGTTCGCTGCTGGTGGTATCACACTGAAATTGGCAAACTTATTCAGTTTAGTATGCCCTGAAGTTGAGTTTGAAGGCTTTTCCCCACTAATAAAATGTTATATTTTACAGTGATAGATCTGCCAGCTGGTGGCAGTCCATGGAAGTCCAGAATTTTCTGATGAGTGGAATGAGATGGACAATCATCTTGGTTGCTGAAGAGTCGTCCAAGATAAGGTGGGCCTGAGAAGGTGATCAACGGTTGCCAAAACAGCTGTCCAAGACAAGGTGATAACTTTTCATTGTTTGAGTCAAAATGCGGATAGGTGGTAGTTTTGTTACAGAGGCTATGACATTGTTGATTAAGAGGCTCATGAAGCTCACTTGGATACATGGAAGTCAACATTAGTATATGTTGTCTGATTGTACTGCTTAGACAAAGGTTACTGAATAACTGATGTAACCAGAATCTTCATATCCTCAGGGTTGTATGCTGAGGTCACAGCTTTGAACTGTTCTACTGTCCAGTGGGGGAGCACATTACCCTTATGTAATTATTCCCCATTGACAACAGTAGAGCTAACAGAAAAGGAAATATGGTAAATATTAAACAATTTCTCCTTTAAGTACCTTGGGGTTTGGCTGGATTGGCATCTCAACTTTATGGTGCACACTGATGCCATCCATCTCAAACTTCATCCCAAACTGGGTGCGTTCTACAGAAAAAAAAAAAAACAGTATCCCTATCTCTGCAGCCAGGAACCAGTCAGGAAGATGATCCTATCTTCGACTGCGGTGACATTATTTACAGTGCCACACCCAAGTCCACCCTTACCAGACTGGCCCCCCTCTTTCACTCTTTCTCTTATTTTGCCATAAACTGACCCCCCTTGTTCTCACCACTGCTCTGTCTACTCCTCCCTCTCCCTCCCTTGATGCCAGATGCGTCATCCATTGTAACACTTTCTCCTCCATATTCTGGATTGTCTCTCCCCTCTACCTTTCTTCCCTCCTAACCCCCCTTCTTCCTACCTCTTCTGGAACACTGCTTTCCATTCCTTCTCTCTCTCCCCTCCAAGAAAATGCCTGTGTGCAAAGATGCCTTCTCATATCATTTTCCTAAGCTCTGGTCATCTCTTCCCCTGTCTATTCACTCAGGCTCATCCTTCTCCTTCAAACCCCTTCTATGTGACTTTACTACCTCCCTCATCCCTATCCCTATCTTGCCATTCTCCCACCGGTTGTGAGCTATTTCCTACCCCCTTGCCTAACTTTGCCTATTCAGTTAGTCATATCTTCACATACCCCCCCCCCGAGTCTACTTTCTACACTGGCTTTGATAGCGCTCACAACTTAACAGTCTTGGTGGTGGTGGTAATCTGCCACTATCTGGCTTTTATTCCAGTTCTGTGTAGTAGCTGCACTTTAATTTGCATTGTTATTCATCTTATTTTTGTGTTGCCCTACTGTCTGCCTGTAAATTGTGACTGCATATTGTTATGTATTTTTACTTTAGTTTTATTGTAATTACTTTTTATTGTATTATAATAACTGGTTAAAGTATTTTCTCATAGGAAATCGGGTTATATTTCAGCGTTATAACCAGCTGGTTATAACGCATTATTGCGCGCCTGGTTTCCTACTTTGCGCATGCACCTACCGCGAACGTCCCCTTTTCTGTACCATCCGCCGTGATGCCTCAGTACTGCAGTGTTCCCAGACAGAAGTCAACAGTGGTAAATTTTTCCTTTTAAAGAAAAAACATCTCTCAGCACAGCAAACCTTCATAATGTCTTTTAAAATTTAAAAAAATAAACATTGCTTCCATTTAGGGACAGCTACCTACCGCGCTGAAATCTGGGCTTTCCAACAGTCTGTGGCTCAACTCTGTAGATACATAGGGAATACATGATGGGCATGAGTGTGATATGGCAAATATTGTCACTCTTGCAGAGTGACCTCTGGATATCTCACAAGTGCCAAAGGCACTTGTGAGATTTCCAGAGCTCATGAAGCAGGAGTGACAATATTTGCCATAGAACATGATCTGACCATCATGTATTCAATATATACAATAGGGCCAAGAGTTTTAAAAGTTTTGTTATGCTCTCTTGTGTTCTGTTCCTGTTTATGTGTTTGCTCATTCTGTGTATGAGCTTTTCTGAATGGGCTGGCAGTGTTATAAACTCTGGGAGACACATGAGTGTGTTTTGCAATGCTAAATGAGTTAGTTTTAGGTAGGAGTGAGAAACATACTTTTGTGAGGCTGTATTGTTTAGAAGTCTGGCTGCAGTGAAGCTGAGAGCATCACAGTAATTGAAATGAGCTGAGAGGCAGAGTGTCAGAACATCTGATACTGTTTTCAGTGGTAATTAAGTTAGCTGCAGGCAGAGTGCAGAGTGTTCTGTGAAAATTGTGCTCTTTAGGATTCTGTCTGTAGTCAAGCTGATGGTATCACAGTAATTGTAATGGGTGAGAATCAGAGTTTGAGTAACAAATGAGAGTGTGTTTCAGTGGTAGTTGAGTTAGCTGCAGGCAGTAGTTTAGACTGTTCAGTGAAGCTGTGCTGTTTAGAATTCCGGTTGCAGTCACAGTAATGAGCTGGAAGTTGGTGGTGGGGAGACAGGTATGTTTTGTAATGTTCACTGAGTTAGCTGTAGGCAGCAGTGAGAACTCTGAAGTAGTTCTGCATTTCTGTCTATGGTGGTAAGTGTTTCTTACATGCTGAGGGGAAAGCTGCCTAGATTGATGACCTTTTGTGACCTGTGTGTGTAAATGGCTGATATCATCACAGTAGAGCAGAGGATAAAAATATCACACTGCAGTGGATGATACACTGTTTTATCTCACTCATTTACCACTCACTCCTATTGTATATATGCATTTATTTTGTGCAATTGCCGTGGCAAAAAAAATTCCCCAGCAATTATATAAAATAAAAGATGGGTAGCTAGTTAAAACTCAGATTTTATACACCCCCTTGGGGTGGGATGCCTTCATAAACCCCTCAAGCTTCACTCTCAGGGTTTATGTGGCATCCCACCTCTCGGGAATGTATAAAATCCTCATTATAGCTAGCTGCCCATCCATTATTCTCTATGTAATATGTGGATTCTTAAAATAATACCCCTGAAAGGCATATAAAAAAATCCTTGTATTATATTAGTTAGTTCCGTAATAGCATACTTCCAGTCCTTGTAATACTACTGGCCCAATAATACTATACTTCCATTCCCCGTAATACTATCACTGGGATTACCAGACCGACTACTGTATGAACTGTTTTTTTTTTTTTCCTCTGAGAAAAAGAATCAGGAATGGATCGGGAGCTGGGGGCAAATGAGGAGCGAGAAAAAACACTCTGAGTCTGATGGAACTCTAGAGACCGCAGCAGCACAAGTAAGAACTTGAAAATTCCTTGCATCCATATATTACAAAAAATAACAACTAGTTTCTGGTGTTTCAAGGCAAAAATTCCATCTCAAGGTTCTGGGGACACAAGAAACTTCTTGAGCTTCACTGTTGAGGTTTCTTATGTCCCCAGAACCTCTCGATGGAATTATTGCTTTGTAGTATACAGAACCTATCTATTATTCTATTTTATATTACTACTGCACCTTCCATTATATATTTTCACTTGTACATCCTATACTGAATTCTCCCTTCCCTCATTCCCTGAGGATACATTTGGAAACAAGCTGTTAGCAGCTCAGTAAATCTTTCCTGAGAAGAGAGAGAGAAAGAGAAGAGAGAATCAATCATAATCTAGGATAGGCAAAACCCAACACCCATGTCTCTGTTATACCCACCAAGTCTAATGCAGCATCTGCCATGATAGCATGGAGCTCATTTATGGGTTTTTGGTCAAACTCAGGTGTTCAGGCAGACCACCTTCAATCCTCCCTTCTGTGCCCCCTCCATTACTTGTGCCATGTCTATTGTCCTCACCTACCCCATCCAGTTCTATTGCCTAATCTCTTGCTGACTTTCCATACCCCTAACTGCCTTCCTGATTCAGTTTGCTTCCTGCCTATGCCATATCTAGCTCTCTTGAGTCTCATAGTGCCTAGTTCCCTTTTTCTGGGGAGTCATAGCGAGGCTCCCTTTCTGCTCCACTCTTACATGGATGCCCTAAGCTCCAGTCTCCCCCAGTCACTTTAAATGCTTTCTTTTTTAGTAATCTTTATTGTTCGGTCAACAGACCATTACAGATTTACACAATACTCAATATATATAATTATAATATAAATACAAGAAATACAGAAACAATTCTAAAAATTGGAGCAAGCAATACGTTAAGAACAGATAATCAATATAGCAGCATACATTTAACATATGAACACTGGACACCTACGCAGTCCTCAGATGTATAAGAGCATGAGTTACAAATAAACACAGAGCACCTATGTAATCATCAAGTGTGCAAAAATAAAATTCATCTATTTCTAAATTTACACAGGTCATCTTTACCAGTACCAGAAAAATTATATAGAAATGGTGTACATAGTGTGTCACAAGAGAGATCAAAAGCCTCAGCCAGACTTGTGTAGCTTAATCCGTAATCTATGGATTGCATCAATGTATTTAGAAACCGCATATACAATGACTTCATCACTTGTTGTAAAAAGTATATTCAACAATACAGCCTGATCCTTGGTTGATATTGAATAGAAAGTAGGTTTTAACCACCTATCCCTGAGCTTGTTGTACCAAGTACAAAGAAAGACAACATGGGGCAGATTCTCTAAATGTTGGAAGGAGCATTGACAATAACTGTCATGTATATCAGTACTCTTTTGATATCTACCAGACAGTACACAACTTGGAAAAACTTAATCTATATTTTATATATTGTGCTCGCGACTTACTGTCCATAATTAGATCAAGACAAGGACAAAAGAAATGAGCCCTACCATTAGATCTTAGCCATGCAGGAACATGAAGGGATGAAAAAGACTGTAGGTCTGGAATTTTATATTTAGAAGCAATTCTGTTTGATACAAATTGTTGGTATTTAAGGCTAATTTGTATTCTACTATCTTGATAGATTTTTAAATATTCTAAATCATTTTCACCAAGAATCTGAAAAATATGTGAAAGCCAATTCGATTGTAAGTGCCCTAAATTAAGGCAGGCGTATTTTTCCAATAGTGCAGAGTAAGATGTTCAGCTTGGATTGTACTATAACAACTTAATCCAAAATTTTATTTCCTGGTGGCACAACTTGCTTGAAGACTTGTTACGCCTAGTTCAGCTCTCATAATGGCAAAGGGGACTGAATTACTAAGGCCCATACTGGACCTCAGTAAATTATTTAAAGGTATTTCTAACAGATTTCCATTTGTTACTGACCAAATTTCACTATTAAAGGATGCCTGAGCGTAATATTTAGCTTTAACAGCTGTTAGCAGTGGCTTTATGGAGTTGCCCCAAAGTTTTCTATTGAAAGAGTTGAGTGAATCAGCAGTTTGTTTTAGTCTAACCTTCAAATTGTTACGGTGTTTAGCCCATTTACCATTCAATAGAGTACTAAACCTAAATGGGTATAATGATAGACAGTATTAAGAGATTGTAAACCAACTTTCCAAGTTTTATGTATAAGGTTAGAATGAAACACCAGAACTTGACTTTTACCCTCATGTATCTTAAGTTTGTAATTATTGGCAAATTTAGCCAGGATATCAAGTTTTTGGAGCAGACCAGACTGTGTAAGGGAAAATAAATCATCCACATATGCAAGTACCACAATATGCTGGCTAAAAATTTTTTGGGAATCGGTTCTTGAAGAATGTAACTGATTTAGTAGACTCTCTGTATATAGACAGAACAAGATTAGCACAAGTACACAGCCTTGTCTGATCCCAGTATTTGTTTCAAAACTGGTGGAAAGTTGGCCACTTCTACCAAGTGTCCTTTGTGTCCATGTCTGGCTATATAGTTCCCTAGTTATTGCAATTAATACATGAGAACCCTTTTTTCTTTCAAACTTAACCATAAATGAAGTCTATCTACTGTAGCGAATGCTGAGCTAAAATCTATAAAAGCTGCATAAAGTTTTTGTTTTCTAATGTCAATATGTTTCTCATAAAGATGCATGATTACAAAACAGTTATCCACTGTACTAAACCCCTGCCTGAAACCTGACTGCAAATCTGACAAACCCCTGCAAAGTCGAAGTTGATTCATTAATCTACTCAATACTAGCATGGCAAAAATTTTACCTAACTTGTCTAAAAGAGATATGGGACAATACATTGACAGGTCAGTTTTATTGCCCTTTTTTGTAAACAGATATAATAGTTTCCCCCTTCCAAGATTTAGGGAAACTTAAGTTATGACAGCATTTATTAAAGAAAAACATTAGAATGGTAGACCAATCAGAAACTGCAGCAAGATAAACTTAATCTGGATTAAGGTCTGGCCCTGAGGTCTTGTTGCATTTTAATGAGGCTATAGAGAAGTATACTTCTGTTCTAGGAAAATAAGTGAATCTGGCCATATCAATTAAGCAATAAGGCATGACAGGGTGTGTGCTATTGTGTAATAGCGTCACTTCTGGGGTGTGTTGAAGCACGAGGCGAAGCCGAGTACTTCCACCACCCCAGGAGTGACGCTATTACACACTAACACACACCCTGGAGTGCCTTATTGCTATTATACAATGGTTCATTGTTATACAAAAAAATAATTAAAAATGTTTTAGTAGATTTTAGTGAATTTCTTAAGAAGAGGAAAAAAGCTAAAGGTGCTCTATGAGGGCAGCAAGCAAAGCTAATGCTAATCAATGACATTGATGTTGTGCTGCAATATCATCGCTGTCTCAGGCACACACTGACCAATCAGAATCCATGATTCTTTCTTGCCATTGTATAATGTCTAATAACAAATACTGTTCAGTATTAGGCATATAAAACTTACCACTATAGTAATTAACCCAGTTATCAAGGTTGATATGTGAATCTATCTCAAATTTAAAATTGTGTGTACCATTGGCCACCATCAGCCAGTAAAAGTGAAAATCATTTCTATTAATAACATCCATGCTAGCTATGTAAACATTCAACTTCTGACTGAGCAATCTAATTTCCTCCTTCATGGGATCAAGACCCTGTCAACCAATCACTGAAAGCCTTTGCCTTCTCCTGCTTCATCCTTCTATTGTTCTCATCCTACACTTGTAGGGCCTATGAAAAGGCCATCTTCTGGAAGTGTGACTTGACTACTTCCTGTTTCTGACTGGCATGGTTATTAGTACCCAAGTCTACTAGCATCTCTGCATCCCCCCAGATTGTCATCCCCTCAATTTTGGCTCCATCCCTCCCAACCAAAGCCTCTGGTAACCATTTGACCACTCTCCACTCTCCTACCTTTCCCTCTCCCACACACCAACCTGTCAAAGCCCCTACCATTAAGTCACCAACTATCAGTAAAGTACAAGGAGGTCAGATAACTTGCTCAGGGTCACACATTATGGAATTTGGCAGTTGTCAGATTCAAGCCCAGGTCTACTGGATCTTCAAATTAACTACTCTACTCTCTAGCCACTGTGCTGTCCTGCCTCCCCTACTTACATATTTCTCCCCCAGCTGTTACAAAGCATGATAGTACACAACAGTTGGCCCTCACAAAGTAAAAACAAATATGTGCAAGCCTCCAGACACAGTGGCCCTACCACCTGCTGCAAAAACTCAACAGCCCAGTGGGGCATAATAACAAATCCATATGGCATAGTCAGTAACAGTTTACCCATATATAACCACCAGCATCCATTTTTGGGGTCTTGTTTTTAATTTTCAGACTTTCTTGCTGCAAGGCACTAACATTACAGTGCAAATAGCCAGGATGAAAATGGTTTGGAAATGAGGAAAGCAGTACACTGAATAAACACATTTCTTTACAACAGCACCACCTGACAACCATACCAAAACATGAAAGAGCTCATTTTAAAAAATGTACTGTATCCTACATATAAAAAACCTAATTTTTTTAAACTTTTTTGTTATTATTTTTTTATTCACTAACATGAATCCATTGCATAACAGTAATAATAAACTCCAGGATTTGGTATGTCATGAGATAACTTGGCCTTTGAACTCATACCTCACAATTCATAGAAACATTGAATTTATTGGCAGAAAGGGACCAGAAGGCCCATGAAGTCTGCCCTATTGTCCCTGCCTATTTTTACACCACTGGACCCTAATTGGTCATATGCATCCCTACCTCCCTTCCTCCATTCCCTCTACCTATTTGTCCATGTGCTTATCCCACACATGCTTGAAGCTCTCCACTGTCCTCACCCCAACCATCTCTTCTGGTAGGCTAGTCCAGATATCCACCACCTTTTCAATGAAGAAGTATTTTTTCACAATGCTCTTAAACTTCTCCACTCAGACTTCATTGCATGCCCCCAAGTTCTGATACTCTTCTTCCACAGAAAGAGACTTCCATCTTGTACTTTGTTCATCCCCATGAGGGCTTCCATGTCATAACATCTAAGTAATAATGGCACTGACACAATACAGCAAACACAAAATAGAGAATGACGGCTATGTAGGTGTGTGTTACAATGTTTTTCTTTACACACCCGAGGTGAGTAATGAGCCATAAACCTCGAGAGTGAGGACTCGGGGTTTATGAGCTCATAACTCACTGAGGGTGTAAAACTATCATTAACACACACCTTCCTAAACTTTATTTTTTATAATTGCTGGGGCATTTTAGTGCAGCACCACAAGAGCAGTCAATCAGTCAGTCAACAGTGGTAGGTTCCCGATCTGACTGACTGACTGACTGGCTGCTGAAGCCCTGACCAAAGGGAGAGTACTGCAGGACCAACCAGATATATTTTTTGTTGTGAAGGCAGGATCTGCCACATAAACAATGATGAAAGTTAACACTTTACTTGTCAGGAGAGTGCAAGGCAGATGAACACCGCATGTGATTTGGTAGTGGTGAAACTGACCCGCCATGTTGTTTTTGATGTATGCCCCACCCACAGACAAACAAAGAACCAATAAGGTGGTGCAGTACGATTGAGTGACAGGGAACGCTGGGAAAGTGACATGAGACTTAAAGCAAAATGTCATAATAACCAGTTTTTGGGTTATTACGGCATCTTATAGATGCAATAAACAGTGTGATAAATGGGATCACCAGTAAATATATAACGGATACAAAATCAGTGACCAACACTACAGCTACAACCAAAAAAGCGAGCTGCTTTACTGATTTTCTAATTGGGGGATCTGCCTCTCACACCACCTGTTGCAGGGGGCTTTGCCACCACACCCCCCTATCTAAAATAACTATCTTCTTGGGGGGGCAACTTGGGGAGTGGGAGAAACTTGGCAGGTGAGATATTCCCTGGGTGAGGCAACTCAGGGAGGGATAAAATGTTGGGGGTGCTGAAACCCAAAATTGCCATTGGGGGAGGTGACAGAAGTGGGAAAGCAGGGGCAGACACAAACCCTGACACAGGGACAAACTGAAGACAAGAAAACACAACAACACATAATTAAAAATACCAACTGGCAATCAAACCCAGCTCTACTGCATGACCCAGCTACACACAGGTGGTGACTCTAACCACCACACCAGGCTGGCAGCACAGATTGTAACCCACAGCAGCTGCACTACATCTCACTACTCCTCCCTATTTCCCTGCCCCATAATCCTCGCTCTTTTCCACCCTCGCTCCTTTCACACCCTCACTATTTTACATTACTCGCTATTGTTTAAGGTGCTCAAATTGAGTCACTTAGTTTGACTCACCCATAGTGTCAGTGGCTCAGTAGGTAGCACACTCGCCTCTGAGGCTGGGAGATCAGAGGGCTGTGGGTTCAATTCCCACATCTGGCACTTGGGTTAATATCCCAGTACTGACACTGTAATGCAGCATGAGAGGGGTGCTGCACTTCTGAGGTGCTGTCTTTCTGATGAGACGTTAAACCGAGGTCCCAACTGCCTGGATTGGTGGTAGTTCTGGTGGATGTTAAAGATCCCATAGCACCTATCAAAAAGAGTAGGGGAATTTCCCTGGTGTCCTGGCCAAATTTCCCTTTTTCACTAAAAAATATACCACCAACAGCTTCATCTGGTTGAAGGTCAGTTGGCATTCATCTGTATCCCCTCCCCAGGTGCGTGCCTGAAAATAGGCAGGATTTGTCTAGTGCACTTACCGGTCAACAAAAAATAAATAAATATCATGGGATACCCTGAGAGGTACTTATAGGTCTCAATTATGTTCCCTCTCACCCTACTCTCCTCCAGAGATTTATTTATTTTATTTATTTAGTTAAACATCAGTTTAGAAACCTTTGAGCCAGAGGCTCATTTACAAAGGTACCTCGTCACAAAGAGGACATCAGAACAGTAGTACAAGGGACACAGTACTTACAAACAAAAAAGTTACAGTTCAATTACAATTTTGTTACAATAGAATACAATCTCCAACGAAGCAAAAGATAACAAAAGGTGCAAAACTTATGGTCGGGGGAGAGCTGGTGGGAGTAGAAGGGAGGGAGATGGGGAGGAGGAATTAGTAGGCAAAGGAAGGGGAGAGCCGCTCAGTGAGCATTGTCAAACAGAGTATATATTTTTTTTTTTTTACACAGGCTAGCGGCAGTTGCATTTCTGAGAGCTAAGCAGGAAGTTTCTGAGCCTGGGCTTAAAGCAAGCTAATGTTAGTGAGTTTGAGACACTGGCAGGGAGGGAGTTATACCAGTGGGGTGCAGTGAGGGGAATGCCCTGTGACCTTGAGAGGTCCTGGCTCTCAGAATAACTAGGTAGCTCTTGGCGAGCTGCGCTTGATCAGGGTCAGTGCAGTACGGTGAATGGAGTTGGATAGGCCTATGGGGGATAGGCCACACAGGGCTTTAAAGGTGAGCTGGCATGTCTGATACATGAGTCACTCTTCCAGGTTGAGTAGGGTAGCCAGGGTGTACAGCTCACATGTGTGAGTGAGTCTGGGAGCACCAGTGATAAGTCTGCAGGCCTTATTAACTGTGAGGTGAAGCTTGTTGAGGGCAGTCTGATCTGCTGAGCCATAGACCGGAAGGCCATAGTCAATGAGAGACATGACAGAGGAGGTGACAGCCAGGCGGAGGGCATCAGAGAGAGGCATTTCTTGTGCGGTAAAGAATCCTAGCCGTGAGTTGGCGACAGAATTTAGGGCAGATATATGTCCATGGAATGAAAGTGCAGGGTCAAAGGTTATACCAAGATATTTATAGGACTGCACCTGGTCAATGAGAGATTGGTGTGGAGTGGACAGCTAAGGGAAACTTGCTGTACTTATTTTGGGGGTGGGAGAAGAGCATCGTTTTGTTTTCTTAAGGTTGATAACAAGTCGGTGCTCAGTGAACCAGGTAGCTGCAGAGTCAAAGACTAGTTGGAGGAGTTCTGTAGCAGCATGGGGTCATTGTGGGAGGCAAGAGAACAGCATCATCAGCATAGAAGCTTCTACTCTACAACTGCTGGGTAGGGAGTTAAGAAAGAATGAGAATTACATGCCAAGCTCCCACAGTCTCTTCCCATCTGGTTTCTCATGCACCCCACTCATCACTTTGGTTGCTCTCCACTGGACCGCTTCCACTAGTCAATGTTCTTGCTGAGGTGCGGCCTCCAGAACAAGACACAATATTCAAGGTGATGTCACACTAGCAAATGATATAGTGGCAACACTACCTCCTTTCTACTGCTAGAAATTCCACTCCTTATGCAACCCAGCACACTACTAGCTTTGCTTACTGCCTTGTTGCACTGTTCTGCCACTTTGATATACTCAGAGATGATAACCCCAAGGTCCATCTCCTGCTTGGTGATTTTAAGTACTCCCCCATCCTATACACAGTCCCCAGGTTTCCCCTCCTCAGGTGTATAAATTTGCACTTTTGGCATCGAAACCCAGTTGCCACACCCTAGAGCGCATTTCATGTTTCCCCAGATCCTTTTTAATTTTCTCCACCCCTTCCTGGATGTCCACTTTACTGCATATTTTTGTGTCATCTGCAAAGAGACATGCCCTCCCCTCTGGTTAATCTGCAATGTCACCTACCAAGACATTGAAGAGGACAGGACCCAATAGTGATCCCTGTGGTACCCCACTGGTTACTCTCACACCCTCCAAGTGACTTCTGTTTACCACCACCCTCTGTGTCCTATCCTTTAACCGGTTAGATATCCAATTTACCACCTCCCCTCCAACCACCATGTTACTAAGTTTTGTAATTAGCCTTCTGTGTGGCACAGTGTCAAAGGCTTTACTATAGTCCAGACAGGCCACATCCACTGCCTTCTGTCAGTCCACTTCACTACTCACCCAGTCAAGGAAATCTAAGAGATTTGTTTGACATGACCGTTCCCCTGTGAAGCCATAATGTCAGTGGTTCTGCAACCCATTTGCCTGAAAGTAATCCGTTAATCTCTACTTCAGCAAGGCTCCATCTATATCCCCACAGTTGATCTGAGTCTGACTGGCCAATAATTGCTAGCCTCCTTCTTGCTACCAGTCTTGTGCAGAGGGACGACTTCAGCCCTTTCCAGTCCTCTGGAATCGCACCTGTCACCAAAGTTTTGCTGAATAGTGTTGGCAGAAGAACATCTAGCACCATGTTCAGTTCTTTCAGTATCCAGATAAAAGAGGGCTACTTAGCTTGCTAAGCAAATCATTACTGACTACGCAAATGTTTTCTTCAGTAATTTCTTTTTATTCAATATTTCCAAGTCCCAATGTTTTGCCCAACAAGTAAGCTTCTTCTGGGGAACTCTAAATTCAAATAAAAATATATTACATTCAAAATATATTTTTATTTCTTGGCCATATGCCATAATGTTATCAGTTTTACAAAACAAATTCATTTACAAGTTCATAATGTCAAATAATATTCAATGATATCGATAAATGCTTTAAAACATTTCAATAAATGGTAATCATATTTACCGGCCACCTTTATTTAAATTAGTGTAGAAATAACACTACCTGCCTTTTTGCTTTGCCTCATAGGCTCTTGGGCTGCCGTCATTTTTTAGCTTGCTTTATAATTTTCTGTATTTTCAAAATGAAAAACAAACATCCAATGTTTTATAAGTATTTTGCTCAGATTATTCTGTTTTGTATTAAATGTTATTAACATATTGTTTTCACCTGCTTTTAGAGCGATATCTTTTTAAGAGCATCCGTACTAGTTGTTCTTTCTTGTACATTAAATCTTAAGTAAAAAAAAGTATATTCATTTAAAGATTTGATGCTAAGAATCCATTTCTATTGCCATTGTTTTTTAATTATAATTTGTCACATATGTACATATGTACCTTGAAGTTTAATTGGGATGCTTGTCCTTTTAAATCCCTCTATTTTTAACAAGTCTTAGCTCAATCTGTAAATGTAGATGTGTTGTAATCAAAACCATTTCTTTCATTATTTCTCAAAAATGCTTAACAATAAAATAGTACCTCACTATTTAAAAAAAATGCCTTTTAAGCATGCATTCATTTTTTATGTCTCATGTCTTTCATTCAACTGTACATGTTATTAAACTATATTCCTTATTGTTATGCATGTAACTTTTTAATTTTTAACATTCAATGCAGACATTTTTCTTGTCTTTTGTGTTTGTATCTCATAACTTTTAGGTTCAATGTGTCACCATGCTTTTTCGGTGTCTTGCACATTTAAAAACTTTTTACCCATAGCATCAATTTGTGTTATGCATTAGCTGATACTTACTCTGTTTTTACAGAGAAAGTAAAACTTTTAAAGCTTTACTTGAACATTTTATTAAATACTCACTGAATGCAGCTAAAAATTCTTGCTCTACAGTTCCTATCGTGTTCAAATCAGCAGCACTGAGGAAGCATTCGGCCCTACTTCTTATACCCATGGAAATGTCATCACGCATCACTGAGGTGATGCAGTCACCTAAGGAACCTATGTTTTTCTCCATGGGCATAATTTCAGCACCCTTGGGTGGATCCCATCTGGTCCCATAGCTTGCAATCCCCTGTGGGATCTCCCTACTTAAAATAGATTTGTGTCCTCCCCATCCGCTAGATGCCTATGGACACATGTTAATCTATCCCCTTCCCCTGCCTTTGTGAAGACTGAGTAGAAATGTTCATTTAAGGTTTCAGCTTTTTCTTGGTCATCCTCTACACAGTCCCCCACCGTTCTCCCTGATCCTCACTATCCCTCCCTTGCTTTCCTCTTTTCACTCATACCTGAAAAAGTTGTATCCCATTTGCTTTTACCTCCATGACTATCCTCTCCTCTGTTTATATCTTGGCTGCCCTCACCTCCCTTCGCCTCCCTTTGTTTATATAAAGATTAGTGCTGTGTGAAATGAGGAATTCTGCCAGCGAAATTAGCATGGAATGACCATTCTGCCATCGGAGTTTCTGCTAGAATTTCACTGGTTCTTCTACATAGTTCAGCCTGCTGTGATCCAAAGAATAATATTCCACAGAACAGAATTTGTTCCATGGAAAATAATTCTGCAGTCATTTCTGCAGAAAATATTGAGATCCATGGAATAATATTCAGTGGAACACTATTTTTTCTAATAAAAATTGATCAGCAACCATTTCTGTGGAACATATTGAGATCTGTGGAATAAAATTCTGCAGAAATGTTGGGAAAAAAATCATTCTGCATTTTTCTGCTGCAGATTTCCGTCATTCCATTTCTGGCAAAATTTGATGGAATTTTCAAAAAATTTGTTCTGCTGGAATTTGAAATTTCTGCACAGCACTACTAAAGTTACATCCCTGTCACCCTCCTTCTGGATCATCTTGTACTTCTTAAAAGCTGTTTTCTTTTCTCTCTCACTTCGATAGCCACCTCCTTTGAGAACCACAATGGCCTCTCCCTCTTCATACTCTTGCTAATTTCTTTCAAACAATTAGCTTTTTTAGCGATGCTGTACTTATGTTTCGATACTGTATGCACTGTGACTGTATGAAGGAAATGGTACTGTAATGTTCTTGATGAAAATCTTCAATAAAAATTATTAACTGAAAAGAAAAATTGTTTTTGCCTTACTTATTTTATCTTTTATCCTTTTACATTGTTCTTCTATTCTCTCTACTTCGACACCCTCTTCAACATATTTACTATGGTATTCTCACATTACTTTACTTTAAAATCTTTCCTACTGATGTACAGGGCTAGAGATGTTGGAAAATAGAGAATTTCATACATGAAATATTTTGTGAAATTTGCACATTTTGAAATTCTGCTGGCAAAATGTGAAATTTCACCTGCAGAACAGTGAAATTTTGCATTTGTAGTGAAATTCAAGTTCTGCAAGTGAAATTTCACAACTTCGCATCTGGCACAAAATTTTGTGGAATGGCAGAATTTCAAGAAATGTTTCAGGCAACAAAATTGCCAGTTTTGCGACAATTTTGCAGGCTAAATTTAATTTTGCAACATCTCTATCCAGGACCCTCTTTCTAGTGAGATTTTACTCCTTCCCAATCTGCATGCCAAACCACACTGTATGATAATCACTTGTACTCAGGTGGCTACCCACTATGAAGTCTGCAATGCTGTCCTGTACATAAGAACAAGGTCCAGCACTGCCCCCTCTCTAGTAGGTTGTTACCAGCTGCCTGGCAAAAGCCACATAGGGAGTCAAGGATGGCCCTGATGCTTATTGTTGCTTTGACAAGAATGTTCCAGTCTACATCTGGCATATTAAAATTTCCCATAATAAATACTTCCCCTTTGCTTGCCAGCTTGCCTAAGGCCTCCACCAGAATGCTGCCTAACTCCTTTCACTGTGCTGGTGGTCTATACACCACCTCCACACGGTTAAAGAGCAGAGTCTGTCTCTAAGCTAACTAGTAAAACCTCAAGCCTTTCCATGTCACCACTGTGGCTTTGCATCTCCGTGTCCTTTATGCTGTCCCTCACATATAAAACAACCCCTCTTTCATCCCTGTCCTATCCTTCCAAAATAAGTTGTACCCCACAATGGTGATATCCCAGCTGTGGTTGTTTGTGTACCATGATTCTGTCATGGACACCTGATCTAGGTCCATGTCAGAAATGGTTGCCTCCAGATCATGAATATAATTTCCTGGGCTCCTTGCACTGGTGCACATGGCACTCCACTTCTTTTGTCTTTTGGCACCCTACCTCTCCCCTGTTTCCTAATCTTTTACCTTTCCATTGCCTCTTTTAATGTGACCCCCTTTTTTGTTTGTTTTTCTGACCACTCTCATTAATTCTTCCCTCATACTTAGAACCACCTCCCACCCCTCCCATCCCCTCCATCTTCCTTTCCCTACAACACTCTCTCCCTAGAGAAATTATTTCCCCTGGGCTTTTCCTCTGGTTTCCTCAATTTTTTCTGTGGAGGGGTATTCTCTGCCTCTATTGTTCTTTCTGCTTCCCTTTTGGTTCTTTTAAATAACCACTGAAGTAGCATTTAAATGTTCCACTCAGGACTGCTTTTCCCCTCCTAGATGGATGGATGGAGGCCATCTTTCTTGTACAGGCCTCTATCCTTTCAGATAGTATCCCAGTCACTGATGTATCCAAACCCCTCTTCTCTGCACCATGCCTTCAACCAATTGTTGAAGGCACTGGTGTGGTATTCCCTGATCTTGCCCTAGCCATGTACAGGTAGCACCTCAGTGAAGGCCATTGGGCAAGCTATGTATATCTGGTCCTCCCAGTTCCCTAAATCTAGCCTTCACCAGCCTTGCCAGTTCACTAGCCTGGTCGTAAGTCTCTAGATGGACAATGACAACTAATTCTCCCTCCTGCCCTGTCTCTCTAATGATCCTGGGGATCCACCACCAACCCTCCATACCGAGGCACCAGGTAGGCACCACACCTCACCTATCTCTTTCCCATCACTTCCTGTTCCAAAAGAGCCTGGAGGCAAAGTCACTTACGATCTCGGGATAAACATTAGTATTAGATTGAATTACATGATTAAATATAACCAGGTAGTCAAGCCAAAGCCATTTTGGGGATATGGATAGGTGGAGGCTGCTCTCTTTGTCATTTTGGGGTAGGCTGAATATCATTAAAATGAATGTTCTGCCTAGATTATTATACCCTTGGGTATGCTGGTGTATACCTCCCGAAGACATGGTTCACCAACTTGCAGAGGGCGTTCAATTTTTTTATTTGGACGGGGAAAAGGACACATAGGTCCTATATTAAATTAACAGCCCCGAAAGTTAAGGGAGGATTAGCTGCTCCCTCTCTCTTTTTGTATTATGTTGCGCAACACGTAGGCAAGTTGGGCTATTGGAGTGCAAGGGGCGCCCAATCAGCTTACTTGCCCCTGTGGGTTGATATAGAGCGAGGGTTGGTGAAGAGGGCGAGCTGCTCTCTATGGGCCCTATTATATGCTTCTCCGTCGGCTATACCCAAACTATTGAAAAATAATCCTATGGGTTGGTCGTTAAGGGCCTTTCAGCAGTTGCAAAATTACCTTACAGTTAAGTGGCATCTATCTATCTATCAATCAACCCATTTTTGAGAATCCCCACATTAGAGTTGGGGGTAAGACCCTGTCTGCTACTTTTTGGCCTCAGTTAAGTCACCTTAGAATCTCGGATTTCTGGGTAAATGGGGGTCCTCGGTCTTTTGGTCAGTTGGTGAATGCTTTTGGGGCTGTGGATCAGGACTTCTTTAGTGGCTACAAATTAGTAAGGCCCTAAAATCTACCTTCTCACAGAGGCGCTTAATTGATTATGGTGACCGAGACACCGATATTCTCCTCACCATAGCTCTCAACCAAATTCAGTTTCTAAGTTATACAAAACACTTCAGGAATGGGATCACAGACTTCCTTTAGGAGTATGCTTCTATTGGACAAGGGAACTAGGTATATCGGAGGCACACAATTTCTGGAAGAAGTTGTGGCTTACAATGTATAAATATGTAAAACAAGATCGGTTGAGGATGGTACACTTTAACTTAATGCACCATTTATACTTATCCCCATCCCAATTGTGTAAATATGGGGCAAAAGATACATCTCTTTGTGCGAGGTGTAGGAAGGAAGATGGTACTTTATATCATATGGCATGGTCATGCCCTTCAATTCAGGTCTTTTGGCGGGCTATCAATGATCTCCTTGACCCTATCCTTGGCTTAACAAACTTGTTTACCCCTGAGGTATGTCTGGTGAGCCTTTTTCCAGTTGGTACTTCCGTGGCTAAAAAGGCCCAAATGTCGCTTTTATCCTCTGTGGCTAAATTGGTAATGTTAAGACATTGGACCAGTGATAAAGTTCCCTCTTTGTTGGAATGGTACCGTGAATGTACCTTAGCAGTACAATTAGAAAAACATATCGCTTGCATGCAGAATAGATTGATAGCATACACGGTGCTTTGGAGTTCGTTTGAAACGCTCCTTATGGCGTGGAGCCTGGCCCTCAGGTACCTCCAGGCTGGCAAGTTAGGATGTGCTCATGTGTGTAGCCTTGGGAGGGGTGGGGAGGGAGAGATTTTATTTCTTCAATGATTGGGTGAGTTAGTGTCTGGTGGTGTTTTGTTCCTCTATTTCGCACTCTCAGCTGTGTATCTGCTTTGAGGTGTTTTACGTAAAATTAATAAAGATGTTCAATAATAAAAAAAAAAAAAAAAAGAGCCCCGCTAACTATTAAGACCACCACTAGAAGCTGCTTCTTCTTCCAATGTGTCCTCTGCCTCCCACCATCATGTCTCCAATCTGGAGGACTCTACCATCCTCCTTGGCCACTTCCATGGGTGCCTCCTTTTAGCAGTCCTGTCCTGCCAGAGCAGTGAAAGAGTTTTATAGTGGCATCTGCTAAGGAATACATTGTTGATCACCCATCCCCACCCTCTCTGAGCCCACCACAGTCCAGCTGGCCCTTCATCTTGTCTTCTGCTGGGTTAATAGGTGTGGACATGGTGGCCCCTGGTTGGAGGAAGAGATTCCCTGAAACCTAGCAACTCGGTCCAGAGTCCAGTAAACTCCTTCAGCCCAGAATGGTGAACGCAGATAGAGCAGCACCTCATTCTCAAAGGTCTCCTGAAGATTGGTGCTCCACAGCCACTACACCACTCCTTATATTCCCTTTTCTACACTCACTATGCTTCTGAGCAGAAATCTGGAACCTTACCTCAGCTATGGTGCTTATTTGTTCTGCTTAGTTTCTATGTTACTAAACCCTAGATAGGGCGTATTAAGATTACCCTCTTTATTTAACTTACTCAAAGTCTTATTACTTTTTCACCTGAGGGATTGTATCCCTTGACACCCCACACCCTGTTATGCATTATTGCTTAAATATATTTGCTCGATCTGACCACAGGGTCTGGGCAATATAATTTATTTTTACTGCACCATTCCTGGTCTCTCAACATTCTGATGATAATATTTTAGTTGTTCATTTCAGTGGGGTAGTATAACCAATGGATTGAGAAGAGAGCTGGGCTAGTGACCTAAATGACCTGGATCTGAAACCCACAACCACCTCTTGCATACTGTGTCATGCTGAGCAAGCCACCTGACCTCCCTTTGCTTACTTCTAATCTAGGTTGCACCTGGAAATGTGGTTTGGCTCAGTTTGCCTTTCCCACCCAAAAACTGTAAATTAATAGATTCTAAATTAATACATTTCTATTTTTTTAGCCCAGCCCTATATTAAAGCTGTTCAAAACAAAAGTGAGATGAAAATGTATATTGACAGAATTAAATTTGCACACCAAAGAGATCAATTTGTTTTTTAGCAGTAGGAAACCTGTGCTGTGACTAAAATGATGTAATATTGTTTCCCACACAGTGCTGTTGCTCTGAGAGTTCAGTGTGAGTTACTAATAACAAAAAAGCAATATGGTAGCATATGCCAACATTATTTTATCAAGATAGAGTAGCTTGTTGCAGACACACTTCAAGATGAAACATAACACCAAGTACATTTTATATTCCTGATGATCTTGAAGAAAAAAAGTAATTTTTTTAATAAAGGAACAAATTTGGATTCAGCTACAGTATCTGTATGATTTTTTTAAGATTTTTCAACTGTTCTCAGTGCCAAATGCCCCTGTGAAAACAGAAAAATGTTCAAGATTTTTTTAACCTGCAAACCAGAAAACGGTCCTTCGTCGAGTCCAGTGGCCCACGCCCCAACCCGCACCCACCCTCTGTGCACCCTGCCTCCTCACACACCACCCTGCCTCACCCCATACTTACATCCAGAGCATGACACGAACATCTTCAGTGGACTGGGAACACATCTGCACTCTTCAAAGCTGACCACGAACTGAAGAAATGCCGGTAAGCTGTATAATGGCATAAATAGGGTTTTTTCAACTTTGGTGCATATCTCAGGCATTTTTGGGAATTGTGCCACCAAATTTTCAACATGGGGTTATTGGGACCCCTCCTCATGAATTCAGGCACTGTCATGGCATTATTCAGTCCCGAAAGGTGATTTCACGGTCACTGAGTGGAATCACCTTTTGGGACAGATTAATGAAACAACAGTGCTAGTGTTCATGAGGTGGGCCCTCAAAAAGTCTATGTTTTAAATTTGGTGGAAAAAATCCAAGAAATGACTGTTTTATGAGTGTGCATAGCACAGTTGCTACGCTCACTCGTAAGTTTGCGTATTTGCAATATTTTCACTCCAGATTTTCAACATTGCCATTTTGCCGTGCCTCCTTATGAACAGTACAGCTGTCATTTTTCACATCCTGACTGAAATGTGTTTTTGCACTTCCGGTGCAGAATAGCTCGGTTGCTGTGGGAAATCAGTGTTCGGGACACATTAAGAAAATCACAGTGATGAGCAGAGGTCCTAAAATGCCTGTGTTGAAAATTTTGTGATGAAAGTCCATAAAATTACTGTGCTACGGGCATGCATTGTGCAGTTTCCACACTTTTCGTAACCTCAAATTTGTAATATTATAACTCCAGATTTTCAACATTTCCATTTTCCACACCTCCTTATGAACAGATACAGCTGTCATTTTCACATACTGACCTAAATGTGTTTTGCACTTCCAGCGCAGAACAGCGTGGTCGCTGTGGAAATCACTGTTCAGGTGACATGAAGAAAAGCACAGTGACACTGTTCATGAGCAGAGGCCCTAAAATGTCTGTGTTGAAAATTTGGTGATGAAAGTCCATAAAATGCCTGTGTTACATGCATGCATTGTGCAGTTTCCACATATGTTCGGAAGTGTGAGCATTTTAATATTCCCACTACAGATTTTCAATATTGCCATCTCTTCACACCTCCTATGGATGGTAACGGCTGTCATTCTTCACATCCTGCTCAATCTGTGTTTTCATACATGTGATGCAGAATGGCATGGTTGCTGTTGGAACTCAACGTTCAGGACACATTAACAAAATCGCCTGCCACTCTTCATGAGATGAGGTCCCAAATGCTTTCATGAGGTGGGGTCAGAAAAAGGCCATGTTAAAATCTGTAGTGCAAATACCAACAAAAGCCCAGGGCATTAGGGTTTCTAATCATAACGTCCCACCCTGTACAGACTGACAGGCATCAGGGTGTGCCTTTGGATTGCCAATTGTACTGCTCATGCCATGCCACCTCCCCAGCCACTGACAGGCATCGAGCTGTAACTTGGACTCTTCGGCCCCAGACTTCACTTCATTCTCCTATGGTGCACCCATTTCAGCGCATGTCCTTATGGAATGGGGTAACTGTCAAGCCAAACACCCTAAGGCACACCTCACATGTGTCGGTGTCTGCAGAATAGGGTGAGGTGACATGGCATGACCGTCATGGAAGACAACCGAAACACTTACCACAATGCCTGTCCATCTCTACAGCATGGAGGTGGGGTTGGCGTGAAGTTCAATATTTCACTGCCATTCTATTCTGAATCTGTCTAACTCCTGCATTTCTAATGTTAATAACAGCAAGCAAACATTCAGCATTGACAAATGCTTGTTTTTTTTGTGTTTAATACCAACTTCAGTCCAGTGTGTATCATCAGGTACTGAGTCTTCTTGGTCCTCATCTCTATTCCTTTTTCTAGGTTCCTGGTTTGGTTTCTCATGGGAAAGTGTCAAGAGAGGCTAGAGCCATCTGCAGGGGCCATAGAGTTTTATCAAATGTTAGATGTCTAGCGGTGAGGGGTCCATATTTGTTATTACTGAATGCTAAAATCTTCTTCCTCATGTCCATTTGGTCAGTTTCAAAGCTGGTTAGCTTACTGCTGATTAGGATAATCTTTTTTCAAGATAATGGTTACTCTGGAAGAAAGAAGAAGCAGGGGAGACCTTCTGCAGCTATATAGAATATTACAAAATCCAATTCTTGCATATCAGTGTGGGCTAGAGGATTCCATGCATACTGCAAACCTCAGAAGTCATAAGCTGCAACCTCTTATCCCCAGAGCTGCTACACAAAATAAGCATTTGTCAATGCTGAATGTTGCTTGCTTCTATGTGCTGTTTGGGTATTTGGAAGTCATTGGGTGCAAATATTGAAAATTTGCTGAACTTACGGTGCGTAGGAACTGCTAATGCTGCTCGTAAAACAGTAATTTAAGGAATTTTTCACCAAATTTTCAACACAGGCATTTTAAGACCTCTGCTCATGATCAGTGTCACTGTGATTTTCTTAATGTGTCCCATACATTGAGTTTGCACACCGACTGCGTCATTGTGCACTACATGGGCGGAAACATGTTTTGGGCAGGATGTGAAAAATGACAGCTGTACTACTCATAAGGAGGTGTGATAAAATGGCAATGTTGAAAATCTGGAGTGAAAATATTGAAAATTTGCGAACTTACGAGCCTGTGTAGGAGCTGCGCAACGTACGCTAGTAAAACAGTCATTTTAGAATTTTTCACCAAATTTTCAAAATAGCCATTTTAAGACCTCTGCTCATGAGTAGTGTCACTGTTATTTTCTTAATTTGTCCCTTACATTGATTTCACACACCGACTGCGCCATTCTGCGCTACATGGGCGGAAACACATTTTGAGTGAGATGTGAAAAATGACAGCTGTACTACTCATAAGAAGGTGTGGTAAAATGGCAATTTAGAAAATCTGGAGTGAAAATATTGAAATTTCGCGAACTTATGAGCCTGCGTAGGAACTGCGCAAAGCACACTCGTAAAACAGTCATTTTGGAATTTTACAAAATTTTCAACATGGGTTTTATGGGATCCCTTCTCATGAATGATGTCACTGTCATGGTGGTATTCAGGCCCAAAGGGTGATTCATAGTCACTGTGTGCAGTGACTGCGCAAATCACCCTTCAGGGCCTGAATAACGCCATGACAGTGACATCTCATTCAGAAAGTCCCAAAACCCCCATGTTGAAAATTTGGTGCAAAATTCCCAAAAATGCCTGAGATATGCAACAAAGTTGAAACCTCCTATCTAGCCCATTATACAGCTTACCGGCATTTCCTCAGTTCGCGGTAGGCTTTGAAGAGTGAGAAGTGTTCCCGGTCCACGAATGCATCGCGCCAAGCTCTGGAGTAAGTATGGGGTGGGGGTGTGGGGAGGTTGGGTGCGCAGTGGGTGGAGTGCGGGTTGTGGGAGGGGTTGGGAGATGCGCTGCGGGACCGTTTCGTTTTGGGTTTAAAAAAAAGACATCGTGGGACGTTTGCCATGCTGGGGTGGGCTCCCAGCATAGCACAAACGATGGGGGGTGTTCAGCCAGCGGGATTGGGCACCCTCGTGACCATGGTATTTGTTGCCACACTGGGGTAGGCACCCAGCGTGGCACAAGGATGAAGCGTTCAGGCGGCGGAGGATTGGGCACCCGTCGGCCAAAGGACTGCTTGCCACGCTGGGGTGGGCTCCAACGCGCCGTTGCACCTACTACTGGAGGGGCGCGCAGCTCAGCCCACGGGGATTGGGCACCCGTTGGCTATGCAGTGCGCGTGCGCGCTGCGCCTGTGTGTGTCTGGGGGGAGCAGCGCACGAGCAGCCAATATCTTATCAGTGCTCACTGAAGCATAGCTCCCTTTCAACTGCTATGCCACTGCATTTTGGGCGTCGTAGACAGCTCCAAAATGCGATAACTACAAGAAACCGGCGCGCCTGCCAGCACACTGACTGAATTGGAGGAGGAGGTGACACACCTCCGAAATCTCCATTGATGGCACTATGTTTCTTGCACATGCGTGCAAGCAACATAAAAAGGATAACTTATTTACTATAAGGACAGCAAAACTATGGAATGCACTCCCAAAATATATGGTAGAAGCAGAGAATTTCAACAACTTTATAGAAAGGCTAGACAAACACCTTAACTGGGGAACAAGACAAATCCCATACAGCTGTGGGAGACATCCTTGATGGGCCTCAGCCTACTCATGTCTTACCAACCTAGTAACCTAGATAGACTGCAGAGTTCTGCTAGGAATATCCCACCTGTTGCAGTTTCCCCAACTAGAGGGCATTGGGCTTATTCATAGGATTTTTAATAGTATATGAGCCATAGCAGGTAGCAGCCCATGCAAGCTCACCCTATAACTTAAAGGAATAACCCTCTATAGAAGGTGAAGCACAAAAGTGTCTAGACCCATTTTAAATGCTGCCATATTAGCATTGCCCACCACACCCAATGGCAGCCTATTCCATATCCCACCACTATCTGAATGAAAATCCTGCTTATTTTGTTGTTGTTCTGAAACGACCTTTTAGCTAGAACTTACAACTATTCTTACTTGCATTCTGAGTGTAGAGTTGAGACTATCATGCCATACAGTATATGGGGTTCATGTTTGGAGCTTATGTCACACTTTGAACTTCTTTGCTCAAATAGTGAAATTTGTATTGAATCGTGGGAGGAAAATCAGATCCACGTAGTCTGAGCAGAGTCACTGGCAGCAGCATTCAAGGGCTGGATTTACTGGTTATATTGGGTAGACCCACAGGCTTTTCTGACAAGAAGCCTTTAACAAGTAACTGTACTGTAACAATGCAATGCCGTAGCAAACTTGTCAGTGAGATATGAGTTTCTTAACACCTGAATCTTATTAGCTGGGGAAAAATATTCTAGTAGTCTCAATTGGGTCTAAAGGGCTAGGGAGTTATGAAGGATCACAAGTTCAAAAAACGGTAACCCTCTCTCAAGTCTGGAATAAAAAAAAGTGTCATATTGACTCCTGGGATAGTTCTTTTAGAGTTAATGCCTTCTTTTTTCAGGCATGATAAATTTGCTGCTTCATGTAGGAAAAAGATAAATCCCAGTGCCTGAGCTAAGAGTAAGAAGCAGAGCTACATAAGCCCAGAGGTAAAGACAGGGAAAGTGGCTCAAAGAGCCTTCTTCTTTTTTGTAAGCTCTAGTGTGCTACAGGCACAACGCGCAGCAGATGCGGCACAGTCATGCAGGGATCTAGGGATCTGCCTTTTATGCTGTGACAAGCCCAATTCTCAACTGTCATGAATCTACCTTCAGATCTCATTCATTATGTGGCTCAGATGGGAAAATATTTACTTCACCATTTCTCAGAGTTGTAAGTGCACTGCCATTAAGTATACAGACAGAACCATTCCATCAGGTTTAAAGGAGTGACAATGTCTGTGCAACTAGGTTCAAAGAGCTGCAAGCAAAGTTCAGCTAGAGACTGAAATCCCCAATCGACTGAGGGAATTCACAGATCATTAATTCACTGCGACTAGCAGAATCAAAGATTCTTGTCATAGTCACAGGGCTGTGCAATAACTGGCTGGTAGATGGCAGGCTGTTCTGGGTATAGTTGGTGGTCATCAGGCTGTCATGAACTTAATGTGGACAGAAGAGCAATGTGCTAGAGAATTCAACCACTGTTTCAGTTTCTGAGGGTTGTTTAAAGAAATTTCATTTAGAAATCTATGTTAACCCTTGGGCAGTTTAGGCTCCCTGTAGATCTACTAGGCCTCTAAGGTTAACTCTAGCTGCCCTGGAGCTATTGGCTAGCAGGATTAGTTAGGAATTATGAGGAGGGCATGGCCAACTGCCTGGAACAGGAGAGTCCCTGGAGATTTTAGTTTCAGTTCAAGATAGGAGTTGGTGAAGCTGCATGCTTCACTTTGGAGAACTGAAGGCCTCAGCTGGATGCTGACCTCCAACCATCCCTGGGGATCATGGCAGGGCCATTTCATCCTCCTTGTCTCCTCCCCATGGGAGGACTGCAACTACTGTATACTGATGCCTGAGTAAGAGTTAAGTTCCATCGCAAAAGATAAGTCAGCAGTGTCTGAGGTGAAATGTGATATATTTGGACAAATAACTGTAATGGGTACCCCTCAGTGCCCTCCATTTTTTTCAGCCATGCAGGAATATTCACCATGTTGGGATGTTGTTTAATTAATCGGACAAGGGACCCTCTGTCCCATGGGGTCTATTGTGGAAAAGGGTGAAGTGGTAGGACCCTTATAACTGCAGGCCTCCAGTGGGGAATGCCCCTCTTTCTAATCTTTCTAAATTCTGTGGTATGGCTATGTACCAACCATACCCTGGAGGGGTGCCATGGTGGTGGCTGGCACATATCCCCCCTCCCCCTCTCACCACCACTGCTGGTTGCTGCACAAGCCTTTGCAAAAGCAACAAAGTCCAAATGCAGAAATACCAAACAATATGTAGAATCAGAATTATTTAGTGTACTAGCCATATCTTTAGCAGCATTCAGCAGAATGGCATCAAAAGTGGGGGGGTATCTTAGATGCTCCCTCAATGACACATATGTGGGGCCCAGAATGCTCACCCTAAATATGGCTTCATGGGGGAACATAATTTTACATAAAGAGTGGGTGGGTGGGGAGAAATGAGAAATTAAGTCAGGCCTATAATAAAAGTGATCCAGGTTAACGTGGTATTACAAAATATGATTATGGCACTAATTTAGTAATGTGTCACTAAGTATATTTCAATAGTAAGCTAAGAAGGCTTATCTTTTCCTTTATAGATAATTCTTAAAGCAGATCAAGGGCTGAAACATTGATTTTAACTTAGTAGTTTCAATTTTCAACGGGAATTTAATTCAACCCTTCTGTTTTATTAACAGCCTAATGCAGAGAGGCATGGTTCATTTTCTGTTCTTACATTTTGAAAAGATACATAGGACTGCACTGCCTGAATTATGAGGCAGAAAGTATTATTATAATATATCTAATATAATGTATCTCTACGCACTCCTGCAGTTGTTTCTGATTTGAATTTACTTACCTGAAACTTACCTAATTCTATGTCCCTCAGCACTTCCCCACTTTCAGTAATTCCCGCAGTTTTTATTTTGTTAAGTTGATAACTATTTAATTGTTCTTTTGCTCAGTTACACAATTTATTGCTTGGTAACTTATTTTTGTCAGTTTATTCATAGATATAACTCTCCTGATTATTTTTATTATGCTCTTCATAATGCCATCACTCTGACATTAGAAAGCCATTTTACTATCGTTGTCATATCAGCTCAAAGGTGTTATGTGACGGAATGTTTGGAGTAGTCCATATATTTCAAAAAACAACAGACAGGAAACCAGCAGTAGCAAGTCTTGTAGTTCTATCACAGGATTCTGGTGACATCATCAACCACTCAAGTTTTGCTTTCAGGGTTGGCGATGTCACAGAATCTGATGGAATTAGAGCTCTGCTGATGATGATTTCTATAAACTATTCTATCAGTAACAGTAGACAGTTGTTATTTTGTATTTCTTAAAAGTTTTTCTTTTACTTTTTGCTGTATGAAAATATTTATACCTAAAACAGCATTATAGAGGCAAGATGAATAGAACAGTTTACTCGTGAACAATCTGTCAGAAGGGCAGTGGCTCTTGGTCAGATGGGATGTCACAATCATTGAGGTCACAGTGTTGATGATATGAAGAGGAATAGAAAAAGATATGTGAGCCTAGTCTAGGTAGAATATATTAGATACCCAATGGGCTGACTCAAAACATGTCATTTATGCAACAGGAGTGTACTGATAAACAATAAAGCAAAAAGTGTTATCTTGACCCAACATAGCAAGTTAATATCTTGCAAAGTGGGTATGTCTAATGCATACCAAGCCAATCAGAGAGCAGCTTTCTTGATGCTAATGATATCACAATAACCTATGTGCAGTACTGAAGCCAGAAGTTAAAATCAAAGAAAATAGTATTTTTATGCAAACAGCAGATGTAGAGCTATAACTAGTAAAGTGATGCATAAACTGAATACACAATGGTCTGTCTCATAATACACAGTTTATCATCATTTATGAAGAGACAGGACTTTCATACAGTATGTCATGCACGGTCTTCAGCCCTCAAGTATTTGAGTCAGCCTGTTGCATATCCTATTTACCTTCATGAATGGGGGTGGGACCTGGGGTGTCATATTCACTTATAAAATGGCATTTAAATATTTGACTTTAAATAAATCAAATTAGAAATTATTTTAAAAGATAAAATTTAGGACCTTTAATTGAAATATGCTTCCATTTTAACAATGAAGACAAAATACAGTCTATCTTCTGGTAACTGGAGTGGGTAGCTAAAAAAATGAGACAATGAAAACCATATGTGGCAGCATTTTTATAAAAACAAATGTGTTACCTTATTTGCAATTTAAACAAATACAGGTATTTTATTGGTAATGTATTCAAAACTGTTGAACCTGTCAAGCTGTTTTGGTGGGGGTGTGGTGTATATTTTATTTTATTTTCTTTTATACTGGAAAAGCATGTGGGCAAAATGCCCATTTTCACAAGCGTCCAGTTATAACAAAAAACATGGGTGGATACATACACAATTATAGAAAATTAATTTTTCAGAAAAACACTTATTACATAGGTGGATATATACACCATTGCAGAAAATACAAATTTTGCAGAAATACACTTATTACGTAAATACAAGGCAGTAACATGTTAAACGTATAGAAAGCATGTCAAAAACAACCATTAGGACACTGTATAACTATGAACAGCACCGAATAAGCAAGAGCCTCACTGTATCTATGTACAGAAAAACAAACTGACAGGTAGGGGATGCGGGGCCGGGGGAGAACGGGGAAGAGGAGGGATTAAAGTAAGGGAGACAAGTTGAACAGAAAGGGAAGGGGAGGCGAGTGGAAGTTTACATATCCTGGAATGGCGTAGCTAGAAGCAGTTGCATTTTTTTTTTTCTTGAGCAAGTGCTCCTTTTATCTCCTGAAATGCCATTATGTGATTTAAATGTCCTGTATGTGCTTCAATGAACTTTAGGAATTTATTTAACCAGTTTGGGTCCTCCTGTCTCTGCCTATATAACTGTACTTTGCCCTCTCCTCTCATTGTTTACACAGTAGGGTAGTGGTGGAGAAGTGGAATAAGTCACCAGAAGTGGTACAGACCAAATCAATCAGCAGCTGGAAGCAGGGATGCGACAGGCAGGCAGGTTTAGTTAGAAAAAAAGGGGGAGCAGTAAACAAAGGAGGACTGCCGCTAGTGCAAGGCAGAATAGATAGGTTGGAAGAGGGGGCAGACTGGATGGACCATGAGACTTTTTGCCATAAATTACTGTGTATCTATGCATCCATGTAAGTGTTATTGCCTATTTTCTTCAACCTGTTTCTGTTTTCTCTGTGTTTTCCAACATTTACACATAGGATGTTTTCCATGGAAGAAAAGGTAGAAACATAGAAACATAGAATGTTTCAAATTACCTTCTCATTAAAAACAATATGGCCATAAATCCTTGTGCAATATTCCTGCTAGCTTCTATTTTTCTACCCTCATCTGACTCCCTTTATTATACTACCCACCTACCAGGAACCTTCACTACACCTATCCTGATGATGACTCTAGGCTCTCCATTATGTGTATTCCACTTCACTTGCCCTTGACACCTCCCAACTTTTCGTCCCTTACAAGTTCATCTACTACTTAGCCTACACTCTGCATAAATCCCACTGCACAACCTCACTCTGTCTACCCCTTTCCTCCATCATACGCTATGGTACCTGTTACTCCTAGCCTTAATGCTAGCTGAGGATATTCAGCTAAACCCAGGGCCATAAGTAACTTATCCCACACTATTATAACTGGAATGACACCAAGGGCCTCCACATTGCACACCCTGAATATTAGGAGCCTTTCTCATAATTTAGTAAACCTCAAGCGTGTTGTTCAGTATCACCCTGCTATCCTTTGCCTATCTGAAACATGGCTAAAACTCTCCACCCCTGATCTCCTCTGCTTGATACCAAATTACAATCTAATCAGACCAGATAGGCCGTCATCAAAGCATGGAGGTTGTGTTGCTATCTTCTATAAACCTCATCTGTTACTATCCCGTAATGTCCTGCCCACTCTCTCTCACTGTGAAGCGATTCATGCAACCTTACAGCTAGGCTCTAAGAAATTACACATAGTCTGCACCTATAACCCTCCTGCTGGTGGTAGCACCAGTCTTGAGGAACTCCTCTGCCAAGTGGACAGTACCATCAGCCAAAATGAAGTCCTTATACTGGGGACCTCAATTTAAATGGGACTAGTGAATCAAACCAGTCTTCTCATACCGTTGTACAAGGCCACAACCTTCACCAACTAATCACAGACCCAACTAGGGTCATGGCTCCCCCTCGGACCAGTACACTCATTGACTGTGTCCTTACAAACTGCCCTGACAGTATAGTCTGTGCAGGCACCCTTGCAGATGCAATAAGTGATCACTCCCCAATCTACTGCATCTGGTGCTCCATTAGTCAACCATCTCCTCCTCCAAAACTCATCACCTTCCGCAATCTGGCTAACTTTAACTTAACACAGTTTATACATGATCGCTCATTGATTGACTAGTCACCCATCTACACCTCAGCTAATGCCCAGTCAGCACTAGACTATTTCCTGGCCCGGTTTGGTCTGCTACAAGACACCCATGCTCCCCGTGTCACTTGTATTTGTGGAACTCAGACAAAGTGGTTAACCAAAGACCTTCTCACCCAAATAAGGGCCAGGGACAAAATGTGGTGGTGTTTTAAGGCTTCGGGGCTTCAGACTGACTATAATGACTACAGATCTCTGAGAAACACATGCAAAAGGAACATTCAATTAGCAAAAAGCTCTTTCTGCAAAAACCTGCTAACAAAATCCACAGAGGACTCTAAGAAATTCTGGTCAACCATAAAAACCCTCCTTGGAGCAAATCATACAGCCAATACAAGTGATATGCTGGTAAATGGCATACACTGCAATAATCCGGTGACTATCGGCAACTCTCTTTTAATCACCACTTCTCAGACCTAACTATTTACCTGGCCTCCTTCCCACATGCACACACCACTCTCCCCTGCCCCCCCGGGATACTAAACCTCTACTCATGCATCCTCCTTTTAGGTTCCAGAGCATTACAAGAGTAGAAGTTCTAAAGCTGCTACTCTCCATTCCTGACAGTACCAGCTCAGGGGCTGATGGTTTGGAACCTAGGATCTTGAAAGCTGCTGCCCCTATCATAGCCTCTCCCCTAACCATAATCTTTAACCTATCTCTATGCCATGGTATAAGTTCCTAATATCTGGAAAATAGCTAGAGTCACACCCCGTCCTAAGAAGGGTTATCCTAAAGGAATCAAAAACTACCATCCCATAGCAATTCTCTCCATGCTTAGCAAAATCTTGGAAAAACTAGTGGCCACCCAATCCACAGAATATCTTCAGAAGCACAACCTTCTCTCTTGTTCCCAGCATGGCTTCCGCAAAGGCCACAGCTCTTCTACCACTCTCCTAAAACTCACACATGACATCTGTGCTTCTATGGACTTGGGCATCCTGACAGGTGTGGTTTTCATCGATTTTAAATAAGACATTTGACCTGGTTAACCATACCCTTCTTTTTGCTATTCTATGCTCCCTAGGCTTCTCCACCGATGTAGTGGCCTGGTTCAATAGCTATCTGTCCTACTGGAAACAGGCTGTAGTTTTCAACTCCGCCATATCTGACCTTTCATCCATACACGTTGGCGTGCCCCAGGGCTCTATACTTGGCCCTTTGCTTTCCTAATCTTCATAAACAATATCCCGCTGCTTGCACCTACCTGTTCATCTCTGCTCTATGCAGATGATCTAGCTATTTACCATAGTGCAAGAAATATCTCTGATATAAACCAGCCTCTTGCCTCAGATTTCTCAAGTATTCAGTCCTGGCTAACAGAGAACAAACTTGTTCTCAAAATAAGTAAGACAAACTCTATGCTCTTTGGCTCACCTGCCAGACTTAAAGTGAACCAAAATGCTCTCAAAATCTCATGTGCAGATGGCTCCCCACTGGTTAGAGCAGATCCTTTAAATATCTTGGCATTATTCTTGATGAATCTCTAGATTTTGACCTGCACATCACTACCACCTGTAAATCTGTCAGCGCTAAGATAGGAGCTGCCTACCGTACTAGCTATGCCCTCACCCCATCAGCTAGACTAGCAGTGGCACAAGGCTTTCTGCTTTCAGCCCTGGCCTATGGCTCAGTCATTTACCTATCTACCACAAAATCCTCCCTCCATTAATAGGACACCACCTATAATAATATCTGCCACTATGCCTCTGCATCCCCACGATACACCATTGCCAGCTCTATACTGACCTAAAGTGGCCTGCCCTCTGCTTCATCGACTCCAGTCCTCGACTCACTGATTGACTGTATTGCCAGATCAGGCCTCCCCCTATCCTTGCCTCTCTGCTGCACTCACAAACCCCCCTCCTATGGGCTCCGATCTACTGACCAAGTCTCTCTTCACATTCCTAGATGCAAAACCAATATGGGTCCACAGGCTTTCTCATACATGGCTCCAAAGTACTGGAACCCCATACCTCAAACTATTCGTTGAGCTCCCGCCCATGCTAGCTTTAAGAAACTTCACCATGATCATCTGCATGCTACTAGCTCCTGCACTTGCTTTCATCCACCTTAGACCATCCTTTCTCCCTGCCCTCTGTTTCCCTAGGTAATCTGCTTTCTCTGACACCTTTTTCTCCACCTCTCTTAATACCCTCCTTACATGTTTCTCTCTCATCCCTTACCCTCTTCCTCTGCTTCCCACCACTCTCCCTTTTCCTCTCCTCCCTATTTATACTCTCCCAAGTCAATGACCACATAATGGCACTTACTGTATGTCTGTGTATACCTTTCTCTTGCAATGCCCATTTTCTCACATGTTTTTTGATCTTGTTTTTCTTTTGACTTTGTCCAAACTGTATTGTCTGTATTATACTGAACAATGTTTCTCTACACCCTAAGTTTGGATTGTATGTGATTCCCCTCCTCACTGTGTTACATATCTCATGTGCTGCGTCACATGTATGCTCATGCATTTCAAACTGTATTCTCCTGGGTCATGCCTGAAAATAGGCATTCTTATGCCTAGTGCACCCACCCGGTTACCAAAAGCAAATAAATAAATAGAATCTGTTGGCAGATAATGACCTGATGGCCCACCTAGTCTGCCCTATTTTCTTACATAAAGTGTCACCACAGACCCTAGCTGGTCTTCACCCCATGCTAAGATCCCACTGTGTCTATCCCTGTTTTCTTAAATCCTGTCACCGTTTCTGCCCCCACCACCTCCAGCAGTAAGCTGTTCCATGCATCCACTACTCTTATCCATGAAGAATACTTCCTCACATTTCCTCTGAGCCTCCCTCATTCTAACTTCATAGCATGACCCCTTGTCCTTGAGCATCATTTTCTGTAGAAAATGCTTCCCTCCTGTACCTTGTTTTTGCCTGTGAGGCATTTGAATGTCTCTATCACATTGCCCCTTTCCTTCCTTTCCTCCCAGGGATGTTAAGTTCTTTGAGCCTTATCCCATAGGGCTTTTGATACAGGCCACACACCATTTAGGTTGCCCTCCTTTGTACTGCTTCCACCCACTTTATGTCTTTAAGGAGGTGGGACCTCCAAACTGTACACAGTACTTGAGGTGTGACCTAACCAGTGATCTGTATAGGGGTATTATTACTTCTCTCCTCCTGCTGGTGATTCCCCTTCCTATGCAACCCAGCATCCTTCCAGCCTTCCCCACTGTTTCGTCAGACTACTTTGCTACCTTTAGATTGTCAGAAATTATCACCCCTGGTCTTTTTCCTGCTTTGTAACTGTTAATATCTCTTCTCCCAGCTGTTATGTTGCCCGCAGGTTCTTATGCCCCAAGTGCATTATTTTGCAATTCTTTGCATTGGCTGGAAAGCCATTGACTATTCCAACTTTTCTAAATTGCTGGAGAATGTTCCTCTCCCATCATACTGTACACACACACACACACACTCACACCAAAGGCCTCATGTGGTACTAGAGCCTCAGTTTTATCTCTGGCAGAGGAGCAGCAGAGATTTCATTTCTAAGCATACAAAGATAGGAAAAGGATTTTTCACTGTTGGCAAAGGAACACTAGTAATGAAAACTATGAACAGTGCTTTATTTATATACTGATTTGTGTGTAAGGAGAGTGTGATGATAGGCAAACCGTTTTTAGCTAATTTGTTTTGTTTTTATGTTCACTTTGAAAGCATGTAAACATATTGGTATCAAGCTGAATTTTAAAAGGGCTTTTGGGGGCATGCCTCTCCTTCTACATATCACAGTTTCTGAATACTGACTTTCCTTCCTAAATTCTCCTCACTCTTTGCCTTTCTCCTCCTTTTGTCTTTGAAGTCCTTGCCAAATGACATGGCTGGAAAATGCAAGATGGAAGTGAATTTTCTTGTGCCACTTCAAATGCCTGCTTGAAACTTTCTTCGACTTTTCATTCCACATCTAGGTTACTGTTTGCTACTTTCATATGTGCTGCTGTTTAGTACTTTTTTTCTCAGGGAATGGCATATGTTACTCAACCTATATTATTTGCATATCCACGATGCTATGCTTGCAACTCATGGAATTAATGTATTCTCATACTGTGGTGAACAGCAAGTAAAATATATGTTCTAGCATGTTTCTACACTCATTGATCAGTTTAGCTAAGGAGCAGTGTTATTATTCTGCTTACCTGTGTTTTGAACATTGAATGTAAAGCATGTTGGTCATTACTACATAAATAAACAAGGCACATCTCATATACAGCACCAGTGTACCTTACTATTATAGGTATGGTCATGTCCTTATCTTCTAGGAGTTAAGCTGATTATGTTCGCTAGCCACACTCTGACTGTGAGAGGGCTTTTGGGTGTGTGCCCCTCCTCAAGCTATCACAGCTACAGACTACTAAATCTCTTTCCTTTTTCTGCCTGTTCTCTGCCTTTCTTCTGCCTTGCCCTTTGAAGTCTTTGCACTATCACAAGTCTGGGAAATGCTAGGGAGAAGTGGATTTTCTTGTGCAACTCCAACATTTTTTTTTTTTTATTATTTAGTTTTTGTTGACCGGGTAAGTGCACTAGACAAATTCTGCCTTTTTTCAGGCATGACCCGGGGGAGGGGGATACAGATGAATGCCAACTGACTTTGAACCAGATTAAGCTTTTGGTGGTATTTTAGTGAATGGGGGAAAATTTGGCCAGGGCACCAGGGAAATTCCCCTACTCTTTTCCACAAAGCTTCTGAAGAAGGACCTGGTTGGTTCGAAAGCTAAAGCACTTTGTTCTTTTCTGTAACATCCATGTTGGTCCAATAAAAGGTATCAAATCATTTGTTTCTGGACCTACTCTTTTCGAGAAGTGCCATGGGATCTTTAACATCCACCTGAACTACCACCAGAACAGGCAGATGGGACCTCGGTTTAACGTCTCATCTGAAAGACAGAATTCCTGATTAGAACCATAGACTCATAGAAATTTGTTAACAGAAAAGGATCCCATTGGCCCATCTAGTCTGATCCTGTTCCCTTCCTATAAGAAGCACTGACTCTACCACCCTACATCCCACTACTGTGCCCCCCGTAGGTTCCAGGATCCTTTTTGCCATCCAGGTATAAATCCCTCCCTCTCTTGATTAAACCTATGTAGTTATCCCATGCCATCTTGAATCCTCCAACTGTTGATTCCTCAACCACTCCTCTGGCAGCCCTCCAGGGTCCCACACTCTCTGTGTGTGAAATAGTGCCCTCTCATATTACCTCTGAATTGACCACCCTCCTGCTTCAAGTCAAGCCCCCTTGTTCTTGGATTGTCCTTCAACTTTAAGATACTCCTTTTCCTCACCTTGTTAATTCTCTTCAGGTATTTAAAGTTTTGATCATATCCCCATCTCTCTCCTGATTTCCAGTGGATACAGATCAAGCTGCTCCATCATCTTCTCATATGTTCTCTGATGCATAACATGCACCGTTTTGGTCACTTTCCTCTGGACCCTCTTTACCCTATCAACATCACTCTGAAGATGAGGTCTCCAGAACTGCACCCCTTACTCTAGGTGGGGATGGACCATTGACTTGTATAGGGGCACTATCACCTCCTTTTCCTGCTTGTGATACCCTCCCTATGCATGCCAGCATACCACTTGCCTTCCCAACTGCTTTGTTGCTCTGATTTGCCACCTTGAGGTTGTTCAAAATAATAATCCCAGATCCCTCTTCGGCTCCATTACTTCAACCTCTCGCCTCCTAGTGTGTATGTGGCCATTGGATTCTTATTGCTTATGTACATTATTCCATTTATTGGCATTAAATCACAGTTGCCAACTCTCCAACCACCTTTCTAGCTTAGCAGTCCTCTCATGCTTCCTCCCCTGGTGTTTCCACCTATTGCAGATTTTGTATCATTTGCAAACAGACACACTTTCCCATTCAGATTCTCTGCTATATCCCCAATGTAAATATTAAGTAGTATCAAACCCATTACTGACCCCTGTGGTACCCCACTTGTCACTTTTTCTTCTCTTAATGAACCCCATTTACAACCACCCTTTGACTCCTGTCACCAAGCCAGTTTTCCACCCATTTTGTTATATTCTTCCCTACCCCCTAGACTGCTCATCTTGCTCACCAGCCTCCTGTGAAGGGTGTGTCAAAGGCCTTACTGAAGTCCAGATAGGTCATATCCACTGCCCCTTCCTGATCACATTCCCTAGATACCCAGTCAAAACATTCTATGAAGTTAATCTGACATGACCTTCCCTCTGTGAACCCTGTCTGTCTGTCATCCTGCCGCCCATTTTCTGCAAGATATTCCATTATCTACTACCCTAAAGGAAAGGCTATTCCACTATCCTTTCCTTTCCTTTAGGGTGCCTCTAAAATCTTTCCTACCACTGATATAAGACTGACTGATTGACAAATATTCGACTCTTCCATTACTACACTCTTGTGTAGTGGCATCACATCTGCTTTTCTCCAGTCCCCTGGCACCCTCCCTGTATTCAAAGATAGGTTAAACAGTTTGAAACCTTTCCCCTGCTTTTTTTTCTTCTACATACAGTATACATACTGTATGTGCTACTGTTTAGTAAACTTTGTTTCTCAAGAATGGCACAGATGTTTCACAACAGCCATAGCTTTTCTGTCTGTGGCTGATATGTCAGCATCCACCAACCCTTCCACAAAACTGGAGGTGAGTGTTAATTCCTGCCACTGGTATCTCCTGCCTGAACTAGCCACTAAACAAAACTGATGGCAGGTGCTCAATCCTGATGTCAGTATCCATCCTCATGCCTGACCCAGCCAATACAGAAAACCAGCAGCAGGTGCTCAGTCCCACCACTGGTGACCCCCTTCCTGCCCAACCCATCTGTTAATTGAAACTGGCCAGTGATGCTCAGCCCGCTTCCAGTATCACCACTCCTACCTGACCACCTTTCAATAAGATCATCAGTGAGTGCTCACTACTGCTGCCATTATCCTCCCACCCCACCCATCTCTTAAATATGACACTGGCCCAATCCTGGTGCTGTTAACACCTAACACCACTGTATGTGACACAAGATTGCCCACCCACTGTGTCACCAAACAACCTTCTGATACAGTGGTGCCCAGTCCCCAGTATTGTAACATGTAAATACATTCATTGCTGTTTTGTTTTTAAACCTGAAAAGAAGAAAATCATCCATCACTATCTTCTAGTCCCTTTGTGATGCCATCACACACATAACCCCACTCAGCACCTATCACCCCACACACTCCCCCATTTTACCTAAGAATAATCCCACAAAATAATCCTCTCATGACCAGCAGAGCTCCTCTCCCTGTGGTGTCTGGTCATGAACTAACTGAAAACAAGGTGTGGTTAGTGACTTTGTAATGTGTCTTGAACTTTTTCTCATAGATTTGTTGTTTTTTCAGCATTTTTATTCAACAGCTTAAACATAGCCTTTTTTTACCCAACCTCATGAACAAGGCAGGTGTTACTTTTCAAATCCCTTCCAAAACATGTTTTCACAGTTGCTCATCAAAATCACCCTTTGGATAGGATTTAAAAAATCCTACCTGTCTTGATCATAAGGTGGGGTCATAAAAAGAATGTTGACAATTTATGGTCAAAACATAAAAAACAAAAACAAGAAAAAGTAATGAAAAACATTGACATGTTTCAATGCTTACTAATAAGTTTGTTATTTAGTAGATTTTGACCCCAGATTTTCAACCTAACCTATTTATTGCCCCACCACATGAACATGGCAGGTGTCATTTTTCGAATCCTGTCCAAAATGTCTTTTGATGCTCATGCCACAAAATGAAGTTTTGGAAAGGATTTCATAACAGACACTTGTCAGGTTTATAAGGTGACATCATAAATAGACTATGTTGAACATTTGGAGTCAAAATCTCAAACAAATTAAAAAGTTATAAAGAAACAGTAAAATTCTTCAATGTTAACTCATGATTTTGTAATTTTCAGATTCTGATCCCAAATTTTCAACATTGCACTTTTTGTTAACCCTCCTCATGAACATGGAAGGTGCGAACTTTCAAATTCTGCACATGTTTTCACATTCATGGCACAAAATTATGTTTTGGCTAGGATTTCAAAAATGACACCTGTCATTTTGGTAAGGTAGTATTATAAGAAGACAATGCTGAAAATGTGGGTCAAAATCTCAAAACAGAAAGTGTTGACATTTTCCAATCTTTATTCATAATATTGCAACTTTTGTTTTATCTTTTGAACCCACATTTTATGCTGATCTGATTTTTTACACCATTTAATGAACACGGATGCTGTCATTTTAAATCCCCTCAAAACCTGTTTTTGGGGTTGTTCCACAAAATCAAGTTCTGAATGGCATTTGATAAATGACACCTGTCATGCTCATATTTTGAGTTAATAAAAATACTGTCTTGAAAGTTCAGGTCCAATCTCAGAAAACAACAACGTTATGTATGAACCTCTTCATTTCCCAATCATGACAATTTCACTGATATAAGTCATGTTATTAAATTTGTTTGTTTTAACAGCTGCATGTGCATACACTTGTGATCTGCCATACATATGTATATTACTAATGATAGAAATGTATTTGCTGTTATAGGTTAGGCTTTAGTGAAATTCACTGTCGGAGTTATTAATTTACTAGTCCTAGGTGCCTTTTTAGCTGTCCTTACAATATAGAATTGTTAGAGTAACCATTTATGCACATGCTGCTATATAGTTACAGTAGTTATTAGGGAAGCTTCATGGAAATTTACTAGCTTTTAGGACTGCTATTTTTGCTTGTAATACAAATTGCTGAGACAATTGTTTCTGTGAGAGAAAGAGCACAGGCTGAAGGTTAGGTAACATGTATCAAACATAATACTGAAAAATGTTTATTATGCATGCAGATAAGGAAGCTGAAACAATAGCCCTAGTCATGAAATACTGTATAAATACGGAATCAGTCTGGGGTCTTTTGCTGAGTAGAGCCCAATACTAAAGACTGGGGAGTGCTGCCCTCTCTCCCAGGATGGTATGTATATTTTTCCTGTAATCTGGCATAGCTGCTAATACATATTTTATGCTGCAACTGTATTTCTCTGTGACATCATTACCCACAAAGAACAAAACCACAATAAAGGTTTGGTATAGAAATACCAATTTACTGCTCTCTGTGCCAAGTAACTAGACAGCATATACAAGCAAGCAAACATTTGGCATTGGCCAGTGCTTGTTTATTTAAGGCACGGTAGTTCTATTTTTAAGGCCTAGTAAAAGGTTTCTAGTAAGTAAACATGACAGCCATATTTGTATTGGAAAATCAGTTCTGGGTGAAGGGGGTTGACTTGCTCACTGTGTAATTGGCTACTAACAAATCTGGTCAAGTTAGGACCAGATGACTGTGCATTTTGCTGGAACAATGCAAGGTCACATGAGTGGTTTTACCCAATTAAATTTCTTTGATTTTTTTTAGACCCATTTTATAAGATGTTTTAACTTTTTTCCATTTGATTTCACTGCTATCTTTTGAGTGCAGTAGAGGCCATTATGAGGTCATTAGGAATTTGACAATCTGCTTTCCCATTGGTTAATGGTTCCTATGTAACCTGGGAAGAAAAATGACTACAATAAAGATATATACAATAATGTATGGGCAACCATATACAGCAAGGCTGTGTATCCATTGAGGGGCTGAGATGACATCATAGGGATCTTAAGAGCTAAGATTGAAAGGTCCCTGATGCCTTCTTAACCCCAAGATGGAAACACATGCTGAATGGTGTTTTGGTCCCCCCATCCAAGACTCCAAGCGGGCCACTGGCACAGCCCCTCCACTCTCCACAGCCAGCAGCCAGACTGAACATTTTCAGTGAATGAGTGCATGCTTGCATAGTGCTACGCTCATTCATTTGAAAGTGCTCAGTCAAGCTGCTGGCAGGAGGTAAGCAGAGGGTTGTGCCAGTGGCATGATGGGGCCTGGATAGGGGTCATCAACTGGACAGGATGGGGGGTGAGGGTCCACTAGACACCAGGAAAGTTTTTTTTTTATTAAATGATTGTGTGGATGAGGATGGTGGCACTAGTGGATGACGGAGGACAGGCAGGGTGTGAGTCTTGGTGGGGGAGGTGGGTCATTCTTCATATTGGGCCGACAGTTATCTGGGAGGTGGGACCACTAGACACCAGGGACATTTATATTAATTTTTGTATAAAATTCTGGATAGGGGGATGGGGGATGAATCTCAATGGTGGGGGTTCTTCATATTGGGCTGGCAATCAGGAAGAGGAGTGGGACCACTAGACACCAGGGATCATTGGGATCCTAAAAAGTAATTTCAGTTTTGGCCAAGAAGGGGGAAAACTCTTTTTTAAAATTTGAAAACAACCCCCCTGGCTGAATAATCAATACCACTCGAATAGTGGGCTATTCTGTATTAGATTCCGAATATTCAGACAGCCCATTATTCGTGGTATTCAGAAAAAAATATTCAGTCTGTGCACAGCCGTACTATACACAATGAACCTGTGTTTCCATTAAGGGGTTGAGGTTAGAGGTGGGCGAAAGTTGTGAATTCCGCTTTTGCAGAACTTTTAGCAAAATTTAGAAATTTTGCAGAATTTTCCAAACTGTCACCATTGGTGGGTTTTTGCTCTGTTCTGCAGGATTTTTTGGCTGAACTGCAGAATAATACACATGAACTGTGGAATAGCAGTTCTGAGGAATTGTTTTCTACAGTTTAATGAATTACTGTATTCTGCAATACATGTAATTATTCTGCACTTCAGTTATCAGTTCTGCTGACTTTTTTCTCTGCAGTTTAACAGAATAGTCCACAATTTATACATTTATTCCACCATTCTAAGGTGGAATTTCCATAAAAGTTGCTAATTTAATTTCCACACTTTCACTAAAGCGAAATTCCGACTTTCGTAAAATACTGCCGGCGGACTTTTTTTTCACACACCTCTAGTTGAGATACCAGCATATGGACCTTGAGAGCAGAGCTCTCGAGGGTCCATGCTGTCATCTTAACCCCAAGACAGAAAGACAGGTTGAGTTGTGTATAGATGCCCATACTTTATTTGTTATGGTATATGGTTCCCGGAGGTAAAAAAAAAATAAAAATAGATGTATTTGAACTCTTTTTAGTTTCTGAGGTTTCCTACCTCGTGTTCATGCTTCTGTTGTGGGCAGCTCAAAGTGCTGCAATGTTCATCAGTGCTAGCCATCACTGCTGTCCCATTGCAGTCCTGAGCCTTGAAACATTTGCAGCAAAACTTTATTTATTAAAAAAAAACTTAAATTTGCTGTTTGGTAACATGGAGCCAACTAAGGCACTCTGTATCCAAATCACCCCTGTAAACCACTCACTAACTGGCACAGCCATGTTTGTTCAGGTTCCTCTTTTAAACAGCTTAGTTATGTCTAATCAGGTAATGGATAGTGTGGGCCTTATGAATATTAATTAGGGACTCATAAATATTAATTGTGGGATGTGCACAATCACTTTTTGAATGTGTACAACAACTTTTAGAATGTGCACAACAACATTTGAGCAACTACTGATTTTTATATACAGTAAGCTCTAACCATATACTATAATTGATGTATATATTGGCAGCATAACTAAAAAGTCAAAAATATCAAGGTTATTTTTGCTTGTCAGGGACTAACGTTGAGAATATATTATCACTCTATGCAGATATCAAAGCAAATGTTCTCACTGTATGTCCTTTAGAGTAGACTGACATTTCATTTAAAGACTTGATTATACTCAGAAGATTCATTTAAGAATTTTAACTGTAGCTTCATGAATCAGCTGCAAATGCAACTGTTTTGCCACACAAATCCATGTCTTTGCATAAATTAAAAATGGCATGTACCAAATGAAAACAGGTCTGATATTTTTAGTTGTCATCCATGACCCCTGTGTAGTGTTGTGTGAAACTGACAAAATATTTTGTGCAATTCCACAATTATGTGACATTTTTCACCTGGTTTTCCAATTTCAAGTAATTGTAAAATTTTGCATAAAATGCTTTGGTGGGCCAATTTCGCCCATTAATGCTTAAAATTTCACCTTGTGGCACAATTTCGATGGCATAACTTTTGAATTTCACCAGTGAATTTTTGCTCCAAAAGCTAAATTTGCATTGCATTGTGGGTAAATGGGTCAAATATCATATGCAACTTGTTTACAGCTCATTCTGCTGCGTGTTGAGTTGGAGAACAGTCTGTTGTGGTGCCTCAGAGCCAATAAAGCCTTTTAAAACCTCTTTAAAACTTATTTTTGAGAGCTAATTGCTACAAAATAAAAATTGTTTTCCAGTGCTACTAGGGAGCGTTTTCTAATTAGTGGATTTTTGCATAATACTTAGTTTAATTACATTTTACTTTCACCTGTGTCTTTGAAGGAGTTGAATGGGGTAGGGTAGGAGTGTAAATCATTGCAGACTATTTCTAGCCTTTGACAAACAGATTACTCACAGATTGTGGATTATTTTTTACTGTTATTTCTTATTAATTCTGTTATATTTAGAAATTTTTTTTTCTCTGAAAAGTTACTCCATCCTGTCTGATTGTTTCTGTTGCTGTTAGCCTGTGTTATACATGCCATTCTTCCACCTTTAGTTGTGATTGTGAATTCTAAAGTTTTAAACACATAGAGCTGATACATTATTTTATTTTATTTGTTTGTGGTTAGTTCTGTTTGCTGGTCCTGGAGTGTTAACTTGTGTCATAAACTGTGAAAATCAGAAGTTCTGTATTTTTGTATGGAAACTTGTACTTTTACTTGATCACTTGAACTTGTCCATTTACAGTTTCACTGCTTTGTTGAATTGCTTCCCAGAATTTTATTGCTGGAGCTTGCCTCTGAATATTGCATGGTGTTCCTGTTTTAGTTGACTTACTTAACCTTTCTCTGCTACAGCATTGTTTGTTTAACACCTGACATGTGCAGTATAAACAAGCATTTGTCAATATCGAATGTTGTCGGCGCTAGCATTGGCTTTGATAGTGCAATGCGGAAAAACATTTTTGGCAGGATGTGAAAAATGACGGCTGTACTATTCATAAGGAAGTGTAAAAAATGGCAGTGGTGAAAATATGGCATGAAATATGGCAAATTTGTGAAGTTACAGAGGCGTGGGAAATCATAGCGCACTTGTAACACAAGTCATTTATGGACTTTTAACCAATTTTCAATATAGGCATTTTAGAACCTCTGCTCATGTACAATGTCACTGTCATTTCCTCAACTTTCCCAAAAAGTGATTTCGCACAGCGACCGCGCTATTCTGCGCCGGACGTGCGAAAACAGATTTCGGGTAGGATGTGTAAAATGACAGCTGTACTGTTCATCAAGAGGTATGGAAAAATGCCAATGTTGAAAATCCAGCATGAAAATATTACTAATGCACAACGTTAGAAGCGTGCATAAAAACTGTGCAACGCATGCTCGTAACACAGTCATTTTATGGAGTATCGTCACTAAATTTTCAACATAGGCATTTTAGGACCTCTGCTCATGAACAATGTCACTGTCATTTTCATAATCTGCCCTGAACACTGATTTCCCACAGTGACCATGGTATTGTGGACCGGAAGGTGGGAAAACATTTCGGCCAGGATGTGAAAAATAACAGCTGTACTGTTCACAAGGAGGTGTAGAGAAATAACAATGTTGAAAATCTGTCATAAAAATATTGCAAATTCATGAAGTTACAAGCATGTGTAGCAACTGCGCAATGCACGCTCGTAAAACAGCCATATTAGGGATTTTTTCCACCAAATTTACAACATAGTCTTTTTGAGAGTCCACCTCATGAACACTGCCAATGTCCTTGTGTTAATCAGTCCCAAAAGATGATTCTGTGCAGTGACTGTGAAATCACCTTTTGGGACAAATTAACATCATAACAGTGACAGAATTCATGAGGAGGGGTCCCAAAAACCTCATGTTGAAAATTTGGTGCAAAAATTCCAAAAAATGCCCAAGATATGCATCAAAGTTGAAAATAACCCTTTTTATTCCATTATACAGCTTACCGGCATTTCCTCAGTTTGCAGCAGTCTTTGAAGAGTGCAGACGTGTTCCTGGTCCACCGAAGAACGTCGCGCCAAGCTCTGAAGGTAAGTATGGGGTGAGGGGGATGTGAGGAGGTAGGGTGCGCAGTGGGTGGGTGCGGGTAGTGAGAGGGGTAGGGAGACTACGAGGGACCGTTTTCTGTTTACAGGTGTTAAAAAACATTGTGGATGTTTTCTTTTTATAGTTTTTTTTGGGAGGGATACAGTAGCTGATGGGGATTGGCATCCGTCAGCACATAGAGAGTGGGGACACTAGCTGAGGGGATTGGGCACCCCTCAACCCAGAAGAAGGGGACATCATGCTGACAGGGAGTGGGCTCCTCTGTTGGCACATTAAAGTGGGAAAGGGGTGGACAGATGCCAATGGGGTCTGGGCACCCCATCGGCTAAACAATGAAAGCAGGAGGTGCATGAGCCGAAGGATTGGGCACCCCTCAGCACGCAAAAAAGGAAGGGGGGACACATTATGCCAATGGGGAGTGGGCTGTTCCTTCTGCACATACATGAGGGGCAGGGTAAGCCGACCGGGGGATTGGGCACCCCGGAAGTTGGCAGTTTAGCGGCCACTGTGCAACCATATTTGTAGCTGGTGAAGCACGTAGGAAGGTCCGCTTTGTGTGATGAGCTTTTATCGCATTGCAGTGGACCTTTTCTTAGATGTGCTAGCCACATTGGAATGCATGGTGTGGCACCGACATGCAGGCTGATTGGGGAATGAGGGACACACCTACTGGTGCGTGCCCTGCATTCACCCAACAGCGACCTTACCTCCAAATCTCCACTACCACAAGATGTTGGCTGTGCAAGCGTGCCAACATAAAAATGATATGTTAATAAAGTAGTAATCAAGAGAGTGCTTGCTGATCCCTCCCATCCAGACCACTACCATATTGTGGTACTCACCTTTGTCGATGTTTTATGGTCGTCTCTGCCCTTACATAATAAAAGTAAAATTGTGGTATTAACTAAGTAATAACACATTACAGTACTTTAGTTGCCCAGACACAGGTGATCTGTATTTAAAGTCAGTCACTTGTTCTCTTTTCACCATGTGTGTTGCTGTAATGCCTGTTTGGGGAAAGAAAAAAATTCGTTTTGTTTTTATTAGACTACCTACCATATATGGTATTAGTTGTACTCTAAGTGCTACTACTTGTCCTGATTGTGTTTGGACTTGTAAGGAAGCCAGTATTATAGGTGTAATGTGTGAGGTGTTATTCACACAGTTAGTAATACATCCTTTCTTGATATACTCACAGAGAAAAGGCAAAGCCTTGAAGCAGCAGCCAACAAAAATGCCTAAGAGACAGTCCAGATGGGAAAGCATGGCAGGGGGATGAGGAGCTAAGAAGTCTGCTGAAAAGAGTACAACTTCAGTTCCAGGTCCCATCTCCCCACAGCAGTGAAAGCACATGTATGTCTGCATCAGTGTCTTCTGCTGTGTGCTCTGATGGTGCGGCAGGTACCAGCAAAGAAATTATTGGAAGGTACTGGCATTCCTGTGTCTTACTTTTTAAGACTCAGATTGTTGCATCCATGCTGGTGAGGGATGATGACAGTGAGAAGAAGGGATTTGGAGGCACTGACACCAGCACAGGAGCAGTGGTCCAAGAAGAGGGTGATAAGTCTGTCGGTGTGACTGTCCCTGTTTCTGCAGGAGTTGGTGATGATAGTATGGTTAACTAACTGAGTGCTAACCATGAAGATCACTATCTCAGCTGCACCACCAGTGTTGCCTCAAGCAGGTGGACTGATGAGACAATGCTGTGGTTCAGGTGGGGTTGGGTGGATGGAGGCACCTGGTAAGGAGAGGCACGAGATGGTCTATAAGTTTGATGCCCAGCGGCTTTATTCATACCACACGAAAAGGTAGACATGGTCACAAGGAAAGAAAGGGCCAAACCAATAAACAATAAATAACATTCTCTACTGATTCTAAGAAGTGCACCTTGGCCTAAGGCCACTATCTATTAAGCTCTATACTATGCTTTTTCTAAATGATCTTGTCCCCATGGAACCAAACTGTTTTTTAATAAAATTTTGTAATTTTTTGGTAATGTATTTTGTATTTACATCTAGATAGGCTTTTAGTATTGGATAAAACTATTCAAAACCTGTCTTTTTGTGGCAATTTGCTTACATGGGATAAATCTATGGGAATGTAACGTTACCTTTAAAGAAGGTATATAAGGTGTGTTATTCCTTATTGCCACAGCCTTGAGAAAGTGTAGTTGTGACTCGAAAACGTTTGGTTCCGTGGGGAGGGGCAAGGTGTATCGAGCTCACATCTTGTATGCCTGCTGACCTGTTTGCCTATTTCGAAAATAAAAGGCTTTTATCCTGATACATCGTATGTGGATTTTATCTCAAAGAATAGATGGTTATGAGGTACCAACCTATTTTGGACATTTTGTGAGTACCTTTTGGATTTGGTTTTGGCCCCACTTCTGTGGTGTTTGCAGCCGCCTATGTAGTTTAAAGGTGGAGATCAGCTGCAATTTCCCTGGCACAAACAGTTGACCAGGGCTGCCAGGATGAAGAAACAAAGGCTGGCTGAAGCTTCCTATACAAACTCTCAACCAGGGTTGCCAAGGATGAAGGAACAAGTACTTGGTGTAGAATCACTTGCAAGGAATGCGAGGATGAAGACACATTGAAGCTTCTTTGGTGAAAGATCCACAGGAGGACCACCAAGATCAAGTTGAATCCCAGAAGACAATATGGTGCAAGCAAGGTGAAACAAGCAGGAAGGGGTAGGATGTAGGGCAAAGATCAGAGCCCTGTACTGTCCAGAACCAGAAAAACAACAACGGCAGGCGTGTGGACACATACTGGCCACATCGGACTCGACTATCGACAAATGACTGGGAGTGATGGATGAGGCTTCTTCCAGAGTGTTCCACTTCCAGGCTGACCAAACCACAAGGAAACCAGGAGCCGGTGGTTGCGAGTCACACAGGGTTACATAGGCTTTGACCAGCGATGGATGACAGGAAGGGTTCTGCTGCAAAGTTCTTCACTGTCTGAAGACTGCTTTGATGAAGAATCAGCTGTAAACAACCCACCAGGGTGTTGCAGCAGAAGATTGAAGCCATACACATTCAGTTGGCACAAGAACACTGGTAATTACACTTTTCACTGCACCAAAGTGTTTAATTTTGCTGGGGCAATTTGCCTGGAACTGGGGCAAATTGCTTGAATCTAAGGGCAGTTGTTAGTTGCAGGGGGCAATGTGCCCTGGATCAGGGCAAATTACTAGAATCCAGGGCAATTGTTCATTGCAGGGGCAATTTACTGCCTTACCAGGGGCAAATTGCTGGAATCTGGGGCAATTGTTCATTGCAGGGCAATTCACCTGGAGCAGAGGAAAATTGCAATCCGAGGCAATTGTTCATTGCAGGGGCAATTCACCTGGAGCAGTAGCAAATTGTTGGAATCTGGGGTAATTGTTCGTTGCAGGGGCAAATAACCACGGTTCCTGGGCAATTGTTCATTGCAGGTGCAAATAACTACAATTCCAGGGCAATTGTTTGTTGAACGGGCAAATAACCACAATCCCAGTAACAACATGTTCTTGGTACTTTGCAATTAACACAACAGTTCAGATACCCATTTTCAGAAATGGACAGTCACTACATAACAGCTGTGTGCTCAGCTCCTTTCTTTTCCTTTGCTGACCCTTCCCAGAAGTACTGTACTTGCTGGTCTCTTTGTGTACCAGGGTCTGGCTACCCCTCTAGAAACTTTTGGGTGAATGCCTTTTCCACTCTGGGCCTCTCTTGCCCTTGTAACTGTTGGGCCCCTCTTAACTGCAGTGGGCCTACTGGCAGAACCCCCTTTAGAATGCCTGGGCTCTGTGCTGCACCGTTTCCACCTCTGGGCTTCACATTGCCTTTTTTCAAAGCCAGTGGGCCTAGCTTCCCCTTACCACCACTGGGCCTAATGTTGCCCCCTTTGATGCTGGGGCCTTTGCTACCCCTTTGTAGTACTGGGGCCTTTCTGCTGCTTCCCCCTTTTTAAATGGATTGGTGTTCTTTTGTTGCCCCTTTAATACCAGAGCCTAGCATTGCCCTTTTTATTCTATAGGCCTTTCCCCAGGCCTTGCCTTCATTCACTGGGGCCATCCTGCCACTGGACTGACCCCTTTATCAATATTCATGAAGCCCCCCCTATTGTCCTCTATGGCTGGCCCCTCCCCGTGGGAGTCGCTGCCCAGAATCTATACTTTTTATAGCTGGCCCCACTCTCCCAGTCCCACGATGGTGCTTCCAGTGCTAAACAATTCAAAACTCTTTTTTTTTAATTTAATTATTTAGATGGACAGCACGCTTCACTGTGCTGTTGCCTGACTTACCCTCCCCCCCAGCCCAGGGTGAAGGAGCTTCAATCGGGAGAAGGGAAGCTCTTGTTGGTAGTGAGAAGGACTCGCCGCAGGCAACAGGTTGAGAGGCGGACAGCTAGGGCCTCAGGAGGGTTGATGACTTGGGATCCGTGGTCGACGATACGGCTCTTCTGTGCCACCAATGAGGGACTGGAACACTGGCAAGGGGACAATAAAATAAAAAATGCGGCAAAACAGAGCCCACAGTGCATGCAGCACTGGGATCTTCTGTCGGGGAACCACCCGACATTTGACTGCATGTGGAGCAGACTCCACAGCAGGAGCAACAGTCTTCACTGGCTGGAGCAGGGCATCATGCAGAGTCGATGGGACTGGCTTCAACACACACCAAATAGGCCCAGGGTTCCTGTCACACTCTTTTAGTCCACTCTTCTCCACTGCCCAGCAAAAACAACCCCAGGAAACAGCTCTCCCCTCTTTGAAAAGGTGCTAGGGTTCTAGTTCTAGAACCTCGAGCCCATGCCCAAAACCAACAGCCAGGTTTTGAAATGGGCACCATGCACCAGCCAGGAACAGCGGTCCTAGCGCGTAGGTGCCCATTCTCATGCTGTCTGCTCAAGGGAAGGGGGGATAGAATGGAGCAGAGCAAGCAGCAGAGAGAAAACTTTTCTTTTTTTTTGTTGTTTCTTCTTGTCCCTGCCTGGCCATAGTGTGGGGAGGGGAAAACACACACAGGAGCCCATATTTCTGCCCCCCAAGCCCATACTGTCAATGGGGCATCCCAGGGTACATTTTTCCTACAGAATCCCCCCATTTCTGTAGTGCTCCCATACAGATTTGGACCCACCTAAAAATATATGTCCCCATGTATTCCCTCTTAACATTCTATAAAAACATTTCTTTACTATTACTTCTATAGGTGTCCATAACATTTCTTAACTCTTTAACATTTCACTTAAATCTCTAGGTATTCTTACTTTAGCTAAAACACTCTTAAAAGATCTATAACTTTCAGTAGAACTTTCTTATTGGCTAAACTAAGTTACCGTGTCTTCTAATTACTTCTTTTAGGGACTATCTATACAAAGGAAGGTGCTATTTGAAGGTTGTCCAGTATGTATGTCCTAGGAGAGATACCAAAAGTGGATCTCTGTGACCTATGAGGCTGAAAAGCTACCAGTTCTACAGGAATACACTCTGCTTCTAAAGGACTACCTGCTGGTTCTAGTAAATGGGGAGGTTCTAGATTTACTACTGGTTCAGCTAAAGAGCGATTAACTGAACGTACATGGGAGGACCTAACCCTGGGATCCATACAGCATTTTGTCGGTGATTCCAATTCCATCATTTTGTGGGAAGGGTTCACCTGTCACTCCTCTGGCATAACGTCCCGTATAGTCTCTGATGAAGCACTGTCTCTGACGGTACAAGGTTTAAGAAGATTTTGATGCACTATTTTTGTGCCACTACCAGTTTCTTTTTGAATCTTGTACACGGGTAAGTCAGGGTCGGGGATTTCAACAATAAAGAAAGGTTCTGTTTCCTAACTGGTAGCTAACTTGTGACATTCTGCGTCCTTCTTTGCAATACCCATTCTCCAATCTGCAGTGAGGTTACATTGGCTTTTGCATCATATGTCATCTTTTGCTTTTGTTGCACCTGATCCATGCATTAGCTTACAATCTGACCAGCTTCCTGCAATTGTTTGCTGTGTTCTTATACCCAATCTGTAACAGGTAGTTCATCTGGTTGGACTTCAAACACTAGATCCATGGGGAGTCTACCCTGATGACCATACATCAGGTAGTGTGGGGTATAGCCAGTCAAACAGTGGACAGTGTTGTTGAACAAGTAGATGAGTTCCGGGACTAAGGCTGGCCAATACGAATGCTTGTATTCTGGTAGAGCTCTTAACACAACCAGAGTGTCTAATTTGTTCATTCACAAAAGTCCATTGCACTAAGGGTGATAGGTGGTGGTTTTACTTTGTGACTGATGTACAGGGCATAGACTTCTTTAAGAGCTGGATTCAAAAGCAGATTCGTGATCGGTCAAGATCTTGGTTGGATATCCATATGGACGAACAAAGAGTTTCAAGAATGTTTCAGCTGTGGTTCGGGCAGACAGACCATTGACAGCACTGACAACCATGAATTTGGAGTAATGGTCCACCATTGTCAAGACATAAGTTTGACCATTAGCACTGGGTTCTAACTTGAGATGATCTAAAGCAACAAATTCTAGAGGTGCTTTGCTGACTATGGGAAGGAGGGGAGCTTGTTGATTGCTCTTGCTAGGACATTTTAAACTGCAAGCCAGGCATTCTTCACACCATTTTATGACAACAGTTCTCATCCCAATCCAATAAAATCTCTTCAGAATGATGATCTTTGTCTTTTTGTGACCGAAATGTCCAGAGTGATCATGATAGGCCTCAAGTACCACTGGTGCACTTCCTCCGGGAACAATGGTCTGGAGATCTCAATGAGTAGTCAGATCTCAGCTTTGTTGAATGAGTCTGGAGTTCTTCATGATCAGGTGGGTTCAGTGCCACCATAACTCCACTACTTCCAGACCCATCCTTCTATGTTCTTGAGCAGGCAGACTCTGTGCTGTCGAGATATATGTTTTTATCTGTTTGACCACTGGGTCTTGGTCCTGTACCTGCACCCATAAGTTGTTTTGTTCTGCATATTTGTCCAAAGGTTCCAGTTCTCACTCCATCTCTGTACCCACAACTACACTGGTTTGACAAGAGGCCTGTACTATCTCTGTCGGTACCCAAAGGAAAGGTGGCATCACCACATTTTCCAAAAGCGTATCATCAATCTCACTTTCTGTTTGGGTTGGTACTCTAGAGAGTGCATCTGCATTGACATTGGACCTACCTGACCAACATTTTATGAAGAACTGGTAATTAGCCAACCTTGATGCCCATCTCTGTTCAAGAGCTTCCAACCTGAGGGGCATGGCTAGCACTGTAACATGGTGGACGCAGTGTAGCTAAGCTCCACATGGGACTCCATTTATAATTGTATTTTCTGAGACCTGCAGCAATCTCTGGGTATTACTTTCTACATTACAACCTGTGCTAGTCGAATGGTATCTGGGGAAAAAAACACAATAAGCAGTCTAAATTAAGTTTTCCCTTGTCTGAACCACTGAAAGAACAGAGGAATGGGCCTAAGCAACTGATGGTGGAGCTGGTGCTAGTTGATTCCAGGGAGGAGATGGCAAACCTAGGCAATACTCTTGCAATGGTCCCTGAAACATTACTACAAACCCAGCATGATATGAAGGCTGGATTTACAAACATTACGGCACAGATTACTCACATGCAATTGGTGGTCACCAGTCTGTCTGAAACCTCGGCGACACATTCGGAGTAAATCTCTCAACTAGAACACCGGGTCAGAGAGTTGGAGGACAGTCTGGCTGCCGTATCCAGTGATACAGACTCCTTGCAGAAATCTATGGCAGACTTGGCAGCCCAAGTGGATGGCCAGGAGCATCGGGCGAGACTATCTAACTTGCGCATCATAGGCCTCCCAGAAAACGCTGAGGGCAAGAATCCGGCAATCGGCCTCCACAAATGGCTTGTGGAACACCTAGGGCTCCCACAAGAATTGTCCCGATGTGAGGTGAGTACAGTACAGAGTTGGCCCCTCCTAAACCAGGCGATCACCAGAGTCATTGCCTGATAAAGTATTTAAGGTTCACAGACAAGGAGGCTATCTTAAAGCATGCTAAATCAAAAGGCCCTATTGGCTACAAAATAAACAATCTCAATCTTCCAAGATTACAGTCAGGAGATGCAAGCTAGAATGCAGCGGTTTAATTAGGTGAAGGGCAGACTGTTTAAAATGGGTTGGTCTTTTGCTTTGTACCAGCCAAGCTCCATATTGACTGTCCAGGCAATGCTCCAAAATGTTCACCTGCCCCAGAGAGGTTACAGCTGGGTAGAGAAAGAAGCCAGAAGGAGGGAATGGGTCCTGCAACAGATGATCAGGAGGCAGATAAGTGATTATTCCATAGTGGTGAATCTTTTGGCTCGGTGGAGGTGGAACAGGGAATGTTCATGGTGCAGCTTGGCCATAAGTTTTGGGATGCAGGCCCTGATTAGTTTCTAGTTATATATGTTTGAAGTACAATAGTTGGGCCTCGAGACTACTTGATATATGGCCGAAGTTATTTGTGCCGTGTTGTCAGTGACCACATTATCCGTCTAGCCCTGATCTGATCTGGGGATCAGGGTAACAGCAAGGCTTGGGTTAGACAACAGGGACTTTCATATTGTTACTCCCAGTCCTGATACACCTTTAACCTGGGGAAGACTTGCTCAAAATATATTGCAACCTGCCACGCTGTGTTTTTTTTTTTTGTTTGTTTGTTTGAACTTTGAAAATGCATATCTGTGCTAGTTTCCTGCCTTTGGTTTGGCCAGAGGTGAGATCTGTATTTTGCCTGATGCCACATTGAATATATTTGCAAATGGTGTTATGTTAATGAAGCGGTGCTTGTAGGAGATGGGGCTGGAGCTGCAGCCTGTTGTTTACCCCTCAGAATTTAAAAAAGGAAGATTGATTAAAATAAGATTTAAATTTATAAAGGAGCACCGCAATAGTTGTATAAGGGTCTCGGATCATATGTCTATTAATAGACACTTAATTATTGTTCTTTGTTTTTCGGAGTGCCCATCAACCTGATGGAATGTTACTGTTCACAGTTTTAATGTTCGCTGTTGGTTTGTATGGGAAGCTTGGTCGGATCCCATTGGAACTGATCGGGGGGATATGCTGGGGGGTTTACCTTACATTTTCAGATTGGGGTTCATAGTTTAAAATGGGGTGGGAGGGGGCTCTGGTCTGAGTGGCATGGGGCCAGAGGTATGCTGTGTGGACCTCGGGCACTCAGTGGGGCTAGCCTTTTAGGTTAGCTGATTACACATGGGGTGGAGAAGGTGATATTAAAAATATATTGGATGCTGTGCTCAGATTAATTAATAATACTGACAGATATGTTAGAGATCAACCTGTGAGTTGCTTGGGTTCTTCATGGGATAATGGATAACACTATAAAAATTGCAACCTGGAATATTAATGGTCTCAAATCTGTGATAAAAAGAAAGAAGTTCCAATTGGAGGTCAAGAGAGCTAAATGGCAGTTGGTTATGTTACAAGAGACACATATGTCTGACAGGGAGGCTGCCCAGATGGGTGGATAGCTAGGGGGAACTTGGGTATCCTCTACCTTTTCATAAAAGGCCCGGTGGGCAGCCCTCTGGTTTCCGAGGGGTTCTAGGGTGAAGGTGTTGGACAAAGTGGCGGATAGCTCTGGGAGATTTGCCATGGCCAGGATAGAAATACCGGGAAGGGGCCTGGTATCAGTGGGGTCAATCTATGCCCCGAACATAGGACAGCCAGAATTTTTTCAAAAGATGGCCCTAGAGATGACAAAATGGCCGGGCCCATGGATTGTAGGGGGTGACTTCAACTGTGTGACAGACACTGTCTTAGACCGCTCAGTACCACACTATCCCGCTTCTAAAATGCCCTGGCTCTGGCAGAGCTAGAAAGGGACAATGGATTGGTGGACATTTGGCACCATATATATCCCACTAGGAGGATTACAGCCATTACTCATGTCCATGGCTCGTATGCTAGGTTGGACAGGCTATTAGTCAGTCACTCCCTGGTCTTCTCAGTTAAAGATGCCTCTTACTCCACTATTCTAATGTCTGATCATGCCTCCTCATGATAGAGATGGGTTTGCAGATTCCCTGCCAGTGGTTAGAGCTGTGGCAATTATATCCTTTACTGCTTAAGGACCATGGGTATCTTAAAGGGCAGCACGGCTATTCAGGAGTTTTGTCTTTCAATCAAAGGCGACACCTCACATGGAGTTAGATGGGAGACTCTGAAAGCTTATCTAAGAGTGTATTCTATAGCATATGCTACTCAGACAGCTAAGTCAGCCCACTTAGATTTGAAATGCCTGAACTAACTAGAGGCATGTGAACAGGCACATAAGAATAGGCCCACACCCGCTCTGTATAGAGTTTTGGAAAGCTCAAATGGGAGTTGAATACTCTAAATAGTGCCAAACTGGAGAGAACCATTCTTTTGGCCAATTCTGGAGCTTACTTTGATGCGGGACGGGGTGGCAACTATCTGTCCTGGCAAATCATGCAAAAGGAAGAAGAGAGGCTGGTGGGCAACATACACGATGAGGGGGGATCCTAAGGGTGGATGGGAATGGTATTGCCCAGACCTTTGGGGACTTTTATAAAAGATTGTACACCTCACAAGGAACCCCAGACCCACAAAGGATGGAATTGTTCTTTGTTCGGGCCCCTTTGGCAATCTTATCCTCAGACCAGGCCTTGCAACTGGATACACCCCTAACTAAAAAGGAATTAAGTAAGGCCATCAGATCATTAAAAGGGGTTAAGGTGCCAGGTCCAGATGGACTCCCCATTGACTTTTTTAAGGTTTTCCACAATTTAATATTTGACCCTTTATATGACTATATAGTGGAGAGCTTAGACAAGGGTGAGCTGCCCCCTCCATGCGGTCTGCCATTATTGTTGTTTTGCCCAAGCCAGGCAATGATCCCTCATGGTGCACATCCTATAGACCCCTCTAATTGCTTACTGCTGGCTAGAAAATCTTGGCCAAAACATTAGCTTCCCAAGTGGAGAGTATTTTACCTCAGTTAATTCACCCTGAACAAACAAGTTTTTTTGAAGGGCGCCAGGGCAAGCATAATATTAGGCGCACTCTGAATATTGCACACAGACAGTCATCTACTGCGGGTAAGCATGGCACAGCTAATTTTGGCCATTGATGCTGAAAAGGTTTTCAACCGTGTAGAGTAGGGGTTTCTCTTTGAAACACTGAGGAGGGTGGGCATAGGTCCTCATTTTCGATCCTGGATCACAGCGCTATACAGTTGACCATGTGCTCAAATTGCAGTAAATGGTGGTTTGAACCCCATTTTTGAGCTTGGCTGAGGGACCTGTCAGGGTGCCCATTGGAACCACTAGCCTCAGTGAAAATGTCTCTCAATGGAAATGGGGGTTGGTAGGGAGCACAAGTTAGCATTGTATGCCGAGAATCTCCTGCTTTATCTGCAGTGCCCAGAGGTAGATCTAACTACAGTGCATCAATTAATGGGGAATATGGCTTCCTATCTGGCCATAAGGTCAACTGGACCAAAGTGAGCTTCTGCCATTGGGCAGACTTGGCGACCAGACCTGATAGTGAATTTGGGAGGGGCTCCAGATGGTGGACGCTTGAAGTACTTAGGAGTTTTATTCCAACTTGGTTCACTCAGCTGTACTCCCTGAATTATAGACCCCTATTACATAAAATTTCAGGAGGACTGTGAAAGGGATAAGCCTCCCCTATCATTAATTGGGAGGGTCAATGTAGTTAAAATGGTGATTCTTCGAGGTGCCTCTACATGTACCAATCAATTCCCATCTCCTTCCCAATACCCATTTCAAGCAGGTGAATGCGATACTACATAGATTTATATGGAGGGGCAAACCTGCACGTATTAAAAGAACTATCTTGTCACCTCCCCAGTGTGGTGGGGCCTGGGACTCCCAATTTCTATTGGTACTACTGCTGCGCAGTTAGCCTTTCTGCTGATGGGGATCAGGCTGTCGAACCAAGCTGGTTGGGGTTGGAGGAGGAGAAAGGCCTTCTAGGCACATTAAGAGAGGGAGTTCTGGAAGTGGCTTTGGCCTGGAGAGATGTGGGGAGGTTTTAGCCCATGTACGGCAGCCACACTGAGGGCTTGGAAGAAAATGCACTCACTGATGGGCCATGTAGCTGCCCTTCACCTAACACAGATCTTATAGCTGCAATGAAACTGAGAGTTCAGTGTTCAGTGAAGCTTCTACAAAGACTTTAGTATGGAAGAAGAGATGCCTGACTGTTGTTCACCAGCTTTATGAAGGGGGTGGGATGATTAGTTTTCAACAAGTCCAGAAAGAGTGGGGGATCCCCTCCAGAGACTTCTTCATCTACCTCAAGATTAGAAGCAGGTTGGGGATGTCCCTTGATGTGGCCGAAGGCTGGGGTGCTCTTTCCCCTGTAGAAGAAGAACTCCTTAAACCACAACTCGCTGCCAGACCCTTGACAGTATTTTGAAAGATGCTGACTGGTGCTATGATCCTTCCACTAGGAGGACTATGGGAGACATGGGGATGGACTTGAACATAGATTAGGAGAACACATCTGGCAGCGAGCAAGTAAGCACTTTCTTGGTTGCTCCAAAAGTAATAAGCTTAGGCAGATACAGTTTAATTTCATGCATAGAGCTTATGTCACCCCTGAGAAACTACATACTATGGATCCATCTAGACCAGATACCTGCCCGAAATGTACAGGTAACACTGGGGACTTTCTGCACTTAGCATTAACATGTCCCAAGGTGGCGCCTTTATGGTTCAAAATGCATAGACTGGTGGGTGTGTTAGGCCTCTGCCCACTTTATAGTCCATTGGAATTTCTACTGGGTGCAGAGACTCTGTGCTCAGGTATGAGCGGGCTGATCCCCTTTGGTCGCTTGCCCTGATTAATGCTCAGAAACAGTGGCCCAGTCCTGGATGTCCTCCTCACCCATTTCTATTCAGCAGTGGACAAATGATACTTCACATGGCAACTTGGCAATTAATAGTCTGAGAAAGCAGCAGGCAGCTAAGCAAAGTGCACAAAATGTCATTCCTCCTACCGCCAAGCAAGTTACAACTACAGAGTCAGTCAACACAGCCAATCAGGACAGCAGCATAGTGAAATGATAATTCTGCATTTCCATCTCAATCAATTGAAAAAGCAGCAGCAGGAGAAAACAACTGCAAGTAGCAGAGCATTTTGCAGGAGGAATTCATTTTTTCTGCATGGCACCCCTTTTCAAGTCCCTGAAGTGGTGATGCAGCATGTAACATCAGGAATGACACCAGATTTCAGCCTCAATTCGATGTAAGATTTTTTTGGGAAACATTTCTGGACTTGTAGGCCCTGTTTGGCTCCAGTAGTACAGAGATTCAGTCTGAAAGCCTTGGAAAAGTGGGCCCAAAACAGCAATTTAATGTCTAGGTGGTGATGGGGGAGCACAACATCACATCATGACTCGGACCATAATTCTATCTCAACTTTATGTACCAGTTTTCCTATAACATTTCTGGACATGTACAGCCTGTTTGGCACACCATGGAGGCAAGAGGCTGTGTTAAACTGAGGCCCAAGTGCACATTTTGGATTGGGTGGTGTCGGGGCACTATAGAAAACATCATGACTGGAGGGGAGGAACACCTAGTTAACATTTGTGACAACTAAGCCCAGGGGCTTGTGGTGTTAACCACAAACAAAAATATTTATATTTAACTTTGCAATAAAAGTGCTGCTTATTTAGGTTTCTATGTTGTGTATGTATTCAAACTGATGCTGCAGCTGCACACAGCAAAAACAACTGCCAAACATCACATAGCTTTGGGGAAAAAATGTTGTTCAAACACAAAATTACAATACTTGACATTTGTGGATAGGAGAAGGATTAAATTAACAAGAAGAAAGGTACAGTGTTTATAGATAAGGTACAGACTAAATGACTGACAGTAACATACAGATGGGGGATATGCAGGGTAGTAGGTGCAAGGGTATTCATATCTGAGAGGAAAAGAAAGGAGCATAAACAATACATAACAAAGTGCTGGACAAGAAAAAGAAACAAGAGGATATAGAAAGAGGAAGTGAACATTTTTTTTGATACTTTTTTAATTTTGGGGGTTGTTGTTTTTTGGGGTGCAGATGAGGGAAGAGTGATAGAAGGAAAGCAAGGACAGGAAAAAGAAAAGAAAATTCAGCTGCTGTGCTCACTGTCTACCTCACTTGCAAGCACATTACGGACTGCGTTATTACATGGCAGCAGCACCAGGCCCCAATTCCAACCTGCCACCACGACTGCCACGATGAAGCTCTGCCAGGAAGTCCAAAACTTTATGTTGGTCTTCCATCAGTTTCTTTATGTCCCCCTGACCTTCTGGTGGAATTCATAAAAATCTTGGAGCAGAGATGATACCTCTCACCTTTCTGCCACCAGGTCTTCTTGGCTCACAGGAGGATTGGCTGGGGCTGATGCAGGCTGTTCATGTTCATCTCCAGGATGAACCCGGCACCACTGCTGGCTGTAGTGTGAGGTGGATGACGGTGCTGCTGCTGCTGATTTCTCTGGTACTGGTGGTGACTTCCAGGCTGTTGCTGAGCCCTAGCTCCTTCCTTCTGCTGGCCCACTCTCCCTTGGGCCACACTGCCTCCTATTGCTGCCAACTCATTTTGCTTTTGGAGCCACTCTGCAGCATGGTGGTGCTGCAGATGACTCCTTTGGCCACCAGTTCCAAAATGGCCCCCTTGCTTGCCCCTTCGCACAGATCTCCCACACAACTTGCAGATCACAGCACTGCTGTCAGTTTTGTTTATGGTGAAAAAAACACCACATGGCAGACCCTTTATGCTGGGGGAGGTGGGGGAACATGATCCTGCTGGGGGAATTACTCTGTGGCTGCTGTTGTGGGTGGGGCTACATGCTCCAGCTGCTGCTGGTCCTGTGGGCACAGAAGGGTTCTGCTGTTGGGTGGTGGATGTGGAGGGGCCACATCATCCTCATGCTGCTGCCGGGGTGGGCAATGGGCTCATGCTGCTGCTGCTGCTGCTGCTGCAGGAAGTGGTGTCTATAAGCTCTTGCTGGGAGGGTCTACAGCTAACCTAAATACCCGCCTATCGAGATGGACAGTGGTTGCCTTCCCCCTAGTCCCCTTGGCCTTACCTTTCCCTTCCAACATTTTACAACAACAAAAAAAGGTTTCCTAACAGAAAGGGAGAGAGTGAGTTTTACACACACACACACACACACACACACACACACACACACACACACACACACACACACACACCACACACACACAGTCACTAAAATCTATTCTACAGTGACACCTAACAGAAATTATCAACAAACAACACAAAGCATAATCAAAATATATGATTTATAGACAAAAACTGTGTAAGAAACACATTCAATGGAACTAGACCAGTACACTATGTGAAGCTGAAAGGATCTGTTGCTGGCTGCCTGCTTGTCCTCCAAATCTCCAGCTACACAGAAGGGAATGAATCACTCACTTCCTATTTATTTATTTATTTTATTTATTAGATAATCTGTTTACAGGCCTTTGAGTCAAAGACTCATTTATAAAAGCACCTTGTCAAGAGATCAATACATCACAACAAGCAAAACAGTACAGTACATAGAAATTAGATTAAAAAGCAACCAGCATTACAGAAATTCACTGGTGGAACAAGCTTGGTAGTTGGTAGGGTCACAGCAATCATACAATAGGTACACCAGTACCACGTCAGGTAAACAACCAAGAGATATTCTATTGTATTAGTCAGCAGATGTTTCTATTACATTAGTCAGCAGATGTTGCCTGCCTGTATATAGTCACCCATGTGACCTGCAGGGAGTAGGTCATGTGAAAAGCCCAATTTCACAGGATGTCACCTTATTTCGGCAAATAGAAATGCAAGGCGCAATCTAAGGTGAAATTTTCCGGCAAAATTACATGAAATATTATGCGTGGGGAAATTTGCGATTTCACCAGCGAAATTACATTTCACAACATCTCTACCCCTGAGATCATGCATGACTTCTTACTCACTATGATGTGATGTCATGGGGGGTCAAAGACTGGGGTAGCATATCAGGAATATTTTATTAGGTTCACGCTCATATTCTGAAGTATATTTATATAAATATACAGAAGAATGCTTTGGTATAAAATAAATCATTTATGTATACAGTTTGACTCTAATCTACACTGTATAAAGTGCTCTCAAATTATATCTAGTACTGTCAAGAGAATATCTTTTAATTTGAAGAAAAATATGGTAGCAGAATACCATGCCCTGTTATAATGCTTTTGTCATTGTTTGACTATAGTGAGTCAATTACTCATGTGTGAGTTAAATTCATGAAAACTCAGGAGAGAAGGAATTGCCATATTGTACATTTTATTAGCTACATCAAAATTTTAGCCACTCATTAAAACTGCTCACCAGTTAGAGCAAGTGATGAAAAAGATTGAGGATTCCTGTATAGCAAGTGTAGCATTGAGCTGCATTTACTAGTACAGGATATCAAGATAATTTGACCAAGCTCTGCTGAGCTGGCTGTTTGGAATTGTGGCGTAGGCCACTGCCTCTAGAGCTGGCAGACCTGAGTTGAGTCTGCCTGTGAAATTTTTCTTTTCTTTTTTTATACTTCTAAGTCCATTCCCCTGGAGTTGATGATCAAAAATTAGGGGAGAGTGGGGAGGAGTGGGGGGCCTTTGCCCACCACAAAGGGTAAAAATATTTTTGGTACTGTTTTTTTTGTCAGTGTAAGCGACCGATCGCAAATTCATATGTATTACCCTTTTGACATCGGGCAGTTTTGTAATCGGTCAAGTTGCAGAGAGATAAAATACTTACCCATATCAAATAAAAATAAGAGAAACTGGCTTCAGCATGGTAAACAACAGTTTTGTGGTGGGAAGATCTTGTCAGACTAACCTGATTTATTTATTTGACTGAGTGACCAAGGAAGTAGACCATGGTCATGCTATGGATCTGCTGTACTTTGACTTCAGCAAGGTTTTTGATTCGGTACTACACAAAAGGTTGCTCAGAAAGATGGAAGACTTGGGTGTGGCTAAAACCATAGTGATGGCCAGGTAGTTGGCTAGAAGGTAGGCAGCAGAGAGTGGTGGTCAGCAGGGTTAAATCAGAGAAAAGGGAGGTTACGTGCAGTGTTCCACAGGGATCTGTCCTGGGTCCAGTCCTCTTCAACATGTTCATTAGTGACATTTGTAAGGGAATCCAGGGCAGGCTGTGTCTCTTCACAGATGACACAAAACTATGTAGGAGGGGGACTGTGATAAGGGAATAATGGATATGCAGAGGGACCTACAAAACTAGAGGGGTGGGCAAAGGTCTGGCAGTTAAAATTTAATGCCAAAAAGTGCAAGATAATGCACCTAGGGAAAAGGAACCCCAATACAGACTATTGGATGAGTGGAGCGAGAATTAACACTACAGAAGAGGAATGTGATCTAGGAGTTTTCAGTAACTCCCTTAACCAAATGAGCCATTGCAACAAGGCCTATAGCAAGGCTAACAGGAAGCTGAGATGTATTGGGAGGGATATTGATAACAGTAAAAAAGAGGTATTGCTTCCTCTATACAGGTCCCTGGTGAGATCTCACCTGCAGTACTGCATCCAGTCCTGGAGTCCTCACCTCAGAAATGACAGGGGTAGGCTGGAAACGGTGCAATGCAGAGTAACAAAAATGATTCAGTGCCTACAGGGCAGATCCTATGAGGAGAGCCTCAAGGCATTCAGTATGTACTCACTGGAAACCAGAAGGGAGAGGGGAGATATGATATAGATCTTCAAGTTCCTTAGAGGAATTAATAAGGTAAACTGTGTGGAATTATTTACCCTGAATACCAACTTGAGGTCACATGGTCATGAGTGGAAATTAATAGGAGAGAGATTCAGGAAGGACATAAGGAAGTACTTTTTTACAGAAAGTGTGGTGAAACCTTGGAACAGTCTGTTGACCAAGGAGGTGGGTGCAAACGCAGTCAGGAGATTCAAGCCGACATGGGATAGAATGATGAGAATAGTGGTCACCCGGGGGGGACAAGACCAGGAAGGAGAATGGGAATAGGATGGAGAGGGTTGATATCCTGAAGAAACTATAGGTTCCAGGGAAGGTTTCAGGGATTACAGGGAATATTAGCAGATTGGATGGATCTCTGGCCTTTTTCTGTTGTCATGGTCTATGTTTCTATGTTTCTACTCTGAGCCATCACAGTAGTGTTATACAGATGTCCTCTAATAGGCTGATGCACAAACTGAAAGTTTGAAGTCCAGTTAAGTCGCTGCCCTCTTCTGTTGCATCTTCCTCAGTCTGAAACTTCCAATGCTGCTTCTTGTGGCAAAATACCATATACTATGCATATGAGGAACAAAACAGATTTCATAGAGAAACAGTGTAATACCAGGTTCCATGTCATAATAGTGATCGCAAAATAGCGATTGCTATTATGGTGAGTGTATATTGCCAAAAAGCAAATCGGCAATATACACATGCCGGTGATCTAACATCTGGCAACAACACTAAGTGTTTTGCCCCCCGTGCCCCTGACTATAGATTGCTAACCCAGGGGTAAGGTCGGAGGCCAACACTCCAGTTGCGGCACAAAAAATAAAGGCAGTCACAGGCATTGGCACAATATTGTCTCCCAGTCCCCAGCCCCGATCCCAGTACCTGCTGCATCAGAGCTAGCCACCATCAACACCAGACCAGATAGCTGGCTCGGCTGCAGTAGGCTCACCCTCCCCTACAAACTCCTTTCCTATCCCTCCCTTTACCCTCTCTATCCCCCCCTTCCGGTTGCCTTTCCCTACGCTTGCTTTGGCATAGGGTCGCTATCCTTGCAGGGTAGCCCATGGGAATAGCCCTGAATATGAGTTGCCATTTTGACAGTCTCTCATATTCAATCGCTATACTCACTGGATACCATAACATCACTGGAGGGCCAAGGCCAACAATCACGGATTCAATATAAGGTTGTGGAATCAGTTGCCAGAAGAAACTGTGAGTCGCAAATCTGTCCATCTTTAAATAGAGGTAGAACAATTACATACAAGGGGGTAACATTGTTGGTTACCACCACTGAGTAGTGGGGACAGCATTCATGGGCCTTAGCCTTCTACTGTCCTTAATCAATGTATAAAGCTTAGTATAATGGGTTTTATTGTAATAGTCAAGAAAAGTAAAACCAAATAAAAACAGTATACATCCCACACATTAAGAAAATTAGTGTTCTACAAATCAACAATCCTGCCTTATTCCTCCTCATAACTGGGTGGAAAGTGGAGTGCTGTAAAAGGTGCTCCTATAATCACATTTACAAGGTTCCATTATCTATCACATCTTTTACAGCACTTTGAGCCATAAAAATAGGGCAATTTAAGTAACAGTGTCTGAATCAGAAAAGGTGGGACAGGGAGGAGGATTGTAAATTGATTGTAACATCATCTGATCAAATTTTGCCCAGTCATTATCCAAGGTATGAAGTGTGTAGTGTCATGAGAAGGTGTTGATGGAAGACCAGGTGGCTGTTGCACAAATGTCTGCAATAGTTGTGGAATTGCTTTCCACCCAGGAGGTAACCACCACCCTAGTGGAATGTGTCTTAACATTTTGGGGATTACACAGATTGATCACCTTGTAGGCCTACGCTATGGCCACTTTCAGCGATCAGGCTATGGTAGATCTAGAGGCAGTGGACCTTCATTTAGGTTCCTGGAACAGGATGAGCAGTTTTTTCTGATTTGCTGATGGAAGCTGTCTGATCCAGATAGATCTTTACTGTTGTGATCACATACAGGTTGCAGAGTTCATCCCTTAAGGGATTAGTAGGGCCCAGATCAAATAAGGGAAGTGAGATCTCCTGTGCCAGCTGGAAAGGGGAGGCAACTTTGGGTACAAAGCATGGGACCATCTTGAGAATGTACCTACCCTTGTTGAAGAACAGGGATGGCAGGATCGTGCTTGGAGTTCATTTGTTCTATGGGGGCTGAACAAATTGCAGTTAGAATGGCAGTCTTGAGTGTCAAGAAGTAAGGAGAAATAGAGCTCATAGGTGAATGGTACTTTGATCGAGGCCTCTTAAGTAATGTTCAGTTCCATGGAGGTATGGTATCTTTTTTTTTTTTGTCTTGGTTTGATGTTGCTTTTGGCCTTAAGGAATAAGAACACCTGGGAGTAAGCCCCGGGAAGTGTGCCATCAATGTTTCATCAAACTGCCCCTATTGCCACCACTTGGACACTCAGAGAGACTGTAGACAGTCCCTTCTCAAAATTTTCTTGTAAAAAATCCAATATTTGTGGTACAGAACAGTTCATGGAGTTGATGGAGTGAGATGAGCATTACACGGTTTGTCCACTACCTGTGGGATTGTAGTATTTTATCCACAACTTTAAGAGTCCAGCCACTAACTTTCTGTCCCTGTGAGCAGCCATTCCATCAGTTTTGAGGGTTTGCAGTGCTAAGTGTAGGATTGACTCCTGTGATAGTAGGTCTTCTTGGATCAGCAGTGGCACCGGATTGTCAATCAGCATATGAATGACCAATGGGTAGCATGTTGTCCTGGGTCAGTCCAGAACTATAAGAACCACCATACTGTTTGAGTTTTGGATGTTGTGGATCACCTGTGCCACCATCAAGAATGATAGGAACACATAGACCCTCAAGAATCACCATGGGGTTGACAGTGTTGTGCCTTGTTTGTTGTACCTGGAGAAGAAGATTGGGACTTGTTTGTTTAACTTTGTGGCCATGAAAACAATTTGAAAAGGGACTCAACATGACTGGATCTGCAGAAACACTTGATGAAGTTGCCACTCCCCCAGACTGAGGGTTTTCTGGCTGAGCCAATCTGCTTGTTTGCTGTGGTTGCCTGCCAGGTGGATGGCTGACCAACTTGCCAAGTGGGATTCTGCCCGTTTTAACAGGCCAGTAACCACTCAGGCCGTCTGTTTGCTCCTTGTTCCCCCTTGCTTGTTTATGTAAGACATAGTCACTCTGTTGTCTGTTCTAATTCTGACATAGCAACCTTGGACCCTGTGCTGGAATTGTTTGAGAGTTGGGCTGACTGCTCATGTTTTTAGCATGTTTATCATTTATTTTATTAATTGTCTTGGATAAACAACCTTTGAGCTTGGAGCGTGGAGCTCTTTTACAAAGGTTCCATGTCAGCTAACAGATACAAATAAAACAAAACAAGAACACAAAATACTATATACAGAATGATTACAAAATGGCTAACTATTAAATACAGAATTACAGAGCATATACAATAGTAAGTAGTGTTCCAAAATAACATTGTCAAATTTTCATATAGAGAATTACATTCCTAAAGCAAGGAAGTGAGAAGAGAGAGATGCAGCCAGGAGTTAGCATTGTCAAGAGACAGATGGGTGGGGTTCAGTACAATAAGAATACTTAGTAGTGGTGTTGGGGGAGTGGAAAAGGAAATTGGGGGGGAGTAAAGGTAGGGTGACAGTAAAGAAATAACCATCAGGTAGGGGAGGGTGATGGAAGTAATTGATGGGAACTTTTGTCTCAGAGCTGGGCCATCTCTCTTGTACCATTGCTGCTTCCAGAACTTCATCCCAACTGTGTAGACTGGTGTATGTGTTGATTGTTATTGATATCTGCATGTCCAGGGTTGCACAGAACCTGAAGTTGTTTGTTAGTGTTCATCACTAGATGGATTGTCTTAATGGTGGTGGGAGCGTGAGTTATTTCTGATAATTCTGTGAGACATGATTCCAGTTGTCCTGGAGGAACTTCTGTAGAGGTCTTACACTGTGGAGACCTAAGCAGAATGCTATTAGAGTGAGCAGCTGCATCAGATCCCAGACCATAGATATTTTTTTTGAGAAAGGACTAGGTGACAATGTGTCTATTCTTCAGGCTGAGGATGCGGTAATTTGATGGATGTTCTGACCCCATTGCTGTGTTGAACAGTGCACCTAAATGCTCTAAAGTTGATGATGGGTTGAGATTGCTCTTGGTCGTGTTCACTATCCAACTGTGCTGGGTCAGGATTTCTTTTGCTGTTTGTGTTGCCTGGTGAGATGCTTCTATCAACCTGGCTTTGCTCTTATTAACCAGTCATTAGAGTGATGGATGACATGAATCCCCTCTTTTTGTAGAGTTGCTGCCAGCAGTGCCATGACCTTTGTGAACACCTGAGGGCAGATGCCAGATCGAACAGAAGGCACTTGTACTGAAAATGAAGGTTCAGAATTCAGAATCTTAAGAACATGTGGTGAGCCGGATGAATTGGGATGTGTAGGTAGGCATAGTTGAGATCTATGGAAGTCCTTTCCTGATTGCATCAGTTGTTGATCATAAGGTATCCATTTTTATCTTTTTGTATCAGATGAACTGGTTCACAGATTTTAGGTCAAGGGTTTGGCATAAATCCCCCCATATTTTTAGGTGTGAGAAAAAAAGTGGAGCAAGCCCTGGATTGCCTTTTGAGTGGTGAAACTGGCACCCTTGCACCATCTTGCAAGAAATGATTTAGTAGTGCTCTGACCTGATGTAGTGGAGACCTGGTTGGAGATACCCATGAGACTATGAATTTGTCCCTCCTGGGTATTATATGGAGCTCAGTTGTATATCCTTTTTTGATTATTTCCAGTACCTATCTGCCTTGACTGTTTCAGCCCAGGTGTGAAAGAAATGCGGCAGTCTTCCTCCTACATCAGGTTCTTGATCTTGGGCCCCCCTCACCTCATGCTTGGAATCCCTTGTTGCCATAGTTGGAACAATTAGAACCTCTGTTGCTGGATCATCCCTCCTGTCCTCTGTTATTGGAGATGTTCCACTGATTGTTAAAAAAAATTTGACTAGAACCCAAGATTATAACATTTTGGTTATAACATGTTACGTGTTTTTGTCTGTTTGGAACCATTTATGTATGCTTTTTATTTGGTTACCAACATGTGATTCTTTTCACACACACACACACACATATCCTTATCTAGCAATAGTACACATTTAGCTAAACAGTGTTTCTAGTGCAATTGTACAAGTTATCTTTTCTGTTACAATATATTGTTAAATTGTTTCAAGGGGGATTTTCTTCTGGAGTACAAGGTCACAGTGTGTTATTTTAATTTTCACTTCAGAAATGAGTGACACAAACATGATATGCCGTGAATTCGTATGACTGATGAACTCATTGCACGTTCTGTTTTTATGGTTCCTGTCACTTAAAGAACATGGACAATAAAAGGAATGATGACAGTTGCCATGGTTGCCTCTTGAAAAAGCACACAAGTGTGAAACATGGTGTAGTTTAGCTGCACTGAATGTTGTTCCTGCACCTTACATTGTTTGAAAAAGGGATCCGAAAACTTTTGAACCACAGCAGAACAATCTTGTTCTAGTGGTGGTTCCTGGTAGCAGCCTTGCTACTCTTGATGATGTGATTGTGTGTGTGCACAGTTTTCTGTTTCTGCTGTATATCCTACCACTACTTGCACCATAGCTCTAGCTGAGCTACTCTGTTTGGGTTAAAACCCTGCAGAGACAATAGGTACTGGGTTTGCTAGGATTTTGAGACAGACTAGATAAACCAATGGTCTTTTTATGTCATCATTGTCCATGTTTCTATGTTTTTATGGATCACCCCCACCACCTTAAACTCATGACCCCTTGGTTTTGACCTGCAATTTCTGTTAAATAGTTCAGCACAGTTTACCTTGTTTATTCTTTTCAGGAACTTGAAGATCTCTGTCATGTCCCATGGATCGATCTGCGAAGTGTGAAGTTTTGCCAAGAAGTGTGGAATTTCATGGGCAAAATTCTGTACTTTGTGGCAAAATTCCACACTTTGCAGTAAAAACTTCATGACTTGAGCAAAGCTGAAGTTTCTCAGGTCTGGAAAAACTTCCTGAAGCTCCGTGAAGTGCGAATTTTCACCACTTTGCCTGAACTTCACCAGCGAATTTAAACTTTGCCACATCTCTACATCTCTAACTTTTGAGGATCCCATTGCAACTCTCGTACCCCCATTTTTGCTGTCTACCCTGCACAGAGTTTAGTGTCATCTAGGAAGAGACAGACCTTGCCTTGCCTTGTATTACTTCTCCTATGTTGCTGATCAACATGTTAAAAATGATTGGTCCCAAGACTGACCCATGGGGTACTCCATTCATGACCTCCCTTTCCCTGATTTGTCCCTGTTTACCACCACCCTTAGTTGTCTCCCCCCAGCCAGCTTCCCACTCATCTAACTGGTCCATTAAAGCTCCCTGGTCCTCTAATTTCTTCAACAACCTTCTTTATTGCCTTATGCCACAAGAAATACTGTATGTACTGTAGTGCCACAGAACTCCTTGCTGTTAGCAATTTTTCATAAAAATGTGCAATATTTAATAGTGCCTGACTCCCTTCCCTCTTGTATCCTGAAGCTCCTCCTTTATGCCAAGCATGTGATGTCATCAATGGCATCCCATCACATTTTAGCCAGTGGCATAGAAACATAGAATTCATCAGCAGAAAATGACCACTTGGTCCACCAAGTCTGCCCTGTTGTTCCCTGCCTAGTCTGTTTCATCAGACCCTAACTGGTCTCCAGTGACACTCATTCCTCCATGCCTATTTACTAATATTCCCCTATGTTTATCACATGCATGCTTGAGGCCCCCACTGTTTTTGCCTCCACCACTTCTGATGGCAGTCTGTTCCAGGAGTTCCCCCTTTCAGTGAAGTAGTGCTTCCTCATATCCCTCTTAAACTCCTCACTCCAACTTCATCGCATGCTCCCTGGTCCTGGTGCTCTTATTTCTCATTTGAAAAATACTTCCCTCCTGCATCCTGTTCACCCTGTGAGATACTTGTAGGTCTCTGGCATGTCCATCTCATTCTTCTCTCTTCTAGGGTGTAAATGTTGAGATCCCTCAGTCTCTCCTCAAAGGACTTTTGGTGCAACTTCTGCACAATTTTAGATGCCTTCCTCTGTACTGCCTCCACTTTGTCTATGTCCTTTCTGAGGTGTGTTCTCTAGAACTGTACACAAAACTCATGGTGGGGTCTCACCAGCAAGTCATCTAGTTGCAACACCACCTCCCTCCTCCTGCTGAAGATGCTCCTCCCTATGTCCCCCAGCATCCCACTCAACCAACCCGCTGCTTTGTCACACTGCCATGCCACTTTGAGTTCATCAGTTAGTATAACCCCAGGATCCTTTTCCTGCTTAGTGCCCATCTGTACCCCCACCATCCTATACTCAACTCCTGGGTTCCTATGCCTTGGTGGATGATTTAGCAGTTTTGGCATTGAACCACAACGTCCATGCTCTTGCCCACTCCTTGAGTTTTGCAATATCCTTGCACATTCTCTCAACCCCCTTCTGAGTCTCCACCCTGTATTACAGATTTTAGTATCATCTGCAAAAAGGCATACCTTTCCTTCCATTTCTTCTGCAATGTCACTTATATAGACATTGAAAAAGACTGGTCCCAGTACTGAGCCCTGCAGCACCCCACTGGCCACTCTCATCATTACAGTGAGTGCTATTAACCACTATCCTCTGACACCTATTTGTTAACCAATTTGTAACCCAGTTCCTCACTTTGGATCCCACCTGTAGGCTGCTCAGTTCACCTGTGTGGCACATGTCATGTTCCACATATACAGTAGCAAGCAATAGAGACTACAAGAAGTCAGTTGACTCAAAATATAAATAGCAATAAAATAATTTACCTGTTTACAGAAACACAAAATGAATATAGAGGATAATGTATGGGCTGGTATTGTTAACAAGCATGTGTACCCATCGAGAGATTGCCACAGCGACAATTTAAACCTCGAGAGCGAAGAGTGATAGGTTTCGGTCACCGTGGCAACCTTGAGATGGGTACACATGCTTTGTTAATGAGAGTGGACCCATACAGTATATTTTATAGTGTATGGTCCACATAAATAGGAAAATAACATTAGGATCCTTACAAAGTTTTTTTTCATCACCGCCGTTCACTACCGGGTCCAGCACTTACTGCCACAGATGGTTCAGGAAGACTGGAGGATCACAATCCTGATCCATGTTAACATACCATCAGTGTGACATGCCATCGATGGGTTAACAATAAAGTGACATTACATTGATGGTATAACAAGCCTGGTAAAAGATAATTTTGCCAGGTCACAACGTTCTACCATAGAATATAAATACCTAAATAAGTCTTGACGTTATCTACTGTTGAAGTAATTTTTGCTGATGATATTCCCAGCTTCAGTGCAGACTATATGTTGTGAGAACACCCCAAGGGTGTTGGAAGGCATAAATCACTGTGCAGTCATCACTGTGTGCAGTGCATATACCTCTTTACCCTATGTTCTACTAATTATGAATGGCAGGGAAGAATTGATCACAGTGCTACAGCTACAGAGGCTAGTGTTGGCAAATTATTTATTTATTTATTTATTTATTTAAAATGTGGTTACCCAGAAAGGCACACTGAGCCAAGGCTTGTTTCCAAGTGCGACCCAGAGAAAGTGTACAGCTAGGGTAATTACAAACATAGTAAAAACATCATTTACACAGAATAAATCAGTGCTAGTGAGACAACAGTACAAGAGTGCCACAAGTTGGTTACAGCATACAAACACACGAAAGAGTGTACGTTTTCACATAATTTCAAGTGGAGGGTTTCTATGAGTCAACATAAAGAAGCAGACAGAAATACCAAATCAGTGCTCTCAGGAAGTGATGCCAGCAACATGATCCAGTGATTTAGAGCTGTGGAAGCAACAAAGGAAGTCTGTGCTTACAAATGTCCACCTCAAAGAAAAGCCACAGCAGAACTGTCAGAAAGTGACTATATCAGTACAACCCAGTGGTCCAGAGTGTCATCAGCACCAAGACAACTATAATCTGGGCACACTTATGATTGTTCAGATACTCAGAGTAACACTGCTGTAGGCAACCAAGCAGACCACAGCAGAGGGCAGAGGCAACACTCAGAGAAGGGTCACTCAAAAGGAAAGACAGAAATCAACAAAGCAGAGGCAGCAGTAACTGCTAGGTGGTTGTCTTAACGAGATACCAGGCTACCAGGCCAATGAAAACAGAAGCATATAAGTAGCTTTCTGTTGTGACTCAAGAGGAGCTGAGAGCTATTGGGAAAATCAGGTGATGACAGTTGGAACATTGGGAAGGGGTGCTGTCTCAGAGCAAGGTGATGTCTCAAATGAGATGAGGGCATTTCACAGGGGGGAAGGGGTCACAGTATGGGTGTCAACCCAGAAGGAGGAGTGTCTCAGCATGACAGAAGTGTTACAGCAAAGGATGGGTTGCACAGGTGTGATGAGGGTACCACAGTAGAGGAACAGTGAGTGAGGAGGGTATCACAGCTGTCTGGTGTCTCCTTTTATAGTGCATTCACACAGTGAATAATTAATAATTAAGGTGATAACAGCACATCTGAGTAGTTAATGGTAAAAATGTTTACAGACTTTTAAAAACATACACATTAGTTATACCCTGATATTGTAATAAGGCTAATCCCTATGAAAGTATTTATTCTATGATTAAAACATAATGATGTTCGTTCTAAAATTAACAACTTCATACTAACTGTATCCACAAGCTTTTCACATTACCTGTAATTGTTTGCCTGATTGGTAGTAACTAGAAAAGGTTTATTAGTGCATTAATGGAGCACACTCTATAAAAAGCCCAAGGGATGACTCACAATGCACAGACAAAAGGTTACATAACTAATGGGGGGGAGGGGAGAATGGTGAGGGGTAGGTGGGGATGGAGTACATAAGAACCAGATACAGGTAGTGGTCATCACAAATGGTATCTTCATAAAACCTAAGCTGCAGGATGTTTCAAACCATTGAATTTATGAAAGCAAATGAAATGATCTATTTCTTTTAGTGTAAATCTCTCTGTGCTTCTGTGTGATTGCATATTAGTGTGTATATATAGTGTGTGTATGTGTCTGCCTGTGTAAGTGTGCATATGAAAGACATGTAAGCAGTACAAATTCCTGCCATCCCCTGAGCTGCTGCAACCCCAACTGCAGGCACAACACAGGGTTGTTGCTCTGAGGTGCATTCGGTGTCAGAGTGATTTGGAGATTTGAATCAGAATTTTTGGCACCAAGTCTGTTACTTTCGAATTTAAACTTAAGACTTTAATCGTGTTCCTCTACCTATTTTTATTCAGCAGAGGAGTACTGATAGTTTTTGTATCCTGGTTATCTCAGCATTTTACTTCAATTTTGTTAATATTGAGCTGTGCCTTAATTACAAATCCCTGTTCTGTGGGTAGTAGAAATAATCTGAATCCATTTAAATGTATTCCATTTTCATGACGTTGAGGGGTGAGGGTGGTCTGCAAAATATGAAATTCTCTGAATTTTCCCTAAGACTGTTCTATTTTAAGCTGTGCCTTTAATCTGTGCGAGGGAAATTTACAAATAAGATTAGTCTCAGCATTTTCTTCTACACTCAGATATCCTTTAAGCTGCACCTTAATTCTGTACCTCTCCTGTGGGTAGTGGGGCTGATCCGAATCCATTTAGAAAAAAAATCAGTTAATTTTTAGTTAGCTTGCCTCTCTGGTTACCTGATTCCTTTTTCTTTTCCTTCCCCTTGCATGTTCCTCCTCCCTTCTTACCTACTTATGTGAGGATGAAATGTTGACCCTTTTCCCTTTCTCCACAGCTGCCCAGTGAGGTCGAGAATGCACCAGCAGTATGAATTCCTGCTCTCCCCCGAGCTGCTGCAACCTCAACTGCAGGTATGACACAGGGCAGTTGCTCCAAGGAGCTTTCAGCATCAGAGTGATTTGCCTTGCCGACGCTTCATGTTGGCTACCCCACTGCCCCCACCACCAGTCTTGGTGAGGTTCTTGTTATATACCGTTATTTACCTACGGCACAGCCCACCTCCTAACCTCGTGACCGAAAAAAAGAAAAAAACATATCGGCCTACTTTCTCCTCTGCAGCTTATCATGGCTCACCACTAGATGCCGCTCCTAGCTGCCCAAAAATCTCATGTGTCAGGCGGGGCACTCCATATCCTCCGTGATTTTGATGTAAACTGGCTCTCCTCCTCTAGCTCTAAAATTAGAAATGATATAGCTGCACTAAATTCATCCCAACTAAATACGGAATCCACCCACCTAAATTCAAAAACCCATAATCACTTGCTACTAGATTGGTCTCTCACCTCCCATCTGCATCTGATAATAGCTTCAGGTCTCTTACTCGACTCCTTAAGCGACCATCATCTAATCCATTCAATGAGGAAAGTTTATAGGGCCTAAGGCACCCTCCTAAAAAAAACATTACTGGTTTGCTCTTTCAAATCCCTGGATCTAACTTCACTCTTAAATGACCTGGGTAACGTAGACTGGTCTTTCATTCCTCATGCCACCTCCATCGATTCTGCCCTGGACTATTTCAAGTCCAAATTCCTCTCAGTCTGGGACTTCTATGCCCCACTTAGATGGACCTGGGTGCAGAGCTCACACCTGCCTAGGTTCATTGCAGATATCATGGCCAGCCTCAGGGCCAGGGACCAGGCTTGGAAGTTCCATAAAGTTACTGGAGCCATCTTGGCTTACCAGAAGTACTGCACCCTTCAAAATGCTTGCACAAGAAAAATATGCCAGGCAGAAGCAAATTACTTCAAATCCAGCTTCCTCACCAACATTAAACACCCCTCTAAATTCTGGAAGGTGGTTCAGTCGCTGCCTTCCCCCCCATCCAAGATACCCACCCATATCTTAAATGCATGCAGTTCCATAGTAACAGACCCCCTCAGAGTGGTTACAGAGTTTAACTCCTTCTTTGTAAATTGTACGTCATCACTCCTATCCTCTCTCCCATCTGCCTCAACAGCCACTCCTACCACATCCCATCCTGCCCAAGCCTCCACACCTACTTTCACCTTCCTCCAAGTGATCCCAGGCAATGTTTACAATGTGTTGCTTGCCCTAAACCCTTCCAAGGGCAAATGCCCCACTGGGCTGGACTCCAAGTTGCTCTTCCTGGCAGCCCCTGCCATTGCCGCCCCCTGGCCTTGCTTTTCAACCTTTCCTTCTCCCTCACTTCTGTCCCACCTGAGTGGAAACATGACACAGTTATCCCCCTGCAGAAAGGTGATGACCTCTCCACCCCGGGTAACTACCACCCTATCTCCCTCCTATCCATTCTTAGAACACCTAGTCCTCTCCCAGCTCTCCTCCTTCCTCAACTCCACCTCTTCCTTTACACCTTACCAGTCTGGGTTCAGGAAGTCCCAGTCCACCACCAGCACTACTACCACTTCCCTTCTATGGCTCACTGATTCCATCCTCACTGGTATGGATCAAGGCCACATCACCTCCGCCATCTTTGTCGACTTCACAAAGGCCTTCAACACTGTATCTCACTGAATCCTCCTTTCCAAGCTCTCCCTTGCTGGACTATCTAGGGAGGCCACCAGTTGGTTCTGCTCCTATCTCATAGGCAGGACTCAGTCTGTCAGAATTGGAAACTCCATCTCTTCCTCCCTCCCCATCTCAGCTGGTGTACCCCAAGGCTCAGTCCTTGGCCTGCTACGGTTCTCCATCTTCCTCAATGATCTGCCTGCCACCTGCCCTCACACGTCAATTCACATGTATGCAGATGACACTGTCCTGTATGCATCTGGCCCCCCAACCTCTGATGTGGCATCCATACTTCAGCATGACTTCAATGATGTCCAGCTCTGGTTTCACTCAAATCAGCTCTTCCTGAACACCAAGAAAAATGTCTCCATAACCTTTGGTATAAGGCAGGGACTATCTCATCTCCCCTCCCTCCCCACCTTCCACACCCTGGATGGGACAATGTTGGAGGACTGCACCTCCTTTTGATACCTTGGGGTCTGGCTTGATCAGCATCTCAACTTTTTAGCACATGTCAAGACCATCCATAAGAAGCTTCATCCCAAACTGGGTACTCTGTATCACAACCATGGATGTATCCCACTGCTGGCTCACCATGCTATTGTACAGAAAATGATTCTCTCTATTTTTGACTACAGTGATGTAGTCTACAGTGCCATTCTCAAAACTCCCTTGCCCAGACTGGACACCCTCTTCCACTCTTTCTCCTATTTTGCCCTTGACTTCCCTATCAGTACCCACCACTCTGTCCTCTACAAATCCCTGTGCCTCCCCTCTCTCCAGAATAGAAGGCTGTCCCACTGCGCTATGCTTACAGCCAAGTACTGGACCCAGTCCCTGACCTGTATCTCTTCTCAGCCCGATTCTCACCTCCCTACCTGGCACTTCTTCAGGCATTATGACACTCATTCCTTCGTTGTCCCATGCAAGTCCACCACCACTGATCAAGCAGCCTTCTCTTCAGATCACGTGATGCAATCCTTGAGGTAGCTGCTTCTTAGAGCACTCCCACTACTCCATCCCATACAACCATCAGTTTTATTAAATATTCTCCAAGAACTGACCTTGAGCAATGTTTCATGGAGAGGTCAACATACCTAACATACTAACATACTAAAATGCCAGCAGAATAGGCCTAACAGTCTTTCATGTGTGCTTGTTTGGTCTGCCCCCATCCTGGGAGCTGACCTTGCTGCACCCCTCATCATCTCTATCTTCTCCCTTCCCAGTAATGGATATTCCTACTGCACAGGACCTTGTGTCCAGAAACCTTCCCCTGTACCTGTTCCACCCCCTCTTGAACCCCTCCACCGTCTCTGCCTCCGCCAGCCCCTGGGCAGCACATTCCATGGCTCCACCACCCTCTCAGTGAAGTAGCACCTCCACCTTTCTCTCCTGAATCTCCCCCCTCCAGCTTCCACCCATGCCATCTAGTTTCCCCCCCTTCCGAGCACCTTGACTGCTTCTCCCCTGTTTAACCCCTTCATGTACTTGAAGACCTCTATCATGTGCCCCTGGTCCCTTCTCTCTTCCAATGTGTAAATATTTAGCTCTTTGAGCCTCTCCCCATAGGTCTTGTCCCCCAAGCCCCAGATCATTTTGGTTGCCCTCCTCTGGACCCTCTCCAGGAGTTCAATGCCCCTCTTTAAGTGTGGCCTTCAAAACTGCACACAGTACTCAAGGTGCAGCCTCACCAAGCAGTTATACAGGGGGAGTATCACTTCCCTCCTTCTGGAGGTGATCCCTCTAGCAATGCATCCCAGCATCCTGTTGCCCTTGGCTGCTGCCCTCCTACAAGTCTCAGAGTTGTTCATCTTGACATCCACCACCACCCCCAGGTCCCTCTCGGCCATTGAGACTTGTAGCATTTCCCCCCAGGGTGTACTCTTGACCCAGGTTTCTGGCTCCGAGATGCAGTACCTTGCATTTTCCTGCATTAGACCTCAGCTTCCACCTGCAGCCTTTCAAAGCGATCTTCGGGGGTGGAATCGATGACATGGAAGTGGAGATGCAGTCGGCTCTCCTGTGACACACTCCACCTAATACACCCAAAAAATCAACTAAGAGATCCAAGGCCCAGTCTGGGCCTACTGGGTGGCAATCCTCTGGCACTCATGAACAGTCCTCCCTAACTCTTGATCACTTCCTGGATGAGTTTCATCCATTCAGGGATGAACTGTGGTCTCTAATGGATGAATTTAAAATGTCTCATCCCAACTGGAGGATCTTGCATTCCGGACTGTAAGACTCATTTGAGTTCCTTGGAGCGCAGGGTAGACGAAGTGGAAGTGGCAATGGCTGCTACCTGTCAAAACCTCGCTAAGCTGGAGGCCAAAATTGAAGATTTGGAAGGGAGGAGCCATCGCAATAATGTGTGTATAATCGGTCTTCCAGAGGGAGAAGAGGGGAGCAATCCAGTTCTGTTTGCATAAAAGCTCATGGAAACTTTAGCAGGCCCCTCCCCATTTGGCCTGTCCCATATAATAGAAAGGGCTCACAGGGCATTAAGAGCTATGCCCCCACCTGGTGCCCCCACCAAGAACCTTCATCTTTAAGTTTCAGAATTACCAGGAGAGCCATCATTTTATGGGAAAGATCAAAGAAATAAAAATAAAAGTGGAAGGTGATATGAGTGGCTTAAGATCTTCCCTTATTGGTGAGACAACGGAGAATGGCTTATCATGGCATAGTCACTAAGCTACTGGCAGCAAATATAAAATTCCACATGGGATACCCCACTAACTTCAGGTGTATCTTGAAGGGAAATGGGTTTCCTTCGAAGACTCGAAGGCGGCTGAAGATTCCCTGAAGAAGGCGCTCCCAGATCTGTTCTGTGTCAGCTGAAAATGGATGACTGTACTACCCGAAAAATGTTTTACTGCTGTAACTCACTGTAGTGAGTTGAAGTCTGCAAGTGTTTTCACTTTGTTCTGATGTTATTTTTTTTTCTCTCTCCTTAGTGACTGTTCTGGTGAAAGTCTGTACTTTAGGTAGAAGACCACGTAGGAGTTCTCACTTATTTAAGGTATTCTCCAGCTACACATCTACGTTTGTTTATCTTACTGAACTGTGGCCTGCCATGCAGCCTGGAGGAGGGATCTCTCAGTTCGATTTTCCTGGTTGGACTTTTTTTTGTAAGTTAAAGTCCCCCTCAGCTCAGCTTGCCTCACAAAGACATTTTGAACCCCTTGTTTTGAAGCAAGTGGCCGACAGAGTAGGGAGTATTTTTGGACTTTATTTCAAGGCAGTAAGTCTATCCTGATTTCCCCCTTCACAGTTAAGGGTGGCTATTTTTCTTTAGAAACTGAATTACCTGCCCAGGATCTTTTAGCCTAATCAATGGCTACCATTAATCACTGGAGGATATTTAGCCTAAGTGAACGTTTGTGTCAGTATTTAGTGACGGTTGGAAGGGGGGGAGTAGGGTTACCTCTGAGTGTTCATTACATGCCAGAGAGCTACTGATCAGGGTCAGGGCACCAAGCATGGCTGGCTAAGGAATACATTTAATGCCTTGACTCTCAGGGATCCAGAGTGGGTAGGGGTTGTTCTTTGTATTGGGGATGTTTTTTCTCATGGGGTATTGTTCTGTGGGGACTATTGGGGTGGAGGGAGGGAGGGAGGGAGGGATGGTCGGCTTGTCATCATTGAGGGGTTTATCTTTTCTTTTCCCACATGGCTTCCTTATATGGTAATGTACAGAAGTTTCTGATTCTTGAACCCTTAAATGACCATACCTAAAAAGTTTTTATCTTGGAACATTCATGGGGGGGTCGCAATAAAGTCAAGTGATACAAGGTGCTGAAACATATTAATTTGCTTAGAAGTGATCACTCTTTTCTACAGGAAACCCACCTGGAGGAAACAGAGGCCACTCTGTTTCACAGACAGTTTGTGGGACAGACTTTTATTGCAGGTGACAGCACCCAAATTCGGGGGTCGCAATTCTTATTGCAAGAGGCATACAGTTTGTGTGTGAGCAGAGTATTAAGGACTGAAATGGTGGATATATTTTTCTGTTAGGTCAACTGGAGAGAACCACCATGATACTGGGCTGTGTTTATGGCCCGAATGCAGATTCCTCAGTTTTTTTTTTTACTGATATATTGAAGGTATTATCTCCTTTACAAATTTACCCATTATAATAGGAGGTGATTGGAATCTCCTATTATCCCCGATTTTAGATAAATCTGATCCCAGGCAGAAAGGGTTGTCACCAGCACAGAGAGCCATTAGGGATCTGATGGACTATCTTGGTTTGTGTGATCCTTGGAGAACTCTCTATCCGCAATCAAGGGAGTACACTTTTTATTCCAAAGTTCATAAATCCCAATCCAGACTTGACTACCTATTAATTAGTAAGACACTCCTTCTAGGTTTGATGGACGCAAAAATGGACCCCGGGGTCATCTCCAATCATGGTGTAACGTGGTGCTCACTAATGCTTCCCACAGATATACCTAAAAAATCCAGCTTGTTATCCAAGCTTAGAAAATATGAAGCATCCAGGGAATCATGATAGGATCCCGGATTTTTAAACTGTCATCTTACGCTGATGATGTGTTGCTTCATATTGAACATGCCTTGCAATCGATTCCAGTTGTCCTCTCTGTACTTGAAGAATACAATGCAATGTCCAACTATAAAATTAATTTAGGTAAAACCACAGTTTTTCCCTTGAATGGGAGACTATCTAAGCAAAAGATCACCCCACTAGGGCTACAATGGAATCATTCCAGCTTAACTACTTGGGGCTTGATCTAACTAGGGGAGAAACCCAATTAAGAAAAGCTAACCTTGATACTTTGCTTCTTACCATTCAACAAGACCCTGCCAGGTGGCAATCCCTCCCCATTTCATTATCGGGGCATATTAACCTGATTAAAATGAATTTCTTGCCAATGTTGTTTTACCCCCTCAGTATGTTAAACTTGTGAATCCTCTTAAACTGGTTTTAAAAAAACACATTCAATTATTTCCTCATTTATTTGAAAGGTAAAAACTACCAGAAGAGCCTATAACAAACTGGTGGCCTCCAAACGCTTTGGGGGGTTACAACTTCCACACTTTGGTCTATATTTCTGGGCAAGTCAATTTGGCAAGTATTTGCCATGGTTATTGCCTCCAGAAAACCCCGTCTCAGACCCTTATGTTCCGGCATGGCTGACCCTTGAACATGAACTGATTTTAAATGCTGGTATCTCCCCATTTGCAATGCTATATATATCTCCCAAGGACTTACCTAAAAATTTGTGTTGTTAGTCTATTGCTTCCTTGTTAAGAATACATTCCCAATTGTGTATTATTTTGAAATATAAGCATACTTCTAACTCTCTGCAGCCAGTGATAGGTAATCCAAATTTTAAATTAGGGAGAAGTGCATCCCACCTTCTTGGATTCCCTTTATCAGGGACTCCAATGCTGGAACTTTCTTCTTAGAGGGACAATGTCTATCCTCCTCCTCTATCATGGCCCATTTTTGAATTCCGTAGGAAAAGGTCTTTAAAGTGTATCAATTAAGACACCTTTTGGTTGAGTTCTCAAAGGTATTGGTCTGGGATACCGAGACAGCGGAATGGCTCCATGGTCTCTTGGATACTTGCAGTAAACCTCATGTGGTATCTTTGCTTTATGCTTCTCACTTGTCCAAATCTTTGGATGTCCAAATCAGAGACCCCAAATTCTGGGTTACCCAATTCCCTAGTTTGGTTGGTTGCTGGGAGAAGATCTGGGAAGGTCTTCATACTTATATACCCCAGGATAGACTCCATCTCACCCAGTTTTAAATTGTACAAGATATGTATTGGACCACCTTGAAGTTACAAAGGGTGGAGCATACCCCCTCCTCTATGTGCACCAGATGTGGGACTTAAGAAGGTAACCATTTCCATATCTTCTGGGAGTGTTCTTCATTGAAACATCTGTGGGCCATGATTCAAAAAAAGGCAAACCCCTTATTGGCTATAGAGGACTTATTCATCCCAGAAATCTGCCTCCTTGGGGATTTTTCTCAAATCCTGGTACATATTCACAGGTTTCATATGGCTTTAATCTCTCTCTCTCAGTAAAGAAATTAGTGTTAAGTCATTGGCTGGACAGAGAAGACATATCATATCTAGAATGGCTGAAAGAATTGTTTAATCTCGGATCTGAACAGCTTAAAGCTAGCCTATGGGGTTCCATGGCTCGCTATAAGAAAATTTGGGAAGGTTTTCATGCCCTATACTTATTACAAGATGGCACCCCTCCAGGTTAATCTATGCAAGGTTTACCACCAGTGGAAGACTATTGGGCAAATGACAGATTGTAGACTGCTCAGAGCCAAGGGTTAAGTTTTTACATGATGCCAAGTTGGGGGGGGGGTTGACAGGTTTTGGAATTACTCCTTCATGCTCTAACACTTTGTATATACTATTGTCAAGCCATTGTGTTGATTTGAAAATGCCAATAAAGTTTGGAATTAAAGAAAAAAGCAGCCTTCTTATACTGCATGCCAAAACTGTGGAATTCACTCCCCTCAGACATTCATCACACCTCTCTGCACACTACCTCAACTCTGTCCTCAAAGCCCACTTCTGCTTATCATGTGCATGCACCGAACCCTCCCCTTTTTCTCCTGACTTAGGCCTGAGCACTTACCAACCTTGTCCAGCAAGGATGCCAGTTCATACTTTGGGTTGAATCTACTGGCTGTATTACATTGGACTCGCTGATACCACCTGTGATTGTACTATATCATAGGTAATTTGCTACTGCATTGTATCAAACTATCTGTTGTATCTCTGTTTAAAGTATGCTGTTCCTTCATTTTGTTACTGTATATTCTATGTACTGTCTCCCATGTCCCCCTTCCCCCCAGGATGCATCTGGAATTGAGCAGTTGTCTACTCAGCATGCCTTCCTGGTAAAACTTTAAAATCAATAAATAAAATAAATAAATGGTTTAAGGTGTTGGTGTATGCCGGCACACTGTACAAGTGTTGGTCTATGGTTGAGCAAGTACTGTATGTGCTGGTCAGATTATGTCTCCTATATGTGTAAGACAACATTCTAGTGCTTTTACATGCACATCTGTGTGTCATTGTGTCTCTACATGTACACGTGTATGACTGCATATCTCTGTGCATGTGGCTACATGGCCCTGTATATAGGATAACACACAATTGGTGCAGCCCTTGTTGGCACCAGCCAACTCTTGTTTCATTATGTAGTCCTCCTTCTTTCAGCTGCCCTTCCACCGTCTACTCATTCTGGCTCTTAACCCACCCACTCCCCTGCATTCACCAGACAGTCATACACATGTAGTACCATCCAATGATAGAGCACAAACTGGGAGTTGATAAGGGAGCAGGACACACTGTAAATCAGAGGGTAAAAAATCAGGGGAAAGAGTCTTCATCAATGCAGTTGTGCAAAAAGAGCCCCACCAAACCCCTCCCCCCACCATTATCCAAGAGGTCAAAGCACACTTTCACCTATCCTAGTCATGATGATTCAGGATGTACCATCTGGCCACTAGGAGGTTTGGTGCCTTAAGCAGGATCAATCAATTCCACAAGGACTGATGCACATTGCCTCTGAGATATTCCTGGAGACCTGTTAAAAGAGAAATTGGACTAGAGAACAAAACCCAGATTTTTCACCCCGACTGTGCTACCAGATTGGCTCTCTGAGTCATCTATATTATGCATACTCCTAACATATAACCAATATTATTAGCGCAGTATTGCTATGTTTTGAAAAATACATTAAACAAGCATTTGTCAATGATGAATGTTTATTTATTTATTAGCTTTTGTTGACCAGGTAGATGCATTAGGCAAAAACCCTGCCTATTTTTAAGCATGACCCAGGAGAGTACAACATATAATTTTACAAAAAACAAGCTGCAAATAATACAGAAGTAGTAGATATCCTCGCAGGGATAGCTGTGGAAACAAAACATACAAGTGACAGTGGTCATCCACGCAGGGATGGAAGGAAGCAGGCAAGGGAAAGAAGGCAAAGTAGATAATAAATGCAGAGACAATGGTAAGCTAGCTTAAGGAAAGCAAGAGAAGGGGGGATTAAGCACAGACACAGGAATCAAGTGCATGTAGGTAGGAGAAAAGTGCGGTCTTGAAGGAGGATTGGGATGTACAGCATTTAAGATTAGGAGGTAGAAAGTTCCAGAATTTGGGAGAAAAGTGAGAGAAGGATTGTTCCCCCATTTTTATAGAACAGTGAGGTACAGAAAGTGAAGAGGAATTGGAGGATCTCATTAGTTGGGAGTGTGCCACCGGGGTGAGCATAGCCCCAATACTGTCAGGGTGAGAGGGTCTAGTCATAGAGTCAGTGAAACAGCCCAGAGTGTATAAGCACAGGTTTTTGGGGGACAGCCAGTTTAGGGTGGAGTACAGGAGACAGTGGTGAGTAAGGCGAGGGGCAGACAGGGCAAATCTGCATATGTTGTTACAGGTGGAGTCCCATTTATGAAGAATACCAATGTTAGTGTGGGAAAAGATGGGGGACCACCTACAGAAGCCTAGGAAGCAAAACTCCTCTGGCCACTGAGATCCTAGCAGCAGGGGTTAGGGAGTGACATACCCTGTATGCGGCGCCAGTCTTAATGTTGATGGATCTACACACCTCCAATAAATGTGAAGAGAAATCAAGAGCAGGATCTAGGGTCACTTCTAGGTATTTGAAGGAGTCCATGGCCAGGACTGCAGACCCATCACAGCAGCCCACGCAAAGCATAGGGGTCACAGCGTGGATTTTTCTAGCAGATCCAAAGAGCATGGCCTGTGTCTTTTGTAGATTGAAGACCAGGGAGTTGGATTGGATCCAGGATTAGAGCGTTTGGAATGCAGATGATAGGTGAACATTAAGGTCGGCTACAGAACGACAGGCTGAGTAGAGCACCAAATCATTGGCGTACATGATTGAGTTGCAGTCAGTGAAGGAAGAGGGACAGTCATTGACAAAAATAGAAAAAAAGCAGTGGTCCAAGAATAGAACCTTGAGGGATGCCACAGGAGATTGGAGCCGGAGACGAATGGACTTTATTAAAGGAAACAGATTGGCAATGGTTGGAGAGGTAACTAGTGATCCAGGAGAAGGTGGAACCAGAGGCCCCAAGAGATTGCAATTTGTGTATGAGCAGAGGGTGATTAACCAGATCAAAAGCTTTTGTTAGGTCAATGAACGCGGCCCCGGTAAGTAGGCCAGAGTCCATATTAGACTTAGCCTCACTGGTGAGCAGGTTAAGAGCTGTATTGGTGCTATGACCAGCCCAGAAACCTTGTTGAACAGGAAACTGAAGATTGAAGTTTAATAAGTGGGCTGAGATCTGATGGTGAATAAGTTTTTCCAACGTCTTGCTGAGTGTTGGCAGAAGTGTAATGGGGCGATAATTGAACAGAACTTTAGGGTCACCTTTCTTGAAGACTGGTATGCTTTTGGCAGATTTCCAGGCTAAAGGCACTATGGAGGTGCTAATGGACAAGTTAAAAACAGAGTGACTGGAGTTGCTAGGAGCGAGGCACCAATTCTGAGTATTCTAGGTTCAATGTCATTAGGTCCTGCACTGCCATGGAGGGGAATGGACTGTAATAACCTAAGAACATCAGGGCAAAAGATAGGAGAAAGTGTCAGGGTAGAGGGAGTATGTGACAGAGCTGTAGAAGAAGGCTGGGAGCCACTAGGTCCTGGAGGAGAAGACTGGGAACCACTAGGTCCTGGAGGAGGGATATTGGGAACCTCCGTGAAAAGCGAGTTGAAGGCGTTGGCAATTGTGCAGGCACTGTTGCTGATAGAATCATTAATTAACATGTCTTTGGGAGACTGTGGTTTAGTATTACCCAAGATTTCATTAATCTGGGTCCAGTATTTCCTGGGATCATTAGCCGAAGACTGAACGAGACCGCGGTAGTAGTTGCTCTTGGCAGCTCAGATAGACTTCTTGCAGGTGTTATGCAAGGTGCAGTACTCAGCAAAGTCAGACTGACTGGAGGATGATTTCCATTTTAGTCATAGTTTACCATGCAGCTTAAGCAGTTTCAGGAGAGGGCAGTTCAGCCATTTGGTCACCTTCCCTCTGACCCTGCGCTTACAGCATGGGATGTGCTTGTGCTGTAAGGCAAGTAAGGTAGTTTTGAAGTAGTTGGAGGCCTGGTTGATGTCATTGGTAGTGAATAGGGGAGACCAGAAGTGAGTTTGAGATCAAGAAGTATCTTGGCTGGGTCAAGTAAAGAGAAGTTAGCAAAGGATAGGTCTTTGTGGGGTAGAGAGGATGGGGAGGAGTCACGGGTGCAGAAGTCAGGGCAGTGATCACTGATCAAATTGGGTAAAACCCCAGTGGAAGAGTAGCAATCCATACGGTTAGTGAGAATTCAATCAATTATAGTATAGCTGGAGCTGTCTGGTGACTTCCGAGTGGGGGAAGAGATGAGTTGGGACAGGTTGGCCTTACTAATGGTAGAAGCAAGGGAAGAAGTGATCAGCAAGGCCACTGATTTACGGTGATTAAAACATTTAAATTCCATTTTCGATACTTCAGATTCTGGAATTGCACCGGTGATTGTTATTCTAATTTCTGTATTTTACCGGGATTCTGCTGTCATTCTTTTAGTATGTGTATAAATAATCAGAATAAAAGAAGGCTTAATATACAGAGCATTAAATAAAGCAAATTGAAAATAGTTCATGAAGCAATTATAAAAAAAATACAAGTTTTGTAGAATTACTGATCTAGTATAAAATGGCAGATTCCATGAAATCTTTGTTTTTACCGGTGTTCCAGCAGCCCTAATTCCGGAATTTTACCAGGTTTTCCGTTAAAAACCGAAAAACAGTGGCCTTGGTGATCAGTCCAAGCCAGACAGGGTTGCAGTCACCCAGACAGATAACCTCATTTTTTTTGGTCAAGGCAGGAATATATCAATGAGCTCCTTCAGCCCAAGCTTGCTAAGTACACAGAGGTAAATAAGTCCCAATAATGTGCAGCTTGTTGGTTCTGCCGTGAAGTAGTACCATGTGAATGGCCTCACCATTGTGGAGAAGGGGGGGTAGGATAGAGGGTGATATCCAGGTAAGCCTTGTAGTACAGGGCAAGTCCACCCCCTCATTAGGTGGGAGGTCAGTCTACCCGGTGCATAAAATAGCCCGGTAGTCCACAGCTTTGACCCAAGATGGTTGGTTTCAACCAGGATTCTGGTAGCATGAGGATATCCAGATTATTCAGCTGGAACCAAGCCTCCAGGTCAGTGAGGTTGGCCATGAGACTGCAGATATTAAGGTGGGCAAAGGTCAGTCCAGAAGTCTGTGGCAAGAGATAGTGGCCCCAGTGTGGGTTTGGGGAAGAATGACCTGAGGGCTGGGATTAGTTTCAGTATCACCAGCTAGTGCAAGGGATAACGTGGTAGTCCAAATCATAGCTAGTGCAATGGCACAGGCTACTAAGCCTGGGGAGGTAGTCTTCTTGTAGACAATAAATCTCAATAGAGACCCTAAAGGTTTAGAACTGAGATACATTGGGGAAGTAGGGGTGGGGGCATGTGCAGCCACCATGTTAGAGAAGGTGAAGTCCCAGATGGATGTCACAGGCAGAGGAGCAGGGGAACCTATGAAGAGGGTTAAGTAGTTGAGGGTGAATAGAACCACAATTATAGAGGCTAGGCAACTCAGAACAGCCAGAGTCATCATGGAAGGAGGGATAAAGAATGCGACAGGACAGAACTTGGAGAGGTTCTCGAAAGGAAGAAGACTTTTGGAGACAGAGAAGCAGCTGTGATCGACCAAGGGGGTGTAGAAACTGGGCAGGATCAAGGGGGTGGGGATAAAAGAACCGAGGGAAGGTAAATAAGGTCAGCTAGGTTAAGAAATGGGGTAGGAGGGAACCAGGAATCAGAGGGTGCAGAAAAGCAGTTGATAAATTAGAACAGTAGTAACAGAAATCTGTTGCTAGAGCCAGATAGGGAGATGTTTCTGAAGTAAATGGTGTGAGGCAACACCTAGTGGTGATAATAATATAACTTGCAGATGGGAAAGTAGACAGATACATAAAAAAGATAAGACCCGCCTTTAACACATGAATGCAGATGCCTATATAAGTAATCACAGCTAAAGGTGAGAGGGTATTGAGGGGCGGGTGGGGAGCAGGCACCAAAGTGGATCCAGAGCAGCCCTGGCTGCTCAGCTGCTCTCCATTTTGCTTTTAATTAGAGTTAGCCCAGAGTAATGCTTCACCAATTTGCCCCAAATCAAAACTATAAACTAAATTTCACTGAGGAGATCCTGCAGTAGAATTCCTAGCTGCGCTCCATTTCATATTGAATTTCAAGTAGCCCTGAGTAGTACTTCACCAGATTGCCCTGATACAAACTTTAAAAAAAAAATAAAAAAATTGCACAGAGAGCCTACAGTTGGATTCCTTCAGCTGCAATTGCCTAAGGGCACCTGATGCACTAAAAAAGCCCATCACACAGCAGTTGACCATATAAAACAGTGCTTGCTGATATTAGCATTGGAAGTGCAGAAGTTAGATGTAGAATAGGAATGGCAGTGAAGTACTGAACTAACGCCAACCCCACCTCCACCCAGCAGAGATGGATAGGCATTGGGGTGTGCCTTTGGGTCTTCGCCAATAATGCTGATGCATTTCACCATGCCCTATCCTGTAGACACTGACAAGTGTTGAGGTGTGCCTTGGTATGTTCAATTTTACAGTCACCTCATTCCATAAGGACCTACACTGAAATGGGTGCAGAATAGGAGAATGGGGTGAACTCTGGGGCAGAAGAGTCCTAGGCACACCTCAATGCCTGTCACTGGCTTCAGGGTAGGGGTGGGGGTAGATTGGCATGAGCATTACAGCCAGCATTCCAAAGGCATTCTCCTGATGCCTGTCAGTCTGTAGAGGGTGGGACGCTATGGTTAGAAACCCTAATGCCCCAGGAGTGTGTTGGTATTTGCACTACAAATTTTCAGCATGGCCTTTGTGTGACCCCCACCTCATGAAAAACATTTGGGACCTCTGCTTGTAAATCTGTCCGAGCGTTGATTTCCCACAGCAACTGCGCCATTCTGCACCAGATGTGTAAAAACACAGTTCGGGCAGGATGGGAAAAATAACAGCTATACCATTCATAGGGAGGTGTGAAGAGGTTGCAGTTTTGAAAATCTGGAGTGAAAATATTAAAAATACTCGAACTTACATGCATACATGGAAATTGTGGAATGCATGCTCGTAACACAGTCACTTAGTGGAATTATTTCACCAAATTTTCAACACAGACGTTTTGTGACCTCTGCTCATGAACAGTGTCACTATGATTTTCTTAATCTGTCCCGAACGTTGATTTCCCACAGTGACCGCTCCATTGTACGCCAAATGTGCAAAACCACATTTTGGGCAGGATATGAAAAATTGCATCTGCACTGTTCATAAGGAGGTGTGCAAAAATGACAATGTTGAAAATCTTGAGTGAAAATATTACAAATTCTCGAAGTTACGATTATGCATGGAAACTGTGCAACGCATGCTTGTAACAGTCATTTTATGGACTTTTGTCAGCAAACTTTCAACATAGGCATGTTGGGACCTCTGCTTATGAAGTGTGTCACTGTGATTTTCTTAATCTGTCCCGAACACTGATTTCCCAGAGTGACCGGGCTATTGTGCGCCGGATATATGAAAACACATTTCGGCCAGGATGCAAAAAATGACAGCTGTAATTTTCATAAAGAGGTGTGAAAAAAGCCAATGTTGAAAATCTGGAGTGAAAATATTACAAATTCATGAAGTTACGAGTGTGCGTGGAAACTGCACAACACATGCTCGTAACACAGTCATTTTTTGGAATTTTTTCACTAGATTTGCAACATAGGCTTTTTGGGAGCCCATCTCATGAACATTGACACTGTTGTTTTGTTAACCAGTCCCAAAAGGTGATTCCATGCAGTGACTGCAAAATCACATTTCTGGACCGAATATCCAGATGACAGGGACTGAATTCATGAGGTGGGGTCCCAAGAACTCCATGTTGAAAATTTGGTGCCAAAATTCGCAAAAATGCCTGAGATAGCCACCTAAGTTAAAAAAAAAAAACATTAATGCTATTATACAGCTTTCCGGCATTTATTCAGTTCACGGTCAGCTTTGAAGAGTGCACAGATGTTCCTGCTCCCCCGAAGATCGTCGTGCCAGGCTCCAGAGGTAAGTATGGGGTGAGGGAGGGTGTAGGGAGGTGGGGTGCGCAGAGGGTGGGTACAGGTTGTGGAGGGGCAGTGAACACAATGAGGGATGATTTTCTGTTTTCACAGAGTTTAAAAAAAAAAAAGACATCGCAGGTTGGTTGAACACTTACAGGGACAATGGGCACTCTGGGGTGGGCTCCCAGCATGCTACATGGGTGTTTGTTGGGGGGTCTGTAGCCGACAGGGATGGAGCAGCCCGTCGACACATACAATGTGTTTGGGGTGTGCATGAGCTGAGGGGAGTTGGGCACCCCATTGTACCTAGCAGATGGGGGCATTCGGCTGATGGGGATTGGGCTCCCCCATCGGCAAATGAACTGGGGAGGGGGCTTATTGACAGGAAGATTGGGCACCCCTGTTGGCTTTCATGGGGACTGTGAGAGGCAGACAGCGACAGCCGCTGCCATGTTTGTTGAAATGTGACACCAGACAAGGCAAGCTGCGATTTGCTGCTATAATCCGGTACCGCCCCAGCAGCAAAAACAGCCTCTTCTTCAATGACGTGGTGCTCCCTAATTGCAGCGGCAAATTTCTTTCAAGTTGGTGCCATGCTGCAAAACTGCTGTCATCAACAGCATGCTGTTCCATTGGTGCCACAGAGAACAGCCCCAAAAAGAACTGCCAGCATTGGCACAACACTGCCGCATCTCCACAACCCACTACTCCAGCAAGCTGCCACATGTTTCTTGCTCATGCGCACAAGCAAACATAAAAAGCTAATCCTCATTTACAAGCCCAAAAGCACAGTGATTATTAAAGTGTTTTAAGTCAGGTTATAATGTTACAGTTGATACTGTTTTGAACAGTTCCGACAGTGATAGAGATAATTTCAAAATACGGAGTAGACAGAGCACTATGAGAATGAATTATTCTGGCTAAAATTTCATACAGTACCACCATAAAGTGCACTATCTGGGCATCCAAATAGCCCAACAAAGAGGACAGCACACTACTGAAACATTCCTACTTTTAAGTTAGGCCTTTAGACTTGTGGTTGAGCAGTATTTGTTCATATCAGAATCATAAGCATATGAGATGTCATCCTGAGAGGATGAGTACCTGTGAAATCCCCTCACAGCTATTGTCCACCGAGGTTTCATCATGGAAGGAGCTGAACTGTAGTTTATGATCCTGTCAGATCTCTCCCATTGTGATGTCATCAGGAGACTAGATGTAGCTGTGTAAGCATGTCACTTTGCTCTCATACACAGGGAGGGGCTTAGATATCTAACCATGTCACTGCTTTCTCATTGAAATGTCATAATGAGAGGGGCACAGCTCTTTAATCCTGCTGCCATTTAATATCCCACAGTGGATGGCATCATGGAAGAGAGTTAGCCATGGAATCCTATCACCATAGAGACCATATAATCTAAAGGCATGAGGGTGGATTCATAGTGGCTGGGTTCTCAAATGACGATTTGTGCTGCAAGCCCATGGTGTGTCAAAGATATGGTGCACTGGACTTGAGGCAAGAAACAGGATTTACTAACCAATGCATTATTTTGATGCCTGATAAACCACTTTTCTGTCATCTAGCCTGCATCAGTGTTGGAGTCTCCTGTAAGGAACTTGCGACTATCTTGGCCTCAGGCTACTGTAAAGGAGGTCTAAGTGTTGCAACTACATCTGAGATTAGAAAAATGGGTGCAGCTGCAGCATTGTCCTTGACACTACAGTTGTGATGCAAGGGGGAATGCAAGGCTTGACACAAACCAAGGTCGCACCTGAAAACAGGTGCAATTTGTGTCTAGTGTACATACCTGGTCAATAATAAAGCCATACATCTGCCTTTGAAAATCCAACCCTTGATGTTACAATTAAGCCACTACTCTCCCTCTCTCCCACCTTCTCAACCTTTCCTTGTCCCTGTCCTCAGTCCCTAACTCTTGGAAGCTGGCTACAGTGATTTCCCTTCTTAATGGAGGCAACCCCTCTTCCCCCATAAAACCATCATCCTATTTCTCTACTTTCCACTCTGACTAAACTTAAGGAACACTGTTCTTTTTTTTTAGTTGTTTAACCAGGAATAGCACACTAAGTTGAAAGCTTTTTTACAGGAGCGACCTGGGAGCACAAGGAAGTTAAGTGACTTGCTCAGGGTCACACAGTATGCAAGTGGAAGCTGTAGGATTCAAACCCAGGTCTGATCTGCTGGATGTCACCAGATTTGCAGCGCAGAGCCTTAGACCACTGAGCTATATTGCCTCTCCCATGTCTCCCTTTTTCTTGACTCCGCTGCCTTCTTCACTCCTATCCAGTCTGTTTCCAAAAAGTCCCGCTCCACCTCCACCTCCCTCCTCCAGCTCACTGATAGTATCTCCTCTGGCATGGATCAGGGCCTAGTTACTTCCACCATCTTTGTTGACTTGGCCAAAGCTGTTGTCTGGTTCATTCTCCTGGACAAGCTAAAGGCAGATGGACTCTCTGCTTTTCAGATGATTGGTTCTGCTCCTACCTCGAGAGCAGGCCAAAAGCTGTCTGTATTGGAGACTTCCTCCCACCCCCATTCACAGTCAGCTCAGGCATTCCACACAGGTCTGTCCTTGGCCCAATTCTTTTCTCCATTTTTCTAAACAACCTCCCACTTCCGGCTCCTCTGTGTCCATTCACATGTATGCAGATGGTACATTACTTTAACCTCTGGCTCCTCTGCCCTAGATCTCATGTACCAGCTCCAACCTGACTTTAACAACATCCAACACTGGTTCTGGGAAAACCAGCTGTCCCTCAGCTTCAAAAAAAAACAGTCTCTAGGACATTTGGCTCCAGGCAGAGTCTTGGTAGACTCACTTCTTTTCCCCTCCTTTCATACACTTGATGGTGCAGTGATTGAAGATGTCTTCTTCAGATATCTCAAGGTCTGCCTAGACCATCACCTTGATTAATCTGTTGAAGTGGATGCAATCAACAAGCAGCTCCACCCCCAAGCTTAGTGGTCTTTACAGAAACATGGGGAGCATCCAACTTCTTGCCTGCAGAGAGATCCTCTCAAAGTTGTTTCTCCCCATTTTCGACTATGGCAACATCATTTAAAGTGCTGCTTCAGAGTCTACCTTAGTCAGACTGGACCACCTCTTTCATTTCCTTTGTCAATTTTCCTTTGACATACCCCTGGGCACTCACCACTGCTCTTTGTACACTTCCCTCTCCCTTCCTTCTATTGATGCCAGGTACCTTACCCACTTTGTCATTTTTATCTCCCGATTTTGGTTTGGTCCATCTCCTCTTATTTTATATTCCCCTCTCTTCTCCCCTTCTACCTCTTACAACCTCCCTCAACGTTTGCTCTCACTCTCCCTCAAATGAAATCTACTACTGGTCAAACTGCCTTCTCTTACCTAAACTCTGGAGCTCTCTTCCCCTTCATTTGGCTTAGCTCCTTCCCTTTACAGTCTGAAATCTCTGCTTCATAACTTCTCTACTCACTGCTGCCATTTCTCCTAATATGGGGTAGGACTTCTGTCTGCTGCCCTCCACCCTCACTAACTGTAGTATTGTCCAATTTCCCCCAGTTTTCTGTCACTTTCCCCACTTCTCATATTATTGCTTTGTTGCTCACTGCTTATCGCTCTTATTGCTCTTCTTTCTGCAACTTACCGTACTGCAAAATTCCTTCTTGGAATCATAGCCAGTAGTCAATTATTTTGCTATACATATTTCCATATTGTTGCTTTGAATAATATATTTTCTATTTACACTGTTGTCTCCTCTTCACCTTTCCCCAGGACACATCTGGAATTGAGCTGATATCAGCTCAGTATGTCTTTCCTGGTAAAACGTCTGAAATACTGTAAATAAAGTTAGATAAGTCATATTTCTGCAATGTTTCTTCTGACTATACCTACTGGTCTGCTGTCTTGTTACAGTGTTGTTGTTAATAGACTTCCACGGGTAGACAGCAGCTGTTATGAGATCTCTATCCCTATAACAGTTTTCTCCAATTACATCATCAATGACAGAAGTTCAGCTACCATGCCGCCACAGATCTTTTCCTCTGCGATGTCATCATTGGACACCTCTCACTATAATATCAGTATGGAAAGTGTCTTACTTATAGAACTGTGTCACAGTTTTCACACACCAAACATGCAATCTCCCATTATATAATACTTCTGCTAAAAAATAAGCCTTTTAGATTCCTGGTAAAGAACAAATATAGCAAATACTGCAAAATCTAATCAGATCATCTTTGTAACAATATTTACTCATCTATAATTTCTTATCATTTTCTCCGTGACCATCCAGCTGAGAAAACATTATAAATTAGCTTCTATTTAACAGTTACGGCAGGCTTCCAGAATGTTGTCATAGCAACTTCGATCTGGAGTTGATGAAAGCATTCCTTAAAAAAAAAATATAATAATAATTACAAAACTTCAATGAATCATTGGCCAACTTGTTTACATTTCTAGTGACCAGCACATAATGATACTTGACCAAAAGACTGTTTGCACTTCATGAAATAATTAGTCTACCACACAGAGAACAACTATTTTAAGTCTCTCAACTTCTGCACTATTTATTTATTTATTTATGTATGTATGCGTATTTTTAGCCTTGCCCCCGGGGCGGGGGGGGGATACAGAAGGAAAGCAATTGACATTGGACCATTCGACCTGTTGGAGGTATTTGTTTTTCCTTTTTTTGTAGTAAATGGGGGAAATTTGGCTAGGAGACCTCCTCAGCTATGAGAAAAAAATGATAATTATGAATGTAATACCATATAGAAAAAAATGCTGTACAGCATTTTGGAAAGGTTATCATGGATCCATAGCAGCACCACACTTTAAATGGAAAAAGAGGTGACAGTGTGGGGTATAAATGGCCAACATACTCATAAGTGTATGTGGTGTTTTTGTACTTCTGTTGTAGCTATTGTTTTCTTTACTTGTGTATAACCTATTAATTTGAATGCTGTAACTCAGTATTTTGTATTATTTTTCCTTTTACAAAAACATTCCCTTAATCTTTTCAAGAAATGCCATGGGATCTTTAACGTCCACTTGAACAATGACCAGAACAGGCAGATGGGACCTTGGTTTAATGTCTCATCCAAAAGACGAAGATTTCAGCATTATTTTTTTTCCTTAAGGGAAAGTCCCCTCAGCCTATTTTCTGTATACCTGTGTAGTTTGTAGGCATGAAGAATCATTCCCTCTTTTGCATCCTAATATAATCCTAATTTAAATATAAAAAAGGTTTTGCCCTGGTGTGGAAATCTATTCTTCTCCATTCCAAAGGTCATGACCCCACTCATGCAAGGCATAATGTCGGTTATATGATGCATCCACACAAAAGTCAGCAAATGTTATACTCTCATTCAAATCTGTTACATCTCTTATGAAGTCCCTCTATTCTCTAAAAGCCTTGTGTGTCTGACTCAGATACACTTTAAACTACAGAAAACAGCAGGGTACTTACTATGCCTTGAAAAGTTTCATGGCCAACATAAGAACATAGGGACTGCAGAGGAAGGCAAAAGCACTGACTAACACAGAGTTCATGCTTTAGCAGCAAAACATCATAGAATTCCAGGATGCCTTACATGAGTCAAGTCTTGACCTTTCCAGTGGAGTCAAGCAGCTTTTCACAGCAGACTTACATATCTTTATTTACATTTAAATCCTGATGAAATTAGGAGGGTGCAATAGATGCAATCATTGTGCATGCCTACAAACTACACAGGAAAATAGAATAAAAGGTTTAGGGAACTTTCCCTTTAAATGACATCATGAATGATTAACCTTTTGAAAGGAGAAAGGAAGCATTCTCAATTCATATATACCCACTGTCTAGATAGATCCATAGATTTACATACATTATATATCATATTTTATGTTCTGTCTCCTTGGTTTTTAAAACCAACTCTGTATGTAGCCACCCCCCCCCGCACTCCTATAGATGTTCCAAACGTGACATAACTGGATGCAAAAGTGTTACTTGACATCAAGTTTAATACTGGCAAATGCAAAGTCTTGCATTTTGGTCACAGGAATTTAAGGGTCAAGTATTTCAGAAATAATAGAGAAGGGATTGCCACTGAGGAGTTGGATCTGGGGGTAACAGTTAACGATAAACTTAAGTTTGACAGCCATTGTACAAAAGTAGTAAGTAAATGTAGTAGGATTCTGGGCTGTATTGCAAAGAACATTAAGAGTAGGGACAGGGAGGTTGTGATGCCTCTCTACATAGTACTGGTGAGGCTGCACATGGAGTATTGTGTGCTGTTCTGAGCCCCTCAGGGGAGTAGAGATGTGGGAGTACTGGAAGGGGTGCAGAAGAGGGTGACTTGAATGGTAGCAAATATTAAAAAAAGACCAAATGGAAATACATTAAAGGATTTAGGTTTATACTCATTTCAGTGCAGAAAAACCAAGGGAGACCTTTGCGTGATATGCAAGGCATGTACTAACCAACACTTGTGGGAATGCACTGGAATCAATGAAAGGGATGGGCAGCGAAACATTAGAGGACATGATAGTCTGAATGTGAACCCTACTGCTACCCTTGTATAAATGTTACCATTGTACTACAGTGTAACAAATGTAACTAATGTAACTACTGTATATAACTGTTCCTAAATGTCCTTTTCTGTAACTAACTCCGGGTCGCCCCTGAAAAAGGGACCATTGGTCTCAGTGGACTTACCCGGTAAACAAAATCTAAATAAATAAATAAATAAAATAGGTTATTGTAATGCCCCAAAGTTGGGGCACTACAGAAAAACAGGAGGCAATAAAAGAATAAGGGATTGCAGATGCCCAGGGTGCCCTGTTGATGTGTGGTCTGCAGGGTACATTTATGAAGGAGCCCCTGTGAGTAAATTCCCTTCCGTATAGTGGGAAAATACTGGTAAAAGATAGAAAAGGTGCCCAGTGCACATTACACTGTAGTAAAATAGGTTTTATATGCTGCAACAAATAACAATGGTCTGGATGGAATATTGTGCTGCGCTGCTCATGCACACCATTCCACTTCAGCTGTTCTGGAATGAGAAGGTTTAAGTTTTAAAAATGTATTGTTTGGTTGGTAGTTCCTGGGAAGCTATTGAGGAGAGAGGACGCAGCAAGTCAAGGGGACAAGGAAAAGGGCTTACCATGGGTTGAAGCCATCCCCAAGGACTTGCCTGCATGCCTGCTCTGCCTTCAGTGTGCAAAGATTCACCCCAAAGCTGTGTGGTACAGTCAGTGGTGCCATCGGGGCACCATGAAGAAGAAAAACCTTCCGGTTTGGCTGTTTGGGCTGAGAGTCCCATTTTGTTTATTTTTAATTTAAAAGTTTCCCGGTCCACGTCGGTGGCTAGCAAGGGCCGCATTGCCAGTTCAACTGTCGGCCTTCCAGAGGCCCCCTGACATCCGTCGCATTGCCTGTGTGTGCCCTCCCACTGCCAGATTACCTCCTACCTCCTGATTCTTGATCCAGAGCCCAGAGGAGTGGTGAGTCAGCAGCAGCACTCTGTGCTGTCCTCCCAACATAAAGAAAGGACTGTGTTTATTTAAAGGAACAGTTGCGCTAGGCGCAAGCAGATACGGCAGAGCACCGCAGAAGGGTTGGGTCAGAAGGACCCTTAATTTAATATTCAGGAGTGGGCAGGGTATAGCGATGCCCATGGGAGGAGCCAGCAAGCAGGGCCAAGTGAAAGGCCTTTCAAATGTTTATAAGGGGGCTGAGATTAAGCGGGACAAAGGGACAGAGTGGCAGCAGGCTGAGACAAAGCCTGAAAGTTTTAAAGGTGCCCAGCCATAGTCAGGCAGCAGACCTTAAAAGGGATCATTTAGAGGGGGCTCAGTGTGTGAAGGAGCTCAGTCAACAGGCCCAGTGACTTAAAGGGGGCCAGGGCTACATGGTGCCCAGTATAGTTAAACAGGTTCTGCTATAAAAGGCCCACAGTTTTAAAGGGGCCCTGTCCAAAGTGTTCAGTGTTGTTAAAGGAGCACAAATAAAGGAGCCCAGTATAAATAAGGGCACTCCAGGCCCAAAAGTGCAGTTAGGGCAGCCAGGCCCAGTGCAATTAGGGCAGCCAAGCCCAGTAGTAATTAGGGCAGCCAGGCCCAGTGCAGTTAGGGCAGCCAGGCCCAGTAGTAATTAGGGCAGCCAGGCCCAGTAGTAATTAGGGCAGCCAGGCCCAGTGCAGTTAGGGCAGACAGGCCCAGTAGTAATTAGGGCAGCCAGGCCCAGTAGTAATTAAGGCAGCCAGGCCCAGTGCAGTTAGGGCAGTGAGGCCCAATAGTAATTAGGGCAGCCAGGCCCAGAGTAAATAGGGCAACCGGTTCCAGTGAAGTTAGGGCATCCAGGCCCAGTGTAATTTGGGCAACCAAGTTCAGTAACTGGGCATTCTCATTGAAGTGCTCAGGGCTAGCCAGATCCTAATAAATAAAGATCCCAAGAGAAAAAAGGGTCCAATCAAGAGGTGCTTAGCACACCAGCTGTTATAAAATGACTGTCAGCTACTGTACTGTTTCTACAAACTGTTTATTCCTCAAGCATCTAAAGTGTTGTGTTGATTGCATAAAGCACCGAGATTGTATTGTGATACATTAGGATTGTGGTTATTTGACCGGAGTGTGAACAATTGCCCCGGATTGTTGCAATTTGCCCCTGCTCCAGGCCAATTGCCCCACAAGTGAACAATTGCCCTGGTTTGTTGCAATTTGTCCCTGCTCCAGACAAATTGCCCCTGCAAATGAACAATCGCCACAGATTGTTACAATTTGCCCCTGCTCCAGGCAAATTGCCCCTGCAAGTAAACAATTGCCCTGGACTGTTGCAATTTGCCCTTGCCCTAGGCAGATTGCCCCTGCAAGTGAACAATTGCCGCGGATTGTTGCAATTTGCCCCTGCTCCAGGTAAATTGCCCCGGCTAGTAGTAAGTTCCAGTGTACAGTGCTCATTGAAGTACCAGTGTGTAGTGTCAAGTCTGTAGACTCAGTCTTCAGTCTCCATCAGCTCTTCACATCAGCAGTCTTCAGCCAGCAGAAAATTTCAGCATCTTCTTGCCCATCATCCGCTGTAAGCTGAAATCGACGTTCCTTGGAGAGTCACAACTGCTGGTTCCTGATCAGCTTGGAAGTGAGACAACTGGAAGAATCTTCATCTGTCACTCCCAGATGCCCACTGAAAGACGAGTCCGTTATGGCCAAGGTGTGTTCGCGGTCACCGGTTTCTTATTTTGTTCTGAACTTTGTGCAATCCTGATCTTCTTCTTCCAGCTTTTCTTCCTGCTTGTTGCATCCTGCATCACCTCTGTGATCTTCTGGGATACAGCTCAAGTTTGTGGGTCCTCCAAGTGGATCCATCGCAAAAGCAACTCAGCAGTTGGTGTCTTCAACCTTGGCAGTCCTCTTAGTGGATTCTTCGCTAAGTCTGGTGTTTCATCTCTGGCTGTCCTGGTTGATGGTCGGTGCCAGGAAAACCTGCAGCAGTGTCTTCTTCATCCTTGGCAGCCCTGATTGAGGGTTGGTGCTGGGGAGACAGCAGCAGATCCTTCTCTTGTGGCAATCCTGCAGGTGGATTCCTCGCTAAATTCTGTTTCTTCATCCTTGGCAGCCCTGATCACAGGTTTGCGCCAGGGAAGAGCTTAACCCAGTTCAGTTTATGCTCTGATAGTCCGGCAACTCTGGAGAGTGGGTTGGCCAATGACTAAGGTCTTTTTTTTTCTCAATTCTATGTTTTTCCCCTGCATCCCATGCTGGGACCATCTGCCCAGTCACAGACTCTGGCTGCTCACATATTAGCCACCCTCCCTGAACCCCCTGGCTTGCCCCCCAAGGCGGGGTCCTGGTGCCTTGAACAAGGGCACCGGTAATGTTGGAAAGGCGGGAGTTGTCCCTCAGCACCTATGCAGCCAGAGCAGACATCATTCAGGCAGTGAGAGCAGGATTTTTTCCCCTTGTTGTGCGCAGGGGGTGGGGACGTGCAATGATGTCTTATGTCCGCCCCGCCTCTGGAATCCTGGCAAGCGCCGGTAGCTGCAATACTCCAGGCTTCCGCCAGGGGTCCATCAAGTGCTGGACGGTGTCCCCACCTTCCCCCCAGAGAAGGAGAGCAGTTCCTAGGATGCTCCATCCTTCTCCCCCAGCCAGCCCTCCAGCGACCTGGGACCATTCCCAAACCCTGGTCGTCGGTGCCACAAGGGGAAATCTAACCCTTACACTGGCGGGCAGGCCAATGACTAAGATCTGTTTACCAATCTCTCCATTTCCCTTGCAACCTCTCCTAGGTTCTGCTGGTAGCTTGGCGCCAATCAGGAGTTCTTTTTCTCTTTACCCTTCTACTTCTCAACTGTGCATGAAGACGATGGAACATCTGGGTCTCATAGACGTTTAGAGTGTTATACTGTCTGGTAGTCACTGTAAGCTGCATGTTTGTTGTATACTGTGATAAAGTGATATAAGTTAGTATTCCCTTGGTGCATAGGCCTCATAGCAGAATATTTTAAATTCATAGAGTGGCCTTAAGCCGAGGTGCAGCTATAGAGTGGTAACAAAAGTAGAGCTGTAAGGGTTAAATTTACTGCTTCTAAAAGTTGATCCCCTTCCTTCCCTTGTGACCATGTCTACCTCTCCTGTGTATAAATAAAAGTCTGCTGGGTATCAAACTTCCAGATTGTCTCCTGCCTCTCCTTAAAGGGTGTTTCCTTTCACCCAACCTTATTCAAACCACAGTGTTGTCTCGCCAGTCCACCTGCTTGAGGCGATGCCAAGTGTGCAGCTGGGACAGGTGATCTTTGTGGTCACCACCCAGTTGATAAGATCACCACATTATTAAGATGAGAGAAATATAGAAATAGTACAACAGGGTCAAGGTTAAGCCAGAGGGTGATGACATTATGGAACAGTCTGTCAAACAATGTAGTTGGCAGTACCAGTATTAGTCAATTTATGAAATTATTAGACGTGGAGATGAAAAGTAGATTAGGGATGGTAATTATGTAATTCATAACTACAAGTCATAATGACTAACAGCTAATGGACATGATAAATATCTATGATTTTTATGATCAATACTGCTACTTGTATGAGCAGCTACAGTACATTGATAAAAATGGAGTCTCTCTATGCCCAGTTTTATTTCCATTCTATGTTGATTCCCCCTGCTTGCCTTCTCCACACTGGCTGATCTCTCCAGTCCTATCACTTGCCTTCTGTTTTGACTCACCTCCATCCTCCTTGAAGTTCTGTGCAACCTCCCCCCCCACCCCGGTAGGCCTTGTTTTAGGGTAAGAGTTCCCTAGGATCTGGATCCTTTGCTGTGGAGGAGGAGCACTGAAGTCAGTGGTGGAGGGCCAGTGGGAGGTGGGGCATCATCCTGCTCAGCCAACACCTTTTCTCCTCTGTTTTTTTCCCACAGCCAGTGATGTGCAATAACACACAAGATGTCTGACGTTAGTTCACCCCATAGCATGAGTGTTTCCTCCAGCACTGCCACTTGACATCAGCCAGGTGGCAGTCAAGCAGCGGAGAATACTTGTGCTCCTCCCTGAAGGAAGGAAGCTGCCTTTACACCATCCAATCCTCCTTTCTCCAGCTGACCCTCCATGACTAGAGTTAAATTCTGAACTTGAGTTGCCTGCATTACGAGCAGTAGTACTAGCACTGAGCTATTAAAGCAACTTGGTGCTCAGTTTTGTTTGATGTAGCAACTTGTACAGGTAACAGTATTGGCCTCAGTAGTAGTGCATTATTAATTTTATAATATCAATGAAATTGTGTAAAATTGCAATTTTTGCAAATGTTTCCCCTTCATCCCAATCCCTGTTCTATTAAAAAAGTTCCAGAAACTATCAACTATCAACATCCTTCTCCAGTGCCCAACAAGCTCAAGCTAGGAGTGGTAAGAATCAGAAGGGGTGGGGGGGGTCTCAGAAGGATGGTGTGTATTTCATTTTCTATGGGACAGGGCTTGGCATGGAGGAGATAGAGGTCATTTTGGGGACTCAGGAGGAGGATGTGGTGGGACTGATGCAGGATTGTAGGGATTAGGTCCATGAAGAGTTCAAATATCTCACTACGCAGAGAGCTACACAAACTTCCACTACTTTGTACAGTCCTTCAGCTAGTGTTCTGAGTAGTGAAGTGCCAACTTCACCAGGCAAAGACTAGATGAAGTGGTACTTCACTTTCTGTAGTGCTACTCCTGGTGAAGACTTCATGAAGTGACTCTTTGCAGAGTATTTTCAGTTTTTTTAAGTGTATTCCTTTCATCTACCCTCTGTAACATCCCTACCACCCTCCTCCAGCCACCCAACCCTACACATGCTCAAAAGCAAATGCCCCCTTTCCCCACTTACTGAGCAGAAGAATCCCGCCACCCTCCCCCAGCAATTGCCAAATCTTATCATAAGTTATTCCTGCCCACTCTGTCCCATATCAACTCATATGGTCCCAATCAGGCTGTCATTCACAAATCAGTTTACCGTACTCATCCTTCCCCCCGCCAGTGTTAAAAATTTAAAGGTACGCCTACCCACACCCACCTACACTACATCCAATCCACCCTCCACCCCCCATGCCACCCAAAGTAAATGATACATTCAGAATTTTGAGTCATCATGGAAGGAAAGGAAAAGTGACAAGCACAGACCCTCCTCTCACCACTTCGGCTGGACACTGTCTGAATGAATGGAAACACATGTCCATAGAATGGTCTATGCAGGCTACAGGATATTGCCAGTTATGCTGCAAACATTTTACTTTAGAGTGATTATCTACTGAGACACTATATTCTTAAAGTTATGGAGAAGTATGTACTGCCAAAGTAAAGCCTTGAACATATAAAGGTTCAGAATGTTTTTTTTTTTTTTTTTAAGATATTGAGAGAACCAGAACTTGCAAGACCACCACTACTTTGGATGACATGGCACAGGTCACAAAACATTAGCCTCACTTTTGCATCCTATTGGAGGTAGCACAGTAGGGGTGGGGATGCACATGGGGCTGATTGTGAAGATCAGGATGACAGAAAGCACAAAAGAGAGACAAATCCAGATGGAAAACAGAAACATAGATGGTAAACAAATAAGAATTGTGAATACTGCAATGCTTCTCATCCTGAGAAACGGATGAACACATTCATAAAAAGTGCCCCTAGAGCCAGACTAGTTCTGAAGTTCAGAACAAAACTTACAGGTTAGAAAAGGTTTCAAGCAGTGACCAGGCAATTATAAGCAAATTAAATCATTAGGATGTATTTGCAGATTAAATAAATGTGAGCAGTATAGCAATTCCCTGTTAGAGAAATATTTCAATAGTTCATTCATTCATTTATTATAGTATATGGTTAGTGCTGAAGTATGAAAATCAGCCCTTTCAAAAATGCTGTCGTGCACATTTGAAGTTGTTGTGCACATTCTAAATAAGTTATTGTGCCCATTCCAAATAATTTCTGGCTGTGTCCCAGCTTGCTTTGGTTCCTACCCCACAATGGGACTTCACTCACAAATGAAATAAGAAAGTAAAAGTCACGGCAGCAATGCTAAATTTAAAGAACATAAAACGTAGAAAAACACACTCATTCAAAATCATATACTATAAAAAATAAACTATGGAGCCATAAACAACTCACCCTGTGTTTCTGTCAAGGGGCTGATAGAAAAGCAAGGACCTCTTGAGCTTTGCTCTCGAGGTCCATATGCTGTTATCACAGCCCCTTGCTTGATTGAAACAAAGGCTGTTGTGTAATGTCACCCATACATTATTTCTTATATCTGTTTTTGCAAATTGGTCACTGGGAGAGGCAGACTAAGATAAAGCTCATTTCCAGGTGTGACCTGGGAGAAGGGGTTACATAGAAACATAGAAGTTATAGAATCTGATGGCATACAAGGGCTACTTTGCCCATCCAGTCAGTCCATTTTTTCCTACCTACATTCTCACCACAGACTCTGCTTGATATATGGCTCTTTCTCTCCCCCCTTCCTTTCCACTACAATTCCATCATGCCTATCGCATTCATTTTTGAACCCTACCACTGTTTTCATCCCCACCACCTCTGCTGGAAGGATGGTCCAGGAATCCACCACTCTTTCTGTGAAGAAGTACTTCCTCACATCTCTCATGAATCTACCCCATTCCGGCTTCATATAATGTCCCTTCTGCATTATAACTTCCAAACAGCTTTGCTCTACCATACAACAAATACAACAAACCACCTTACAAAGATTAGAGGCCAAGGTGCTGGAAGATCATCATGACATTGAGCTTCTTATCAAAAAGAAGGGGCACTCGAACAGTGTCTATCAGAATTACCACCACAGATGTGTACAACTTAACTCTGTTTGACTTCCACCACCAGAAACAACTTTTAGAATAACATCTACAGGAGCTTGAAAACCATAACCGGCATAATAACATCCATATACATGGGGTCCCTGAGGGCACTGAGTCAGGGAACATGGTCACTTTAAGGGACTCTTTCCTGCATGAACTTTTGAACTTGCTTATGGACAAAGATTTAAATATCCAGATGTATCATTCCTTAGTTCCATGCCCCAAGGACCCCAAAGCACAGCCACGCTCTATAGTTTTAGTCTTTTTGGACTTTCAAGTAAAGGAGGAAATTTTAAAGTTGGCATGGTTCAGAAAGGAAATCCACTTAGGTGATGTCGGACTTTTTATCGACCAAGATTATATGTCCCAGTTGATAGCTCGCCAGAGACAGATCCTAGTGGTGGCACAATTACTACAGCAGCATGGTCATAAAACTTTCGTAGAGTACCCCGCTAAGCTCAAGGTGCTTACCAAGAAAAGTCCCCACAGATTCCAGGACTTAGAAATGGTGGAGCCCTTCTTACACTCTCTGGGACTCCATTTACCAAAGGATTCAGTCAGTTTACAGTGTTCCAGACTCCAGGGCCATTTGTGGTAGCTGGCTGGTATGAAAGGGAAGAGTGGAAGGGACAACCCGGATACTTCTGGTTTGTAGGACTCTGTTCAGTCTCAGGGTAACTCCTCAGCTCCTGAACTAATCGTAGCCCCTCAGGTGCGAAACAACATTGCAGATCCTCCTGAAGGGAATGGTAACACCTCGGAGGCCATGCCACTGTGAATTTAAACACTTGCCTGCACTCAAACTCTTTCCTGATGGATAGTAAGAGTTAAAACTTTGGATTTGTTTTACTTCACAGCAAATACACTATAGTGATATAATAGACTCTGTTTTGAAGTGGATATTGATATGTGGAGTGGCCGGGAGGTGGGGGCCACATTACCTTCAGTGTAGGGGGGCCAGGGTTGGCCTCCAGAATGGTGGCATGTGGTGCCTCGGGCAATGTCCTGCGATGGTGCTCTGTCAGGCATACATAACATTGAATGAGCACATATAGTAAATTCAGCTCTCAGTCATGGCTGGGAAAGATCATGGGCCCAGGGGTATCGGATCCCATGCCTCTTCTCTGGATGTCTTCACTGGAAGTTTTGAAGTCAAATCTTATTTTAGTGGACCCAGGAGGCCTGATTGGGGGTCATGTAGGAGTCCACCACTAGCAGTGGATTTGCCTGCTAGAAATATCAACCTATTTGTTGAGAGGTCTGCCCAGGTGCCCAGGTGGCCAGTTTGGAGGGCCTGAGGTGGCCCATCACTGGTGGAGTTCATACTTATCCAATAAGGTCTGAGACTTGAAAGATCTACAGAGAGAAGGAGTGGGCAACAAACTACTGTTTCTTCTGCTCTTCTGGGTTTACCTGGTTATCTTTGAGCCAAATGTCCAGCATACCACCTACCTAGTACCATAGCATTCATGCACTGCCACATCTATGGCTATTGTAGCGTATTGATTGGCAGATGTGCTCCTTTGGTATTCTACATTGCTAGTGAGATGCCTGTGGGGTGCCTCTTTGGTCTTGCTGGGGGGTGTTGCCTGGCAGGGGGTGCTGGGGTCCCTCTTTTCTCCTGCTTGGGAGCCTTGGGGCTCAGACTTCAACCCTCCACTTTTTGAAGGGGACTGGATTTCTCTCTGTGCACCCATGCCAATTATTACATTTTTGAAACAGACTATTAGGTCAAATGTTTATCCCTATTTCAGTGCCTATTTTCTTTAGTGTATTTCTGAGAAACAGCTTGGTGCATTAAAGTGTCTCTATCTCTCTAGTGCTCTGTCCCCAAGATTATTTTCACCAGGGGCCATCACTAGATCGAGGTGCTAATCCCATTTTTTATTGGCTACTCTTCACACCCATTGGTAAACCTCACAGCGGATGTGGGTTGGAAAGTATACACTTTGAAATTCACAGTTTGAATAGTTACATTGTTCATTACTGTGATATTAAAATGTTCTGTTTCTATTCCTTTTTAGATAGAGTTGAGGTTCTCTACATTTATTATGGGTGCGCATCTCTCCCTCCCTCCCTTGATGAAATGTTTCCTTTGCTCCATTACTACTTAATCATGGCTCATCTCAACATTGTTTCATATAATGTTTGGGCATTAATAGTCCGCATTAAAAGGGCCAGAATCTTGTAAGTAGAAATGGGAGAAATTGGAAAGTTTAATTCCTCAAAATATTTTGTGAAATTCGTGCATTTTGCTAAATATTTCGTGGGTGCAAAATGCAAAATTCCTCCAAAGAAATGTGGAATTTCGCTACCCACAGGCAAAATTCTGCTGTTTGTGGGTGAAATTACACATTTTGCCAATGAAATTCTGCATTTCGTGGGTGAAATTTTGCATTTCGATGGCAGAATTTTGCATTTCACACCAGCAAAATATTACATGAGATGCCCAAATTTCACAAAATATTTTGCAGGGTGAAATTCCCGATTTTGCTGAAATTTCACTGGCAAACATTTTCACTGCATCTCTACCTGCAAGATTTATAATGTCAGAAGGCCACAGTGGCCTTCCTCCAAGAAACTCACCTGACAGCTGCCGAATATTGTAAACTACAAAGATCTTGGGTGGGAGGGAAGTATATGCCTTTCACTATAAGGCTCACCCACACCGTAAGGGGGTGGCCATTCTGGTGATGCACAATGTGCCTCTACTGGTGTCCCATGTAGTGATGGACCCAGAATGCAGGTTTGTTTCCATCCTGCATGCAGTTCTGGAGACCCCCATCTCCGCAAAGACGTAGACAGGGTGGAGGCTGTCCAGACGAGGGCAACCAAAATGGTGCAGGATCTGCACCAGAAAACATATAAAGAGAGACTAAAGGAGCTTAATATGTAGACCCTTAAGGAAGGAGGGAGAGGGGGGACATGATAGAAACTTTCAAGTACCTCAAGGGAATCAATAAAGTCCAAGAGGGTAGCATCTTTCAGAAAAAGAGATGTGCAAGAACAAGGGGGCACAATTTGAAGATAGAGGGGGGACGGCTCAGAGGTAATGTGAGGAAGTATTTTTTTCTGGAGAGGGCTGTGAATACATGGAACAGCCTTCCTGAGGAAGTCATGGAGTCAAAAACAGTGGGGGAATTCAAGAATGCATGGGACAAACATAAGGCAATTCTAGTGGGGGGGTAGGAGGAAGTAGGCTGTTGGTTAACTATGATCTGCAGCTTATCCATTAGGTAGGGAAATGGGCAGACTAGGTGAGCCAAGTGGTCCTTATCTGCCATCAGATTCTATATTTCTATGTATCCAAGGGGAATTTTGGGAGCAGAAGTGTGTTTTGGTAAACCATTACGCCCCAAATGAAGAAGCTTCCTGGCTTACTTTTTGATGAGAGTGCTAAAGGATAGTGTGTCAGACCCCCATAGCACGGTGGAGATAGGGGGAGATTTTAATGATGTAATTAATCTCACTTGGGACCGTACATGGGTGGGGACCAGGGGCTCATCTCAAACTGGAAAACTACTTTTACGGCTATGTACAGAGCTGGAGTTGGTCAAGGGGTGGAGGGTTCTCCATCCACGGGGAAAATATTTCACATATTATTCCCCATGCTTTAAAGGTTACTCTAGAATAGATTGTTTTTTTTTAGTTTCATCCAACTGGATCTCGAGGTTGACCAGTTGCGATATAAGCAATATTACAGTGTCGGATCATGCTCTGGTCTCTTTAAAATTGGCCACAACTCCCTGTCCCCTCCCCGATTTCTGCTGGAGGATGAATGTCAGCTTATTAACCAGAGAAGATTTTAAGGATCTCATGTGAAAGGCCACACAGACATTTTTGCATGACTATCCCCCCCAGGACATGGGCGCAGATATTAGATGGGATACCTTGAAATGCTACCTTCGGGGAGAAATAATAAAATACTCAGGCCGCCTGAAACAAGAGTGGCTACAAACTTGACTTACTCTAGAGAGTCAGATAGCTAAATTAGAATCCCAACACCAAACTAATCTTGACGAGACGAGTAAAATAGCATTAGAACAAAAACTGAAGGCCCTGAACCAACTGCTCGATACTCATATAGAAGGACAGTTGAGATATGCCTGACAGAAATATTTTGAGCATGGTACCAGGGCTGGATGGCTTCTTGCCTGGCAGCTGCATAAGGAGGTGGCCAGCAGAGTGGTAGTTCATCTTCGCAAAGATGCAACCAACACCACCACTACTTGTCTGACTCAAATAGCTCTACAGTTTGCCCAGTTTTATTCCGACCTGTGTGGTTTCCACTGGCTGGAGAACCACCCTACTAGAGTGCAGCAATTTCTAGATGGTCTCCCCCTGCCAACCCTAGATCGGGATGCCCAAGAGGTCTTGAATGCCCCAACCTCTACTGGAGAAGTACTTGCTAAGATGAAGCAGTTGAAAAATGGGAAGGCACCAGGAGTGGATGGCTTCCCATCAGAATTTTATAAAAAATTCCATTCTCAGATCATTGACTTGTTGGTAGCAATGTATAATGAGATAGTAGCCAGTTCCAGTGGGTTCCTTCATCCTGGAATTTAGCACAATTATCAGTTCTTCCAAAACCTGATCAAGATCTGAAACTCTGCAGCTTCTATCACCCAGTTTCCCTTTTACCTGTCGACATGAAGATCTGTACTGGCATATTGGCAGCCCGCCTCCAGCTCTGAATCTCCACACTTATACACTCAGACCAGACTGGCTTCATTTCTGGTAGGTTCCTCCAGGATAATATCCAGAAGTTCCTTAATATCATCTCAGCTCAACGTCATACCAACTCATTGCAGCTAGCAATCAGTATGGAAGCTGAAAAGGCATTTGACAGGGTGGATTGAACCTTTATGGTCACCATCCTGGACAGGTTTGGGCTTGGTGCAAAATTTATTGCAGTGGTTACCTCTCTATATAATCACCCTTAAGCAAGAGTTAAAGTTAATGGTTTTTTTTCAGACCAGTTTCCACTGAAGAGAGGCACCAGACAGGGCTGTCCTCTGTCTCCCATGCCTTTTGCCCTGTCCCTTGAACCTCTAGCGATCTCTATTTGTAATAACTTAGATATCAAGGGGGTGATGGTGGGTGGAGCTGAGCAAAAGTTAGCTCTTTATGCCGACAACTCTTTTTTTTTTTTTTTTTTTTTTTTTTTGAGTGAGCCTCTGACCTCCATCCCACACCTACTAGAGACTCTTCAGAACTTTGGTGACCTAGCTGGTTACAAAATTAACCTTAACAAGTCAGAGGCAATGATCCTTAGTGGAACTCCTACCTAGGACTTTAGACATAGCTTCCAGGCTGTGTGTGGGCGATGATGTGCGATATGGCCGCCACCACACATTCAGTCACTTTACTACCAGTCTAGCATTGCTTGTAAAGCGCTTTGGATGTATGAAAAGCACTATATAAATGCTGATTCTTCTTCTTCTTCTTCTTATTCCCCTTCACTTGGGTGAAAAAGAAAACATTTAAGTATTTGGGTGTCCAGATATCTGCCAATACATCTTGCCTGTTCAAAAATAATTATCTTAAACTTTACAACACCTTACAGGCAGGCTTTGCTTGCTAGACACTCCTGCCCCATACCCTATATGGCCAAGTTCAGATAGTTAACATGAATGTTCTCCCCCAATTGTTGTTTTTGTTACAGACTCTTCTCATCCATATACCCAACCATTTCTGGAACAAATTGAACAGAGATGTACAGCATTTTATCTGGGTGGGTAAGAAACCCCATCTATCTCTATCAAAATACTCTGAGCTTCTTGGGAAAAGGGCAGTCTGGGATGCCCGCAGTTATACCATTATTATTTAGCAGCTCAGGGAGCTTCACTATGTACTTGGGCAAAACAGCATTTGGATTTGGGTTGGTACCTGATCGAAGAAGTTATCATACCTGGTAGGCTTTATGGATGCTACCTACGAGTGTCATTCCCTCCCAAGTCTGGTCACAAACCCTAAACCCCTGGATCAAGAACTCCCTATGCATATTTTTGCATCTCCGCAAACTTCAAACTTACTAATACCCCCAACTTAATAGGCCTCATTTCAATCATCTGCCACAAAAATTTTTTCTTCCCACCCCAATTAGACCTGGGCTATTCCTATTGGGAACGTCAGGCTCTCATCACCTTCTTCCATTGCACCGACTGTGCCAGCTGTCTCCCTTTTGCTCAACTAAGGGAAATGTATTCCCTCTGTCGGAAAGACCACTTTCACTATTTGCAGGTTATCAATTTTATACACTTGGTGGACTCTTTGCGGTGCATACATAGGGACCAGACACAGAATCTTTTTTTTAAGATGTTGTTAAGCTTAAAGAGAAATTCAGATACATATCAGTCTTATATAAAATTATAACCCCTACACATCCTTCCCCATTAGAAGAAATTAGGGCTAGATGGGAACAGGAAAGTGGAGTGGATATTCCACCATCCCAGTGGTCTTGGAGGATCCGTAACGGATGGCCAGTCACTTCATCTCCAACACGGAGAGAATTTAATTGGAAGATTTTGACCCCTGTCTTTCTGACCCCCATGATAACAAAATATTTTAATCCTAAATTTATGGAGGTGTGTTGGAGGCAGTGTGGAGAATCTAAGGGCACTCACTATTACATTTTTTGGAGTTGCCCCAAACTTGTTGGGTTCTGGGGTACTCTCCACCGGGAGATCAAGACGCTTACATGTCTCCCTATTCCTTTCACTTTTACAGGACTTGTACTAGGTTTCCCTGGCCTATTTACGGGGAATCAGGCAGCAGAGTTGGGTCAAGCCCTGAGAGTGGTGGCTCTCAAGTGCATAACAGCTAAGTGGCTCTCACCTGAATCAGTGGCTCTACCGGTTCACAGAAGCAGAAAATATGAATGGGTAGTGAGCCACTTAAAAGAAGATAATGATTAGATTGAATATGGTTAGATTTACTGTGGGAGTGAGGCCCCAGATAAGATTTGGATTTCAATCTGGCTTAGGATACTGGAACCCTTAATGCAGGCCCTCAAGTCTTAGTCAGCCTTTACTGGGGAGATTGCGTCCCACACTGTTTAGCTGCTCATGCCTATCTTAACTTTTTTTTATCCCCAAGTTACCTTTTGATATTATTTGTTGGTGAATTACTCTGTATAATTCCGCACAAATTATAACACCTTTCCTCCTTGTAGAGTATGATGATTTTATTTGTTTGTTTGTAAAGGTTTATTCATTACAAGTTCAAGGAAAAGGATAACCCTTTGAGTGGTTAAACTCATTTTCAGTGGGGTCCATAACATACAAAACACTTTCATAGAAATACACATAACTCAATAAAAATACACATTTTACAAAGTAATACTTTGTCACACACAAAATATAACTTATCTATTGGCAAACAGTGACATAAATAACAGGGTTTTTTGTTTTAAAAATACAAGGTCCTAGCAGTAACCATACTTTATTTACAAAAATGACTTAAAAAAGTAGCCATACTAATGGTAAATAGTAGATAGTGACCATAAAAAGAGCATACTTTAGTTGCAACCACTATTAGTTGGTTGAATAAGACTCTGATGTACTTTATAGGAACTGATAAGGTGATATCATTCACTGGACATATTATTATACAAGGACAAGAATGTTTGACACCCCTAAGTCACCTTTTCCAGGTTTTTCTTATTTTAAGATATTCTATTTGGAATTTTGATATTTTTAATTGTGACACTATTTAATTGGTACCAAAGTTATCGCTGTTGGTCTTTACTTGTTATTGTACCAGTGTTAAAACCAGCTTGAGCTCAATAAAAACATTCTTGGGTTAAAAAAGGCTAAAAACAAGTCCCTGTTAAGCAGGATGCAATGCATTTAATATCTATATGCTAGTATGGAATTTTTATATTGATTGCGCGCATGCACAAGAAACATATTGCGGCAGATTTCCAGAAGCAGGTTGTGGAGGCACGGCACTGTAGTGGCCAATGCCCCCACAGCCTTTAAAGGCTTGGCCCACTTTCCCCAATGCCATGGCATGCTGCTACTGACACTAGTTCAGCCAGCGTGCCACCACCTTGAAACGTTTCAGCCACTGCAATCAGGGTCCAACTCGTCACTGCAGTGTTAGCCATTTGCTGCAATGAGGGAGTGACCCGTCATTATGGGTGGGGGTGTTGCCAAGTGTAATATTGTTAGTGAACACGGTGGCGGTTTGTGGTCATTGTGGGAAATCAGTGTTCGGGACAGATTAAGAAAATGACACTGATACTGTTCATGAGCAGAGGTCCTAAAATGCATATGTTGAAAATTTGGTGACGAAAGTCCATAAAATGAGTGTGTTATGTGCGTACATTGCACAGTTTCCACACACGTTCATACCTTTGCAACTTTGCAATATTTTCACTCCAGATTTTCAACATTGCCATTTTTCCACACCTCCTTATAACAGTGCAGCTGTCATTTTTCACATCCTGGCCAAAATGTGTTTTCCGTCTTCCATCGCACAATAGCGTGGTCGCTGTGGGAAATCAGTGTTCGGGACACATTAAGAAAATCACACTGACACTGTTCATGTGCAGAGGTCCTAAAATGCCTATGTTGAAAATTTTGTGATGAAACTCCATAAAATTACTGTGTTACAAGCGTGCGTTGTGCGGTTTCCACTTACCCTTGTAAGTTCACAAATTAATAATATTTTCACGCCAGATTTTCAACACCGGCATGTTTTCACACCTCCTTATGAACAGTACAGCTGTCATTTTTCACATCCTGGCCAAAATGTGTTTTCACGCTTCCAGTGCACAATACCGCAGTCGCTGTCGGAAATCAGTGTTTGGGACAGATTAGGATCAAGCAGGTGAGAGAGTGACCGAGCTCAACTGAGCTCTGTCAGGACTGCTGCAGATTTCTCTGTGGGCAGAAAAGGGCGGCAATGCAGGCAGAAGCCCAGTACAAAAGGCCAGCCTGCAGTGCCAGCAGAAACGGAATGAGTGAGTGAGAGAGAGGGAGTGAGTGAGGTCAACAGAGCTGTGTCGGGACAGCTGCAGATTTCTTTGTGGGCAGAAAAAGGTGCCATTGCAGGCAGGAGCCCAGTACAAAGGGGCAGCCTGCAGGACTGGGAGAAACACAATGAGCATGTGAGAGAGGGGGAGTGGCAGACCGTGAGCTGAGCGCCGGAGAGTATGGATGACTGAAAAACAGGTTGCTGCCTCACCACTAAATAAACACTTTATATGCAGCTAATTTAAAAAATTCTGTGTGGGTTTGTTTTTACTAAATAGTTAAACTACTGGTCTAATGATTTATCTATACATTTTAAGAGGTACAACCTTACTTTAGTGTTTTCCCACGGTTTAAAGTTAAGGTCGGTCTATTTCAAAGGATGCCACCGCCAAATGGTAGACTTGGTATGAAAGCACCTCACAAGCAAGCTACAATGGCAAACTTCCCAGGTATCGATGTTGCCACTAAATCAGATATTCAAGAACTGAAAGACATGGTGACTAACATTAATATAAATATATTAGACATGAAGGATGGCTTGGGTCAACTAAAAAAAGTAAATGAACAAATCATTATAAGAACTGCTGAAGCGGAGGAAAAAATAGCTTTTCTTGAAAACACAGTGAGTCAACAAAACAATCAAATTAACTGCTTAATGGGCAAAATTGATGATATTGAAAACAGAGGGAGAAGGAACAATATCAGAATAGTGGGTGTTCCAGAAGATTTAGAAGGCAACAGTATGGTGGAGTTTCTTAAGCATTTTATTCTGGATATTCTAAATTATCACAGGGCTTGGCCCATTGAAATTGAGAGGACACATCATTCATTAGCATTGAAACCACAGCCTGGAGGCAGACCCAGACCTATTATTGCAAATTTTCTGAGGTATTCTGTTAAAGAGGAAGTTTTAAGGATTGCTAGGGACTGTAAAGTATTAAATTGGAGGGCAAACAGAGTTTACTTCTTTCAGGACTTTTAAGGGGAAGTTGTAGACAAACGGAAAGCATTTCATGAGGTAAAATCACATTTACAGAAACTAAATGTTCAGCATTATTTTAAATATCCTGTCATTTTAACTGTTTTGGCAATGGAGCTCTGTCAGAATTTTCCTCCTAGCATTCAAGGGTTGATTTCTGGTGAAATCTGTGATACAGATCATACATCTAAACAACGTCATTACAGAACCTTTGCTTAATTTGTAATATGCTTTAGTTTTAAACATTTTGTTTATTTTCCTAATGGTTTCTATTTCTTGTTTGTCTTTTTGTTCAATGGCACTTTCCGTTGTATGAAGCACAAAGGATCCTTGAATATCAGGCTGCTCCAGGTAAGTGAGCAGAGTTCTTGTAAACTCAAAATCAGCCCTTTGTTACAGTTGTCAAGCAATGTATGATTTAAAAACTCAGTTCAGCCTTCTAATGTCAAAATGCAAAACTCGATGGTTTTAAGATAGCTATATTTTTGTTCTTACAAAGTGGTTAAATACTTAATAAAACATTTTTAGTATATTGGATCTTTGGTATGTTCTGAGGTATTATAAAGGGGATATATAATTATTTTTTTTTTTTGGTATTTGGCTGAATTGGCACTGTTTTACTCTTTTTCTTCTCTCTCATACATGGACTCAAGTAACAAACACATGGTCTTGGGATATGGCTTACTAGTATGCTTGTATATTTGCCTTCTAGGCTGGCCATAATATCCTTATGTTATGCAGTATACAGGCCTTATGAAATCTGATACAATAATATAGGTAGGTTAACCGTGACCTTTATTGTTGCAGAGAGCTGTAGCATTATAAGGGAAACAGACCTATTATTAATATACAGTGGCGTGAAAAAGTATTTGCCCCCTTCCTGATTTTCTCTATTATTGCATATTTGTCACACTGGATGTTTTCAGGTCTTTAGACAAAATATAATATTAGATAAAGGGAACCTGAGTGGACAAATAACACTTTTTTTACTTATTTCATTTATTTAATGAAAAAGTTAACCAACACCAACTGGCACTGTGTGAAAAATAAATTGCCTCAGTTAAAACTCAACCCAATTAAAGGGATAATTAGAGTCAGCTGATTGAACACAGCCAGGCTTGATTACAGCCAGCCCTGCCTAATATAAACCTCACTTATTTTGGCCCTTACCATCAGAGTCACATTGCCAGCACAAAGATTCAACAAGCACATTATGCCATGATCAAAGGAAGTTCCTGAAAAGATCAGAGAAACATTTTGTTGCCCTCTATCAGTCTGGAAAGGGTTACAAAGCTATTTCTAAGGCTCTGGGACTCCATCGAACCACAGTGAGAGCCATAATCTCCAAATGGAGAACACTTGGAACAGTAGTGACCCTTCCCAGGAGTGGGCGGCCTGCCAAAATTACTCCAAGGGCAGTGTAAAATCATCCAAGAAGTCTCAAAGGATCCTAAAACAACATCCAAAGAACTGCAGGCTTCTCTTGCCTCAGCTAAGGTCAGTGTTCATGACTCCACAATCAGAAAGAGACTGGGCAAAAATGGGCTTCATGTGAGAGTAGCAAGGCGGAAACCACTGCTAACCAAGAAGAACATAAATGCTCGTCTCTCATTTGCCAAGAAGCACCTGGATGATCCACAAGCCTTTGGGGAAAATGTTCTGTGGACAGATGAGTCCAAAGTGGAACTTTTTGGACAACATGGATCCGATAATGTCTCGCATAAAGCAAACACAGCATCCCACAGTAAGAACACCATACCAACAGTCAAACATGGTGGTGGTAGTGTGATGGTGTGGGGATGCTTTGCTGCCAAGGACCTGGATGACTTGCCATAATTAAAGGAACCATGAATTTGCTCTGTACCAGAAAATTTAAGGAGAATGTCCAGTCATCCTTCTGTCAGCTGAAGCTGAAGCGTAGTTGGGTCGTGCAGCAAGACAATGATCCAAAACACAAAAGCAAATCCACATCAGAATGGCTAAAAGAAGTAAAATTAAAGTTTTAGAGTGGCCTAGTCAAAGTCCAGACTTAAACCCAATAGAGATGCTGTGCAGGACCTGAAACGAGCAGTTCATGCTGAAAACCTACCAAATGTTACTGAATTAAAGCAGTTCTACGAGGAAGAGTGGGTTAAAATTCCTCCACAGCGATGTGAATGACTGATATTGAATTATAGGAAGTGTTTGGTTGCAGTCATTGCAGCTAAATGTATGAACCAGTTATTAATTGTAAGGCAATACTCTTTTCACACAGTGCCAATTGGTGTTGGTTAACTTTTTTTCATTAAATAAGTGAAATTAAAAAAAAAAACAAGTGTTATTTGTTCACTCAGGCTCCCTTTATCTAATATTACATTTTGTCTAAAGACCTGAAAACATCCAGTGTGACAAATATGCAATAATAGAGAAGATCAGGAAGGGGGCAAATACTTTTTCACGCCACTGTACCTACAGCTGTGTCCATGTACACCATCAAGGCCATGAGGAGTCATGACACTTCTTGGGCTGGCTGAAGAAAAGTGTGGGTGAATAATATATTTAATAAAGGACTGAAATCATATACTGACTGTTTATGTGAGTACATTGTTTTTGTTGCAGGGAGCTGCAATAAAATATGAGACTCTATAAATGAACATGGTCTATGATTTAGCTTTGCTGCACCTATAGAAGGTTATGCCAGATACATGCATTTGAATGTTTGTGTTGAATATGATACTTTGGTTGTGAATTGCTAGTACTTAATTCCACATATCTCATAAGGAAGTTATTATTTAATATTCTTTCTACCAGTGGTGTGGTTATGGGATGCTGTCTCTGCCGAATACCAAAGGGAGGCTTTTATAGTAGATACTGTTATTTCCAAATAAGAGTATCACCCTTTATTATGCTGTCAAACATACTTCAGGTAAAGGTCTTGAGTTCTCATGATATCTAACATCTTAAGAAATGATGACGCTAGTTGAATCTGTTTCCTTGTGAATATATTAAGAATATTGAGTATATCACAGGAATATTTAGGGAGTCCATTAGTAGAGAAAAAAAAAGGAGGAGTTCATAGAAGTGATTTTTGCTTTTTGGTCTCTATTTGTGGTTGAAATACAAATAGTTTATTTTATTTAAGTTTAATCACTATAGGCTGTATTTTAATTGTCCGATATAGTTGTGCTATAAGCTTTTGGTGAGTGTTTCTAAAAATATTTCTTTACATTACTATAACTGTTGTTTTTTTCTTTTAAAGGTCACTATTTGTTAGTTTGCTAACTCAGTAGCTTGTACAAGTTAGATTTTGAGTGATGTTAATATAGTTAGCTTTATAAAGTTTTAAAAAGAATTATTTAACAATGGATACCAGAAAGAAAATGTTAAAAATAGTTTCATAGAATATTAAGGGTTGTCATAATCCTATTAAGAGGACAAAGGTTTTATCTTTTCTGAAATCACTACGAACAGACATAGCATTCATTCAAAAAACACACCTTATGGGGAGGAACTTTCGTAATTAAAAAAACATGGGTGGGTTCAGTAATAGGTAGCTCATACAATTCTAAAAGCAGAGGAGTTTGTATTTTATTTAATAAGAATCTGAATCTAGTCATTAAATCTAAAATAGAAGATCTGGAGGGTATATTTCTTATTGTTAGTGTTCAAACTGATGGGGTTTGACATTACTCTGACCAACCTATATGCTCCTAATGTTAAACAAGGTGAATCTTCGCTGCTATGTCAGACAGACTTGGGCCATTTGATTCTAAATCTCTGATTCTGGCAGGTGACATAAACACTACATTAGATAAGTTTCTGGACAGAAGCTCTCAAATAACTACAGAACAAATAGTTTCATCCAGAGCCTTCAATAAATTCTGTAAAGAACTAGGCTTGGTGGATTCTTGGAGAGTGACACACCCCAGAGACAAAGATTTCACTTTTAAGTCATGTAGACATAACTCTTATTGTAGGTTGGATTATATACTAATTGGTAAACCATTATTGGGAGTTCTAGCTAGCAGCAATATAGGAAATATGGTCATCTCTGATCATGCCCCAGTATCAATTAGTATTCAGCTGGAGGACGTATCAGAACCAGAAGGGCTTTGGAGATTTAATAGTAGCCTTTTGAAGGGCAATCATTTTCTCAAAATGCTAAATACTGAAATCAAACAATTCCTCACTGAAAATGATAATGGTGAAGTGTCTAATGGCATATTATGGGATCCTCTAAAGGCCTATATGAGAGGCAGGATAATCTCCTTTGCTAGCCACAAAAAGAAAATGCAGAATGAGGAGCTATTAAATTTGGAGAAAAATCTTAAGTTAAAAGAATCACAATATATACTATCAGGATGCTCTGACGCTAAACTACTCTCAGGGATACTAGGATTAAAATATGAGGTTAACACTATATATAATAGCAAAGCTGAATTTTCACTTTTTAGACTACAACAAAAGTACTGGGAGTCTGGTGAAGCACAAGGAAAGTTACTAGCACATAGGCTTCGGAAAGCTACAGAATCAACAAAAATTGTCTCAGTCAGAGTTAAAAATAATACCTTTGCACACTCGGCAAAGCAAATTGCTAAGTGCTTCAAAACATTTTATTCAAATTTATATAAATCTGAAATTTCATTTGATGAAGAGTTACTAAACTCCTTTATTAGTAATATTAAACTACCTGCTATTTCAGAGAAAGATAAATTAGCACTTAACAACCCCTTCACAAAAGAAGAAATAGTTAAAGCTGCTATGACCACACCTACAGGTAAGGCACCAGGCCTAGATGGCTTTTCAGGGGAATTTTACCAAGCAGTAACTCAAGACATTGCCCATCTGCTGAACAGAGTTTTCACTGAATCCTTGAAGTCAGGGATTTTACCTGCTTCTATGAGAGAGGCAACTATAACCATAATACCAAAGAAAAATAAAGATCACACTAGTTGTGACAATTACAGACCCATATTTTTAATTAATGTAGACTGCAAACTATTGACTAAAATCATTGCTAACAGACTCAATAATCTTATTCCCCAACTAATTCATTGGGATCAAGTGGGCTTTGTAAAAGGTCATAATAGTGCGGATTTGATAAAGAAGGTCCTACACATTTTCTATAATGCAAGAAATTTAGACAATAAACTTTTTCTTCTTTCTCTTGATGCAAATAAAGCCTTAGATAGGCTTGAATACGGATACCTTCAAAGTGTTCTACCTAAGTATAACTTAGGGGAACAATTTTGTGGATGGATGAAAGTTCTATATCATCATATATCAGCTAAGGTTAAAGTTAATGGGGTGTTGTCAGGCAATTTTAATATTCTCAGGGGGACTAGATAGAGGTGCCCCCTTTCTCCTCTACTGTTTATTTTGGCTTTAGAACCATTATTAATTAAAATCAGGTCTACAATAGACATTAAAGGAATGGGTTTGGGGAAACTTAGCAAGCTTTTAGCTTATGCAGATGATTTATTACTTACACTTTCAAACCCAAGGTCATCGCTAAAACCTCTTCTAGAATTGATACACTCCTCCCAGTTTTCAGGCTTCAAAATTAACTTTGACAAATCAGAAATACTTCCAATCTATAAGATGGTATGCCCCTCAGACTTCAACCAGTTTAGTTTTAAAGCCTCCACTTCCACAGTTAAGTTCTTAGGATTGGATTTGTGTGGAGATTTTAATAAGTTTAGCAGTCATAATTTTAATAGTTTATTTGACTCACTGAAATTAGATTTACAGAGATGGAGTCCGATGCTTATATCTTTCTGGGGTAAAATACAGGCTATTAATATGATCTTAGCACCTAAGATTTATTATATTTTGTGTCATATGTCAATTAAGTTACCAGAGAAATATTTCAAACTTCTAGATTCAGCTTTATTAAAATACCTGTGGAATAATAAACCAGCCAGGATATCTAAACTTAAGATTCAACAACCCAGAATAAATGGAGGGTTTAACTATCCAGACCTTAGAGCTAGACATGATACATTTCTGGTCCCTCAAACCATTAAGTCACTCTGGTTGCAGGATACACATTTAATACCAGGGTAGATAGATAGATATAGAAAAACACCTGTTGAATGGAGCCAATCCTAGAATTATTTTATTCACAGAAATGGCAAAAGAAGTAAAATCTCACCCCATTTTAAGAGCCACATCAAATGCATGGTTTAGGATTGCCAAATTGTTAGATTGGAATTCAGTTCTTTCCCCATTGTCCAATATGGCTTAATAAACTGTTTCAATGGGAAGGAAAAACCTTAAATTGGAATATTAGGAAGGCAAAGGGAATCCAATATGTAAATGACTTATTAGACCAAAGTACAGCATCATTGATGTCTTTTGCTGATTTGGCTAAGAAATTCAAGTTGCCCAGAATAGAGTTTTATAAGTATTTACAGCTGAGGCAAATTTTAGAAGAAAAAGTGAACAATTCAATCACAGATCCCCCCAATCACTTCATGGATAAGACTTTTTCCACTAATAAAGGCTGTAGAACTATTTACAACATGGTGTTAGATGCTAGGGTTAATCCAATTCAAACACTTATTCTGAAATGGGAAACAGAGTTAGGCTGTACTATATCACATGAGGAGTGGGATTATAGCTGGATAAACATTCTTAAGGCGTGTAAGGAAGCAAAAGGTAGGCTTACACACTACAAAATACTGCATAGATGGCATCACACACCAGAATTTTTTTTTAAATGGGCATTTCTGATACTAATAAATATTGGAGAGGCTGCAATGATATTGGTACTATCTCTCATATTATCTGGTCTTGTCCATTAATCCACAAATTTTGGGATGAGGTTCTTGGTGCTTGTGAAAAAAATTTTGGGAAAATCTACTGTGTCCTCAGGGAAATTAATAATTCTGGGCATTACTTCAGACTTAACTCATTGGTCTCAATTTAGTATGTTATGGTTACTTATAGCTCTTACCTCTGCTAAAAATATAATACTTAGAAGATGGAAACAAACTTCTTCTCCCTCTTTTTCTGAACGGTTAGATGATATGTCTACCAGGGCAAGTTATGAAAGACTAGCTTTTGTTTGCTGTGATCGTATAGAAACCTTTTTAGACATTTGGAATCATTTTCTACAATAAATATTCTGTAAAAGATATAGAAAATGACAATTATAGTGTTATATTTTTAGAGACTTTGCTTTGATGTCTCGTCTAGTGAAAATGTTCATGTAGTCTGTTAATTCAAGTTATATAATCGTATTCTTTATTTTATTTATTTTCTATTTATTCTGTTATTTAAAGATTATATAAACAAAAGTTTCTGTATTGTAAGTATTTTATGAACTCAATAAAAATTTTAATTATTAAAAAAAGAGAGGGGGAGTGAGGGAGCGCAAAGGAGGTCTATCGTGACTGCTGTGGATTTCTTTGTGGCAGGAAAAGGCAGCAACACAGGCAAGAGCCAGTACAAAAGGCCAGCCTGCAGTACGGGAAGAAATGGAATGAGCGAGTGAGAGATGGGGAGTGAGCGAGCTCAATGGAGCTGTGTCAGGACTGCTGCAGATTTCTTTGTGGCCAGAAAAAGCTGCCAATGCAGACAGGAGCCCAGTACAAAAGGGCAGCCTACAGTAGCAGGAGACACAGAATGAGCTAGTGAGGAAGGAGTGAATGAGCTCAACGGAGCTCTGTTGGGAATGCTGCAGATTTCTTTGTGGGCAGAAAAAGGCAGCAATGCATGCAGAGGCCCAGTACAAAAGGGCATCCTGCAGTGGTGGGAGAAACAGAATGAATGAGTGAGAGAGGGGGAGTTAGCGAGCTCGATGGAGTTCTATCATGACTGCTGCAGATTTCTTTGTGGGCAGAAGAAGGCGGCAATGCAGGCAGGAGTTCAGTACAAAAGGGCAGCCTGCAGCGCCAGCAGAAATGGAATGAGCGCGTGAGAGAGGGGGAGTGAGCGAGGTCAATGGAGCTCTGTCAGGACTGCTGCAGATTTCTCTGTGGGCAGAAAAAGGTGCCACTAGAGGCAGGAGCCCACTACAAAAGGGCAGCCTGCAATGCCAGGAGAAACAGAATGAGTGAGTGAGACAGGGGGAGTGAGCGACCTCAATGGAGCTCTGTTGGAACAGCTGCAGATTTCTTTGTGGGCAGAAAAAAGTGCCAACTCAGGCAGAAGCCCAGTACAAAAGGGCAGCCTGCAGTGCTGGGATAAACACAACGAGCGAGTGAGAGAGGGAGACTAAGCGAATTCAACGGAACTCTATCATGACTGCTGCAGTTTCTTTGTGGGCAGAACAAGGTGGCAATGCAGGCAGGAGCCCAGTACAAAAGGCCAGCCTGCAGCGCCGGCAGAAACGGAATGAGCAAGTGAGAGAGGGGGAGTAAGCAAGCTCAACGGACCTCTGTCAGGACTGCTGCAGATTTCTTTGTGGGCAGAAAAAGCCATCAACAGAGGCAGGAGCACAGTGCAAAAGGGCAGCCTGCAGTGCCAGGGAAAACAGAATGAGTGAGTGTGTGGGGGGGGTGAGCTACCTCAATGGAGCTCTGTTGGGACAGCTGCAGATTTCTTTGTGGACAGAAACAGGTGCCAATGCAGGCAGGAGCCCAGTATGAAAGAGCAGCCTGCAGCACCGGGAGAAACAGAATGAGCGAGTGATAGAGGGGCACTGAGCAAGCTCAACGGACCAATGCAATCAACATTTGGCATTGACAAATGCTTATTATTTTTGAAATGTCAGTCATTTCTTATCTTCCCACTGCAGACATGTTAGATCCCACACATACATACCTAGATTTGGTTTGTGGTTCCCCTATCCATTGCAGGGCTTTCATTTTTTTTTTGGTTTTATATAAAACATTGCTCAGATGCTCCCCAGACTAGTCATTAACAGTGCCTGCGCAACTGCTAGCTCACTCGCTAGCAATGCTTCCCACCTGTTCAGTTGCTCTTCCCAAATTGCCAGCCTCACACCAGTAGTGCATCTCTATCTGCAGCAGTAGGAGTGATGAAAGTCATTCAGATACCAGCTTTTTCACTGCCACTGATGTGTCTGGAATCCTAATCACTCACTCTACTCAGCACCAACTTCATATAGTTTTTTGAAAATAGTATGCTTTATTGAAAATGTTATAAAAAAACAACAACAATAAATAACATACAAGTTTTAAGAGGGCTGGACCCTCTCCGTCAACATTCAAGGAGGGCAAGGCTGCATTTGATGATACATAGAACTGTGACAGACAGCATAAGTCCAAACAAACGTAACAGCAAGTGCAGAAAATAGCACAGAATTACTAACATTCTGAGAGTCTTTAACCAATAAGATGAAGGGCATCCAGTGTTCCCTATTTTTGCTGATAGACCCTTGAGTGATTGTGCAATGAGTGTATCATGTTGTCTATTCCAACAAGGTATTGTGTCATTCGTGTTATGTGGGGGCATCCTCATCTGCCAATGTTTCAATATGAGTCTCTTGGCAATGGCTGAGATGAGCTAAATGTGGAAGTTTTTCTGTTTCCCATGAGCTGGTCTCAGTTTGGGCTGCTCTAGATTTCAGCCCAGCAAGCATATCTGTGGGTCAAAGCCATGTCTGACCACAGAAGAGGATCTAAGTGACTCTGTATGCTGTCCCAAAGTGGTTTGGACTTTGGACAATCCCAGAGTATATGCTTCAAGGAATCTCTGGCCTGTTTACATCTGGTACAGATGTCAGATTGCAGGTGGCCCATCTTGTGTAATTTAGCTGACATGAAATATAGATTGTGGGCTAGTTTGCATTGCATGAGCCTGAGGTCATCAAATTTAATATATTTATTTGGATTAGTCCACATTTTGGCTCAAACTTTGGGGTCCAGTAATTCAGTAAATTCGGAATGCCAGTAGAAGAACTTGTCTCTCTCCTCTGGGGTTGTTATTGTGAGCAGCTTCTTATACATCAATGAAGCAGAGTGCTTCTGAGTGGCTAGGGCTGAGAGATCATTCTGCATGGATAGCTACGTGAAGGACCAAGGCCTAGGACCAAAGGTGGAAGCCAGCATATGCTGAAGCTGAAAGAAGGGAAAGGTGGTTATATGCAGATTAGAGTATCTGCACTTGTAGTTATCAGAAGGATTATGTTATTACCTTACAAAAACTGACCTAAATAAGTTAGATGGCCTGGGCCTAGGACGTTTTGTGGAATGGGTCTGTTCTGGATTTTGAAATTAGGGTTGACAACTAGGGGTTGTTCTAGGACATAAAGGGGTTTGGTGCCCAGAAGGTGCCCAGTTGCCTGTGTAGTTGCTTGCTTGCAAGTAGTGAGGCACCAATAGGAGTTTGCTTTAAAGCAGGGGGCAGTGTGCTATAAGGTATGTATATGAGAGCTCTGATACTGATTTAGGCTTGATGACACAGGTCCAATTCCATTTGCTGCCATTGGGGGGCATCAGCCATGGGTGTATTTGACTGAAGAGCATTTTTCCACCATTGAAATTTCAGTTCCATGTGATACAGGCAAAGGAAAAATGGTGATGGAAAAATGATGGGGAGGTGAACAAAGAGCAACCAGGAATACACAGCGATGGCCAAGAAGGAAACAAGATTGTTTGGTTCTTCATCCCCAACAACCCCTTCTATAGATAATAGACTCCAGGGAAGGGGACAAAACTTGGAGGGGGACAAAGCTGCCGGTCGCCTTTTTCATTAATGACGTTATTTCTCGTCGTTCTTTTGCACTTGCCATTTTTTCCTTCGCCATAAATGCATTTGATGTTTTTCCTTCGCCCATATCACAGGATGCCGAAATGTCCCCACCTGGAAGGCTAGGTAAAGAGTTTAAAATCAAGAAGTTGGAGGACCCCCTTGGTTTTTGAGGGAGTAAGTTTATGGTAGACTCTGCATGGGTTCTTGTGATTCCATAGAAAGGTAGACAGAATGGTTTTCAAGTTAATGAACCATCAGAAAGGAATTAAAGACCCAGTCATCCCATGGGAATATAGTAGACCATAATAATAAGTGCCTATAGTATGAGGGGAAGTGCCTGCCATCTGTTCAGATTCTGCTTAATATTGGAAAAAAGGTTGTCTCAGTTTTGTAAAAGCATTAGACTTTTACAGGTAGCAACCTGTATACCTAAGTACTTAAGTGTATTTGGTTGCCAAGACCCAGCACATCTTAGGGTTTGTTGTTTACTAGCCCAGTGTTTGAGAGGCATAATGCAGGTCTTCTCTATGTTGAGGTTTTAGCCTGATAGGTGGCTGAACTCCTGCAGGAGATCAAGCACTACAAGGACAGATAGGGAGGGTCCTTGAGTTGTAAGAGAATACCATCAGCATAAATCGAAATCTTATAGCGACTATATCCTACCTGGATTCTTTTGATGCTTTCATTTAATATTATCCTTCTGTTTAGGGGTTCTAAAAACAGGTTAAATAGATATGGGGAAAGTGGGCGACCTTATCAGGTGCCTTTGTACAAGAGGAGACCATACACCATTGCACATGATGGAGGCAGAGGGATGGGAGTACAAGAGTTGAATCCAATCAATAAAGGTTTGGGGCAATCCAGATATTCCAGAGTGAGGTAAAGGAATGGCCAAGAGACTCTTTTAAAGGCTTTCTCCCTGTCCAGAGACATCAGGAAGGCTGGCTGCTTACAGTCTCTGGACAAGGAGATAAGGTGGGCTATTTTTCAGAGGTGGTCCACCAAGAGATGCTCTTGCATAAAACCCACCCATTCTGGACCAATTAATGAGTCCTAGACTGTCCCCACTCTGGCTGACAGTATTTTAGCTATTAATTTAATATCAGCACAGTGTCATAATGTTGCAGTCAAAACCGCGCACTTCAACAATGCCACGTGCAAAGCAGCGTGTGGCAAAATAACATCAGCACAACATGCCGACCACCCCAAAAAAGCACACACCAGAGGAATGTATTCATTTTTGAAGGGGGGCTATGCCCCCCTGGACCAATTATAATTAACTCAAGGGGTTGTGGACTTCGGGGGGGGGGACTCGGAGAGGGATCATTTTAAATTGTTTAAAAAAAAAAAACACAGCAGAGTGGGACCTGGGGAGAACTGAACTACAGCCCAAAGTCCCCACCACCACAGAAGGCAGGTACTCTAGCCACTCTACCATGGGAGCAGCATGACCAGCCACTGCCCCAGCGGCATCCTTCACCTTTCTACTGGTAGCTTACAGTGACAGGGGTAGCTTCTCTTGCCACACTCTAAAAAAAAACCCTGTCACTGTAGAACCATTAACGCATCTTACAGCACTGTATTTCATATGCAGTTTCATCAACGCCATCTTGACCCGGTACATTTAATATCTATGTTGAGAAGGAAAGCAGTCTGTACCTGGATATCAGTTATGGGTGTTTGCCTGGCTTAGGCAGCAAGATGATGATGATGGGCTCTTGTAAGATGGGGTTGAGAATGTTCATCTCTTTGGCTGAATTGAAGAGGGAAGCCAAAGGATTCACAAACTGGGTGGATAGGACTTTGTGCAAGTTCAGAGAAAACCTATCAGGGCCTGGCATCTTATCCATCGTTAAAGAGGTGATGGCCTTTACTACTTCAAATTTGGTGCTTTTGACCCCAAGATTACCTAAGATGTTGGGAGGGAGTTTGGGCAAATTTGCAGCAGTAAGGAACGGGTGGATTGAAGCTTCTGCTATGGGAGGATGTGCTGGATAAAGGTCTTGGTAAAAGGATGCAGATCTTTTTTTTTTGTTTTTGACAGAGGCCAAGTGTATAAGTTCCACACTGAGAGTGCACTGAAAAGCCCACCAAACATGAGCACAAGTGTCTACCATGCCTGTGTTCTCTAGAAAAAAAAGTGTTCTACACATGTTTTGGTTCATTCTAGAATTTGGGAATATTTGAGGAGATTATTGTTTACCTTCCAGATCTGATCCTTGTCCTCCTGGCCTGGAGGAATGAAAGAGAGCAAAACAGGGGTGTGATCTGAGACCACCCTTGGCAGGATTTCACACTGGGTAGTAGTAAATATATTAGGGTTAAAAAAGAAATCAGCCAGTCTGGATGACGTATTATGGACATGGGATCAGAAAGTGTAATTTATGTTTCCAGAGTGTAGTATTTGATAGGGTACAACCAGGTCTAGTAAGCCTTGAAGTTTGTGCCTAGTGCGTTGGTTGGAGGAGAGACCACCCCCTCACAGACTGGATCTATCTAGTAGTGTATCATGGATGATATTTCACTCACCAGCTAACATCATTGGGAGGGCCCCTCTTCAAATAGTTGCATTTTTGAAATTTAAATTATTTAATTTTTGTGACGGACTGATTACCTGTCCTTTTGCTAATCGTGCTGTCTGCACAAATGTTCACTGTCTTTCCTGACAGTCATTTTCTCACCTGCCCAAACACTCTCAAACAAGATCGCTTGCACCCAAGATCTGATCTAACTCCCAACAAATTCTCAGCTCTCTGCTAACTGCCTACAACATCATTTGTGATTTGTCTTTTTTTATGTTGTTGCCCACAACTGCTACTGGCACAAGACCTAAGTGGGGATTGATATTGCTAGTGACTGTGGATGCCAGTAGTAGCCCACTCCCACCCTTCATTTAAATAAAAGCAGCATTAATCAAGTTAAAATGTATACCTCCAGCTGCAGAGAAGAAGTGTGGCAGCTTTTTGACTGAACACATGCTTCTAGTCATCTAACTGCCTGTCACAGGAAAAACAGCATGGCTCCTCCTCCTTGGCTACGCACTGCAGTGCTCATCAGCCTGTACACAAAGGCTTCTAAAATGCTTCTGTAAATTAAAAATAATAATGTAATTATTTGGAAAAATAACAGCTAACAAATATAAACAGTAATCTGGGCAGCAGCCCAAATCACAGGTAAATAATGTGGCGACCCTGGTGGCACTAAACAGGTGGAGGAACTATTTTACCTTTAACAACATTCAAACAATTTTTTACATATTTTTAAATGCTGAACTTCTGTCATCTCTTTAATTTAGAAAATACTCATTTTATTGAAGCAATAAGACACTCCGAGGGTGTCTGTCTTACTAGGTTTACCACATGTCTGGGGGCTAAAGGCACTTGGCCTGCAACCTTGTATCTCACTACTCCCTGGGCATGTGGTAAACCTAGTACAACCAAGGCCTGTTGTGTCTTACTTCTTAAACAATATACTAAAAAACACAGGAAACATGAAAAAAGCAACAACAGGTAACAAGATTTGGCTACACATCAAAAAGCTCAGTAATGTAAAAAAATTAAAGGAACAAGGCAGATACTGTAAAACTTAAAATGTTTACTGTCAAATAATTTTCACTATTTTCTCTGAAGCACTAATCTGCATGACAATACATTTGCACTAATTAGTGCTATTAGCACTTTTTCTGTTATCCTGAATGTGGTGCTAATGGATTAGTACTAAAATAAATTGTGCAACTGTAGTTACATTTGTGTTTGCACTAAAATTAATTTGCATGAAAATAACCAGTTTTATAGCATATTGCCAAAACAAAGCAAATAAAATATAAAATTACTATATGTAATGTAATATACAATGAGTGTAAAGTATGAGGAATAAATATAGAATAAACAATGGACAACTGTGAATTTCAAGTGCATAATTGAATTGAGGAATTTTTATGATATTGTAGACCATGAAGCCAAGGCCATGTGGTTATGTCACCCAGAAACACAAGATTGTTTTACACCCTTGTAATTCAAAATTGTTCGGTTTATTTTAAATAAGTTTTGGTAAATACAAAAAATAGCTGTACTGAAAGTACCAGATTTGGTATTGGAGTACCAGCTCAGTGCTGCAGCGCATGTGTATTAGTGCCATGGTGCTCCAGCACCACTGGTATCTCCACCCCTGTCCTGATCCTGCTGTATATCCTGGGGTCAGGAAGTATGCTTGTTTTCTCCTGGTCCCTTCCCCCCAGCTCCCTTCACCAGACTGTAGGATCCAGTGACTCAGGAGATTCAAAACAGAGCAGTTTAAGTTGTGTCACAGAACAAGTTTTAAAAACTTGTGCTGAGCACACTGTGCTTTCTAAAAGCCAAGTTTGTAATCCACAATCTAGAATGAACATGCAAAAGTGTGTAAAATTGCTTTTAAAACTGCTGCTTATTTGTGAATAATTGACATTGACCAAATACTGCATATCAAACCTGTGTGGAATGTGGAATTCTGGTGATGGAATTTGTGTGGCATGGCAATTCTGCTTTCAAGATGCTTTTCGGAATTTCTTGTTTAATTCCACGGAATTCCAAAAAGTATTTCTATGTAATATAAAATTATTTTGTGGTTTGTGAAAAATGGATCTGCAGTTTACACAAACTACAGAATATGATTCCACAATTAACATTCCACTTTAAAAATTTTGGAATACTACTTTTGATGGAATCCTGTTGAATTAGATGGAATTTCCAAACTTCTGTAGAATTCGGCAAAAGCAGAATTTGAAAATTTTGCACAGCTCTACCATATACTAAAGTGCACTTATATATAAAACTGTAGAAGGCTGACCTGCCAGTGCAGTGGTAGAGCTGTCACCCATGACGCTGTATATCTGGGTTCAGGAATGGACCTGCATTGTCAGTGGGCCAGCTGGGGGGAGGTGATAGGAACTTTTGATTGGATGCTGTCCACCATTGGGGGGTGAATGGACAATGGTGCAATGCTGCCACCTGGGTGACCACATGTGGTGGTGCGGCTGGTGCTGATGGCTTAACAGTGGGTAGGACACCGGGTTACTCCAGTGCATCTGCACATCTTTGCATGTGCATGCACACTGTTCTGACAAAGGGAAAAACCCAACCTGCAGGATGACACCTTCTTTTCTTGCATGCCCTGCATGTGCCTACTGGGTTCTCTGGCTGCAATCGCATTAAACACCTCCCAGGATAATCTAGGGGTCCCAGGGGGCTCCATCACAGGGGGTAAACTGTGGGGCACTGCAGACTGGCAGGTAAGTTTCAGAGATAACTGGGTTTCGGGGCTGGGGAGAGTAATGGCTGAAGGGGGCAGGCTGGGTGTGGGAGGAAAAAGTATAATAAAAAAATATACAAAATCACACATGCCCCCACAGTGCAAAGCATCATGGGCTGCATATGCAAATCACCACAGAATGTTATGCTGGTCCAACTTTAAGCAGAATTGCATGGTGCCGAATGGTCTCTCACACAGTTTGCAAAGGGTGTTAACAGAAGACACAGACACGTGTTTCATCCTACCAGGACTCATCAGTATGCCTCATCTGTTTGACACCCCAGTGGAATGGACCAGCTACCCTTAAGACAGTGTGCCTTGGATATGTTGTGGTGGACCCATTAAAATAAAAAACTATTTAAAAGACAAAGAACCTTTGTGTGCAAACACTGAGGTAAGGGTTACCCCAAAAATATATATATATATCTGTAGAAATTCAGCATTCAGAGGGTGTAATAACATTGTACAAAGTTCAATTTACAGTCCAAAGGCAGAAACAGGCTGTTCTGCTCAGATCTGGGGCATAGGGAGGTAAATGTAGCCAATGGAAAGAGTAGCGAGGAGGCCAGAAAGGAGTAAATACGGGTAAGGAGAAGTGAGGGGAGTAGCAAGCTCACAAGTATAATCTTTACACCTTCTGAATGCACAGGTATCAAAACTAGAAAATGGGTTTTTCTAGCCGTAGCTTTATATTTCTTTGATTTGTGATTTTCTTCCATTTTCAAGTTCTCACATCAGTCATGAAAACATCTTCTATCATAGCATTCACATTCTGTTTAGTTGCCTACTGTTGTCCATCAGTGGATCTTCATGACGCACTGCGTGTTGAAGCTCTCATTAATAATTACACTTCACATGTGGCTGAAGACACTCGGCTTTGCGTCATGCCTCACAACCCACACTGAGTATGCAATTCTTACAACACAGCAGCACACCTTGTCAGTGTTATTTATTTATTGAAATGTTTTACCAGGAAGGACACACTGAACAACAAGTTGCTCATCTCACGGTGCATCCTGGAGGAAGGGTACAGGGGAAAGCATACAGTCCAAACCAAATTTCCATATAACAATTAAGCAACTAAATAAAATGCATAACTGAAGACTACATAAGAATAACATTGATGTACATAATAAGTGCGACATGGGAAACAATACAGTAATACACCTGTGGACAGATAAGTGCAACTACTAGAGTGCACATTTTGTATAAGTGGGAAGAGCATAGAACCAGTTTGCAGGAGGACAGAACGAGAGAAGGAGACCTACCGAGGGAAGGGGGAGGAGAAGGGAGGGTGAGATCTAACAAGGAGAGGAATGAGGCAGCGGGGAGCAGCTGGGCACAGTAGAAAGGCTGGAATAACTGAAGCATTGGGTGGGATAGGGAAGGAGCTATGGAGAAGACACAGAGTCAAGTGGAAAATTAGCCACAGTTACAATTTACTGAGTGGTAGTTCTGGAGGGCTGGAAATTAGTCATAGGTACAATTTACTAAGAGGAAGTTATGGAGGGCTGTGGAGATGGAGTAAAGGGAGATGAGTGGCAAATCTGGTTATCACTTATGTGTCCCCCCCAACATCTGCCCAACTGTCTTAATGCTGCTGTGATATGAGTATGGCATTTGACAGTTTCTTGCTTCATTTTATAGCAAGCTCCCCTACCCAAACACACTTCTCTGTGCCCACATCACTACTTCATGTGTTGACAAGGCATACACATAACCTGTGTTGTTACTTTTTATCATGAGGCAACCACACAAGTTCCAGCTAATTAGAAGTTTGGATTCCCATTGTCAGTATAAGGTATGGTTCTGAGTGACATATGCAATGTCCACCTTCTTCCACTAGAAGGAGGAGGAGTTTATCTCTAGTCCTCTGGGGAAGGTATATAGCTCATAGTGCAGATTAGTCCATAAGGGCTCAAGGGAGAAGCCTCGTGGTAAAAAAAAAGGTAGAATCAGCCATTTTTGTGGGTTGATGACGGGGGGGATCCTGTATAGGGGAAACCTGAGGACCATCAGATACCTAGTTTCATTCCTTGCAGGAGGCCCTGGGAAACAACAGATGATTGGAGCCTGAAGAGTACCCCAGCATGAGACTTTGTTCTGAGCAAGATGTCGACATGAACTGAAAGAAGTAGCACCCCCAGAACAGACTACAATGTGGTAGGCTTTAGAATTAAGGTGGAGTAGAGTGAATCACTTCCCACACAGGAAAATGGCATAGACTGTGCTAGATGAATGTTCATGCCTTGAGTCCTTGGAGGGAACTGAATCTTAGATGCAATTTGGTGCTGCACTTACACTTGTATTTAAATGATGGATAGTAAAGAAGTAATGATGCACCCAGCTGCATGTGTTTTGCACCATTATTGAAAGTCTGCTTTTACCAGTACCTGTGGGTAATCCACATACTTCATAGGGCGGACTGCCTCCTGAATCTTTACGCATCTGAGTGCAGTCTGCAGTGGGACCCAGAGAGGGAGCAGAACCGAGAAGGTGGATAAAGAATGAGAGATTGAGGAAGGAAGACCTGGGTGCAGCATATTGTCACATTTGGTGAGTCCCCACAGTTTCAGGCTCCTTAACTAGAAATAAAAATGTAGGTGGTGTGCAGCACTCCCTTAGAGCCATATAGCATCACCAGAAATCCCAAGACCATGGAAGGCGGGCTTTCATATATAATCGTATTCTGTATAGCGAGATAATAAGTCTGTTCAACTGTACCAAGAAATAAAGTACTGCATCTTTAAGGATTTGGTTCAGGCTCCAGGGTAGTTAATAATTAGTGACTCTCACACCCAGATTTCAAACATTCTGTCAGAACTGTGTTAACAACATTAATCATTTTTTCATTCAGACTGATTCAGTTGGCTTTTTTAGTTAACCCTTCTGTATTAAAAACTAGTAGAATTTCTAATCACTTCATGTTAGGCCCAAATGGTGGGGCCACCTCAGGAAGGAAGGGGTTAAGATGGGATGCCTGAGGGACAGATCATTTTTCCCCACTGAAAATACAATAAAGCTCATCACTCAACATTTGGAAGCAATCCTAATTCTTTCGTAAAAATAATTTCATTATGTTATACTGAAGTGGCATGTAGCAGCAATTTACCCTGACAATGTAAGAACTTTTTTTTTCTTATCTTTTGAGTTTCAAACACTTTTACAGTGATATTAATTACAGCTTGCCTGGGAGGTCAGATGTGCATGTATCCACAAATTCTGCAAAGGAAGATGGAAAGTGCAATGTGAGTCACCATCCATATGTTCATGCCAGTTAGCCTTTTTGCAAGGCATTGCACCAAACAAAGCTGAGCGCTGGGTTTATTTTACTGTTAGCAAAATAAAGGAATTGACACGGAAACACACTTCATGACATAGCCAATAAATCAATGGCTTTAATAAGCTTATTTCTGCCTCCCATTACAGTGCCACTGCAGCGTTCAGACATAAAATCCACAAGTTTTTTGTCAGAGATTATGAGAATTTTGATGCTTTTTTTTTATTTTAGCTGGCACTAGATTCTGCAATGGGCATGAGTAGTAGCACATGCCAAGACTAAAATTCCAAACTGGGCAGCAGGGGGTGTAGCAGAAACAAGCACTTGAGCCTTCTACCTCCCCCCCACCACCAAGAGTGAGGGCATCACAGCTGTGATACGCCAAACCTCCACAGTGGGCTCAAAGAACAAGAAACTGGGGTCATATTTTCAAAAGCCTGCTCCAACCCAATTCCCAGGTAGATGGGCCTAGGTGATGTCCTCAGTTTAGAGGAGGCAGAGTGTCCCAGACAAACAGCTGGATTTTCAGCTGAGATGTCACGGAAATATTTCTCAATTCTGGGCTGCACATGCAGCATCCTAAATGCAGCAAAATGTTTTAATGCTATTTATGAAATGTTTTGCCACATTTATAGCACTTCACATCACTTTATGGTACAATAATGATGCATGTGTCACATACTGATGTGTTTGTCATTATAGGTTTCCCAATTTTCATTGTGTCATGGCCGATGGGTACATAAGTTAGAACACCAAGTCTTGGGTAGGAAAAGGCACAACATTCCCAAGGGCTATAAAATGTGGGGTAAAATATTCACTTTGATAGCATTTACCCTGCCCCACAGGGAAAGGGGAAGGGGAAGGTGCATCCACCTTTGGAGGTCGGCTGAAATTTTTTTTTATATTTTTACACCAAATTTTCAACATAGCCTCCTTATGCTCCCACATCATGAACAAGGGCAGAGAAAACTTTCAATTCCTGTTCAAAAGGTGATTTCACGCAGGGACCGTGAAATCACCTTTTGGCATTAGGCTTTTGAAGAGGACTGGTTGGTCTGAAAGCTAGAGCACTTTGTTCTTGTTGTTACATCTATGTTGGTCCATTAAAAGGTATCAAATAATTTTCTTCTGGGATGTAAAAGGATCATTTTGAGATGCTGTAAAGATATGGCTAAGTTATAAATTTGTGGTAAAAATATTGAAAATTATCAAAGTTACAAGCTTGTGTTCACAAAATTAAACGTAGGTTTGTAACTTTGTTTTTTAATATTTTTTACACCAAATTTTCAACATAGCCTTCTTATGACCCCACCTCATGAACAAGGGCAGAGAAAATGTTCAACTCTTGCCAGAAAGGTGATTCTGCAAAGGGACTGCAAAATCAACTTTCTGGACATATCTGCCTAATCACGGTTTAATTGTTCATGAGGTGGGGTCCCAAAGATGGCATTTTGAAAATGTGGGCCAAAAATATGCAAAAATGGCCAAGTTAAGCCTCTAAGTTCAAAATCTGACTGAAATACATTGAACCGCATACCTGTTTCTTCAGTTTCTGGTCCAGCTTTGAAGAGTGAAGACATGTCTGGGGTGCAGAGAGGATTTTGGCATTAGACTCGTGATTGGGTAAGTAATGGCTTGGAGTGAAGTGCAGGGTGGTGGGTGCTGAGTGGGAGGGTCAGGTGGGGGTCAGAAATGGCATAAAAAGACATCAATGGATGGTTTTCTTTTTACAGGTTAAGAAAAAATTAAAATAAAAATAAAACAGGACCTCGATCTTGACACTGGAGGTATAACAGTGACTCAAAAATGGCGACTGTAATAAAAGCAACGGAATAACAGTGAAAACACAATAATATCGCGTGTACATTTCGCCGACAGGTAATAATGGTGAAAAAACACGATGTTAAGTGTTGCACAACTACCATACTAGTAGCTAGCAGTGTCAAAATAGCTTGTTTTCTCTGTCTACTGTTCCTTGCCAAATAATCCCTTGCTGTACTAGTTTTCCTTTCTTTTACAATATCTTTGCTGCTCCCTCTCTTCTCTCCTTACTTCATTACTTCATTTCTCGAGTCTTCAGCTCCCCTCAGATCTTGATTAAATTTCCAAATGGCTTATTCTTCAAAAAAAACTCTCCCTAAATATTAATAGGATTCACAATCTGATTAAATGCTACTGCCTCCTCTACTACTGAACAATGCATTTCCTGAACTCAGAACATGCCAAATTTACAATTCACACTGAATGTTCGCTGTATCAACAGCAGCAGTGATTTGTACAGTCACTATTTAGTTGGTCGCTAAAATGCGTTCGTTATTTTGAATGTTGCTGGGTTTTTTTCAGAATTATTACGTGGAATCACACTGGAAGATTGAGCACCCCCAGGGTCACTGTTATGTTTCAGTAGGGGTGCTGAGAGGGGACTGTCAGGTGGGTGAGAAAAACATTCTGAAAAAAAAAAGGGCCAGCATCACGGGAGAACACGATTGCGACACAGGGGGATTGATCACCTCTGGTGTTATTGCTATGTTTCTTGGGGGATGTGGGGCGGTGGGTGCTGTGAGGGAGTTTGGGTTGGGGGGCAATATTTATTATTAAAAATATAAATAAAAAAATAAAATAGGTGGTCATGGCGGAATACATTCACACTCCTCTGTTACCCAGATGGCCACCACATGCCACTGCACATGCACTACTACTAGCACATGTGCAGTAGTGTGTGGTGGCCATCTTGGACACAGCGGAGTGTGCCATGTTCTGTCATGACTGCCTGCACTGTAAAATAGTACACTGTTACTTCCAGTAGCGACAACACTACCGGAATGCTTCACAGAGGTGACTATGGTACAACTCTAATATGTTGTTTGGTCAGAAGAAATGCAAAGTCCTTTTCTGCTATACAAGAAAAAAATAACTTTTCTCATCCTTAAAAGCCATTTTATTAATTTAGTTTTTATTTACCAGGTAGGTGTACTAGACAAAATAGTTGCCTATTTTAAGGTACAGCCAAGGAGAATACAACAGAGGAGGTCAACAGTAAGGTATCAGGTATTACAAATGTTCAATAAAAACAAGGCTCAGTATATAACAGACAAAAAGTGCTGGGAAAAAATAGTAACACTGGAAGTAACACAAGAAGATTCAAAGTCATGGGATCAGTTCAATGTTCAACAACTGACATACAGAACAAAGTTCCTGGTTATGTAACATTAGATGATAAGGAATAGTGCAACGACAGGAATGAGGATCCAATCTGTTGCAGCCTAAGGGCAGGAACATACAGATGCTTGGTTTAGGAAGGTGCAAAATGCTTTTTTAAAGGCATGAATGGATGAACTCTGACAGACTGTTACAGGGATAGAGTTCCAGACTGTAGAGGCAGTGCAGGAGAAAGACATGTCATCAAATTTGGTCTTGGTTTTAGGAATGCATAGCGATCCAGGGACATTTGGCCTGAGCAGATAGCCTTGGCTACCTGGTTTCAGTAGCACTGAGTGGGACATGGGGAATCACTTGCTCACAACTGTGTGAATCAGACTTCCATGGTAAATTTTCATAGGGCTGTTGGAGGGAGCCATCCAATTCTGGAGCAAAGGGCTCAGTGGTTTGTGTACCAATTTGTGGCTGAGGCAAACATGCAGATATTGTTGTAGGCCACATCCCCGTTTTGCATGGTGATTTTGGAAGCTAAGTGGTAGACTACCATCCTGCACATCAAACTGAGTAGAGTGATGCTTTAGGCAATAGCAGTATGGGCTAAGGATCTAAGTCCATCTTTGACTCTGAAAGAAAGTCCAAGTCTGGTGTTGACACCCTTACATGCAGCAAAGATACAAAAGTCTAAGGAAGTGTTGAGTGTCACTCCCAGATTGTTAAAATTAAGGACTGTAGTAAGAAGATCCATCAGTACATTCAACTGTGAGTGGGGTATTGCACATGTTTAACCTCAGACCAAGCCAATGAGCATTCCTCGGGTCTTGGTGATATTCACGAGGAGCTTGTTAGAACACAGCCAGGATTGCATAGATTGAAGGTCAGAGGAGAGGTAGCAATTTAGTTCAGGGATGCTGTGAGAGCTAGTAAAGAGGGAAAGGTGGTCAGCATAAAAGATTGGGTTGTAGTGAATGAAACTAGTACGGCTAAAATTTAGATGTGTGGAAAAGTGCAATATACCCCTCCAAGTTATACCAGTGTCAGTAGTTCAGTAGGCAGCATGCTCTCCTCTGGGGCAAGAAGATCTCCAAAGGTTGTAAGTTCTATCCCCACACAAGGTATTAGGGAAAATACCATAACTAATGCGGGGGGGGGGATACTGCCCTCCCTACGATGCACGTGAAAGCAAGCTACTGTATCACAGTTTAGTGTACCATTCCAAGACAAAAATTACAAATATATAAGATAAATATAGTAATGCTAAAATGACTGCACTTCCCAGAAGGTTGAAGGCTTTCTGCTGTACTTTGTACCTCCCAGCTCTATCAGAAAGTGTTCTTATTTTAGCATTATGGCTCACACTATCATGGTTTATTGCTTACTTATTGAATCCAAGCTTAACTCCTCACCCAACCCCCCCAGGCACTCATAGTATTATGAATATTGTCACCCATGATATGAGACATTGGGAACCTCCTGTACCAAGAACTGCTTATTCAGAACATTTATTTATTTTTTTTTATTTCACAATTTATTCAGGATAGCCCAGATGAGATTCAATATTTTGTTTCCGGTGGCGACCTGCTTCTACCCATTTCCACAGCTGCATGGATTGGAGCTTGGGGAGATTACATGACTTGCTCAAGGTCACACAGTGAGCATTTTCTCCAGTTGGGTTTGAACTTGTGATCTTTTAGTTCACAAGCTGGCATGCATACCACTAGACTGTTGTGTCTCCAAATATTTAGGCATGTTCATACAAGAGCTTTCCCTCTCAGCACACTTCTTGTCCATCTTTGTTTCCATGCAGTTACAAACCTATAGAAACATAGAAATTGTTGTCAGATAAGGACCGCTATGCCCATCTAGTCTGCCCATAAGCCCCATACTTGATTACAGCTTCTGACCCTCCCTCTGTTTTACCTCTCTGGTACCAATATGGCTGTCCCATGCATGTTTAAATCCGACCACAGTGCTTGCTCCCACCACCTGTTGTGGCAGACCATTCCATGTGTCCATCACCCTCTCTGTGAAGAAAAACTTCCCCACATCCCCTCTTAACCTGCCACATTCCAGTTTCATGTGATTGCCCCTCATTCTTGTATTTCTCCTGTACTGGACGATGTCTCCCCCCTGCACCTTGTTTATGCCCTTGAGGTACTTGAATATTTCTGTCATGTCTCCTCTCTCCCGCCTTTCCTCCAGCAAGTACATATTGAGGTCCCTTAATCTCTCTTCGTACATTTTGTGCTGCAAGCCCTGTACTATCTTAGTCGCCCTTCTCTGGACTGTCTCCAGCCTGTTAATGTCCTTTAGAAGGTGCTGCCTCCAGAAATGCACACAGTACTCCATGTGAGGCCAGAGCAGGGTTTTATATAACGGTATCACTACCTCCCGTCTTCTGTTAGTGTTACCCCTGCCTATGCACCCAAGCATGCCACTGGCCTTCCCTGCTACCCTTTGTGACAGGGTGTCCCCTGTCATGAGTAGGGGCACTGATATTCTTACTATCCCCCCCCCCCACACTTCTGACTTAGGACTATGTTAAGTAAAGTGCATAGGGATAATGTAGAATGCATCTGTGCCTTTAATTGCTGTATTGCAGTACTTAAATTCATTAAGGAAAGTACCTTGTATAAAAGGGAGGCAGCTAGTTCAGTAGTGGGAGTTAAAGGGTTTCATGAACTATCTCACTGAAAGCTTGCTTCTATAGTTAATCTGACAGGGAAGCCTCCTCATTAACAGAAACTTGTACTAGCCCCAGCATGTAAACAGCCTGGGATTGAAAGCATTAACAGAGAAGTGCAGAAGTAAAATGAAAGTCAAGCTGAGGGCTTGAAAGTGCAGCTGGCTTTCCAGTTTTTATTTCTATTTCGCTGTATGGCATTTTAAAGCAACAGAGAGTTACAATCCAGGTTTGTTTTATGTTTTACTAGGGTACAACAGATACAATTAGTTAAAAAACCTTACAGATAAAAACAACCTGACCTATTTGTAGGATACCTCATGTAGACTGATTTCTACAGGAGGACAGTGGCCCCTAGAGGGCTATATTTATGCAAAACTGTTAGCTCAGTCATTATGTAAAAGAGGCGGAGCTAGGGGAAATTAAGTTCCTCATAGCTATAAAATTGTGTAGCCAGGCCAGAATGAATAATATGTTAATGTTGCTAGGACTCCTATTAACCAAGGCTTAGAAATATCCCTTTTTCTTATGTTTAGGCCAGGGTATGAGCCTCATAGAGATGTGTTTTTAGTTAAAAGACATAATGTGGGTGTTTCCCAAGGAAGTGATGTCACTAGGACACAGGATAAAAGATTGCCACTAGGGGCTAAAAGTTAGATAGGGTGGCATTGGAGAGCTGACTGTCAGAGAGGTGGTGGACCTCAGGAGTACACATGTTTGTGTGAAACAGGCAAGGAGATAGCTTCGTGGCACTGCTGGGCAGAGCAGAGGCCCTTCCTGAGCATATTGCATTTGTTTTGTTTTTTCTGTTTGTTTGATTTTAATATTTTGAAAGTGAATGGCTAACCTTATTTTCCTGATTTCTGTGAAACCTGATTCATCTTTTACTGAGAAAAATAAAATAAGTGCCTTGCCAGCACTTTTTATGCACTGAGTTTGTAAGTCTGCCTGGTTTATTATCCTGTTTATTCCTACCCCGCTACACCCTTGCACTCTGCTTTGACATTTTCAGGTCATCTGAAATAATAACCCTCAGGTCCCTTTCTTCCTTGGTAACTGTCAGCAACTCCCCCCCCCCATCCTATAGCTCTCTCCAGGGTTTCTGTGCCCCAGGTGCATCATTTTGCACTTCTTTAAATTAAACCTCAGTTGCCACTCCTCAGACCATTTCTCAAGCTTCCCCATTTCTCATTTTCTCCACCCATTCTGGAATATCCACCCTGTTACAGATCTTGGTGTCATCTGCAAACAGGCAGACCTTTCCTTCCAGCCCCTCTGCAATGTCACTGATGATCACATTGAACAGGACTGGCCCAAGGACTGATCTCCAAGGTACCCCGCTGGCCAAGCCCCTCTCCCCAGATTGTACACCTTTTACCACCACCCTCTGCCTCCTGTTTATTAGCCAGTTCCTAACTCAGTTTACCACTTTGTCTCCCTTGCGCCAGACTACCCATTTTGTTAACCAGCCTCTCTTATGTGGGATGGTGTTGAAGGCTTTGCTGTGAAATTGAGGTAGGCAATGTTCACTGTGCCCCCCTTCCCTGTTTTACTTTCTTCATCACCCAGTCAAAGAAATCAATCAGATTCATCTGACCACGACCTACCCACTGTTAAACCACGCTATCTAGGGTCCTGGCACCGATGGCTTCTAGATATTAAACTATCCTTTCCTTAAGCAGTGCCTTCATGATCTTCCCCACTACTGAGGTGAGGCTGACCAGCCTATAGTTCCCCACCTCCTCCCTACAGCTGGATTTGTATAGAGGGACCACATGTGCTTTCCTCCAATACTCTGTTACCACTCCTGTGTTGAGTGACTCTGTGAACAAGGCTGCCAGAGGCTCTGCTAGCTCCCTTCAAAGCTCCCTTAATATCCTCAGGTGTATGCTGTCTGGCCCCATTGCTTTGTCCACCTTCAATTTAGTGAGCTCCTGCAGGACTCTCTCTCCTGTCAATGGACTGTTGTCCACTTGTTTCCCCACTTGGCATCTTTTGCATGCCTTTAGTCCCTGTCCTTCCCCCTTTTCCGTGAATACTGAACAGAAGTATTTATTCAGTATTTCTGCCTTATCCATGTCTCCCTCCTTACACTCCCCTTTGAGCCTAACAATACTCTCCTCCTGGTTCTCCTTCTTTTGTAGATGTACCTGTAGAATGTCTTGTCGCCTTTCTTTACTGTCTGCGCTAATCCTTCCTTAGTCAGTGCCTTTGCTCTCCTTACAGCTCTTCCCTTAGACACTCTAGGTACACTTCCCTGTCCCCCTCTCATTGGATCTCCTTATATTTCCTGAATCCTGCCTTTTCAGCCCTTACTTTGTTTGTCACCTCTTTGGAGAATCATAGTGGCCTTCTCCTTCTCTTACCTTTGGATACCAATCTAGTGCACTGGTTTTTCACTTCCACTATGGCTCCTTTAAGGTGCTCCTAGTGCTCTTCCACCCCACCTCCTATTCCCCATTTCTCCAGGGCTGTTTTGATATCACTTCAGTGGTCTGTCTTTTTGAAATTCAAACCCTTTGACCTAGTGAGACATGACTGAGTCCCTATCCCCATGCTGAACCACACTATGTGGTGCTTGCTGGATTCCAGTTGCCCTTCTACCCAGACATCTGTGATTCTGTCTCCATTGGTCATCATTAGATCCAGAATCGCCATGCCCCTGGTGGGATCAAGCACAAGCTGCCTGAGTCCTGCCTCTTATATGGAATCTGGGATGCCTCTGCTTCTGGCTGAAGCCACTGCCTGGATGGCCCAATCCAAATCCGACATATTGAAATCCCCCATCTGCAGACTTTCACCTTTCATTACCATCTCGTGTATTTCATCCACTAGCTTTCTGTCCACTTCTTCTCCCTGTCCTGCAGGCCTGTATATCACCCCATGTGTATTGCTGTGCCATTTCCAGGTTCAAGGTGACCCACAGTGCCTCTGCCTCCCCCTGCTTACCTCGTATCTGTGTTGCCTTTATAACATCCCTTATATACAGGGTGACTCCCCTCCCCCTTTCTTATCCCCCATCCCTTCTGAACAGAGCATATACCTATATTTATACATACAATTGTGGTATTGAAGCCACTCCCCCTGCACAATACAGTTTTGCTGAGAACAAAAGAATGTGACATCACTGCAGTAACAGGAGGAAAGGATAATTTTCATTATGTGGGATGAGGATGCTTTTGATTAAACATGGTGTTTTTCACATTTGAGAAAACATTGATAAACATAATATTTAGATATTGTGCATTCAGCCTACATTTCATGTTTTGTTGGCATTTTTTCTTCCCTTTGTTCTTTAGTACTAGGTTATTTTACATAGAAACAGTGTGTGTGTCCCCTAGAGTTAAATGGTTACTGCTTAATACTTTGCTCAAGTCATAGGAGTTGAAATTAAGTTTTTCCATCCCTAATTAACAGGGCTATCAGGGTAATTATGAGGGCTAGTGACTAGGAGAATCCAAGGGTCCCACAGCTTTTTTCCACTATTCCAGTTGCACAAATGAAGTACATATTACAATAGTATGTTGCCCAGTGCTAGCAGGGCCCTGACATGTAGTATTTAATGGATAGGGCACCTCCTGTCCCTCCATTTCAGGGGGTCCAATTGTAGTCACAGTCTGGCTATCTCATTCTGGTGCCCCTCCATAACCCTAGGCATGCATTAATAAGTGTGTGTGTGTGTGTGTGTGTGTGTGTGTGGTGTGTGTGGTGGAGGGGCAGACCAGTTGGCATCATTGATGATACAAGCTACATCTATAATGTCATCCACTCCTCGCCCCCCCCTCCTGGGTGCATGCTCACGTCTGCTGAACTGCTGTCTCTGCCATGGGATTAAAGAGGGCAGATCTGACTGAGCCACCCAGCTACAGTTGTTCTGCCCCAAATTTTAGATCAGGGGTTGGAGACTGTCAGTTAAATATTGTAATTAGAGTCCATGAAGGTTGTAAAATGTTTTCTTTTCAAACATATTCATGTGCATCTTGGTCATACACTAATCACATCCCAATTATTCATTTTCATTTTGATCCCCACAACTACGTTTTGAAAGAAGGGTTCTAGTCACCACTAAAAAGGGCACAGTTTGGAATCAACAGCTCTCAACAATACAGCATTTAAAAAAAATAGAATTTTCAGCCATTTTGGTCATTATTACTGAGTGCATATGTGTGAAAAACAAGATATCTGACTCTTTGAGTTCATTTACTCTTGAGCCTTTTGTGGAAATGACTGTGATGGCACAAACAGAGGATGATAACTTCAGCAAGGGTATAGATGATGCAGAATGTAATTCCCCAAAATAGTTGATGCTAGGGTTGATTGTTTGGCATGTGCTGATGACTTGGTTCTCTTCTCACTCATAGCAGTAGGACTTAGAAGGAAATTGGAAGCATCTTCTTCTTTATGTGCTTTCCATAAATTAAAGATTACTAGAGATAAAACCAAGATTATAATATTCGGAAACAGAACTAAAAAATCTCCAAGTTTCTGGATTCAAAAAGACAAAACTGAAGTGGTCAAATACTATGACTACCTGGGAGTGAGATTTGAACAAAACCAAGGTTGGAAAAACACTTAAAACTGTTACAGAACAAGATGACAACAGCCATCCATCGACTAAAATCTTTAATACCAAAATGGGGCGAAGCTCGATATCAGGCGTACTAAAGGTCCTCATCCAAAAATTAAAACCAGTGCACTTTATACTGTGGAAATTTGGAGAAACACCAATTTGGAGAAACTTGAAATACTTTTTAAGAAATTATACAGCTATATTTTAATGGTGCCACAGGCTGTACCAACTGCTATCCTCAGATTAGAGTTAGGACAGTTCTCATTTCAGGCATTGGTGACAGAAAGATAATTTCCTTTCACATTAAAATCCTTCTTTCTCCAGGAAAACTGTCTACCTAGGAAATGTCTAGAACAGGAGATAAATTACTCCTCATTAGGGTTTGAGGCCCCAACTATACAACTAATCAGTAACACTTTTTTCCCTAATGGATTGGGACATGTGCTTTGGGAAATTTATCTTAGACCATGAGAGGACATAGTTATCATGATTAAAACCAGACTTAGAGATATGGACATAGCCAGGAATTATAATCAATTAGGGGAACCAAATATTTCAGATGGTTTTAAACAAATAATATCTCACCATGGTCTAGAACCATATCTGATTAAAATTACAAATCCAAAATTAAGAAGGTTTCGAACCAGATTCAGGTAAGAAATCTATGATGCACAACATATTCATTTTAAACAAAAGAGACCAGATATTACTACTCCATTCTGTATATATGGGAATAACACAGAGGACGACTTAGAACATGTTTTACTGGTGAATCCCCTCTATAATTCACAAAGAACTAAGCGGTTGGGTGACATCATGGATAGCCTCGACCTTCATCCTCACAAAATGGTGGAATTCTTTCTTTGCTCAACCAACAAACAGATTCTAGATAAAATAGCATGCTTTTTTAATACTATACATTTATAAGTTAAAACATGGTCCTTGACTGAACATGCATAAACACTTGATCAACTATTACTATAGTTGTAGGGTGATATGTGTGCTGCTAAAAAGTACCAGATACGTAAAACTTTAAACTGTAATGAATTATGTACAACTACTAAAACTGTAAGTACTAAGTTGCTTTATTGGAAATATGTTTTAATCCAGACTGGATGTTTGCATATACGATTTGCATTTTAGATGGTTTTGTTATTGTAATGGCTTTTAGTTGATCAATAAAATCTTTGGAACATTGCAACAGCAAGGAAATGAAGGGGGAAAATATCTTGCTGTCATACAAATGTGTTTAGTAATTGTGAAAAGAATAGCTTCAAACACAATTATTTTTTTCTGAAATTTAAAGTAACAATGTTCTGTCCATCAAGGGGTTAGGGCGGGGGCATTGTCAGGTTGGAGTGTGTTAAATTTCAGATTCGTACAAGTTCTTCATTATTTATTTATTTTTTTTAACAGTGTTTCTTAAATGAGACCACTGTGGCTGTTTGTAGCCATAAGCACAACGTTGTGTGACCATAGAGCAGTTTAGAGCCTCAATTAAAACTGTGATGGAACTGACAAGACGGTATCATCAAAAAAACATAAGATATACATTTCAAGTGAAAATACATCATGGATTTGATTTAAAACAGCAGTGCACAGACAAATGTTTCCCCAAAAAGCTAGTTTCCAGCCTCCATTAATAAAAACCTTAGCATACGTTACATCAGCTTGTCTAGGTGATTTGGTATGTTCACTATATGCTGTATGTTTTCATTTTTTAGATCCTAACTCTATCAGTTTTACAATGCTATTTCTAGGCAAAAAAGAAACAACTATCTTTTCTCTTGAGAAAAAGGTAATTTCAGACATTTATAAAATAACTATAATCTGGTAAAACTGGGACAGGTTCACTAGCAAATTAAACTGTAAGATGTCTAGAATCAGTTAAAAAAAGTAGGGGTTAATTATTTTGCCTGAGTTGATGCACTGCTGCTTTAATATACACTGTGTGAATATTAAAGCAGCAGTGTATATTAACGCAGCAGTGTATATTAATATACACTGTGTGAAAGAAAATGTGTTATATTGGGGGTTTGGTGTACATACAGGGTTTGGGATAGCAAAGTAAGGCCTGAGGCAAAAATTAGTTCTGTTGGCCACACTCTGCAGCCTTTTAAGGTCATCAGGATATAGGGCTTGAGAACCACTGCTTTAGAATGGGTTCTGGTTAACCTTAGTAATTTCCTTAATTAGGTTATTTCTGCCTGTACTTGCTCATCCATGTAGCCCCTTTCTATTCTGGTCACACCTGGACATGAGCCATGGCAAAGCATGCTTCTCCGAGTGTCCAATTTTCAGAAAAATTAATTATATCAGACAGTTAACAGGTGGCTGAAAAGATTTCTGTTTTCTTCTCAGCATGATTTTTTAAATGTAGAGGCAAAGTTAATTTCCTAACAATAGGGATACTGGGCTTAATCATTCAGTACTTCATTGTGAACCATTTGGGCCAGAACCTGAAATAATATTTGGGTCTACTACACCTCACAGGTAAAGTACAATACCATTTTTGTTTCTTGTCAATAGGGAAATATTGAGCTTTAATATTAATTGAACTGTTTGCTATTTCTTTTCCCAAGGTAGGGAATGCTCTTAAACCCCTACAGTGCTGATCTCCAGGACACGCTACTCATTCACATTGTTACAGAAGACTGCACTCCAGTACTATGCAGAAAGGGTTACATAGAGACAGTTGTATTTCTACTTGTTACTGGATTCAGAAAAAAGAAGAAACAGGCATGTGACTGGCCCACTGTGTGCATTTCACAGCTTTAAAAAGCACAATATCATGGAACTCCCCCATTAGAAGAAGGTAATGTCATTGCTTTTAAAAAAAATCAATACATTTTGTGCTATCTCTATTCCGGCACTTTGATCTGCGGTCCTATTGTGCTGCAGAAACAGGCACAGACAAACTCAGCTTTCGCTTATAGTAGCCATTTGATTCACACACCTGTACTCTTAACTACATTTTTAATTTGTGTTCAAAAATGAAATGCAAACAGCCTTTTTTAGTTGTACGGATGTGCTGAACAGCCTGGTACATCTGGGTTTGGGATATCCATCCAGATCCCCCCCCCACACACACACACACACATTGAACATTTCTCAAACCCAAATTTTCAAATCCATGTCGGAAGAAAGAAAACTGGTGACATTTTCTAATACCATTTGGTGTTGTAGCATGGCTTTTATGCAAACTGTATAACAAAGCACTTCACAATCCAGGAGAGGTTACAGAAGATGATGCTGTCAGTGAATTCAAAGAGCACACATCAGGATTACAAATATATTAAAAAGAGGTTAAGTACTGTGCAGGAAGGTTACATTACAGGATTATAGTCTCACACAGCAAAAAAGTGGCAGCTGTGGGATTTGATCTTAGATCTCCAGGTTCACAGCTCTGCTCCCTAACCACTATGCCAAACTGTTTCATAATTTATTTATTTGTTTACTGACTATTGATTACTTGATTGATTGATTAATTTAGTTATTTATTTATGGAAAATTGTTAACTGAGAAAGGCACTCTGAGTCACATCTCATTTCCAGATGTGACCCAGGGAGGAGTGGAATGGGAAGAACAAATATATTCAAAGGTGAACTTCACTCAGTATAGGTAGAACATTATACAGGTACATATGAATTAGGAATGTTTTTAATAAGCAAGAAACAGGTGAAATTAACTACAAAATAAGGAGTACATGAAAACATACTAAGTAATATATACAATGGAGAGTGTGCAGAGATAGAATGTAAGGGGAAGTTCAGGACATGCAGTTAATATTTCTGATAGGTTGTGATTAAATCAGGAGGGGGTTGAGAGGGAATATAGGAATATCCTTTGATAAAACAGAAAAGAAGGCAGCAGGGAGGACTGAAAGACAGACTAGCCAGGAGTAGTGCAAGATCAAGAAGGGGCACATAGAAGTCTGAGCTGATGTTTGACAGAAAGATAGGAGGGAAACATGTGAAGTGGGGCGGGGGAGATAAGGTGTTCCAAATGGAGGGAGATGAGAAGAGAAAGCAGATTGTTTCCTTAAAACATAAAAGTACTTGGGTCTTCAAACTGGATTGAACAACTACTTGGTGGCAGGTGATATCATTGGATCCTACAACCACAGGATGAATGGACTTTTTTCAATTCTAATCCAAATAATTATAATTAGAACCTCAAAAGGTTCTTGTTTTCAATTTGCAGTTAAAAACAAAAGATTTGAATACATTTGAATGTAAATTTGTTGCTAATTACATAGAGAATAATGGATGGGTAGGTGGTTATAACGAGGATTTTACAGACCCCGGGGTGTGGGATGCCACAAAAACCTTGAGAGAGAAGCTCGAGGAGTTTATTAAGGCATCCCTCACTGAGGGAGGTCTGTAAAATCTGAGTTTTGGCCATCTACCCATCCATTATTTTGTATAATTGCTGGGGATTGTTTTTTTGCCACAACAATTGTACAAAATAAATACATATCTCTACAAAGCCGAGCTGCAGACCATTGAGATTTCAACGTGGTTTGTGGTGGCTTGGCTCCTGATGTAAAGTGTTGTTTACATTACTTTTTTTTTAATTTCTGACCAAAAATAAATGTTTGTGCCCTGTCATATTTTTGTTTAAAAAAATAACTTTCTGCCAACTCCTACTTTGGTGAACTGCAGAGTGTTGAGGAGCGGGATGGCAGGGGAAGGCAGAGAATAGGAAGTTCACGGCTAGTGCACGGTAGTTCTTAAAAGTAATGTTTACTTTTTTCTTTTTGGAAACAGCCCTGTTTAAAACCGTAGTAATTATTTTTTTTGAGGACACATGCTGATGCCGAGTCACAGATAGTGAACAGTCCAGCGTGAGGAGTGGCAGCAGCAGGGAGGAAGGGAAGAGCCAGACCTGGTGCATACCCAGTACAAGGAAACCCGAGTACGTGATTGTCATTATAACCAGCTGGTTATAACGACGGAATTACAACCCAGTTTCCCTAAGCGAAAAAATGAGAGCCAGTTATTATATGATTATTAGACATTTGAATTCCAAACTGATACTATACCACCACCTCCCAGTGGCAGCTGCTGCCTGTATGACCTTTCCCAGTCTATATCCCAACACCAGTAGAATCCGGTGTTGTGAAGTGGCCTGCTGTTCAAGACTCATGGTGGTAGAGCAAGGCAAAATGGATCTTCTGCTGGTAAAATTGTGGCATAATTATGATTCAGATTCCATGAAATTTCATAAAATTTCTGGAAAACTTTCCCAGAAGTTTGCCAAAATTGTGATTTCAGGTATATCCATCTAATTCTAAATGTATCTGTCAACATTTCACCAGATTTGGCATACAGATATTATGAATGTCCATACAGAAGTGTACCAAGTTTGTAGACTATTGGCTCAATTCTCAAAGATCCCAGTAGGTTGGTGAAAGATGCTGATCACTGCAGTTTGCATCAAAGCCAAATGCACTTGGGACCCTGTGCCTGCTTCTCCTATAGGCTGGGTCTCAGAACCATAGTGCCTGGCACACCAAAAACTATTTCCATGCACCAAAGCAATACCACATAAAAGGGGAATGATGGAGGCTGGAGGCAGCCTCTGCCCATTAATGGTCTGGCCCCAAGGTCTCCACCACGAGCTGTCCCATGCCACACTGCGGCCAATGGGCAGGCCTGCATGCATGACATAGTGGGGACTGGCACCAGCATCCCTAAGGAACACACCCCCTGTGGAGGTATTGGAGGCTGTGCCCATGGTGTATGTGGGGTATGTCCTACTGCCCAGCGGCTGTATTATCCATAGGCATCAGGACACACCAGACACCATAGCCACTTGGCCATGAAGTGTGGGGCTGCCAGCTCTGGTCCAATGGAACACCCATGCCACCCTTTGTTGAGACCATCACTGTGGTCTCTCCAAAGTCACCTGCCAGCTATAGCTGCAGAGGTGCATGAGTAGAGATGCAGTGAAATTAAATTTTGCTGGTGAAATTCCATCGAAATCAGGAATTTGGTCCTGTTAAATATTTCATAAGAATCTCACATTTCGTGGAATATTTCATGTGGTGTAAAATGTGGAATTTTGCCACCCATGAGTGAAATTTTGCCACCTGCGGGTGAAATTCCACATTTGAATGGTGATGAAAATCCATTTACTGGCTATTTAAAAATAACAAAAAAGTGTTTCTCCCCCTTGTCCTTTCTGGCCAATGATCCCTGGTGTCTAGTGGTCCCACCCTCTGGTCAATCCCGGGCCCAATATGAATAATACTCCCCCACTGAGATTCACCCCCGTCCTGCCTCATCCATTGGTGACCATGCACTAACCCCAAACATTAATCATTTACTAAAAAAAAAAAAAGCATTCCCTGTGGTGTCTAGTGGACCCCCCACTACCCTGTTCATGCTCATTCATTGAAAGGGCTCATACATCATGAAAGTGCTCAGTTGGGGTGCTGGCCATGGAGGTGTGTGGAGGGCTGTGCAGGTGGCCTGCTGGGGACCTGGATGGGGGGTGTGGGGGGGTCACTACCGGACAGGGTGGGGGTCCACTCAACACCAGGGAAAGATTTTTTTTAATTACATGATTTATATTAGGGGTCAGTGTGTGGTCACTAATGGACAAGGCAGCATTGGGGTGAATCCCAGTGGGGGAGAATTATTCATATTGGGATGGGGATCAGCCAGGGGGGTGGGACCACTAGACACCAGGGATCATTGGCCAGGACTAGAGGGAGAAACACATTTTTGTTATTTTTAAATAGTCAGTAAATGGATTTTCATCCCCCTTCAAATGAGGAATTTCACTCACGGGTGAGGAAAGGTCACCCATGGGTGACGAAATTCCTAATTTTGTGGACAAATCTATGCATTTCACTGGCAGAAGTTTGCATTTCAAACCCACAAAATGTTATGTGAAATGCACAAATTTTGCAAAATATTACGCAGAATGTAACTTCTGAATTTCGCCCATCAGTAGACCAGTCCCGAGCTGGGCTAAGCCCAGGGAGGTCCAGCTGACTCCCAGAATCAGACGTATGGGGATACTGCAACCCGCATCCTCTGCAAGCTCCCTACCACCCTGGCATGGGTGTAGCCAGGCATACTCCAAGTACTCCATGGTGTACAATTTTATTTAAGGGGGGTAGCAAATAGACTCTGAACTGTTTCCTTTTTGCATGAAAACTAACAAAGAAAACACTGAACCTTTCTGAAATTTTATTCATAGGAATCGAAACTAGAAGGACTGGTCAATGTCATTGCATCCCAAGGACAATACAACTTTACAGGCTCTGGGCTGGTATGTGGCTGTCTTAGGGAGCGATGCATGGCATTTGCATTTACCCATGGATGGAGGGGTAGCACACCAGCACACCCTAACGGGTGGGTAGCAGTGCGTCCACTTGGTGTGCAGATCTGAAATCTCTGGCTACACCCCTGCACCCTGGCACACCCCAGCAGTTAGAGCAGGCATGGTGTATGAGTGGTCTGCTGCATGAGGTCCCAGGTTTGCTGCAGCCAGTGTATATGAATTGGGAAATCTGCAAGTTTTGACACAAGGTGCCCATTTTGTCAATTCTGTGTAATGCAGGCACCTTGCATCAAAGTTGAGGCCATCTGAATTAAACCCCTCTACCTTTAAAAGTGACTGAGTTCTAATCCTCCAAATGTTCTGAAATTTTAAAATTATATTTCACAATGATATAAGCTGCAGAATTGTATGCCACTATAACTTGAAAACCAGAGAAGAGAATATCAACAATAATGTTAGATTCACTGACTCTAAATATTAGGCTTTGAGGCTATTCCAACAGTCCAGCAGCAGAGTGTCACATTTCCATGCTGAAGGTCTGGGTTCAGAAGTGAGCCCACAAAGTCACTTCAGGATGCAGGCCAGAGCTAAGACAGCTGACGATCAGCAGTGCATCTCATTTGGGGAGCTTGAAGCTGGGCCAGGGAGCTTGCTCCTGTCATAGCAGAAACTATGGCCATGCAAGGCTGACAGGCCACCCACCATATGGGAGAAAAACTCGGCAGCCAACTGAATGCTAGTTGGGTTCAGCCTGGTCAGGTTATATGCCTGTGAAGAGGGTATATGCCTGAGAGACGAGCTGCCAGCCAGGGAAAAAACAACATGGGAAAAAAAGAGGCATATGTGTCTACTGTCTAATCTCTTGCTCAAAGGCTGGCCAAATTATAAGCAGACAAAGATTTCAAAATGACATCAGTAATTAAAATGAAGTTTCATAAACTTTTGTGAAATTGTCTGATGTTGTGATACTTTTGTTGAAGCCGTGTCCACACATTTTGCCCAGTCATGCACTTGAGTTGCCATTGTAGAGGAAGTTAAAAGCTGGGTAAAGTGGCAATAAGGTAGCATTCATAGTAGGCTCCATAGTAAAAGGATAGTGGTGCCAAGTGTCAGGTCACCATCTTGAGTGATGAGCTATGAAGAATAGTCATGGACATCACTGTCCACTAGCCTGTCTTCTTGCAATATGCCAGCTAACCACTAGAGCTCAATGACTTGATGACTTGTGGAAGCACATGCACGTGCAGCATTGTTTGCTGTAAAATGCCACCTGCCAACTCTTTAACAACCCTGTAGATAACAATGTATATTTTTACTATTTAAAAATAGTGGCACCAGGTGATGCCATGTCTTATGACTAGTTGCAACTTAGGCCATTGTGAGAAGAGTATCTGAATATCATTAGTCATGTTGGAGCGTAATGCTGGACATCACTGTCACAGAAGTGCTGGAGGTGCATTGCCGGGCTGTAATTCTAATGCAGGTAAGGTGATTCATGGTGATAAGTGCATAGTGAAAGCTAAATTCCACAGGTGGCATTCTTGTGGCATTACCTATTATATATCTATGAAGGTTTCAGCAAATCACTCAAATTATTAATTTCTAAAGTATCCACAATACATTTTCAATTACTAAGCCGCATCTATCCATCCTAATTAGATTCCAGGACATATTTGCATTGGGTATGCATGCCAAATCTTGAATGCATACATGCAATAGTAGTGGACTATAAACATCCTTACTTCTACTTGAGATCTGCAGTTTAAATACTTTAAATACTTTCAAAAATTGTGTATTACATTTATTTACAAATAAGTCGGTTTGTAATTGTAAATGATACTGTTTTGTTGAATGGCTTTATACGGTTTATATTGCCTGACTCTATATGACATGGCCAGCTTTGAAAAAGGGCTATTTTAGCTCAAAGGTCTTCTGAATAAACTAAACTGAATGAAACATCCATATATTTTGAAAAAAAATACACACTTTAACAAATAATTAAATTGGAAAATTGTGAACTGCTGTAACTTAAAATTTATGTTACAAACGACCTCCCTATTTAATAGTTTCTGATCTTCCAAGAAAGCATGCATACATATTTTCAATCATCTAGCTTCAAAGAGGCTAAGTTGTAAGCATAGAAATATTTTCAGAAATGTTCACATGAATAATAAATTGTCAGATTTTGAAGCCCTATAACTTCCCCTATCCTTCATTCAAATGTCATGACACTTGGCACGATTTTGGGGCCTCTTTACACAGTATGCATGTCAAATGTCAGATCTCTAGCTATATTAGCAATAAAGTTATGGCCAATAAAGAATTTCAGAAAATTCCACAAAAGTTCACAAAATGTCACAAAGTTCTTTGAAATTTGTGGAATTTTGAACACATTCTGTGAAATCAGAATTTGCTCATTTTGCCCAGCCCCAGCTGGTGGTCACCTCCCTTGTAGCTGCCAGAATTCTTTCACCTGTTTTTCTCTTCCCTCCACCCTCTGGTACTTTGGCAGGCCTTGACTTTACTGTGGCCACAGGTAATGCAGTGGAAGTGGAACAGCAGCACCCTCTCCACTTGGCCAGGCAGCACTGCCATTAGCAGTAACCTAACCCTCGGGCGGCCCGTAAGCAGAAAAACACTACTGTCAGGCTCATGCCCAAATTGGATCACCCTCATGACAGTACAACTTGCTAGCACCAGGCAGTGTGTGGACCTCAGACTGATTCTTAAGGGAGCGTTCTTTTGTAACTTTTTAAAATAACATGGTATTGTGCCAAGTTCTGGAGTCCACATCGATGGAAAGATGGAGACAGATTTGAGCAGGTGCAAGGCAGTGCCTCCAACATGATCCAGGAGCAGCAGGGCAGATCCTTTGAAGAGAGGCTGGTGGACCTAAACATTTACACTCAGGTAGCCGAAAGCGAAAGGGGAGAGATGATCAAGTCCTGCAAATACCTGGGGGATAAACAAGGTACACATAGGGTACCTATTCACCATGACTGATAACACAGGGACTATAAGTCATGGGTGGAAGCTTGTCAGGGGGAAATTTAAAAGGAATATCAGAACTTTAGAAGCCTAAGTATGTGTTGGAGGGTTGACCTATAAGTAAGCAATAACCCACGACAGGGTGTGCTGCTACTGGGGATTAACGCACACCCAGGTGCATTGTGTCTAGGCATGAGGCTGCAGGCTGGGTGCCCTCACCGCACCTGGGTGTGCATTAATCCCCAATAACAGCACCCCCTGAAGTGGGTTACTGCACTTATAACATGGGTTACACAAAACAAACTGCAAAACTCTCAAAAAATTAGTTTTTCCCCCTGTTAAAATAACAAAAAGTCATGTATCCTGATATCTTGTAAAATAGACCCTAACCAAAAAATATATATCCTGTAGCTTATGCACAAATAAATGTCACAGATCTACTAATGATCTCTCACATTTTGAGTCACAACATCCTGTGCACTGATGCCTAACCCATGTCACTGAACATGTCTCCCCCAAGTATGGCACCAGTGAACCAACTCCAGCCCCTGGTGTGAATGCTAATATGAGGTGCCCAGCAGTCAGGAGAGAGACACAGTACCAACAATAGCACCAGAACAGAGACACACAGTGCCTGTTGCTGTTTGCTGTGCTCTGTGATTGTTTCTCGGCACCCGCATCCCCCCCATCTGGCACAGCGCAACTCACACCGGAGGGACAGGCACAATTTCAGTGTAAAAACTGTGGTCAATATTGCATCCTTTCTTGCTGCCCAACAGCATGCTTTCTCTCTTACTTGTGGTGTAAATTGTGGTCAACATCATCTGCATCATTTCTTTCTGTCCGGCAGCATGCTTTCTTTTTTATTTGTTGTGGTCACACACGGACCGGCACCTTGTGGTACAAGTCAGAGACACAGTCCTGCTGTCAGGATCACTGGTGCACAGCACTGCTTAGTGAGCAGGGGTCCATGGCTGGTCTGAGTGACCAACTGTCACTCTCTCTGTCACATGTTACAAACCTCGCACAGACTGAGTACTGCAATTCTATATTGGCGCTGCCCACTCTCTCAACACCGCCTTCACCTGCTTGCTGTCTGGGGGGGGGGCAATGACCGCACATGCTGCTGTCAACTGACAGACGCACAGACATCAGCAGAGAAACACAGGACACTGACACATGTACAGGGAGCAATAGCAGGAACAGGGCAGATGGTAATCAAAAGACACTCTTCACAGCAGCGGCACTCCTGATGATGGGCACTGGAGATATGGGATAGGCAGGGTTCAAGAGGTTATTTAAGCAATAAGGCATGACAAGGTGTGAGTTATCGTATAATAACGTCACTCCTGGGGTGGGTTGAAGCACGAGTCAAAACCGAGTACTTCCACCACCCCAGGGTAGTCAGCTATACAATAACACACACCTGGGTATATTGCAATTATACAATGAATTGATGTTACAAAAAATGAAAAAAAATATTTAAGAAAGGTTTTAGTAGATTTTTAGTGTGGCAATATATCTTTGTTTCTGAAAAAAATAAGTGGATGGCAGCCAACAAATCGAGACAGTGATGTTATTGTGTAATATCATCACAGTCTCAGGCACACACTGACCAATCAGAGTCAAGGAAATTTTCTTGCCATTGTATAATTAAACACTGATTCCCCCGGTGCCCAGAGATCCACTCTGCTGGTTGGTGGGAACCAATGCACTGGTACGGGGAACAGAGGTATAGCCATGTGTGTGTGTGGGGGGGGAGGGAGCTAACACAAACATACTAATATATACAGTCACAGCGTTTTTCTACAGGGATTGTGTCTCTCTCACTGCTGCCACAGGATCAAGTGTCACACCTCACAAGTCAGATGGACAGACAGATAGTGAGAGACAGGGAGACACACACACACGCACACACACACATAGGATTCCTACAGTAATGGTACCAGCTCCCTTGTGTTTCTCTCTCTCTCTCTCTCTCTCTCTCTCTCAGGAGCACTCTCTCTCTCATCCAATCAGTGTGCGGTACCCAGTGGTCTGGGGGGCGGGTGAGTGGGATGGACAACAGAAATATGGGCCCATAGACAGGCAGGGAAAGACAGATCACCCTCTATCCCATTCTACCACACCTGCAGTTGTTCTGTAGGGGACAATACTTTTGCAAAGCCAGTGGGACTCGCTTAGCGAGTATTGCAAATGGCTGCCTTTGCAAAATTATTTTCCCCTACACAACAAGTGCAGCTTTACCCAGGGATCTCTCTTGGACCCCTTCACATTAACTGTGTTGGTAAGGGTGCGTTAATGCACTGTCACCTGACACCTATCAACGAATTGGCAACCTTCCTCTGGCTACCCCATGTTATAACAGGTTCTAAGGAAGTCTGCAACAGAATCAGGGGGTTGATATTCCACAAGGAGGAGCAGAGAGAAGTGGGAAGTGGCTGAAAGGCATCAGGAAGGAAGGATCAAAACACAGGGTAACTATTCTATTTGGCTATTGGACAATAGGAAATAGGTAGGGATGGGATAATGGACCTTGGGTCTTTTTCTGGCACTTTTTTTTAATTTAAAGTTTATTGGTTTTAAATGCAACAATGAAAACAGTGCAAAGGATAAATAACCTGGGCAGGGCCAAGGGCCCTTGGAAACACAACTTTTAAGTGTTTGACCAACTTTTAGATTGTTCTTCCATCATGTTTCTGTTTCTAAGTTCTAGGGAGTTCTTTTATGTTGTCTTGCACGTAAGCAAGAAACATGTTGCGGTAACTTTAGAATAGCAGGTTTTGGAGGCGTGGTCGTGTTGTGGCCAGTGGTGCCACAGCTTTTTGGGACTGAGCTCCGTGGCATGAATTAGACTGCATGCTGTCTATGACAGCAGTGCAAAAGTGTGCCACCAACTTAAAACGTTTTAGCTGCTGCAATCAGGGAGCTCCACCTTATTGCAGGGCATGCCTTACCTGGTGTAACATTTCACTCAGACATGGTGGTGGCTGTGCCATCCACCTTGTACAGTCCTAAGAAATCAATGTTGGGGGTGCCCAATACCCCTGTCGGTATCATCATGCCCCCATCCTGAGTTTATTTGCCTATGGGGAGCCCAATCCCCATTGGCATTATGTCTGTGCCAGTTGTTTGCTGATGGTGATGCCCAATCCACCTTGGCATCACTCCCCCAAAACACCATTTATTTGCCGATGGGGTGCCCAGTCCCTGTCAGCTCCAGTCCCCCCATCCAAAAACATGCAGGTGGCACACTGGGAGCCTACCCCAGCATGCCAAAAGTACCTGTTAAAAGAAAAAACCTTCCTGTGATGTTTATTTTTGTTTTGTAACCCTGTAAAATAGAAAACGGTCCCTCGCTGGCTGTCTGCGGCCCCCTTCCCCAACCCACACCCACCCACTGCGTACCCCACCTCCCCACACAGCCCACTCACCCCATACTTACCTCCGGAGCCTGGCGCGATGATCTTCGGTGGACTGGGAACATGTCTGCATTCTTCAAAGCCGACCGCAAATTGAAGAAATGCTGGTAAGCTGTATAATGGCATAAATAGTTTTTTTTTTTTCAACTTTGGTGCATATCTCGGTCATTTTTGGGAATTTTGGCACCAAATTTTCAACATGGGGTTATTGGGACCCCTCCTTGTGAATTCAGACACTGTCATGGCATTATTTCGTACTGAAAGTTGATTTCATGGTCACTATGCAAAATCACCTCGGGACCAATTAACAAGTGCCACTGTTCATGAGGTGGGCTCTCAAAAAGCCTATGTTGCAAGTTTGGTGAAAAAAAATCAACAAAATGACTGTTTTATGAGCGTGCATTGTGCAGTTTCCACTCACGCTCGTAACTTCATGAATCTGTAATAGTTTCACTCCAGATTTTCAACATTGGCATTTTTCCACACCTCCTTATGAGCAGTACAGCTCTCATTTTTCACATCCTGGCCGAACTGTGTTTTCGCACTTCCTGCACAGAATAGCATGGTTGCTGTGGGAAATCAGTGTTTGGGACAGATTTAAAAAATCACAGTGACTCTGTTCATGAGCAGAGGTCCTGAACTGCCTATGTTAAAAATTAGGTGACAAATGTCCATAAAATGACTGTGTTACAAGCGTGCATTGTGCAGTTTCCATGCACGCTTGTAACTTCGATAATTTTTCTTATTTTTACTCCAGATTTTCACCACTGCCATTTTTTCACTCCTCCTAATGAACAGTACAGCTTTCATTTTCTACATCCTACCCAAACTCTGTTTTTGCACATCTGGCGTGCAGTTGCGCAGTTGCTGTAGGAAAACAATGTTCAGAACACAGTAAAAAAATCACAGTAACACTATTCATGAGCAGAGCTCCCAAAATGCCAATGTTGAAAATTTGGTGAAAAAATTCCATAAAATGACTATGTTACAAGCGTGCATTGTGCAGTGTCCATGCACAGTCGTAACTTCGAGAATTTGTAATATTTTCACTCCAGATTTTCAACATTGTCATTTTTGCACACCTTCTTATGAACAGTACAGCTGTCATTTGTCACATCCTGCCCAAAATGTAGTTTCACACATCTGGCACACAATCGCGCGGTTGCTGTGGGAAATCAGCGTTTAGGGCAGATTAAGATAATCATAGTGCCACTGTTCATGAGCAGAGCTCCCAAAATGACTATGTTAAAAATCTGATGAAATAATTCCACTAAATGACAGTGTTACAAGTGTGTGATGCACAGTTTTCACACATGCTCGTGGCTTTTGAGAATGTTTAATATATTCACTCCAGATTTTCATCATTGCCATCTCTTCACACCTCCTTATCAATGGTGCAGCTGACATTTTAATGTGGTGCAGAATGGGGTGGTCACTGTGGGAAATCAATGTTCAAGACAGATTAACAAAATCATAGGGACACTGCTCATGAGCAGAAGTCCCAAATGCTTTCATGAGGTGGGGTCACAAAAAGGCCATGTTTTAAAATTTGGAGTGCAAATACCAACATACGCCCATGGCATTATGGTTTCCATCCATTACATCCCACCCTGTACAGGCATCAGGGGTGTGTCTTTGGATTGTCTGCTGTACTGCTCACACCATTGGTCCTCCAGCCCCACCCTGCAGTGACTGACAGGCATCAAGGTGTGCCTTGGACTCTTCAGCCCCAAAGTTCAACCCATTCTCCTATGCTGCACCCATCTCAATGTACTTCCCTATAAAATGTGATGAGCATAAGGCCAGATGAACCCAAGGCACAACACAATACTTGTCAGACACTGCAGGGTAGGGTGAGGTGAAATAGCATGAGTATTATGGCCAGTGACCCAAACACACACCCCAATGCCTGTCACTCACTGCAGGGTGGGGTGGGGTTGACGTTGGTTCTGTACTTCATTGCTATTCCTATTATGCATCTCTCTTAACTCCTGCACTACCAATGCCAACACTAGCAAGACAACATTCGGCATTGACAAATGCTTGTTTTTAACGGGTACCACCCACACAGACTTGTGGAAATAGGAAAGAAGAAATATCTTTCACCCATTCATTTCTATCCCATAACATCTTGGGGGTGTAACCATTTACTCCTTTTTTTTCCTAAGGGTACATAGGTGACCTTAAGGATCAGCTGACCACTCTAGAAACATTTTAAAAAAGCATTAATATTTAGACATGATTCAATTTCTGTTTCACAGCTCTTTCTGAATTTCCCATCAATATCTATTACTGTCGACACTAGCATAAAAACAGAATTATTTCTCATGGAGTTGATTAGCTCCCACTGCTTAGTCCTCAGCTGAGGTCATAATGCCCACTGCTTTGACTTCACAATAAATTCCACAGTAAAAGACTGTGAAGTCACAAGCTGGGGATTATGACTTCAGTGGGGAATAAGTAGCCAGACTGCATAAATAACTAGAGGATAACACACTCCAGCCAGCATTATAGAGATGTAATGCCTTCCCCAGGCATTTCATGCACACCCCTCGAAGCTAACAAGCTGAATGCCTCTTGGTTCATGTCCACTTCAGAGGGCAGGTTGCTATAATTCTGAACTATCCAGGCTGAATGTCTGAGTCCCAAACTCAAGCAAATAAACTAGAGATGGAAGAAACAGTTTGAATATATTCAGATCCTCCCATAATCTGCACCATTTTCTGTAAAATAACCTTATTAAAACATTTTTGTCAGGTTCAGATAAAGGTTCAATATTTTTTAAGGCATTGGTTTGGGGGCTTAATATACTCTAGCAGCAGATCTTCAGCTAGAAGGAAGACTGGTAGTGGTAGAACGACCAGGAAGGAAAACCAGAGGTCACAAAAGGACCCACTGAGTCAGATCTATATTAAGTGATCATACAGTACTCTCAGCATTGTTACACAAGGGGTATAAGCTAACTATATGTCACTAATTATATTTTTAAATAGATAGGGAAAATCCTGTGGCCTGATTGGCAAAGACCAGTGCATTATAGGAGCTTAATATACTGTAAAAACAAGTCCTGCCAAAAAGGACACAAAGCATTATAGAAATAAATGTGCTAGCCTTTAGAATTTTAAACATTGAAACAGACACCATTTTAAAAACAAGCATTTGTTAATGCCGAATGTTTACTTGCTGGCATTGGCATTGGTGGGGTGTGTCTTTCGGTCATCAGGCATAATGGCCATGCCATTTCACTACACCCTACCCTGCAGACACCAAGTGTCACAGTGTGCCTTGGGTGTTTGGCCCTTATGCTCACCCCATTCCATCAGGAAATACGGTGAGATGGGTGCAGTATAGGAGAACAGGGTGAACTTTGGGGCTGAAGAGTCCAAGACACACCTCGATGCCTCTCACTGGCTGCAGGGTGGGAGTGGAGTAGTATGAGCATTACAGGCGACAATCCCAAGTCACACCCCGATGCCTGTAAGTCTCTACCGAGTGGGTCGTTATGGTCGGAAACCCTAACGCCTCAGACATTCATTGGTATTTTCACTTCAAATTTTCAACATGGGTTTTTTGTGACCCCCACCTTATGAACAGTGGCAATATGAGTTTGTTAGCCGAAAGCTGATTTTACAAAGTGACTACGGCATTTGGCACCACAGGTGCAAAAACACATTTCAAACAAGATGTGAAAAATGACAGCTGTACTGTTCATGGGGAGGTGTAAAAAATGGCAATGTTGAAAATCTGCAGTGAAAATAGTTAAAAAACTGGTGAAGTCACGAGCGTGCATAGAAACTGTGCAATGTACACCCTTAATGTAATTAGTTTGGGAATTTTTTACAGCAGATTGTCAACACAGGCATTTTGGGACCTCCGCTCATAAACAGTGTCACTGTGATTTTCTTAATCTGTCCTGAACAGTGATTTCCCACAGTGACCACGCATTTCTGTGCAGAAAGTGTGAAAACACATTTTGGCCATGTTGTGAAAAATTACAGCTGTACTGTTCATAAGGAAGTGTGGAAAAATGCCAGTGGTGAAAATCTGGGCTGAAAATATTACAAATTCATGAACTTATGAGGGTGCGTGGAAGCAGCGCAATGCTTGCTCATAACACAGGTCATTTTATGGGCTTTTGTCACCAAATTTTCAACATAGCCATTTTAAGACCGCTGCTCATGAACATTGTCACTGTGATTTTCTTAATATGTTCCAAACATTGATTTCACACACCAACTGTGCCATTGTGCATTACATACGCAGAAACACATTTTGGGGGAGATGTGAAAAATGACAGCTGTACTGCTTATAAGGGGGTGTGGTAAAATGACAATGTTGAAAATCTGGAGTGCAAATTTTAAAAATTCGTGAACTTACTGACGTGCATAGGAACTACATAGCACATTAAGTAAAACAGTCATTTTTGGAAATCTTTTCCCCAAAGTTTCAACATAGGATTTTTGGGTGCATACCTCATGAACTGTGACACTGTAATTTCGTACATCGGTCCCGAAAGGTGGTTTTGTGCAGTGACTGAGAAATCACCTTTCAGGACTGAATAACAAAATGACAGTGCAAGCATTCATGATGTGGGGTCCCAAAAACCCCATGTTGAAAATTTGGTGAAAAAAATCCAAAAAATGCCTGAGATATGCATCAAAGTTGAAAAAAAAAAATGTATTCCATTATACAGCTTACCTGCAGTTCGTGGTTGGCTTTGAAGAGTGCAGACGTGTTCCCGGTCCACCGAAGATCATCGCACCGGACTCCGGAGGTAAACATGGGGGGGGGTGGAAAGGAAGGGTGTGCAGAGGGTGGGTGTTGGTGGGAGAGGGGGATCAAGACAGTCAGCGTGAGACCGTTCTTTCTTTGTAGGTTTCTTTTCTTGTAGGAAGACTGACGTGGGACATTTGCCACGCTGGGGTGGGCTCTGAGCATGGCAGCTGGAAGTTTTTTTGGGGGGAGGAAATGGAGCCAATGGGTGATTGGGCACTCCCGTCAGCCATAGAGAGTTTTGCCACACTGGGATGATCTCCCAGCGTGGCACATGGAAGTGCGTTTGGGGGGGGCTGCAGACAGACGTTTGCCATGTTGGGGTGGGCTCCCAGCGTGGCACCTGCAAAGCTGTTTTGGGAGGAGGTACTGGAGCTGATGGTGGATTGGGCACACTCGTCTGCCATACTGTGTGTGGGGGGGGGAGTGCATGAGCATGCTGGGGTGGGCTCCCAGCATGCTACTTGTTGAGGGGTGGGCACTGCAGTGCCAACGTGGAGGCACTTTGCATACTGCTGATGGTGGCAGTATGCAAATTGCCTACATGCTGTGGCTCTTTCTTTCAACTGTACGCCGCTGCCTTTGCAAACGCTGTCATAGATGGCTCTTACATTCATTGGAGCAGTGGGGCCGGGCCTGCAAAAGACAGCAGGGTATTGGAAGTAGGAAGGCACACCTATGAATTCTCGTATTGTGGCACTATGTTTCTTGCACACGCATGCAAGCAAACATAACAAGCATTAGTCAATGCTGAAGGTTGCTTGCTTGTATGTGCTGTTTAGGTATTTGGAAGTGACAGTTTCATGCCTTCCTCCCAAGACATCCACTGTGTCTTTCCGTTCAGTATTCACAGAAGAGTGGGAGGGGCAAAGGCCACAGCAGTACAGCAGTTGCCAGGGGTGAAGCGGTGGACAATAGTCCATTCAAAGGCAAAAGAGTCCTGCAGGAGCTCACTAAATTGAAGGTAGACAAAGCGATGGAACCAGATGGCATACGCCCAAGGATATTAACAGAACTGCGAAGGGAGATAGCAGTACTTCTGGCAGCCATGTTCACGGAGTCATTCAACATGAGTGAACTGGAGAAGGGCACATGTGGTCCCTCTACACAAGTCCGGCAGCAGGAGGAGGCAGGGAACAATAGGCCATTCAGCCTCACCTCAGTAGTGGGAAGATCATGGAGACATTGCTTAAAGAAAGGATAGTGGGGCATCTAGATGCCATGAACCAGGACCATAGACAACATGGATTCACAGTGGGGACATCATGTCAGATAAATCTGGTTGATTTACTTGACTGGGTAACAAAGGAAGTGAATCAGGGTGGGGCAGTGGACAACACTTACCTTGATTTCAGCAAAGCCTTTGACACCATCCCATATAGGAGGCTGATAAACTAGCTGGGTAGGCTGGACATGGGGGAAAGGGTGGTAAACTGGGTTAGAAACTGGCTAACAGACAGGAGGCAGAGAGTGGTGGTAAATGTTATGCAGTCTAGGGAGAGGGGGCGACCAGTGGGGTGCTGCAGGGATCGGTCCTGGGGCCAGTTCTGTTCAATGTCTTCATTAGCAATATTGCAGAACATCTGAAGGGAATTTTTTCACCAAATTTTCAACATAGCCATTTTAAGACCTCTGCTCTTGAACAGTGTCACTGTGATTTTCTTAATTTGTTCCGCACATTGATTTCGCTACGACTGCACCATTATGCGCTTACATAGGCGAGCTGCGTTTTGGGTGAGATGTGAAAAATGACAGCTGTACTCACAGAAGGTGTGGTAAAATGGCAATGTTGAAAATCTGGAGTGAAAATATTGAAAATTCATGAACTTATGAGGCGTGCGTAGGAACTGCGCAGCTGGCGGCCTCGTAAACAATCATTTTAGAATTTTTCACCAAATTTTCAACATAGCCATTTAAGACATCTGCTCTCGAACAGTGTCACTGTGAATTTTCTTAATTTGTCCCATACATTGATTTCACACACAGACTGCGCCATTTAGCTACATGAGCGAGAACACGTTTTGGTGTGATGTGAAAAATGGCAGCTGTACTACTCATAAGAAGGTGTGGTAAAATGGCAATGTTGAAAATCTGGGTGAAATATTGAAAATTCGTGACCTACAGTGCGTGGGAACTGCGCATAGCCAGCTCGTAAACAGTCATTTTGAGGAATTTTTCACCAAATTTTCAACATAGCCATTTAAGACCTCTGCTCATGAACAGTGTCACTGTGATTTTCTTAATTTGTCCATACATTGAATTAGCACACCGACTGCGCCATTGTGCGCTACATGGTGGAAACATTTTGGCTGAGATGTGAAAATGACAACTGTACTACTCATAAGAAGGTGTGGTAAAATGTTGATGTTAAAAATTCTGGAGTGAAAATATTGAAAATTCGCTGAACTTACGAGCCTGTGTGGGAACTGCATCGTAAACTGTCATTTTGGAATTTTGGCATCAAATTTTCAACACGGGTTTTGGACCCTTCTCATGAATGATGTCACTGTCATGGTGTTATTCAGGCCGAAGGGTGATTTCACACAGTGACTGCAAAATCACCCCTTCGGGCATGAGATAACCCGCCGCCTGTTCAGTATCAATCATGAAGGGGTCCCAAAACCCATGTTGAAAAATTTGTGCAAAATTCCCAAAAATGCCTGAGATATGCAACAAAGTTGAAACCCCCTTTCTAGCCCATTATACAGCTTACCGGCATTTCCTCAGTTCGCGGTCGGCTTTGAAGAGTGCAGACGTGTTCCCGGTCCACGAAGATCGTCGCGCTGAGCTCCAGAGATAAGTATGGGGTGAGGGGTGTGGGAGGCTGGGTGCACAGTGGGTGGAGTGCGGGTTGTGGGGCGGGGGAGACTACGTGGGACCGTTTTTTCTTTACAGGGAAAAAAAAGCGGATGAACGTGGGATATTTGCCACACTGGGGTGGGCTCCCAGCGTGGCACAAGGATGGATGTTGGAGTGCATTCAGCCGACGGGGATTGGGCACCCCCGTCGGCTAAGTTGCTTGCCATGCTGGGGTGGGCTCCCAGCATGGCTGAAACAGTTGGGGGTGCATTCGGCCGACTGGGATTGGGCACCCCGTCAGCCTAAGTTACTTGCCATGCTGGGGTGGGCACCCAGCATGGCATTTCAAGAAGGGTTTGGAGGGGGAGGAGGCACAGCTACAGCTGACGATTGGGCACCCTGTTGGCTATATAGCGTGGCGCGCGGAGGCGCGATGCCTGTGAGCTTCTCGGTTCAGTGGGGGAGCTGCATGTGAGCAGCCTTATCTAATCGCTGCTCACTCAAGCGTAGCTCCCCCTTTCAACTGTATGCCACTGCATTTTGTAGCGTGTCATAGACAGCTCCAGAATGCATTGGCTTACAGAGGCCGCACTGCCAACACACTGACTGAATTGGCAGAGGGGGTGACACACCTCCGAAATCTCCGATGATGGCACTATGTTTCTTGCACATGCGTGCAAGCAACATAAAAATCAGTCACATTAACATCATATGTCCCAAAAAATCCACTGTCACTCCATACATGAATTTCCACTGTAATCAGCACTTAGTAATCAAGTAGTTAAAAAAAGGCATTTTTTTCCTTCCTTTAGATAGTTTAAGGTGTCTTATGTTTTAAAAAATGCCATGCTCATTGTTCACTCAGCCGCCTGCTCCCAGCCCATTCTCCTTCATACCCTAACCCAATTACATGATTTGTAACTGCAGCATTATCTGAAAATACCTCAAGCTTCACCACAGGCCAAATAAACTTGCTAAGATGATTAGATATTCAATATCTCTCAGGGAGTCATCACAGACACTAACATTACCATTACTCCCTCACTCTGTTTGGGCAACCCGACCCACAGCCCGCCTATGCACAGAGTGGTGCAAAATTTATCAGTCTCGCTACCACATATAGCAGCTTGCTGCTGGCTAAATTGGGTCTGTAACAAAAAATTAAAAAGTGAAAAAATGGGCAGAATGGCTGGGCCCAGTGGCCCTTGTCTGCCATGTTTCTATGTTTCTATGTTAGTCCATTGCAGATCCTTGTCTCTCTTTACAACCGCTCTCAGTTCTTACAACCACTGGTGCCGGAACAATTTGAAAAGTGGTAGGGCCAAGGATGTAAGGGATAAATTCTCCCCTATTAAATACATTAATATCATTGCAAAAAGTGATAGGGCCACTTATGAAAGTGGTAAGGCCATGGCCCTAGTGGCCCCCCCGTTCCGGCACCTATGCTTACAACTCACCCACCTTTCAGCTACATCCCACCTTCTTCCTGTCTCCTTTTCTCACTTGCTCAGTAGGTGCAATTCTGTATTCCAGTGACTGTAAGAAAAAATGCACAAACGCAGGAGCAGGTGTCTCTTTGAAAGAACTGCATACAGTCAAAGAGAGGTACACCAAAACAGTGTCGCAAACTAGTCCTGATACCAAATGAAGTAAACATTTGACATGTTTGGGAGTGGGGTGGGGGGGTGGAGTGAGGGGACATAAAGAAACAGACTACAAAAAAATTAAAAAAAAAAAGACATCATCAGGCACTGTCCTCTAGTGGCACCTCATGGTGGAGGAACTATTTTTTTACAGTGTTTTCATTACATTTCTCTTATTTGTTTATTAATTATTCCTAACTTTTATAAATTTTCATGTGTATGCATTTTATAAGTACAATAAGACATTCTGGGGATGTGAGTTATGCTGTAATAACTGCACTCCAAGGACTGAAGGCACCGGTCTGCAGCCTCACACCTAACTATGCCCCTAGGAGTACAGTTATCACAGTGTAATTTACAGCCCGTCATGCCTTATTGCTTTCTTACTGCAGTCCCCCAAATTGTTTTTTAGAGTCTATTCCCTTCATTGGCAACAGCTTAGGGATAGAAAATGATGGTTAAAACTGTATTTTTTTTTCTTTAAAACACAAGGTTCTGAAAATTCTGATATGGCTTGGATAATAATCAGATCTTTTCATGACATATTAGGACTTTTTCAGAACCTCAGAACCTTTTATGGTTCCCCTTGCTAAAAACAAACAAACAAAAAAATGTGTTGGGATTCCAAATATGGAGTTTCAGTTTTGAACATCTGGATTGATTCAGAATGTGCACATGCCCATATTGTCAATTAACTGAGGCACAGAGATGGGTCTCTTATGGCATAGGTGTCATCTTGTGCAAGTTTGAGCTCCAGGATGCTCTGGTTGCATACTTTTGTATAATATGATGCTCTTATACCACAACATACAACTCTAAGTTCCATAATTAACTTTTTTAAATCACCAGTAACTATAAGAAGAAATCAGATACAATCTGATTTAAAAATTGAATGATTTTATTTAAAACAATTGTACTGATTATTTGCATCCCCCTCCTTTCAGAGGTGGAGAATGGAACAGTCCAACAGTTTACATAAGAGCATAGGGACCTATGCTCCAACGGGCAGGAGTTACGTGCCCATGGCGCGTATCCTGCCATGGAGCTCTGCATCTGCAGACAGGTGCACACCACTGGTATTCCCCAGTGGCTGTGACCTGTCTGTGGGCAGGGCCCCTCTGGCATGCAGCACTCTGCGGGGTGGCCAGGGGCAAAGTCACAGACTCGGGTGGCCATCCAGTCAGATGCCCAGCCCAGGTCTGACAGAACATTCCTTGCATGGTGGGGGGCACACTGCATGCCCCCTGTGTGTTGCTGTCTGCGCGGGTGAGGGATCTGGTGCATGGGGGCTTCGCACCCCCCTTACTGCATCCCGTGCGGGGGTGCAATGGGTGCGGAGTGTCTCTGTGCCTCACTTTCACGGTGCGGAGGTGCTCCACATCTTTGAGCATAGGGTCCATAGTTGTACACATGATAACAGACATGGGGCATGCCTGAACTCCAGCATTCAGATTGAGTGGTTGACCTCAATTGATTTATAAATTTCCAACATTAAAAATTCATTAGTTTGGAGGGATTCAGAATGAGTTGAACTGGTTTAAAAAAAAATCCTTTCAAAACTGGCATATTCTAAAACTTAAAACAAACAAGAAAGTCATCTTAAAAAAGGCCTGTAATCAGAGATGTACTGAATGCAGAATTCCACCCATAGAATTCATGCAGAATGGAAATTCTGCTTCTGCAATGCTATTCAAACATTCTATTTTAATTACAAAGAATTCTGAAAAGCATTTCTATGTGCACCAAGGGATAATATTGCATGGATTACATAATTTGTGGATTTTTTTTTTATTTCTTATTTTATTCTTTAGTAATCAGGTAAGACCCACTAGGCACTGTGAAAAGGAAGAAGGTGCACTCATTAAGGTGTGGTGCCATAAAATATAAATATACAATTGATGAAGAAATGGCACTCCAGGCAAGCATTACTGTTACGTCATTTTTATTAGATAAATTCATTTAAAAGTAAAAAAGCAGAAATTCAAAATATGTTATTACACAAATTCCTAAAACATAATGTGCAGGTTCATATACCATATCAGTGATACCAGCCCAGTGCTTCGAGGCCACAAAGACCTCTTCGTCAGGGGTGTGGCATTGCTGTGAGATACAGATGTATATAGTGTTCTAGCCACCAGGTGTGGCTAATGATCCCATCATTTCATTACTTAATCTACTTAAGCCTCCCTTGGTGAATTAATCTCATGATTGCCCATTTAAATAATAAAGTGCACAAAAACCTTTACTTCGGTTGCTTAATCAGTGCGTATTAAAGTTCAGTTGTAACATGGCAAAACTAATAGTAGTCCAAACAACCAACATAATTGGTTCAACTACATCAGGTGGCACCAGAGCAACATGGCATTATTCCACTAATAATGCCGTGTTGCTAGTAAGTACTAAAACAAGCCATGGAGCAGAAAATAACAGTGTTTTGAAACCGCAGAGCCAGAACATCTCCAATATCTTGTCTGTCCCATCAACCCACCCAAATGGTCACAGTAGTCACTCACACTGAGATACCTGTAGAAACTGGTCCATCAGAAGGAAATGTGCCTCTGGATCAAATAGAAAGAAATGTGCTCGTTGTCAGCAAGTGTCCAAAGTACCAACAGTAGTCACGAGATAAACAAACACGTAGCATGAGTCCCACACATTTCAATAACTATGGCGCTGAAAGTCCGGTGCAGGTAAAGGACTAGCAACATAATAAAAATCAGATATTAAGAACAAAAAAAGGACATGGGAAACACCCGCACAGCAACTCTGTATACGAGACAGAGGAACAGAGGAAGCACATCACGAGCAGGTCAGCAAATATGCAAATCCCAAATAGTTCAATGCTGAAATAAAGAAAGCACGATAAGGTGGTCCTCCTCAGCACGCTATAAAAAGAATAGCCATCCAGAATTGGGCAATTTTCATCGATATGATTTAAAAGATGCATTAAAGCACTGTATGCAAAAGATGCATTTTGTAACATCTGTACATAAATAACGATGTCTTGTATTTTTGAAAAGTACAGTAAATATCTCATTCAGCAAACAAAACCATGTAGAAATCATGTTTTGAACAGTAATATATATATATTCACTATATAATAATCTATCCCATGACCATGTTACAAGCACATTAAACCACTCTGAAGGTGGCATCTAATGGGGAATTAATGCATGGTTGGGCCTTTGTAGGCATTCAACCTTCAGCCTCATGCCACAATGGTCCCAACCATGCATTAATTCCCCATTAGATGCCACCTTCAGAGTGGCTTAGTGCTTACTTATGTAAAAGTCAGAAAATTAACTCCACTTTAAAAAAAAAAAAAAAAGAACTTTTTTCACTTTTACAGGGATGAGTATAGAGGGGTGTGTGTTAGATGTCTCTCAATAGAACACCATGATGCAGTTATACAATTTAAAGGGGCATTCCCTAATTCTGTCACCCTGGTGCACTGCCTTCCAGCATACATCCTTCACCACTGAACTACTGGAAAAAAGGCCTCAGTGTTACCACTACTAATATTGCTCTCACAGTTTATAATGATCTGTTTCTTTTTACGTTCACTTGCGCACACATGCGCAAGGAACGTTTTGGGATAGTACGACTTTCTAGAGGTGTGTGACCCTCCTGTCCAATACACTGCTCCATGTAGCAGGCGCAATCGTAACCCACCAATGGATGGACAAGCTGTCTATGACAGCAGTTGGACTGCAGTGGTATTCAGTTCAAAGAAAACCACAGCCGGTAACCTATGTGTACGTTTTGTTGAATGGTTCCCTTCCTCAGTGCACTGAGCACAGGGCTTGCTCACTGACAATGCTCTGTTCACACTTGGGGTCTCGGAAGTGTAGAGCCGGGCAGTTTGAATTAAGAGTAGGATACAGACAGTTAAACTACTGTATATGACGTGCAGCTTGCAAGTCCCAAAACATCCCCAGGAGTCTGCACTATATATTGAGATGCTGGGGGAGAGAAAAAAATCTCTTTTAAACATCCCATTTACCCAACTCCTCTGTTTCAACCGCTCCCCAGGAAAAAAAAAAACACCCTGGAAAAGATGTACAAATCACTCATTCTCGCCATATGAACCCACAAATATTGTGCTTCAGACACCATCTACAGTTCTTTTCATCAAATAATCATATTACACATTAAAAGTCACTGGTGCATCGGCAGCACAGACCAAGCTGCTTGAGGGGATGGGGACGTAAGCATGTTGATACTCCGTTGGGGGCTCCCCTTCACCATTTTCACCAAGTGCCACAACCCCAGCATGGACTTCTCATTTCTTTCCATCCAGAAATCACAATAAATCAATCTGCATTCCGATCCGCACAGTCGATCCCCCACGACTGTGGCTCCGGCTCGGCGATCGGCTCCACGCATCCACGGGAGCTGCAGCACACACAACCCTCACAATAAAAACATTTAAGTACGTTTTTTTACCTGTCCATTTGCCTTGGAGGGTGATGCAGCCCCTGCCCCATCTGCCTTTTCGGCAACGGTGTCTCCCTTTGTGGTGGTCTTGGAGAGCTGGGCACCCATGCTGTCTTATCCAACAAAGAACCTCACCAGATCCAAAAGGAAACAAAGAGTGCTGTGGACACTGCAAACTCAGCTTTAAAACACACCACCAGCAACCTAGTCCAGGAAACACAAAAAGCCCACCATACACGCGCAGAAAAGTTCACTCGTGTCAATCGGACAGTCCTGTGCGCTTAAGCGCTGAAAAAGGGTAAAGAAAGCGTGCAAAAGACAGCCAAGTTAGGAGAAGTAATAAAAATCCCAGATGTGTGACTGTACAGTAGACAAGAGGAAAATGGAGAACTCTTCATTGTTTAATATATGTTGATCCACAGCACTATACTGGCTGCTGAAAAGGGGATCAGTCAGTAATAAGAGCCCCACACCCAGATGTAAAATTGAAAAACTGCAAATTGTGACAAGCCCCACACTTGGGTGTGCGGCTCTTTAGTGCTGTTTCCATTTAAAATGATTGTGCATAATCTTTGTGGTTGTTTTGGCTAGGAACATTGTGTGGCATGTGCTGACTAAAGAAATGGGAGTAGGCATTGAGGGTGGGCAGCAGAAAGTACATAATGTTTCAGAAGTGTGGCATTATACTGAAAAGTTACCATCTCTACCCACCGACACTCTGTATCTACAGCATCTGATGAGCATGCATTTTATGAACTGTGTAACATATCCACCAGATTGGGGGGCAACAAGTGGGTTCCCTAGTATTGAACCAAATTTTTTTTTCATTATTGCTAAGTGGGCTGCCCAGTATGTAAGAATGGTTGGGGGTGTGGGGGACATTGGGGTAGGTGGAGAAGGTAATTTTGCACTGGAATGAAACACCACTGTCAAGTTATCTTTTTCCTGACTCCCTTACATGCTTACCATGTTGTTGAGAACAGGGGTGCAACAAGTGTCTGAGTGAGCGAGAGGCAGGCAGGCAGATAGGGACTGAGAGCCTGGTATTGAACAGAGCTTTCTGCCACAATTTTGTTTTCCAAGTGGGGTGTCCAGTTTACCCAGTGTGGGAGTGGGTATTGGGGTGGGTTGAAGATGGTAACTTTGCATTGGGATGTCATGCAGCTGTCAAAGTTACCTTCCCCCACTTCCTGCTTTGGTTCCAAATAAGCCACAAAATGCATCACAGAGCATCTGCTACCCCAGAGCTTCTGGGCGCCTGGCAGCTCCCAGACCCTTGGCCTAGAGGCCAGCAGACACATCAGCAAGAAGCAGCTTTTGTTGACTGAGGGATCCATACGATATCCTGACTCTTAGAATCCTGACATCTGGTAGCACGACTCCGTATGCCTTACGCAGTCAGAAGACTGATGCATTAAAGCTTAACTATTAAAAGCCTGATTGTTAAAATCCCGATGGCAATCACTTGACCCTGCTTTTCCCTGTGAATGAGATGACTTCTTGTAGACTTGGGAGCTGGGGGATTCTCCTTGAATCACCACGGCCTTTATATTTCTTTTACAACAGTTTTTCCTTAGCCAGAAAAAGGGACCAGGCAGCATTTCTTTCATTGTAAAAATGCCATCAAGTGCCCTCAAAAAGAAAGCCAGAAACAAGAGAAGGAAATGTGCACTCCTTATGAGACCAAAGAACATACTTTATGGTTTATGCATGATTCGCGTTGCTTAAGGTAAGTCCCAATGTATTTACTAGACTTTCATTGATCTCTACCTAGTTTTAGAATCAGCAGAATGTTTGATTCTGTGATGGAGAACCACACTAAACCTACTGAGAGAAACAGCTCAGCATTTAGTCTGTATCAGATGGACTGATTAAACTGGCCTGAGTTAAAACCCTTCTCTTCTTTTCTTCTTCTCTCTTCGATTTTACACACAGACTTGTGGAGTTCAGACCTTACTTTCTATAGGTATTTGCAAGTATAGTTGTGGCAATGATTGAGGTGGTACACTGCCATCAGGATTTTAACAATTGGGCTTTCTTTTCTCCCCTCCTACGTGCTACCATATCGATCACTTCTTCAGGCTTGCAGCCCCCTCAACCCATCTGTCCCCTGAGCCTCTGTCCTCATATGGCAGACACCCCCAGGGTAACCTGGCATAACCCTTCACTGGATAGGTCCCATTCCTCCGAGGGGGGAGGCACCAGCCAAGGAGGGGCAGACCAGCACCCTTGGTCCCGGGGTGCTGCTGAGGCAGTTATGGCTCAGTAGGGGCATTGATGGCATCGGAGAGCTGGGCAGCCGTTATCTGGCTGAACATGGAGCATTTCCACATTTCTGGTGTTGTTCCCTCTTTGCGTTGCTTCTGCAGTGCTCCTGGTCTCCACCAGAGGCCACTGCAGAGTGATGCCATCCAGCTACCAACCCCAGGAGAGTAGAGCAGTCCTATGGATACTCAATCCTCTCCTTCCCCTGCCAAGCCCCGGTGTCCTGAGTCCATTCCCGAACCGGGTCACTGGGCGTGGTTGAGAGTGAGTCCGCGCTTCAGCCCTCTGCACCACTGAGGCCCAGCTGGGCTTTTAATGCATCAGTTTTCTGACTATCGGGCATTCAGTCAGTCTAACAGCTGTTGGAATTCTAAAGTCATGTATTGTACCATACTACTTGGCTGGGTGTTGTACTACATAAGGTAGCACAATACCCAGCCAACTCTACTACTGAGACTCTGTGCCTCAGGTTCAGTACATTATCAGCATCTTGCTAGCCTCAGGTATTGAATACATGCATGTATTCACCTGCAACCAGTCATAAATGATAATTTTCCTTAGGTAAGGGTGGAAGAGGCTTAGATATGACTTATATGCTTCAAAATTAGTCACAAAATGCACCATAGAGCATATAGGACCCCAGGGCTTCCTGGCCTTTATAAAAAGTCACTGACTGCCAAAAGGAACCTTCCTTGCAAAAATCCTAGCAACAGTCCTGAAACTTTTCAATAAACATGGCGCTGCCCTTAGCTGTTCATTACGTACCTTAGGCAGTAGGGAGAGAGGGAAAGTCGCTGCTCGCTGCTCCTATGAAATGTTATAGTCGGTCATCCCCTCACTTCGCCTGTGCTATTTGAGATCTAGATACCACTCAGGCTCACACTGACCCTTCAGCTGTGATGGCAGAGGCGGGGTCTGTACAGGTACACATACCAAGCCCAGCCTGCAGCAGCCTGCCTTTAAAGTGCGCACTTCCTGCTCCCTCTACCTAACATACACACACCGGCTGGGACTGTTGCTTCTCTGTGTCTCCTCCCCTTCCCCCCAAAATGCTCTGGGTTCTGTTCTCTCCCTCCCTGGCAGGTGGTCGAAGAGTGTCCCTGGGAAAGGAGCCATGGATTCAGGTGGCACCCTAAGGAAGGAAAACCATGCCTGTGTGCCGTTTTGTCATCAGATTCCCGAGGAGGACGGATCGCAACCCAGCGGTGGCACTCCGACCCAGCAGCCATATGAACTACAGCCACAGGGAGGAGGTAATGCAGTGTATTTAAAAATGTCTGAGCAAGAGAGAAGCAGGCAGGCAGATAGGGACTGAGAGAGTAAAAAACAGTGAAAATTCAGTCCACGATAGAGCATTGTCTTCACATAGAGGGGCCAAACAAACAAGCAAAGAAATTCTAAACAAAAATGTTTTTTTTCAATTGTTTTTTTCTGACTAGATTTTGAATCCCATTCTAGGGAATTTTGCTCCTGGAACCGGCCAGAAAAACCCCAGTTTAATATTTTTTGAGGGTTGGAGTTGCCCAAAGTGTGGAAAGCAGCGAACACAAAGAAAGCAACAAGGGTAGCCATGTCGGTTTCCCAATTCACGTTTCTGGAAAAAATTAGAAAAAAAAATCTCAAAATGTAATTTGCAATTAGTAGATTTTGGGTGCCCCAGAGTGCTGCAGACTGCAATTTAAGCATCCTGCTTTGCAAATTGTGGGTAAATTTTGAATAGTGACAGATGCAGTACCAACAACATGTTTTCATCAAATATGTGCTCGCAGTAAGCTTTTTTTGTCATAAGACAGGGAGTAGCCAGGCTTACCCAGGGCCCCTGCAGCTTGCTCAGCTAGTAGAACACAAATGAAATTCAGTACCAAGGTTCAAATCCCATTTAGGTTGCAGCACCTTTAGCTCATCTCATTTTTATAAACTACATTGGAAGGGGTTACAACTAGACATTCAGTACCTAGAATTTTCTTTTTACAGTGTTCCTTTCAGAGAAACCACACCAAGTTCATTTTAGTAGTTGCTTTGAAAAAGTCTGCTACTGTGTAGTGTTTAGAAAAGGTAACCTGGATGGACCCTGCCAGACCACACAGGCTGCCAGTTGTCATTTTTATGTTTGCTTGCACGCATGTGCAAGAAACATAGTGCCATCAACGGAGATTTCGGAGGTGTGTCCCCCTCTCCTCCAATTCAGTCAGTGTGCTGGCAGGTGCGGCCCCTGTAAGCCAATGCATTCTGGAGCTGTCTATGACATGCTCCAAAATGCAGTGGCATACAGTTGAAAGGGGCAATAGCGGTGAACGGCGATAAGATATCGCCTGCTCATCGCGCAACTCCCCACACACACCTACCGCGGCGCTGCCCCATGGCGTCTGCGCCCTCCCATACGCACTGTATAGCCGACAGGTGCCCAATCCCTGTCGGCTGTGCTGCATTCCCCGCCTCCCCAAAGGCTTCCAAAATGCCACCCTGGGTGCCCACCCCAGCGTGGCAATGAATAATATAACCGTGAGGGGTGCCCAATCCCCGTCGACCCACAGTCCCCCAGGTAATAAGTGCCACGCTGGGGCCACCCAGCATGGCAATGTGTCATAGGATTGTGATGCCAATCCCCTGACTGATGACTGAACGCCCCCAACTGTTCTTGTGCCATGCTGAGCCCACCCAGCATGGCAACGTCAGCGTCGTCCGTTTTCTTTTCTACCTGTAAAAAAAAAGCGGTCAGCTCAATCTCCCGCCTCCCTCTCACAACCCGCACCTACCACTGCGCCCAGTCTCCCCACACCCCCACCCCATGCTTACCTCCGGAGCTCAAGCGCGGCGATCTTGATGGACGGGAACACGTCTGCACTCTTCAAAGCCGACCCTTGAACTGAGAAATGCGGTAAGCTGTATAATGGGCTAGATGGGGGGTTCAACTTTAGTTGCATATCTCAGGCATTGTTGGGAATGTTTGCCAAATTTTCAACATGGGGTTTTGGGACGACCCCTTCATGAGTAATGTCACTGTCATGGCGTTGTCGGGCCGAAGGGTGATTTCCAGTCACTGCGCGGTCACTGCATGAAATCAACCTTCAGGCCTAAATAACACCATGACAATGACATTAATTCATGAAAGTCCCAAAACCCCATCATTGAAGGTGGTATATAAATTCCCAAAATGACTGTTTACTAGCGTGCATTAGCGCAGTTCCTCACCCAGGCTCGTAGAGATTCGCGAATTTTCAATATTTTCACTCCAGATTTTCAACATTGCCATTTTACCACACCTTCTTATGAGTAGTACAGCTGTCATTTTTCACATCTTACCCAAAAGTGTGTTTCCGCCCATGTAGCGCACAATGGCACAGTCGGTGTGCGAAATCATTGTACAGGACAAATTAAGAAAATCACAGTGACACTGTTCATGAGCAGATGTCTTAAAATGGCTATGTTGAAAATTTGGTGAAAAAGTCCTAAAAATGACTGTTTTACGAGCATGCATTGCGCAGTTCCTACGCACACTCGTAAGGTTGTGAATTTTCAATATTTTCACTCCAGATTTTCAACATTGCCATTTTACCACACCTTCTTATGAGTAGTACAGCTGTCATTTTTCACATCTCACCCAAAACGTGTTTCCGCCCATGTAGCGCACAATGGCGCAGTCAGTGTGCGAAATCAATGTATGGGACAAATTAAGAAAATCACAGTGACACTGTTCATGAACAGAGGTCTTAAAATGGCTATGTTGAAAATTTGGTGAAAAATTCCTAAAATGACTTTTACGTAGCGTGCGTTGCACAGTTCCTATGCATGCTCGTAAGTTTGCAAATTTAATATTTTCACTCCAGATTTTCAACATTGCCATTTTACCACACCTTCTTATGAGTAGTACAGCTGTCATTTTTCACATCTCACCCAAAGTGTGTTTCCGCCCATGTAGCGCACAATGGCGCAGTCGGTGTGCGAAATCAATGTATGGGACAAATTAAGAAAATCACAGTGACACTGTTCATGGACAGAGGTCTTAAAATGGCTATGTTGAAAATTTGGTGAAAAAATTCCTAAAAATGACTTTTACGAGCGTGCGTTGCACAGTTCCTATGCATGCTCGTAAGTTTGCAAATTTAATATTTTCACTCCAGATTTTCAACATTGCCATTTTATTAAACTTCCTTATGAACAGTACAGCTGCAATTTTTCATATGTCGCCCAAAATGTGTTTTCGCACATGTAGCGCACAGTGGTGCTGTTGGTGCGCGAAAGCAATGTTTAAGACAGATTAAGAAAATCAGTTACACTGTTCATGCGCAGAGGTCTTAAAATGGCTATGTTGAAAATTTGGTGACAAAAGTCCATAAAATGACTGTGTTACGAGTGAGCATTGTGCAGTTTCAACGCACCCTCGCTAGTTCATGACTTTGTAATATTTTCAGTCCAGATTTTCACCAGTGACATTTTTCCACACTTCCTTATGAACAGTACAGCTGTCATTTTTCACAACATGGCTGAAGTGTGTTTTCACACTTTCAGTGCAGAGATGCGTGGTCGCTGTGGGAAATCATTGTTCGCCACAGATAAAGAAAATCACAGTGACACTGTTCATGATCGGAGGCACCAAAATGCCTGAGTTGACAATCTGCTGTAAAAATCCCCAACCTAATTATATTACTGGTGTCGTTGCACAGTTTCTATGTCATTTCGTGGCGTCACCATTTTTTAAATATTTTACTACAGATTTGCAACATAGCCATTTTTACACCTCCCCATGAAAGAGTACAGCTGTCATTTTTACATCCTGTTCGGAATGCTTTTGCACCTGTGGTGCTAAATGCCGTAGTCACTGTGCATAAGCAGCTTTCAGCTAACAAACTGATATTCCCCCTGTTCATGAGGTGGGGTCACAAAACAAACATGTTGAAAATTTGGAGTGAAAATACCAGCGAATGCCTGAGGTATTAGGGTTTTCAACTATAACGCCCAACCCTATAGAGAATGACAGGCATCAGGGGTGTGACTTGGGATTCTTGCCTGTGATGCTCATACCATTCCACACCCTGCAGTCAGTGAGAAGCATCAAGGTATACCTTGGACTCTTCGACCCCAAACTTCACCCCATTCTCCTATATCGAACCCATCTCACCATATTTCCTAATGAAATGGGGTGCGCATAAGGGCCAAAGACCACAAGGAACACTATGACACTTGTCAGTCTCTGCAGGGTGGGGTGTGGTGAAATGGCGTGGCCATTATGCCTGACGACCCAAACGCACACCCCAATGCCTGTCACTCTCTGCAGGGTGGTGGTGGGGTTGGCTTCAGTTCAATACTTCACTGCCATTCCTATTACGCAGCTCTGTAACTTCTACACTGCCACTGCCAATGCCAACAAGCAAACATTCAGCATTGACAATTGCTTGTTTTTGTCTACATTGGTGTTTGATTTCCCCTGTTTTGTATATAGTGTATTCATTATTATATATGTTTTAAATGGTAGTGTTATTTTTGTGGGCTACCTCAAAATAAAAGCATGCTCACTGCTGTTATGTTACCAATGCTGGTTTTGTGTTACTTTTTTTAAAATAACAATTTAATACTTGAAATCTGTTTTTTAAAGTCACTGTCAAACATCCAGTGGTTGACATTTTTTTCATTCAATGGCCAGGTCAGCCAACTGGAGATTAACAGTGTCCTCTTTAAGCAGCAGGGTTTATAAATCACCATGCAGTATTTTTTTTTCAGCAAAAACCTTCAATATATCATTTTTTTTTTATTTTGTTTTCTTTCTTTCCTAAACTAAGACACAGGATTTTAAAGTTTTTAAAAGTTTCTGCCCCATGGAATGCTTGCCGTGGAAAACAATCAAATATCTTGGCACTGTGCTGTTCATTATCAGAAACATGTGGTAGCGCCACCCTAATCTATCCATGGTATGAATCTAGTATGTACAGTCAACAGGTAACCTCAGTGGAAGAGATTTTTAAAAATTGCAAATAGCGGTCATCTTTCATGACCCGAGTCATTAATTTAGAGAGTAGCTATACAAGCTGTTTTAAAAATATCTACAAATGTAAAATTCACTGAGGATAATATCTAAACATATCCCAAATACATTTTTACTAAAAAAAAAAAACACAAACCCCCCCAAACTACTGTACATGGTGACTTTTTTTGCCACCTAACAATTACTATTGCTTTAAAAATGTGTCCAGCTGTGGCTGGCTGCTGAACACGCAGTGTCTGATACAGTCCACCCTGCTGAAACTCCTCTTTCACCCTGCATGGGTGGGCAGGCTGACTTCTTTTTCAGGAATTATGGTTGCTCTTTGTGGTGTAACCATCTCATACAACTGAGTATGGTCTACATATGAATTGTTGCATTTTTTACTTTACCATTAAAGTAAGAAGATTGTCACTGATTTTTTTAAGCCATGTCCAAGTGCCAAACACCACTGTAAATACCAGCAAGCGAATGTTCGGCATCGACAAATGCTTGTTTAAATAAATCACACTTCAAAACTTCCAGTAACCATCTTTTTACACAGTCTACTCTATGTAGTGTAGATTGACTTTTTTTTAGTTAAATATGCTACTTTTTCCTACAACCCTGGTTCACAGGAAAGGTGTCCAATCCATAACATCGTTAAATTCTGAGGGCTTCAGTGTCTTAAGACAGAAAATCCATTTTAAATCCTTTTGATCTAACAACCTACCTTTATCACCACCCCTAAACAGAGATGGCACATGCTCAATGCCCATGTAACTAAGGTGGTGATCCTTATGATCTGCTTGCAGGCTTAAATGTCTCTCTATGGGGTGTTGTAAGTTCTTCTGTCTTAATGCTCTAAAGTGTTCCTGTACCCTTTCTTTAAGTTTGCACGTGGTTTGTCCCACGTAGACCCGGCCACAAGAGCACCAGATGGCATACACCACGTATTGGGCACTACAGGTAATAAATTGTTGAATATTCACCTGTTTCATACCAGAGTTACTGGGGTTTGTAAAAACACAACCTTGCTTAGCACTTGTGCATGTGATGCAATTGTGGCAGGGGGAAAACCCCTGTGGTCTAGAGGGTAACCAGTTTCCTGCAGCTTTGGGATCCTTATATTCACTATGGACTAGTAAGTCCTTTATATTTTTCCCTCGCCTGAAAGAGATAAGAGGTCCCTCCTCACTTACTTTCTTTAAATACCTATCTGTACCCATAATGTATCAATGTTGTCTAATCACTGAATGAATACTCATGAGTACAGTTGAATGGGTTGTCACAAAACTCACTTTTCCCTCATTTTCCCACTAGCCACAAGGTCTTTTTTCAGAATGCACTTTGGCATCTTCTAATTCTCTTTCGAAGGTGCATAAGGTGCTATTGGACTTTCTCAGTCCAAAGTCCTCAGTACAAATATCATAGTGGGATGTTTCAATGGCCTCTCAACAACTAGCTTGGAATGTTATTTGGAAAGGCATTAAATATATACCAATACCTAGGTATAGAATTATGCAATGCTTTCTTGTTTCAAATATGTATTATACCCCTAAGAAATTGTGTGATAGACAGAGCAATGCTTTTGATGTGGAACAGAGCCAGGTGATATTCTACATGTTATGTGAAATTGTTGTAAAATACAGTCGCTCTGGGCAGAAATTAAGACAAATGTATCCCATGTTAGACTACTCTGAGTTTATCTTGCCAGAAATTTGCATTTTAGGCGATATGTCGTGGCTATCAGGATCCACATCCAAATATCACTTATCATTGATGACGGCCATAGTTAAATCTTTCATATTAAAACATTGGAAAGATGATCATTGTTATAAATACAAACATTGGGTGAGGGATCTTATCTGGACCTTAGATAGAATCAGGAGATTTTTGTGTTTCGAGGGCAAGAAGGGTTTGTTTGATAAGAGATGGTCGACTATGCAGACCATTTATTTATTACAAGTCTATAGTTCTGAGACATAGATCTGTCTGTCGGTTTATGATTAACAGTAAGACTACTGTGTAGGGGGATTCAGATGGTTTAATGTAATCACTGTGTTGTGTCTAGTTACAATAATCTATAAGTTTGTGTCCAGTTCTTGTAGTCTTTTGGAATTTGTAGTAGGCTCTGGGCCTTGTATTGCTTGGGGTAAAAATGGGTGTCTCTCTCCCTCCAGGGGACACAGTGGGGTTTGTTCTTTAATGTGATTAGGGTTACAAGTTTTGAAGTAAATTGTATTATATCTGGGTGGTGGGGAGGACTTGAATTGATGAGGCCATACCCTTGCTTTAAGGGGTTTTCTTTTGTTTTCTTTGTTCCTCCCCTATTGTTTTTTTTATTTTTTTATTCTTCTTATTCTTTTGGATTTAACTATTTGTAACAAAGTGTTGGTCAGCTTGTGTTGAGCACAATGGAGGTCAACCCCATCGCTGTGTGTGTGTACATAGTTTTATCTGTATATAAGTTACACAACCAGTTTTGGGTTTGTGGATCCTGGCTTATCCTGGGATGGTGTATGTATGTCTCATTTTTTTTGGGGGGGGAGGGGAATGGAACCCTAATACAGAATGTCATAAAAAAAAAAGAATGCACTTTGGCACCTTTTGTAAAATTCCAATTTAAAACAGCAGAATGGATCTATGAAGTACAAACTGATGTATTAAACTGTGGAACGGAATTCTACTAAAGTGATCACTCTAAACTGCAGCATACTTGAATATACTGTATTGTGGATTTTTGTATTAAATTGCAGAATGAAATTCCACAGAACTGCCAATTTTGCAGCTGATGTGTATCAATGGCGGCCTGTGATAATGGCGACCATGGTAGAGTACTTTCAAAAAAGGTGACTTAATCACGGTGCCTGTGCACAGGGCTACCAGGCAGGGAGGGCGACCGGATGGGGGTTGTGCGAATACAGAGACAGGATGTCACTATGTATACATGAGCATGGGGGGGTGGGGAGAGACCACTCCATGTGATGGGCAGAAGGGAAGGGAGGGTTTGTGGGGTGTAGTGTGGTGGGGGGCTGCCAAGCTGGCTGTGTGGTGTGGTGGGTTGGTGGCAGGCTGGGGTTGGGAGGATGCTGGGTTTGGTTCTGCGCGTGCTTGGGGTTTTTGCACTGGGTCGTTTATTTTTTCCTTTACTTTTGCACCCCCCTGAAGTTGAGAATCCTTTAGTAGGGGGGTGTGGGAGTGCATAAAAAATGAAAGAAATCCTAAGTCTCCAGTGCCCTCATGATGTTCGCCATGAGTGTACATCGCCAAAATTGATTTTAGGCAATGTACACTCACCCAAATGGAGATCACTTTTCCACGATCACTGTTATCACATGAAACCATACCAATCTGAAATTCAGCCAGAAAATTTAATGGAAGGGAGCAACAGTTTTTGGAAATCATCTGGAAAATTTGGTTTTTGCCAACGTTGAAATCTGGGGATATTTTGCAAAATTTATGAAATGTCATTACATTTTCACAAATTTGGCATTTGAAGTTTCTACCCAGCACGATGCATCAAAAACTCGGGTTGTATGGTAATCTGGATGGCTCAGTGGATTGGTAAGGGATTAAGGAGGTTTTCACCTTTAGGTCACTGGTTCAAATCCAGCCATGGTCAGTTGCAGCCAAAAGCAATTATCAACTGCAGGCTGCTGAGTGGTCTATGTGAAATGAGTTGAGGTGGTCTCAGTTCTGTTCCATGGGGGCAGGTGTCCACATCACAAAACCATCAACACAACTGGTACTAATTGGCACCCTTGTTGGCAGTCTCACATAAGAAGCCAAGGACTGAAGGGTAATGGAGTCTGAACTGCCTTCTCACCTACGAGGTGTCCCTCAATGGCAGGGTTTAGACACACTGACAAAGTGTGTTGGAAGCCTGCACTGTGATTGTCTGTGTTGTACTTGTCATGTGGATAAGAAGGGGACTTCAGGTTCCAGTCCTGGCAATCCAATGCCTTTCATGAGGACTAACTTCACACACAGGAAAAAAAAATCTTACAAAAAAAACAAACAAACTATGGCTGTTATATTGGCTAGGAAATTTCTTGTCTCTGGAGGCCAGGATAGCTATAGTGCAATGAAACCTTATGCCCCTTTTAGACTGCTGGTCCTTAATTTGTGATTTTCATCTTGCTACTCCATTTACAAATAAAAGTTTGCTTTATAATAAAATTGGCAATTTTGCCTTCATGGTCAATCAAGATACCTATGACTGTCACCCTTTACTTATCTAAATCAGCTCCCACTAAAGTCGTATTATACTTACAGTATGAACGTATTAGAGCATAGGGTTTTGGAGCATGGCATACAGTACTTTGCTGTCTAAAATCATATTTGGAGCAATGAACCAACAGTATGAACCTTTGGTCCTCAGAGACAATTTTGTTAAGAATACTGCATCTTTTATTTATTTATTTCTTTATCTTGAATTTTGCAAACCAGAATAGCCTCATTTAGGGGCCATGCCTGTTTTTCAAGAGAGTAAGATAGTCCTGGGACATTACAGTAGGAGAGTTACTATGAATAAATTACATAGAAAAAAGTTGCATTGATAAACATACACCTACAAAGTATATGTATATGTGTGTGTATATATATATATATATTTGCAAAAATCTTTGTTAATGCTCCAATTAAGGTCAAAGTAACAAAAGTTGGGAAATTAGGTGTTAGGGACACCCCACCCTCCCCAACCAGGCAGGAGAGCAGGTGTGGGGTGTGCATTGGACTTCTCAAGATTAACACTCACCCCATTCCATCTGTAAGCAAGGTCAGATGTGTAGACATTATGAGAATGGGGTGAGCATTAGGCTTGAAAAGCCCAAGGCACACCCCACACTTGCCATCCTGCCTGGTTTGGGAGGGTGGGGTGTTAGAGAACCCTAACACTTCGTTTTCCAACTTTTGTCACTTTGACCCTAACTGGAGTATTAATTAAGTTTTTTGCAACTTATTTCCTTACTTTTTAGATAGTATAAAAGTATCCTTATTTTACTGTGGGACCATCCCTCCGTAGATGTGTATATGTATATAGTTGTGGAAGCACAGGGCCCCTGGGTCCTGTGCTTCCATTTATAGGACAACAATGACCAGATTATCAGCATAGCCATTTTATTACCCCACCTCATGTACCCAGTACAGAAAATTTTCAAATCTCCATCAAAATGCAATTCTACACAACTGCAATGCCATTCCACACCACAGGTGTGAAAACACATTTTGGCCAGGATTTGAAAAATAGTTGTGAGATACATGACGTGGGGTAATAAATGTTGATGATCTGGGGTAAAAATATTTAACATTTCTGAAGTTATGAGCAAGTGTAGTGAAATTGCAATAAATGGTCATAACTTTGCCTTTTTTTCATATTTGACCTCAAATTTTCCAGTCTTTTTATGACCCTACAGGACCTCATAAACCTCATAGGAGAACATTTTCAAATCCGTGCCAAAATGTTATTCTGTGCCTCAGGTGTGAAAACATATTTTGGGCAAGATATGAAAAATGACAGCTGTACTGTTCATGAGGTGGTGTGAAAAATATGGCCATGTTGACAATTTGGATTCAAAATATTGAAAATCACCAAAGTTATGCATGTGCATAGTCATTTTGAGGAATTTTTTCACTACATTTTTAACATGGCCTTTTTGGGACTGCACCTCATGAACACTGTGGTAAAAGTTTGTTATTCGGTCCCGAAAGGTGATTTCTTGCAGTGACTGGGAAATCACCTTTCAGGCCCAATTAATCAAATGGCAGTGCCAGTGTTCATGAGGTGAGGTCCCAAAAAGGTCTTGTTAAAAATTTGGTAAAAAAAATTCCTAAAAAAGGCAAAGTTATGAACATAAGTTCAAAACACTATTGAAATACATTATACAGCACTTACCTTGATTCCTCAGTTCACAGTTCAGCTTTGAAGAGTGCAGAAGATGACAGCCTAAGACCTCCGGTGGTAAGTATAAGGTGGGGGGGTGAGGTGGTGGGTGCACAGTGGAAGGATCGAGATAGGGGAGGGGGATGGCGGGGACAATGAGGGACCATTTTCTTTTTTTCAGGTTAAAAAAGGCATTGGGAGACTGTTTTCTTTTTACAGATTTGAAACAAATAAATATTTTGGAACACTGGGGGTGGGATCCCCACTGTCCCATACTTCTGGGGGGGTCTCTAAATGCTGACACAGGATTAAGTCCCCCGATGTTGGCTATGTAATAAAAAAAGAGGCTGGGGGCATCAAATTAAATTAAATTAAATCAAATAAAACAAATAAACCATGGAGTAGGGGATAGCAATTGAAGGGAAGGGGTTGCTACTAGAAACCAGAGAATATATTAGGGGGACAGTGATCAAGGATTGAGGGGTGCCGCTAGACACCAGGGAAGTGGTGGCTCACAACTCACACTGCAGCCCGCATCAGGAGTTCAGCTGCGACTGCAGAGCTAAACAAATCTGTGGTTCTCATTCAGAGAATTTGGCAGAAGGCTTCTCTCATTAAGCTGGGCACCTGGGATTTTCGGTGCCCAGAAAAAGTATTTCCGATCCTAATTGTGAAAACCAAAAAACAGAATCTAGTCAAACAGGGCATGTTTAGCCAGGTTCTGGTGTTTGATTTGTAAAATTACTAAATTTTTATATACTTTCTACACTTTTTAGTCTGTGAAAAAGAAAAACAAGATGGCAGCTGGTGAAAAAGAATTTTTCCCTCATGAAAAAGGATTTTTTCCACACGAAAAAGGAATGGATCTTGCAAGAAAGAATCCTTTTTCGTAAGTTCAATCCTTTTTCGAACTTTGACCCTCTATTCTGGACAGTGATCTTCCCTTTAAAAACAATGGGAACTTAAAACTTGAATAACATTGCAACAGATTAATATGTTTTCACCAAACAAAGCATGGTAGTTCTGCTACCCAAACTGTATCTACCACAGAAAAATCACACCAAAATTCCATACTGTCTGAATGCAAAGTGATGAGGAAAAACGGCCAAAAATCATGACTTTTAAAGTTTTTGCATGATCTAGATCTCAGAATTTGTACATCCAACTGGAATTAAACTTATCGCATCAAGAGATCTATCCCACAGGACAGCGCATGCCAAATGTTGTACAAATCCATTCATCAGTTGCAAAGTTATTAAAGTGAAAAATCTGAGGTTCAGCATTAAACAGGCTACTCAACCCTGCTTATAGGAACATGAACATGCTCCTATAATATGGTATGTTCAGTGATTACATTGGAAAATGTCTAGGTGGTGGAACCCTCACATCTGGAATTCTAGGTGGTGGAACTCTCCAATAACAGTCAATGGAGAGAGATGACAGAGGTGGTGGAACTATCATACAATGTTTTAAGAGGTGGTGGAACTGAGTTCCAGTGGGATCCTACCCAATTTAACCCCTGGTTATAGTTTTTGCAAAAAAAACTTCATTAATGCACCAGTTAGGCTAACTCAATGCCACAAAAGTAAGGAAATGTGACGTTAGGGTTTCCAGCCCTAACAACCAACCCCAACCCCCAAGCAGCAAAAAGAAATAACATTAGGGTTTTGGGTCTCCAGAGTCTTGGTGAACCAGTGGTGGGGTCTTTCTTAGGGGTTATCAATCCTAATGATCACCATTTCCCCCCAGCCTGTAGCTGCCAATCCGAAACACTAGGTACAGCTCCAAGTCACTGCCTCATAATGATACACTCTTCAAAGGTAGTGAAGTATGTCTCGCCACAGGTTGCCAACACAATTTGTTGTAACTTTCTTCATGCAGGGCCCTGTGGACCCTGCATGAAGATAGAAGATCATGTGTGATGTTTGCTCAGGGAATGGGGTGGACATTAAGGTTGACAACACCCGAGGAAGACCACACCACTGATTTGCCAAGACTTTGGAGAACCAAAACCCTAATATTTTGTCCTTTTGCTGCCTGGGAGGTGGGGTGGGTCATTAAGGTTGGAAACCCTAATGCCACATTTCCGTTCTTTTGTAGTGTTGAGTTATCCTAACTGGTGCATTAACCAAGTTTTTTGCAAAGAATTTCCTTTCTTTTTGAGATAGTGGAATTGTATCCCCACTCATGCAGGACCCAAAGGGACCTGCATAAACAGATGCAGATGCTCTGCAAGAAGAAGAAAAGACTTTGTCCACCTAAAAAAGTGCAGGGCCTGCAAATTGCAGGTCCTACAGTTTGGTGCAACTACTGATGGGAAGACATCATGGGGCTGTCTGGTGTGCTGTGGAAGTGCAGGCCCTGTGAAGTTTGGAAAAGGATAGTTGCTGAATGAGGGGTAACTCTGTTGAAGTTGGAGTGGTCGTGATAGTACTGACAGGAGTAGAGTTGGTGGAATCAGGCTGAGGTTCTTGCATGAGATGGAGCCAGTCCCCTGAAGACAAACAAATAAACTTTCTGATGTTGGCACCCTTGGAAATGACCACTGGCTCATCTGTGAAGTTGCAGCATTTTTGAAAGACTGCACCATCATGCACCACCTATAAGGTATTTCCTGGAAGGAGACCTGATGAATGCAGCATGGGGGATCCTGTGACGATGCCAACAACACCTTGAGGAAGTGGTTCACTTCGAATCTTGGCAATCAAAACCATTTCTGACTGAGGAGGCACAGTGACTGAGTCTATAGCTGCGAGTTGCCTCTGAGGATCTAGCGACAGTTTGCTTGAGGCAAAGTCTAGGATGGCTTTGTGAGCTTTGAGAAAGTCCAGGCCTAGAATTATTGCAGGTTGAAGATCAGGCACTATATAAAACTTGACAGTAGCTTGCTGTGAGCCAAAGTGGAGCTTGAGATGGACCATGCCTGTGATAGGTACTGTAGCTGTACTTGCTGTGATAATGTACTTTATGTCCGGCTGGAGAGACATTAGGTATATGATGAATAGCTTGGTTGTCTAGAATACCGCTGTTGATAACTGATATTTCTGCTCCAGTGTCGACCAAGACATGCATAGACTAATCTTCAATGGTTTCAGGTACATAGTTTGCTAGGAGAGGTGATCAGATGACAGGTACCTTTGCTCTAGGAAGTGAGTGTGTACCAGAGTTCACAGTTGGAGGAGGTGTTTTGTTTCACTTGTGAGAGTCAGGGGGGCGATCAGTTGCTGTGTTCCCCTGGTCCTGAGAGTAGTTGCCATTATCTTGCTGATTGTGCAGCAGTGGGTGCCTGTGGTTCTCTTGATTTCTGTAGTACTTTAGCTTTCGCAGACAGCGGCAGTACGTCCCCTGCATCCACACCATTCGTGAAGGTGGAGGTGGATGAGGTCACTATTGAATTAGGTGAAGAACATTGACAGAGGTAGTAGAAGCAGTTCAGCTGCAGTGCAGAGTATTGATACTTGTAGTGAGCATCTCTATCACTGATTGCTACTAGACACATGTTGCGAGTGTGGCAAACTGTGCCACTGAGGTGCTTGTACACTGGACTGAGGTGCTTGTACACTGGTAGCCTGGGACATTGCTATGGATTGTTGTGCAAGTCATGCCGCTTGGATTGTGTGCATCCAGGTTGCTGGTTTCTGTTGGATTACATAAAGACAGAGTTGAGGAAGCAGTCCCCAGACAAAGGTGGTGATTTGTTCTTTCTTAGCTTTCTGTAGGTGTTTGCATTGAGTCTCAACGTCCACAATGAAGGCTTCAAGAGATTCTGAGGGTTGCATGGTGTGCTTCCACAGCTGTTGCTCTAATAACCAGGGTGGGTGTGCTTGGAGAAAATGGGCTTTGAAGGTTGCGTACAGTGTGGCAGCATCTCCCTTGACTTGGTCTGGAAGTGCGTTGAACCAGGACATGGCAGTCCCTCTCAGAAGCAAGTGCAAGGCATTGGAGATGCGAAAGGGATCAGTCCAACCACTGAAGGAAATCCATGCTTGGAAATGTTCTGGTCAGTCAACCGTGTCTTCATGAGGCAAAGCTGAGAAGAGTACTAGTGGTAGGCTGGTATGGACCATGGACTGTGGTGAAATAGCTTTAATGTAGACCAGGCCATCTTGAATTTCTTGTATAGCTGGTGCTCCTTGAGCAGAAATAGAAGACTGAATGTCATGGAGGACTGTTTCGATTTTGTAGCCCCACGCCCTTGAGGTGCCATGTATGCCTGTCAGTCAGAGATTTAGTCAGTCTGGGGCTTGTCCTCATGAAGAGAACATCTGCTGTACAGCAAATAAACCTGCCTTATTCTTTATTTTATACATCCAACTAGTTATTTGCACGGTCCAGATGGGATCCTCACCAGCAGCAACCGAAGGGGCTGGCAGACCACAGAGAAGGTAAGGGGTCTTTTAGTGATGGACCAAATAACTGAAACACCACACAAGCGAGCATAGTAAAATTTCAATCCATGTGCATAGCTTTTCCATTTTTACATACTTTGACCCCAAATTATCAACATAGCCTTCTTATGATGCCACCTCATGAACAAGGGTGATAAAATATTCAAATCCTGCCTGAAAGGTGATTTTGTTAAGCAACAACAAAAATCACTTTTTGGGCCAGATTTGCATAATTCCACCACCATTGTTCATGGAGTGGGGTCGCAAAATGACTATGTTGAAACTTTGGACAGAAAATATGCAAAAATGCCAAACCAAAGTTATGCATCAAAGTTGAAAACCCCATTGAAATACATTGAACCGCACTTACCTTAGTTTCTCATATTGCCGTTAGCTGTTCCAGCAGCAAGACGTGTCTTCCATCAGAGAGTGGATCTTCACCCTGTGACCTGTTCAAGTGAGTGAGGGTATGTGGGGATGTACTAGGGGGTGTGGTGCTGGGTGCTGAGTGGGGGATGTTGGGTGGGGGTCAGATTGGCAGTGGATCATTTTCTTTCTTGCAGGTAAAAAAAAAAGAAAAACATCAAGGGATTGTTTTCTTTATTTCAGTGTAAGGATGGTGATTATAGGGTGGGGTGCCACTAGACACCAGGGAAAGACACAAAACCAAAAAGAATGACAATTGGAGGGTGGGAGTGCCACTAGATAGCAGGAAAAGACACAGAACCAAAGGGGATGACAGTTGGAGGGTGGGGGTTGCCTCTAGACAGCAAAGAAAGACAAAAACAATGGAGACGGTGACCAGAGTGTAGGGGTGCAACTAGACACCAGGGAAGGAAAACAAAACAACAGGGATGGCGATCTGAAATACAGGGTGCTGCTAGACACCATGGAAAGACAAGAAAATAATGGGGACAGTGATAGGAAAGGGGGTGCCACTAGACACTAGGGAGAGGCAACAAAAAATTTGGACATCAATCAGAGGGTGAGGGGTGCCACTAGACACCAGGGAAAGACAACAAAACAACAGGGGTGGTGATGGGACAGTGGAAGGTACCACTAGACACCAGGAAAAGACAACAAAACAATGAGGACACCAGGGAAAAACAACAAAACAATGGGGATGGTGGTCAGAGGGTGGGGGGGTGCCACTAGATACCAGGGAAAGACAACAAAACAACAGGGACAGTGATCAGAGGATGGGGTTCCCATTAGACAACAGGGAAAAATTAACTCATTATAGGGATGGCGATCGGAGGGTGGAGCTGTCGCTAGACACCAAGGAAAGGTAACATACATAAACAGACAGCAATGGGAGAGCACTAGACATCAGGGAAACTGTGGATACCTGCTGTCACTGCAGCCCGCAGCACAAGTTGCAGCTGTGGCTGCATAAGTCAACAAAGTCTCACTGTTCTCATACAAAGGATGTGGGTGAACAGCTCCTCTTGCTAAGCTGGGCACCTGGGATTTTGGGTGCCCAGAAAAGGTAATTCTAACCCTTATTGTAAACAAAATCTAAATCAAAATCAAGCTAAACAGGGCCCATTTAGCTAGGTTCTGGTGTTTGTTTTTAAAATGCCAAGAGTTTTTATGTATTTAACATGGTTATTAATTTGTAGAGAATAAAAGATGGTGGTTCTCACGGCACAAAAAAAGTTTGATACGGTGCCAAGTAAGTGGTGAGAAACCCAAAAATGGTCCTGGCACATCCAATTTTTCATTCTGCACCAGAACATTAACTCAGAAACCCTACAGTGCATGCTCAGAATGGGAAAACACAAAACTTTAAAGCCTTGTAACTCTGTAACCATTTAATATTTTTTCACCAGACCTTTCAAAGGCACTACCTTAGGACATGCCACCTGTGCCCTGCACGTTTGGGGAAAACATTCCATTCCATGTAGGTGACAGCAAAAGAAAGGAACAACATTCTAAGTACAGGAAAAAAAATAGCCATCTACAGAAAAATGACATATGCGAATCTCAGAAACTGCACAAGCTGCCATCACAAAACTTTCCACAGATCAAGACCTTGGCTCCTAGCAGCATATGAAAAATGTCAACAAATGCCATCTAAGGGTGCCAGAGATATTAATGTGCAAAGTCCGAGGTTTAACACTGAACACCCAACTTAACCCTAACTATAGTGGTGCTATTGGCCACTACAATATTCTGAAATGCATTGACAGACAGTGGTATCTATAATAATGCAATACTTGGGAGTCATAGTATAAATATGAGTGTATAGATATATGATTTTGGAGGACTGAAAATTGTTAGGGGTGGGAATGCAACAGCAAGCGAGTAGGTGAGAGCAGTGAGTGATAATATGCCAAGCTTATAACCAGTAGTCAACAACTGCATAGGCTGTGTAGGTGAATAAATAAGGCTTGCTTAAAGATCATGTTATTCCTGAATTCTTTAGTACTTTCTGGTGATTTGTTCCAGCACAAGCCTTGTCACAAACAGCTTTATAAACTCTTGAGACATGAAGGAAGGGGAAGGAAATGGAAACTGACCTGATATGGCAGGTTTGTGTAGGTCAAGAAGTCCACCATGGCCTGGGTATCAAGTCCTTTATCTGTAGAGCTCCTACAATATGGAACTCTGCTCCTGTTCAGATTAGGTCTCTAACCTCCAATGCTGAATTCAGAGCAAAACTTGGTGAACATCTTTTGTGAATATGGTTTGTAATTGCTTTAACTGATTCTCTATTTAAGCAATGAGGCACTGCATGGGGTGTATTATGGTGGAATGACTGCCCACATTGAGTCGGTTGAAGCACAAGGCAAAACCAAATGCTTTTATTATTATTTTTCTTTTCAGTCGGGCTGTTGTGCTAGGTTAACAGCTTCTCTAAAGACACCTCTGAACCAATTGGGAGCCAGCATTCTTTCTAACCATTGTATAATGCTACCTAATATGCTTTAATTGTACTTCATATCAACTGTGTGTCAGTTGTTTGTATTATGTTTCTTGCTCTCTTTATACTCTTTATTTCACCTGATGCCTGGATCGGCCCTATAAAAAGGATCTGGTCACTGTGAGCTTACTGGGCAATTAGATTCACTAACTAATGAACTAACTAACTAACCAAACACATTCCAACGTTGCTTGTAATGTGTTTTGAACTCAACTGCATTCATTTTCATATTTCTTCTGTTTTAATGTTTAAGTTGGTCATGGGGCTAATGAGATCCAGATGGTTCAGTTGTGATGAGATACCATCATTGCATTCCTATATGTTCATTTGCCATTCCAAACTCTAGATTTTTCCCAGCCAAGTTATAATAAACAGCTTTAGCTTCCAATATTGTCAGTCCCTTGCCTTTTACAAATGATACATTTATCACTGAGAGTCAAGAAGGGAAAAAATACAGTTAAAAGAAAATATTAAGAACAATCATACTCTGTAGTTAAAGGCAGAACTCCATCTTTCATGTAAACACTTTCTTAACTTCATTTGAATGGGCTCTGCAAGACATCTTCTCAGGTCCCTTTTCTGTGAAGCTCTAGTTATAAAAATTACTGTATTGATCTAAAATACAGTTAACAAAAGAAAATATCAAGAACAGTCATACTCTGTAGTTAAAGGCATAGCTCCATCTTTCATGAAACACTTTCTTAACTTCATTTGAATGGGCTCTGCAAGACACCTTCTCAGGTCCCCTTTTCTGTAAAGCTCTAGTTATAAAATTACTGTATTGATCTAAAAATGGTGAAGTGCAAACTATGTAATGGTGTGAGATGAGATTCTCCAACAATGCAAGTGAGATCTCATAACATCAAGCAGATCAATGGCTTTCATAAGCTAGACTGATAAATAGGAAAGGCAATAATGAAGGCAGGAGAACAAGCCTGAGCCTGAGAAAACAATTTAAAGTGAATGAAATAACAACATCAATCAAAGAGCTGCCTCTCAAAGGCAACCAAGTCTCCCAGGACAAAGAAGAGCATTGCTTAAACCAAGTCTGAATAGCAGAGTAGCTTTCAATTAAGTTGCAGCTGATGAGGCAGCAATGGCAGGGCACAAGAACTCAAAACAGCTGCTGGATTTGCTCTTCATTCAGCTGACTTTCTGGAAGGGTAAAGCTTTTTTTCACTTTCATTGGCCTTTTGCTGAGCAATCCAGCAGTGTTCCCAATGCTGTGTGCACAACCCTGTGTCACTGGGCTGTGCAAGGCAAGCCAATCAGCTACTACCGTTTAAATCTTATTGTTTGCTCCACTTTTTAGTGAGACTTCAGTAAAGGAAACTTTCCAAAACAGCCAGACTTGTTAAGAAAAACTTTTATCATTATTAGCAATACCATTCCAGCTCTCTTTAATATGAACTGTGGAAGAACTATATTGGGAACTATTTGGGATGCAACTTGCATTATAAGTCTAATTAAATATTCATGAGCCTAACATGGCTCCTGATAGGCTACTGGATCAGTCATTAACATTTTAGTAATGACTGATCCAGCAGCCAACTGATGCTGTGTGGCATGCATGGCTCATGCCATTCTGCTTAAAACCTTAATTTACTAAAAAAATAAATGGGGGAAAATAACATTGTTATTGCTATTAGACTTATAATCACAAAAATAACCTTTAAGTAGGCTATTACCTTGGATTAACGACTGGCTGGAGAGAGGTGTCCCTCAGTTGCACCTTGAGCTACTCATCCCCCAACCAGTAATAATTAATCCCCTATTACTCTTGCCAGATACTGCAATTTCTCATTGTTTTCTTCCTTCATTGTACATTGCCAGTTTTCATATGTATTCTGTATATTATTCCATAACAGCCCCTGTGTCTGCTATTGATCATGGGGGCTATGCACATATGAGTGGAAAGTATGCACCAGAGGTGCGTACCCCACCTGCATAGCTCTTCACCTCCAGACAGGTGGGAACATGCTGGTATGCATTAATGCTGGCCACCTGTCCCCTGACCCCACCCTCCTAGCATGTAGGACTGAGCAGGGTGGATGGGGGTGGAGTAACAGACTTAGGTGAGCAGTCAATCAGTTGCCCATCCTGGGTCCCAGATTAGATTGTTGCACTGGTAGGTGTGGGTCCATGTGCATGAATAGCTAATGCAAGCACTCAGACCAGCGTGGCCATGCCCTGATGTCCAGTGGTCCCTGCTGCCCAATAACCACCCCATGGCACATCCCAGCACACATCAGAAATCCCCATCCCCCAGCACAGCACCTCCCCATCCCGTATGCCAGCATACCACACCAACACACAGCCGAGACCTGGCCCCTGTCAATTTAGTGAGTACCCCCCCACAAAAACACATACAAATGTGCCCTGTCCCAGTCTGTGTGTATAAACCCCTCCCCTCCACTGGATCTCTGTCGTGAAGGACCCATCAATCTACAACAAAACCCCTACCACCCCCGACCCATAATCTCAGTTCCTCAGCCCGCTCATTGGTAGACAGTTGCCCCCCGGTGCACTGACATTACCACCCCATCCCTCATATTTGCATGTCTATGCTGTGGCTATGGATGGTCAGCAGCACATCTCTCCACACACCTCCTTGGCTGCTGGCCATCTAGCTGATGCTGGGGGTGCAATGCTATAATAGAATGTGTGCTCCCACCACCAGTTGGACAGCCGGCTACCAAGGAGGTGTGCGGTGGGATGTGTCACTGGCCATCAATAGGTGTGGTACTGACATGCAGGTATGGGGGGGTTGTCGGTGTCACTGGGGATGGGGTGCCACTTTTTACCAATGTGCAGGCTGAGGAACCAGGATCGGGGGTCAGGAGGTGTTGGGGTTCGTTGTACATGGATAGGTCCTTCACAACAGGGCTCCATTTGGGGGGGGGGTTTATAGCAACTACAGGGATGAGGCTCTGATGTGTGGTGGAGGAGGGTGTATGCACAAAGATGGGGACGGGGCTCTGATGTGTGATGGAGCAGTTTATGCACAAAGACGGGGATGGGGCTGTCATGTGTGGTGGGGGTTTATGCACACAGATGGGGACAAGGCATATGTGAGTGTGTGAGGGGGGGTTATGACTAAACCAACTGGGGCCAGGTCTTGGATGTATGTTGGGGGTGGGATGACATCCAAGATGGGGGCAGGTGTTCTGTTGAGGGGGGTTGTAAATGGCTGCCTGGCCCTGACAGGGGTCCTATGTGCATGCGGTATGTATTGCAGTTACAAAATGGTTCCCCTGCCATATCAATGCCTGCCAACGCCCCCCTGTGTGCAGCACTACATGCCTTTGTAAATGGTGCATGGTGAGGGCACACCCCTGTGACCCTCCCTGAACCGCCCTGCTGCATAACTGTCCATGCGACCAGGGAATCGGGTGCTCTGGCCAGTGCACCTTTGGTGAATGTTGCCGGGGATCTGGGTGACACCGCTGTGTGTCATTCCCACATTTCTATGCCAACATGCCCAGTTTCTGTGACACATTTCCATAGTGCATAGGACCCCATATTAGTAAGCATGGGCTTTATCCACTATGCCAACATGCCATGGAAACCGGGTGCGTAGGCATGGATATGTGGAAATTTCATGCAGTGGGGATCCCATGGATCCCCAGCGGTATTCACTAAAGGTGCACTGGCCAGGTGCGCACCCAATTCCTTGGTCGTATGGGCAGCTATGCAGCAGGGTGGTCCAGGAGGAGTGATGGGGGCTTGCCCACACTGTACACCATTCACAAAGGAGCAAAATACTGCTCACAGGAGGGCATAGGCAGGTGCCGGATTTGGCAGGGGGAACTCTACCATAACTGCAGTCCACACCATGCACACACAGGACCCCACTGGGGCCAGGCAGCCATTTACAAACCCCACCAACAGAACCCCAACCCCCCCATCACATATGCCAGCCCACCCCCCCAACACACAACCGAGACCTGGCCCCAGTAGGTTTAGTGAACCACACACACACACACACACACACACACACACACACATATGTGCCCCATCCCTGTTTGAGCTGAAACCCCCCATGAACATATGTGCCCCATCCCTGTCTGTGTATAAATCCCCTACCACACATAAAGCCCTATCCCTGTCTTTGTGTATAAACCCCAACCACACATCAGAGCCCCATCCCTGAACCCCCCACCACACATCAGAGGCCTGTTCTTGTAGTTGTTGTAACCCCCCCAATCGGAGTCCTGTTGTGAAGGACCCATCCTTGTACAATGAACCCTGACCACCCCCGACCCCAATCCCGGCTCTTCAGTCCGTGAATTGGTGGACAGTGGCACCCCACCCCCATGGTACTGAAAACACCACCACCCTGTCCCCAGTATCTGCATGTCAGTGTCCGGGCTATGGACTGCCAGCGGCACATCCCACTGTACACCTTCTCGACCGCCAGCTGTCCAAATAATGCTGGGAGCACGCTGCCTATTATAACAGTGCTCTCCCAGCATGAGTTGAAAGGCTGGCTGCCTAGGAGATGTGCAGATGAATGTATCACTAGCCATCCAGAGCCACTGCACAGACATGCAGGTACAGGGGATGTGGGGTGGTGATGTTGGGGCTGCAGGGAGTGGGGTGCCACTGTCCACCAATGAGTGTGCTGAACAGCTGGGATTGGGGGTTGGGGGATGGTCAAGGTTTGTTGTACATGGATGGGTCCTTCACGATGGGGCTTCAGTTGGGGGAGTTTACAACAACTAAGGGGACAGGGCTCTGATGTCTGGTGGTGGGGGTTACACACACAGATGGGGATGGGGCACATATGTGTGTGTCTGTGTGAGGGGTGGTTCTCAATAAACCAAAAGGGGCCAGGTCTCGGCTGTGTGTTGTTGGGTGGGCCAGAATGTGGGATGGGGTGGGTGCTCTTCTGGGGGGGGTGGGGGTTTCTGCTGTGTGCTGGGATGTGCCATGGGGTGGTTATTGGGTGGGGAGGACACTGGACATCAGTGCATGGCTATGCAGGCCCAGGTGACTGAGTTAACTATTGATGCACCCAGACCTGCGCCTACCTGCACAAGGGATCCATTCTGGGACCCAAGATGGGCAACCAATTGGCTGCCCACCTGGGTGTGTTAATCCACCCCATCCACCCTACGCAGTCCTGCACATGGGGGGAGCAGGGTTGCAGACAGGTGGCTGGCTTTAGTGCATACCGGCATGTTCGCACCTGTCCACGGGCGCAGAGCTATGCAGGCAGGGTACGCGCCTCTGGCATGTACTTTCCGCACGTTCATGCATAGCCCCCTGTATTTGTAAAATTCTGTAATAAGTATCTGAACCATGATGTACTACCTCCTGTGTCTGTGCTTTTGCACCTGGGTCATGCCTGAAAAAGTCACTCAATGCCAGTGCACTCAGCTGGTCAACATATCCCCATCTAGACCAAGAAATGACCTACCAATTCCATATCGACACAATAACCAGATCCACCCATCAAAAGCTTGGCCTCCTTTTCTGCCTAGGGAACTCCTTATCCTCTATTGCATGTAGTGCAATTGCCTGCTGCAATCTCCTTCCATCCATCCTATATGGGGTTCCACTTCTGCAGTTCCTCCGTGAGACGGAATATAATAAACTCTCTGTACTCTATAACCGAGTGGCCCGTTTCGCCACTAATTCCTCCCCTAGGAGACATCATTGCGAGGCCCTAAAGGAGCTAAACTGGCCCAATCTCCATCATGAGCTAGCCTATCCCATTGCCTGCCTAGCTTTCAAGTTTATTTACCTAGGTCCCCCTCCCCATCTCAGAGGACTTCTTTCCCCCAGAAAATATACCAGAACCCTGCGATCAACTGCAAGTCACCCTCTCGTCATCCCTAGAACATGCTTAAACCATGGCAAACGCTCCTTCAAATTTGCTGCCCCTTACCTATGGAACTCCCTACCACCTGGCTTGACAAACTCACCCACTCTCCCTCAGTTCAAAAATGGACTCAAACTATATCTTCTCAATCTTAGTCTCTATGGCTGTAACCGCTAGCTCCCCAGACCAGTCCCGCTGGCCATTGCACTGCTTTGACCTCTCCCTTTGACTTAACATGAAATGTTAATATGGACTCTGATTACTGGCGGAACTTATGTACATACTGTATATAATGTGTGAGGTCTAAACATACTGTTTATAATATGAGTCCATATGTGAACCCTTCTGCTACCCTTGTATAAATGATATCATTGTACTATGGTGTAACAAATGTAACTAATGTAATTCTTGTTTCTAGTGTCCTTTCTGTAACTAACTCCGGGTTGCCCCTGAAAAAGGGACCATTGGTCTCAGTGGGTTTACCCAGTAAACAAAATCTAAATAAATAAAGTGAAATAAATAAATCCCTCAGAAATGACCAGCTTCACTTCATTATTGCTTAAACACTAGTTATCAAATGTCTGGAGTAGGACATTAGGACTGAGCCACAGTAGTAGCACATGGGTGAGTGAACTATGATGATCAGACAAATTTCTGCTTACCCAGGGACTCACAAGGTGACCTGGAGAGCAGGAGGGTGGGTAGGGAACCCTTATATGCTGGTACATGACGGGGGCAAGACTTGATGGACCTACAGTGACAGTCCCTTGTAGCAGTAGTAGTAGTAAAAACTTTTATTCAAGTAAATGAATTGGAAGCTCAGCTGAGACAAGCTCATTTTCATTGAGGTCCTGATTTACAAGTACTTCAGTTGTTATTACATAGTCATATTTCAGTTATTGCATAGAAAACACAGTAGCACAATTTAGTACAGACACATTTTAAATATACATAAACTAAATACAAATATAAAATGTCAATCCCAGGTCCTATTTAGTTCTCCCCTCCCTAAACCAAGATTTTATTTGTGCAATATGTTTCTTCCCATCTTTTTTTCTGATTGAAACAGGTAATGAATTCCATAGATACGGTCCTTTGTCAAAAAAATGAGATCTTCCTATTTCTGTGTAACATCTGGACAGATGATATTCTGTTCTGTCTGCGGATCTAAACCCTGCCTTAATCTCTCTGTTTAACCTGTTAATAATGTAATCTGGTGCCCGGATATTCAAACTGTGCCAGGCTGTGGCACAAGCCTGGGCACTGCTCAACTTTGTTGTGGAGGGGTGTGGCCTGGGTGATATTCAACGGAGCTGTGCTATGGTGCAGCAGCTTAGAATATCGCACCCTGGCCACCCCCACTGTGCATGGCGCAGTGGCACTGCACCAGCGCAAGTGGCCAGAGTGGAGCATGGAGATGCGCTAGCGCAAGTGCCATTGCGCCACGCACAGCACCTGCGATATTCAAAAGGGGACATGCAAATGGGGCTATAATTTATGCAAGGCACACAGGGGGCCATTTGCATCTCATTACGGCCCCATTTGCATGCCATTAGCATGCAGGTGCGCTGATCCCCGATGACTTGCTCATGGCGCCTTGCTAGGCAGCAGCCGTTGGGGACCAACACCCCCTGCAGCCCGATCGCAGACATTAGTGTAAAAGAACCCCCCCCGTCCAATATCCCTGGTGGTCCAGTGGACCGATCGCCACCCACTCGCGGGCATCTGTAACACATAAAATACCCTACTACCCTGGTGGTTCTAGTGTACCCCCCCTACCCGCCCACTGGGCCCCACTGCCGCTCCCCCATCAGCCGGAGGCAGCAGCACCCCACCCGCCTGCTGCCCCGCCGCCTGCCGATTAACAGCAGAGCTGCATGCCCATTGGTTCACAGCATGAGCAATGGGTGTGCAGCCTATACCATACTACTTCCAGTTCAGATATAATAAATAATAATAATAATAATTTTATTTATATAGCACCTTTCGACATCTCAAGGTGCTGAACAATTTGAACAATTCAATCATTGCATACACAAACATATACATAAAATCAGCATGCCACGAGATAAAATATATAATAATAAGATCCAGAGCATTAATAAATAATTAATTATCTAAAAAAGCCATGTTCCACAGATAAGTTTTCAGCTCTTTTTTAAAGAGTTCCACGGAGGTGCACTGCCGAAGCCGGCATGGTAGAGAGTTCCAAAGAGTGGAAGGTCTTCCAATCATTCACATATCTGACTGAGTAGTACGGTATGGGTTGCACACCCATTGGCTCATGCTGTGAACCAATGGGCATGCAGCCTCACCCAGCTGTCAGTCGGCGGGTGGTGGGCAGCAGGCGGTGGTGCTGCCGCCGGCGCTGACGGGGAGCGGGCGTGGGGCTCAGTGGGCGGGTGGGAGGGGGTACACTAGACCACCAGGTAGTAGGGTATTTTATGTTACAGATGCCTGCAATCAGCGGCGATTGGTCCACTGGACCACCAGGATATTGGACATGGGGGTATTATACTGATGCCCGCAGTCGGGCACATAGAGGTCCACTGGACCACCAGGATATAGGAGGGGATTTCACTACAGGTTGCCCATGATGGGGCATGGGGGCCGCCAGGTGCAGCATGAGTTCAGGCCACCCACATGTGGCAGCTGCCTGTTGCCTCTGCAATGTGGCAGCTCTCACCTGTGGGTGGCCATCACTTGTTCCTTTTTTTTTTTGGCTTAACTTTGTGCAGGCGCAGGTAGGGGTTGCGCATACATGACTCTGCACATCCCAGGCTGAATATCGGGCTGTGCAGGTTATGCATGGGCATGCCCCCCCACCTGTGCCTGCATACATTACTGATGCGCTCTGCATCGGATTTGTGCCATGACTTCTTCCTTTGAATATCTCTCCGGCAAGAGTCATTGTTAGCATGGTGCAAATACTGTTGCACCATGCACAACCTTTTTGAATATCTGGGCCCCGGACTTCATTTCTAAAGCATTTATCCATATAAATTATTGCATTGAGTTTTCTTCTATCACTTAGAGAATAACAATTTATTGCCAGGTATAGTTCTCTTATATGGGTTCTTGTAGGTGTCATAGTAATATAACGTGAACGTTTATTATAAATAACATCTAATCTTCCTAGTATGGAAAGATTCACACCAATTAACATTATGTCTCCATAATCCAATAAGGGAACTATAGTGGTGTTAGTCACGTTTTCGAATTGATTCTGTTGTACAATGTTTTATTCAGTACAATTGTAACCTTGGTTACTATACTAAGATGATGCTACAGTAGGATGCACCCCTTGCAGAAAGGGCCATATTCTTATCAGAGGGCCTTATATGTGAGACCCAGACACTGCTCACTAAAAAGGCCTGTGTTCAAAGTCCCAGTATGGGATTGTCAGGTCTGGAAGGTCTTCCAATCATATGAGTGCACCAGCAGAGGATTAGGAGAAAGAGAAGAAGAAGAGGAAGAGGAAGAAGAGGAAGAACATTTGTGTGAGCTAAGCTGAAAACACTTTACGCACCTCTGCCACTACCTGCCACAGTTTTCCCAAGATGCCTTGGATGGTGCAATCCATGACTGGATCACTTACTCTATCATGCTGCCACTAACCTTGTTTCTTCTCTCTCAGGGCTGTTCCTTTTGAGTCCAACCCCATGCAGAACAAGTTCAGGTTGTTGCTCACATAGTACAAGGCCTCTTGAAAACAGCAGATGGGGGGGATTCTGCTTTTTCCTTATCATCCACTTCACAGTCTTTGTCTGCTCCCCTCAGCCTCACAGCTCCCCCTCATCTTTCTTTCTTCACTTATATACCTAAAAAAGGTCTTGTCTCCCTTTGTTACCCCTCTGGCTATTCTTTCCTCCATTTGTGCCTTGCAATCCCCCTCACTGCCTTCTCTGCTTCCCTCTGCTTTTGCTGCATCTCTTTATCCTCTTCCCTTTACATCTCCTTGTATCTCCTGAATGCTGCCCTTTTTTCCACTTATCTTTGCCACCACCGCCCTTGAGAACTGTAATGGTCTCATTTTCTTCCTATTTTTTCTTATCTCATTTGTGCTAAGGTTTGTTGCCTTCGCTATTCAATCCTTTAATCTGGACCACTGTAACCCCCCCCCCCAACAGTGCATCACTGAGGCATTTTTCCTTTTTTTTTATCTGCCCACTTGAAGTCCAGCACCCTCGTCTTGCTGTCCTGATATTAAACTACTCAAGTCGGTGATCACGGCCCCCAGGTGGCAACCCACCCTAACATCCACAACACTGTCCCTGTTCTTAAGCAACAGGTCCAGTATTGCTCCATCATGAGTGGGTTCCTTGACTAGTTTCCTTAGGAAAGCCCACTACAAGGAATCCAAGATGACCCTCCTTCTAGCTGAGGCTGCAGTTGTGAAGCTCTAATTAACATCAGGTAGACTGAAGTCCCCTACCAGCAGTACCTCCCCCTTTACTGTCATTCTGCTAATGACTTCCCCACTTCTTTGTCTAGATCTTGCCCTGTGCTGGAGGTCTGTAAATCACTCCAGTATGAATGGAGGCTCCGAGTTCTGTCTTCAGGATGACCCACAATATCTCCAGCCAATCCTTATTTTATTTATTTATTTATTTGATAACTGGGTAGGTGCACTGGTCCAAAGACCTTTTACAGGCATGACCAGGGCCATATAGAATGGCACAGGAATACAACAAGTACATGAGCATATGATACAAGGCATAAGGAGACAACAATAAGTGGTCTCCCATCTACAGGGCCATTGACACAAATACCGCCCTGGAACAATTCATCATCATGTTTAATAAAGCCTGTAACACCTACGCCCTGCTAAAAAAGCACAAAGCTAAATCTCTCTGCAACCCATGGCTATCTGGTGCCCTCATAAAGAAGTTAAAACCTACGGACCATCTCTGGGAACTGGCTAGATCCACCGGGAAGCAAGCTGGCATCCAAAAATATTAAAGCGCACGGAATGTCTGCACCAAATCTATTCGCCAACAGAAATCAGACTACTACAAGAAAGCCCTCACTGACTCATGGGGAAATGGGAGAGCTTTCTGGGATAACATAAAAGACATCACTGGGAAGCAATTCAAATCACCACCGACCGTGTTCCAGGTTAATGGGAGAACTACACTGGACCATAAAAGCATTGCTGACACATTCAACAATGCTTTCACTGACCTTAGCAGTGTTCTTCCCCCTGATTTTTTCAATGACGGTGATGCTCCTTTATCTGCCCATCCCTCTCAAACCAACAACCCCCTCCCTTTCTACTTCAAAGCGCTAAGTAGAAATGAAGTCCTCAAGTATATCTCCAAAGCCATCTGCAACACCAGAACAAGCACAGATACCCTTGACCTGAAGCTTCTGTCTCTTACACTAGAGGAAGTCCTGGGGCCTCTCACCAGGATTTTTAATCTCTCCCTCTTATTCAGCCAGTTCCCAGACAAATGGAAGTCTGCAACAGTCACTGCTATCCATAAAAGTGGTGATAGGACCACACATGGGAACTACCGCCCAATCTCTATCCTTCCATCTCTCACTAAGGCCCTGGAGCAGATAGTAGCTGACCAGTTCACCGACTACCTAGGTAAATATAACATTCTCTGCCAGCAGCAACATGGCTTTAGAAAAGATCACAGTACTACCACTGCCCTACTTGAGTTCATGGGTGCCATCCACAACTCTCTGGACAACGATCTTCTAACTGGAACAATATTTATAGGCCTGACCAAGGCTTTTGACACCATCCACCATCGACTCCTGCTTGGTCACTTACAGAACACTGAGCTCTCCACTGAATCTGTTGCCTGGTTCAAAAGTTACCTGGGTAACCAGTCCCAATGTGTGAAAATTGTGGATGTTACCAAAGAGGTCTGCTCTGGTGTTCACCAGGGCTCCATCCTAGGCCCACTATTTTTCAGCTTGTTCCTCAATACACTCCTGGACTCTTGTGTTCAACAAATCATACTATACGCTGATGACGCAGTCATTCTTGCCTCCCATCAGGACCCAACCCACCTACAATGGAACCTTCAGCATGGCTTCACCTCAGTCGAGAACTGGTTCATAAAACATAAGTTGATCCTTAACCAGAAAAAAAACAAGACCATGGTTTTCAGCAGCGCCCATAGCAAACATAAGCATCTCCATCTCTTCATAACCACCAGCCAAGGTGGTCCTCTTGATCAGGTCAAATCCTTCAGATTTCTTGGGGTCACACCAGACTGCCACCTATCCTATGCTGCCCACATAAACAACGTTGCCAAAGCTGCGAACTCCAGACTGGGACTGCTCTACCGCTTCAGGCACCAACTAACACAAAAGGCCCTAGCAGCTGCTGTCCAGAGCTCCATTATCTCCCTGAATGACTATGGCCTTGTCATCTATGGCTCCGCCACTGCAACAGCACTCAGACGGGTAACTACCACCCCCAACAAGGCCTGTCGACTCATCACTGGTGCCAAATGTCTCACACACATGTGTGACCTCTACACTCAAACAAATTGGCTACAACTGGAAAATAGAATAAAATACCAAACCTGTGTGGTTGCAAAGAAAATCCAGATGAGCCTTGCTCTACCTGGAGCCTGTACCCTCCTTCAACTAAAAACTAACTGTCGAACCACCAGGGGATCAAAGCCACTGCTGTTTCAAATTCCTCGCTGCCGCACAACACAAGGCCAAAATACTTTGCCTATAGGGCCCCCACCTGGCTAAATGGTCTTGCTAGTGACACTACCTCTACTGCCTTGCTCGGTGCTTTCAAATCCAAGCTCTGAAATACCCTCATTGCCTCCAGCATCTGTGACTGCTCTGGCTGACAAAATCAGCAGTGCTCTTGATATCTGTTGTGAGGGACCTGGTCCCACCTTGGCCCCATTCTCGCACTTGCCCTCCTGGGCCCCCTTCTCATGCTCTTATCCCCCCCCCCCGACAATGCCACATTGGCCACTTGACCCACCGTATCTGACCTAACCACACTATCCCCCCATCCTCCCTCACCCTCCCACCCCATCCCTTGTTTCCGTCTGTTCTCTCTAGATACCCCCTATCTCTTTCTTCCCCTCCCATCCTCTTTCTTCTACTCCCTCGTTCCCCCTCCCAGCACATTATGGTTTGTGTCTTGTCTCTAAACCAATCCCAATGCCTTTTTTTTTCCTGTTGCAATTTTATGTTGTCTACTGTATCATGTGACATGGAACCTTTGTAAAAGAGCATTGGCTCAAAGGTACTTGTAATCCTAGATTCAAATAAACAAACAAATAAACAAGGTAGGTGAGAGAAATTACAGTACAATAATGCAAGACAAGTAACAGAATTGCACTAAAACTAGCTGGCAAGTTAAATACAAGTAAATACTATGAAATACAAGATAGAGGAAGGATTGCAGGAAGAGCGTTACTTTAAGGTGAGTGGACAGGGTGGGGAAAATGGAGCTCCCTCAGCCATAGGGGCAGGAACAGGTGGTGGAGGACAATAGGTGAGACCTGAGGAGAGAAAGGAAATGCTGTGAGGAGTCAGCGGTTCTGAGGGGGAGGGCAGGCTATACAAGAGGGCTGGGGCAATGCACGAGAAAGACCATTTGCCCATGCTAGAGGAGACATGAGGACAAATCAACATAACGCCAGCAGTGAGGCAGAGGTCCCAAGATGACACTTTTGACCGAAGGAGGAAGGGAGGAGAGAGGAGAAGTAGCTTGATTAATGATGGCTTTACCAACAGTGCTGGCTAGAAGTCGAAGATAGTTACGTTTAGTTGGAGGGGGGAGCCAACCAAGGGCCTGGTGGGTACAGCAAAGGGCCATAAGGGCAAAGTGGCAAATGTTGTTGTAGGTGGTATTTAGTTGAGATAGGTTTGTAATGGAGGGATGGGTAAATAGGGGTGCAATAGTCCAGTAATGGGAGGCGGTTACACTGGACAATTGGTAGCTGGGCTTCGGGAGTGAGATAGCTGACCAGGCGATATCTGACCTCCCTCTGGTTTATGTGGTGGATGAGAGTCTCTATATGGTTGCAGGGTCAAGGGTGACACCCAAGTATTAAAAGGAGTTGATAGACTAAAGGGGCAAGCCATTGGGAGGCAGGATTCTGAGGGTGATCCTAGCCTGTGTTAGTTTAGCTAACCTGGGCTGTGAGCCAAAGAGCATTGTTTTCGTCTTATTAGTTTTTACCACCAGTCAATTGGAAGTACCCCCCAGCCACATTTCTGTTCCCTTGATCCTTGCTATCCTTTCTGCAGTACAAAATACAGCACTACTCAGGAACTGTAGCAAAACAACTGAGCTTAAATGCTTAAAATTCAAAATACCACCATATAGATCATCAGTATCCAGAACGCCACAAATCTCGACTGGTTTCACATGCACTCATGCGTCATCAGGAGGTATGAATCAATAGTATTACAAGACTTAAATACAGAGTCCTCTTAAAGTGACAGTGCAAACAATTGTATTCACATATTATTTAAAGTGCATAATGCAATATTACCATAGAAATTTTTGTCTATACATTTCAAGCTTATCACAAAAAAACTAGAGAAAAGAGAAAAACTCCATCTAAAGCACAGCATTAATCGTTCATTTTTGTCATTCTTTGGCACTTATACAAGTAGCATTTAATAGAATAAATAATAAAGTGGAGCACATGATGCCTTGCTAAAGAAAACAGCACTCCCGACTTTCTCCTGCTCCCTCTCTCCTAATTCGGCTTCAATTCATGACTAATTTCAGCAAGAACACCTTATTTTTTGAATATTGGTACATCTGACAAGCTTATCTGGCATCTGACAGTAGGAACTCACATCAGCATCAGCCATGGAGGTGCACATGAGGCAGGAGCTCCTGCAACACACTCCTCTGCCCTTTCCTGAGAATGCCACAAATAATCCAGACAGCAGCCTGCAAAACCAACTCCAGCTCCCTCAGGCAGGGTTGTGGCAGCACCATTAATGGAGGAGCACTTCCTGCAGGAGATGAAGCTGCTCCAAGAAGCTCTACCTTCATTAACAACGGAGGTCGCGGCTCTGAAAAAAGAGCTGGTAGATGTCTCTAGGCAAGCCAAGGACACTGAGGCACGGGCAGTCTCGTTGGAAAAATGGAGGGCGACTATGGAACCTGAGATCGTGGCTGTCAGGAGCAGTTGAATAAGATGGAGTTAAAAATTGAAGATCTTGAGGGCCATAGTCGCCGCAACAATTTGGTGGTGATCGGTCTCCCAGAGGGGGAAGAAGGATCTCTCCCATCCTTTTCACACAGACATTGCTTGAAAAAGTAGCGGGCCCATTGCCTAATGGACCCTCCTACATAGTGGAATGAGCCCACTGAGCATTGGGTCCTAAAACAGCCCCAGGGTCACTCCCTCGGCCATTCCTTCTGAAATTGCTTAACTACCTGGACAAACAGCATATTCTGGATAAGCTGCAGGACGTTCAGGCAGTGATGTGGGAAGGACATAAGATATGAATTTCGCAGGACCTACTGGCCTCGGTGAGACAAAAGAGGGATTCATTTCACTCAATGGTCTCCCATCTCATCCCTGCTGGAATACATTTTCAGATGCTGTATCCAGCCCTGCTGCAAGTCCGTGTACAGGTAAAGTGGCACTCATTTGAATCTATTGAGCAGGCAGTACGGGAGCTACAGGGGCTGCTGCCAGAGCTGTTTAAGAAGTGAACTGGGCTACTCATAAATGTGATTTTCTGTGGTAAGAGGAGATTTAGTGGACTGGGAAATGTGGTAGCAATGTGGGATGGCGACTACTTGGACTGAAGCTGGGCTGGTTACCATCATGTCCCTAGAGATACTGTTTGATTTATATGATGCCGGTTGGTCCACTGTGGACTTTTTGTTCCCTGCTCTAGCTGCAGCCCATAAGATGTTAATCCCAATTCATTAGAGCCAGATTTAGGCCTACATGTGCAGCAGGTTGATTATAGCCGTGGTTTCCTAGACGTAGTCCAAGCTTCCTAGAAACGAGCTTCTCCGTGGTGTCAGCCTGCCTTTTCTTTCAAGAGTGTAGCATTTCCTCGCTCTCCTGTGACTGTCCCTTAATTGGAGACTCAGCGGGGACTCGATTGCAGAGGGGCCATCTTGTGTTGCGGCTCAAAGGTGTGCACAACCATGGGGTTGCAACAGAGAATTTTTGCAGATCTCCCTGATCCATGATGGTGCGTGCATCCGTGCGGTAACTGTTAGACCTGCCTGTTAACGGCAAACTTGCCTGGAGGGGCTTACAATATTACTGGCTCCTTACAACAGACAGCAGCTTCCTGGGCTTTCATTTAATATCATAGAGGTACTCTACAGGCACGCACATCTGATGGACTCAGTGGCTCTACTTTCATCTGGGGGGGGGGCTGTCATAGTTGAATGTGAGCTTTATTTTGGGCCCTACAGCGTATTTAAGGATCACATTTAGTTTGGGCAAATGCTTGGCAATTAATATAATTACGCGGCTGAATCAGTAGGTTTTATTTATTTATTTTAACATGGAAACTCAGTTGCCCTTTCAGTTTTACTAGTACCCTGAACTTGCCCTGCTATCAAAGGGTTTGGCGGCCAAGCATGGTTTGTAATATTCACAAGACTGAAAGAATAACCTCTCAGCCTCGCTTTTAGTTGGGGCACCTGTCTAGTGTTCCCTTTAAAGAGAAATGTTCACTTAACAGTGGTTCTGGCATTCTCAAGTTATCATTAATAGTTAAATGTTTTGCTGTTTGTATCTTACTTTTTAATGAAGGGGCGGGGGGGATAGGGACTGTATCTGCTGTATCTGGCAGTGTCATGTGCAGTATCAAGGGGTGGGGACCTCATCATTAAATGCTATTACATATGGGCTTTATATGGATGGGCAATTACTGATGATTTGGCAGGGGTAATTTCATGTGACGTATGCATGGGTCTCATGTTTGGGTGTAGTAATGCAAATGGGGGGCTGGGTTTGTTTTTGTGTATGTGGGGGCCTAAAGTGGTGTTTTGGGGGTTGGGGAGGAAGGGAGAGACGAACTCATGGTATCAGCAAGGGGAATGGATTTTGTTTCTTTTAAGGCTAGATCAGGGACAACAGCTATGTTTAAAGTTAATGGCTAATTGTGTAAGAGTATTTTCATGGAACGTTAAAGGCGTGCGCAACAAACACAAGTGATATAAAATACTGAAGCATCTGCAGGTAGAGAAGGGACAAATTTCCTTTTTGCAGGAGACCCATTTACCCAAAAAGGAGGTTATACATAGGGCAGGTCTATGCAGCTGGAACATGCACACAGAGTAAAGGGGTAGCTGTCTTGCTAGCTAGGAATCTGAATTTTAAATGTAAGCAATGTCTCTGGGATCCTTTGGGCAGATTTGTCTTTGTGTTTGGTACTTTGGAGAGATCTGACATAGTCCTTGGATCCATCTACGGCCCTAACACGGATACCACATCCTCTTTCATGGATATTTTCAACCTCCTGTTACCTTTCCTGTCTATATCATTTCTATTACGGGGTGATTGGAACCTACCCTTTTCCTCAAATGCAGACAGGACAGGCAAGCCGAGGGCAGACCTATCACCAGCCCAAAGATCTATACGAGATATGATAGATAGACTAGTCTTATGCGACCCCTGGAGAGTGTTACACCCAGCTCTCTGGGAATATATGTTTCAGGCTTCTACACACGGGACCTCTTCTCATATAGATTACTTTTTGGTGAGTAAACAGCTACTTGTAGGCCTCATGGCATGTCAGATCTCGCCAAAGGTAATTTCCGACCACTCCTTAGTAATCTGCACCTTAGCAATATCTCCCAATCAAAGAATAGAAGCAAGTTGGAAAATTAATAATAGCCTGTTAAAGATAAATGGGTGGTGGACAGGTTGAAATCCTGCATTGTACAATATACAGAGGATAACTTTCATTCTACAGGCCAGCCAAAGATGGAATGGGGTGGTCTGAAGTGTTTTATATGGGAGGGGGGACTGATCCAGATTGCCTCTATGTGGAAGCACAAGAGGGAGCGTCAAACCAAGGACTTATTGGACAAAATTAGACAATTAGAAAAGGTGATCTCTCCCTCTTCCATGAACATACAGCATCAGGAACTTATCCACCTCAGGCCGCAGTATAATGATCTGTTGAGTGGAAAGGCAGAATACGCCATCCTTAAAACAAAATCTACTTACATAGATTAGGGAGAGAAGGCCAGTCACCTGTTGGCTTTAAGGGTCAACCAACAAGAAGCTTCTAGACTAGTAAATGCAGTTTGTTCGGATGGGGACGGCTCGCTTAAAACAAACTCAATGGAGATTGTAACTGAATTCCAGTCCTTTTACAAGGACCTCTATGGTGCTAGGGTGAGCCCTCCCTCAGTTGAACAAATTGATGAATACTTGAAAGACCTGCCTCTCCCCAGCCTTTCAATAGCCCAACAAACCTCTTTGACCACCCCAGTCACAGAAATATAAATCCAAAAGGTGATTAGTGATTTATCGCTCGATAAAGTCCCTGGTCTGTATGGATTTTCCTCAAACTTTTATGAAGTCTTCAAGGAGGAACTAACTCCATGGCTACTCCATCTGTTCTTGACTATAGTAGCTGGTGAGTGTCAGAATCCTGATCTTTTTGTGGTGACAATAATAGTATTGCAGAAGGAGGGGAGGGATCCGGAGTGGGTCTCGAATTATAGACCGACATCCCTTCTTAATTGCGATATTAAAATTCTAGCTAAACTTCTGGTGAGTAGATTGAACTGAGTTATGCCATCTCTGATCACTGAGGAACAAGTGGGCTTCATGGCGGGGAGATCCTCTTTGGACCATATGAGAAAACTGGATCACATCTTCTCTGTGTCCCGGGACAGCTTTTCCACAGCGGTTTTGATGTCTCTGGACACAGAGAAGGATTTTGACAGAGTGGACTGGTGTTTCCTCTTCAGAAAGCTAATTAGATTTGGTTTCCTTCCTCTCTTTGTGCAATAGATCCAAGCCTTTTACACAAAACCCAGCGCCTGTATTTACTACAACTGCTCTTTTCTCATTTCCCTCTCCATTTTGGCACTAGACAGGGTTGTCCCCTATCCCTTCTCTTATTCAGTCTTTATTTGGAACCACTTCTGGTGCAGATCAAAAGGGACCCAGGCATCCAGGGAATCACTGTAGGCTCTCAAGAATTAAAATTAAAGGTGTATGCCGATGACATACTTCTTCACTTATCTAACCCAAGGGCCTCGATAGATAGAGCCTCATACCTGATTCAAAAATATGGATTGTTATCCAATTATAAATTGAATCTGGAGAAAACTACAGTGTTGCCTCTCAACTCGTTCACCCATAAAGGGGAAGTTGATGTATTAGGGGTACACTGAGAATACAAAAGGTTTAAATATTTGGGGATCGTCCTGACACGAGAGCCCAAATCTCTAAGGGAAAGTAATCTAGATGTGCTGGTGCAGACAATCAAGCATGACCTGGATAGATGGACGGTGCTGCCATTGTCACTATGGGGCAGAATTAGCTTAATCAAAATGAATATACTATCCTGGATTTTCTATCCCCTTAACATGTTAAATTTATGGTTGCTACAGGTCTGGTTCACTAGATTACATTCTTTGATAACCACTTTCATCTGGAAAATTAAGCCAGCTAGTAGGGCTTATGGGAAACTTACTGTTCCTAAGATAAAAGGATGAGACTTCCCCACTTCAAACTTTACTACTGGGCTAGCCATGCTGTGAAGTACCTAAGATGGTTGGAGAGTTCCAGTGAGGCAGCTCCAAACTGGTATTACCTTCTATGGCTTAGGCTGGAAAAATAACATATCTTGGCTCAGGGCCTATCCCCTCTCACCCTATTGCGTATACCTGCTAAGTCGACCCCATTAGCTCTAATTAAGACTCCCATAGGAATCGCTGTAAAGGCCCACAATCAGATGTGTACTTCCATGTCCTACAGGCACACTCAGGATCCTACCCAACCTCTCATTGGAAACCCGATAAGACTAGTCTATCTATCTTGATAGGTGGGAGGATGGTAAAGGATTCCTGGCTCCCACAACTGGTAATGATTTCCGTGGAGGAGTTATGGAATAATGGGCAAGTCCTGTCATCCGGGGACATCATCCGTATTTATAACCTAAACCCCCAATTCGAGCTTTAAAGTGTATCAGCTTAGGCATATGCTGGTGAAGGCTCAGTAAAATCAAGATGCTAGAGAAGAGGGAAGGTTTCTGCATTCACTCAGAGAAACAGCCGCATAACCTCATGTGGTTTCCGGTATCTACTCCATACTGTTAGGGAGAGCCTTTCAACAAATAGATGGGTCTTCCAGTTACTGGAATGCTCAATTCCCAGAGAAAAGATTTAATTGGGATAAGATATGGGCTGACACCCACAGGTTTGTCTCTCAAGATGGATTGAGGCTGATGCAATACCAGCTTATTAATAACATGTATTATTCTCCCGTCAAGCTGGCCAAAATTAACAGGGGTCCCCTCACCAACCTGCAGGCGCTGTTCGCAAGCAGAGGGTTCCTTGTTCCATATATTTTAGGAGTGCCTGAAAGTGATTCCACTTTGCAACCTTATGAAACAAAAAATGGATCCCTTACTGGGTTTAACAGAATATATAGAACCTGACGCTTGCCTTCTGGTAGATTTCTCCTGGATATCTATCACTGAGAGAAAATATAATTTAGCCATGATAGCCCTATTGGTCAAAAAGTTAATACTTCGACATAGGCTGGATGAGGAGATTATTTCCTATTCGGAGTGGCTGCAGGAACTACTTTCCAATCTTTCAGTGGAAAAAATGATAGCTAGTGTAACCAATAAGTTACCCAAGTTTGAGAAATACTGGGGCAAACTGCACACGCTATATGCTCTTTAGTGTGAACCTTTATTTTAAACACAGATTTCATTATACTAGTCTTTTTCTCTTCTAGTTAACCGCTGACACCATGGGTGGAGGGTGTGCAGAGGAAGGGGATTTGGACTGTTTATATTGTCATGTATATTTTCTGTAGTACTGTTGTGTTTAAATCGGTCTTTTAAGGCTGCAAATAAAGCATTTTGAATTTCAAAAAAAAAGAATAAATAATAAACTTTAAAAAACTGCAAACCATGAGATGACTTAAGTGTGCCAGTAATCAATTTCCCAATTTTGGATTGTGTTTGAGATACCAGAACAGTTATTAGGCTCTGCACCCTAGGGAAGAGAAAAGAGCACAAAAGAAAGAAGTAATAAATAAAAGCATGAAGATATTAACAGCAACCTTCAGTAACAACAATGTTGATTTTTTTACTTTTGACATACATGCCATAGTAGTTGGCAGTGCCCAGCTGATTCTATCTTTCTCTTAAGCATGGCAAGAGTTCAATCTTGTCATTGAGACGTGGTGGTGACATTTCTCCTAATGTAAAAATCCAATAGGATTCTCTACATATTAATAATTCATCCAAATTGCCTCCCGTAGGGACCAACCTGACCCTGTCTATGGCACAAAACTTGAACTGATGTGAACCACTAGTCTGTTGTTTCAAATGGACCACTAAGGCATTTTTAATGTCCCCATTGCTTATTGATTGCAAATGTTCACCAATCCACACTTCTAGTGGGTGTGTAGTTTTGGCCACATAAAAGGCCCCACACTCATATGTAGCTAAATAATCTACATTCTCAGTTGTGCAGTTAAAAAATTCTCTCATCTGGTGAGATCTTGTGCTATTACATGTAGTGAAAGTGTTTGTCTTTAGTGTTTGTGGGCAAAAGTTACAATTGCCACATGTGAAATTTCCATGGGCCGGGGGTGGGGTAACCAGTGGCCTTCCATGTTTGTTTTTCCAATTATTTTGGGCTGGTAACTATGCACAAGTCAATCTTTAATGTTCTTGCCCCTTCGATATACCATTCTAGGTCTCTCTCTCACAATCTCTGTTAGTGTGGGTTCATTAGTAAGAATATTCCAGTTACCATTGATAATTCTTGTTATCATACTGGAATGCCTCTTAAAATTGGTTACAGAATTAAATTCAGTAATACTTTTGCTTGGGACTCTATCCTGGAGTAAACTCCCTGGTGACACCCAGGTATTAAAAGGAGTTGATAGTCTAAAGGGGCAAGCCATTGGGAGACAGGATTCTGAGGCTGATCCTAGCCTGTGTTAGTTTAGCTAACCTGGGCTGTGAGCCAAAGAGCATTGGTTTCATCTTATTAGTGTTTCTGTTTCCTTGATCTTTGATATCCTACCTGACATATAACACAACCCCACCTCCTTTCTTCCATTCCCTATCCTTCCTGAACTGTGTGTATCATGGTATAGGCATGTCCCAGTCATGGTTTCCTGTGTGCCATGACTCATTGATGGCCACTATGTCCATGTCTGCCTCTGTCATGATAGCATCAAATCTTGCAATTTTATTTCCAAGACTTTTTCCATTTGCACAAATGGCTTTCCACAAGTTTGTCACCCCCCCACCGCTTACAATGTTCCCTTCCTTCCTTTGTCCCTGCCCCACTCTTCCATATTGTATAACTGCTTTTTCTTTACACAATAATCTCCAGATGCAATTTTTCTGCCGTGAACCTTTTCCCTTGGGAAGTTTCCTCCTCTCAGATTCTCCTTACTGCCTGCTTCCTTGTGTGGGGTGGGCAGTCTTTGCCTCCCTCTGTCTTTCTGCCACCCCTCTCAAATGGGTTAAATGTTAATCAAAATAACATTTAAACCATCTGCTGAGGACTGCAGTCCCTCTCATAGATGTATGCAGGCTCTTGCCTTTGTACAGGCCCACATTCACCCAGGGTGGTCCCCAGTCCATAATATAGCTGAACCCCTCTTCCCTTTACTATTCCTTCAACCATGAGCTGAAGCTCCTGATGCAGAGTTCCCTGTCCTCCCCTCGGCCACATACAAGCAGCAACTCAGTGAAAGGCATCAACCACGCTACCTGTTTTAGATCCCTCCCCAGATCCCAGAACTCTCCCTCCACAGTCCCATCTACATTATTACCTAGGTCATTGGTCCCCAGGTGAACAATGTCAACTAGCCTCCCCCCCACACTGAGGCCCTACCAATCCTTAGGAATTGCTGTCTATCCCTCCAAGATGTGGTGCCAGATAGGCATTTTACCTCCCTCTCTTCCTGCCTCCTTATTTCCTAATCTGTCCCCTAATGATTGAGCCCCCCCAACCAAATGCTGATTCTTTCATTGGGGTCCTTAACCACCCACCTTGGGTTCCCTCCTTCTGGGAACCCCTACATTCTACCTGGCCACAACTAAGGGTGCCCCTTTTTGGTGATCCCACATCACCAGAGAGGTGTAAGAGTTATGTAGTGGCATCAGTGGAGGAATGTGCCCCAGCTCAGCCACCCCAACCCTCCCAGAGCCCACCACTGTCCAACTGGCCCTCCTTCTCCTGGGCATTCTCTGGGGCAGGGATGAACTCGGTTGCCCCTAGGTGAGGGATTATGCCATCTGGATCCTGGCCAACTCAACCCAGAGTCTAGTGACTTTTCCCTCATCCCAGAGAGGTGTGTTCAAATGGGGCAGCATTGCAACCTCCAGAAAGTCTCACTGAAGACTGCTGCTCTGCACCCATTACATTGTGCCCCCCCCATTTCCAGTTCTGTTTTCTCTTTCCTATTCCTTACTGCACCCTGTCCCTCTTCTTTGGTTCTTCCTTTTCCTCCCTTCATCAGTCCCTTTATGTCACCCTATCCCCCAGATAAGGTGTCTCCTGACTTTCCCTTTCACTTTGATTTCTGCTTGCTACCTTATGCTTCTCCCTTTCTCACTCCCCCCATCTCTTATTGATTAGATTTTATTGATTAGATTATTTCTCTCTCTCTCTTGAACCCTTATTTCACTTAACCCTAGACAGGGTATCTCTCCTATTGCTATTAGTGATCTACCTTTTCCTCTTTACCCCTTTCCTAGAGTGTAAGATCCATGAAGATGTCCAGGAACCTTACTTCAGTCACCTGGCAGAGCCTCCTGCCTCCTGTGGATGCCTGCCAATTCCTAAGACACAGTCACCTGTTCCATTAACTTGCTGGAACATAAGCGTACTGGGAGATGCTGGTATGGCTGGATTTTTATGTCCCTCTAGCAGCCGCCTGATTGGCTGAGCTTCTGTTTGTTCTGCCCTTCTGCTCCATCAGCAGTCAGAAGATGACCACCTTCTATTTCCTGTCCTCTGATCTCCCCTTCTCAAACAATGAGTTACAGTGATTTACAGCTCCTAATGCCTGATTTTTGACAGTTTCACCTAGTGTTTTAGCTAGGATCTTTTCACCACTGTTGGTGCTCCCTCCCAACCTCTGCATCCAGAATCACTGAATGTATCCTCTTTTCAGGTCCCTCCAGCAGCTGCCTGATTGGCTGAGCTGCTGTTTGTCCCACCCGTCTACTCCTCCAGCCATCAGAAGATGGCCGCCTTTCATTTCCTCCAGTCTCCCCTTCCCAAACAGTGAGTTCATATGAGTTATTATTATTTGCTGACCAAGCAGGCCCATGGCCAACAAGTATTTGCTTTCATGGGTGACCTGGGGATCAATAAATATAATCAGAGTCAGTGATACATATTTGTTTATTCATTCAGAAATTGTTGATTGATATCGATCATGCCACGATGGGGTAAAACTTTATTACCTATATACTTAGCTGCGACTAAAAAAGCAATCATCCTCAGGTGGATGTCCCCAACCATTCCTACGGTGGCAGATTGGAGACAAATTGTGTTGAATATTTATCGCCTAGACAAACTGATGGCAGCTCTACATGATAGAGTGCAGTCTTTCAATGTCAAATGGCAAAAATGGGTGTGGTATATAGCTCAACTAGATCCCGATTTTGTTCCATGAAGGCTGTCCTGTGGCTCAGGTGGAGTGCTGCTGTCATTGAGGAGGAGGGAAGGGATATATATGATTCACCTATGAATGTTCTTTAATATTTTAGTTCTCATTTACGAAAAAAGCCTTGTGGAAGTGTCCTTTTGCTTTTCTTCTCTAACTCCGTATATTATTTTATTGACAATTTATCATTGAGAGATGTATTTTCCTGAATTGCCCTTGTACTCATATTGTAGGTGTAAAGACACCATACTTTGTATTTACTTGAACTATATATATCTGTATGTCTCAAAAATGTTTTCTTTCTTCAATAAAAATGATATTTAAAAAAAAAAGAAAGTGTTAGTTGAGAAAGGCATTCTGAGCATAGACTCATTTCTAGGTGCCAGCCAGGGCAAGGGTACACTATAAGAAGAATACATCATATAGGCAAAAATAAAATAGGTGGGTCAGTAAGCCTTGAAGTTGGGTGGATAATCATTTTCAAAAATTGTCAGGTCCCTTTGAACATGACCTCCTTCTTTTGTCAGCCCTGTGTAGGACCTCCTGTTGGTCCAGATGATTCAAAAATGTTATAACAACAGTATGAGATCTGGCTCCTAGTGCCATTGGTCATGGGCCCAGGACCCTGTGCACATACTCCATTTCTAGGGGCCAGTCTGCCAGGATATCTGAGTTGTATGAAGGAGATCCTGCAGGAACTGTATGAGATTTGATCCCTTGATCTATTCAGGTAAATTGAATCTGCAAGCTGTTTCTTCAATTTCTACACTCCTCATTCTCTACATTTACATGCAAGTTTTGGACCACAGACTGCACTTTTAGTAATATCGACATGCTGATCAACTGCCAATGCCTGTTCCTCCATGGTAGTCTGTCTTTTGTCTAGTTTGTCTAAATCAATCCTGACTGAGTTTGCTGGCCAGCAGAACTCTTTCCTGAAATTCCATACTTCCCTCAGGATAGTGTCAAACTGTTTTTGGAGGGTGCCTTGGGACTGAGCTTGCTGAGCATGGCATCACAGCCATGAGGTAGATGAGGCCTGGGAGCTGCTGCTATCATACCTGCCCTCCTCAAATCCACCCCATCAATTGATCCATTGGGGGATTCCACTCTCTCTCTGATCTCTGCATTGCAGCAGTAGCTTCCTGTGGCAGGTATGAGATGAAATTACATGTGTTTGGAGCTATTTATGAACTTTTGTGGTCAGGTGAAGGTGGAGCTCACAGATTAGGCAGCCATACCATCTGTGATATCACTGGAACTGTTGGGGAGGGTTGGAATCCAGGTCATAGTGCAGTCAAAGATAGTTACTTCTGTAATTGCCCTTAATTGCATCAAGAGCTGGCTGCCAAATGTTTCAATACCCCCCCTAACAATCACCATTCTTGACACCAGCTTAACCTGGGTTTCCCACATAGTCTGTGCTGAATTTGTTATTTAATGCACATATCTGTTGGTTTTAGTTACTGCATGTTTATTCTATGTCACGTTTGCCTCATTGCAACATCTGTAAATTGCAATTTATTCTATGTTTTTTATATATTCATATTTCTTGGAACATTGTTATCAAGTTGCACTGTACTACACTTCCCCTTCCCTCGGACTCATCTGGAAATGAGCTGCTACTAGCTCAGTATGTCTTTCCTGGTAAAACATTTGAAGTAAACAGCTAAATTCAGAGAAATTGTTCTTACAGATATTTCCATTGAATCTTCTCCCTCCAAACACATGGAGTGACCCTTATCCTCTCATTCCTGTACATTTTGAAGACTTTTGGTCTGATGGTGTTGCCTCTTTCAGATATTTGAAAACTTTAATCATGCCATCCCAGAGTCTTTCTTTTCCATGAATAGCTGTTCCAGTTTTGCCAGCCAATCAACTAAGTATTTGTATTCAAAGTCTTTTACTACGCGGGTTGTTCTTCACAGCACTTCCTCTGATATGGGGACCAGAACATATACTATACTCAAGCTGGGGTCTGACCAGTGTTCTATACTGGAGCATTACAATATCTCTCTGTCTGCTTACAAATGTTTGTTTGATGCACACCATGATTTTATTTGCATTGCTAGCTGTTGTCTCACACTCTTGGCTCCATTTTAAGCAGCAATGCAACTAAAAATGTTTTTCCAAAAAGTTTGTTTCAGGTACGGTGAATACAAATATTAGCATAACTGTTCAGTCTACTTTTCTAGGTACCTCCTGTGATGTACACCATGAGTTTCTTATTTTTATTTTCTTAATCATAGTCCTTGACATACCTAAAATGCTATTTTTAAACCAAATGTGACAGCCATCATTTTTTCTTGAGAAAAAAAAATTAAATCATTTTTACATTATTCAGATTTTGGTGGAACTAGAAAATGTTACCTCCAAACGAAACTGGAAGATGCCTAGAATCTTTTATAGTGAAAAAGGGTAGGGTCATTTTTATGTTGATTGCATGCATGCACAAGAAACATATTGCGGCAGGTTGCCAGAACCAGGTTATGGAGGCACGGCACTGTTGTGGCCAATGCCTCCACAGCCTTTAAAGGCTTGGTCCACTTTCCCCAATGCCATGGCATGCTGCTGCTGACACTAGTTCAGCCAGCATGCCACAACCTTGTAAGGTTTCAGCCGCTGCAATCAGGGGCTGCCTCGTCATTGCAGCGCAAGCCATTCCAGTGCAATGAGGGAGTGACTCATCATTGCTGGGCGGAACCTTGTAACAGTGATATTGTTTGTGAACATGGCGGTGACTTGCTGCCGTGTTCTCAAACAATATTAAGCACCCCCCCCACCGAGCGGGTGCCCAATCCCCTTCAGCAGCATGTGCCCACCACCGTGTTTGTTTGCCAATGGGGGCCCCAATCCCCATCTGCTTCAGTGCCTGAGTGATGTTGCTGATGGGAGAGCCCACTCCCCATCAGCATTATGTAACACCTTCCTCACTTTTGTTGTGTGCCGACGGGGATGCCCAGTCCCTGTTGTCATAATGTCACCCCCCCACTTTTGTTGTGTGTTGATGGGGATGCCCAATCCCTGTATGCATAATGTAATGCCCCCCTTTTGTTGTGTGCTGATGGGGGTGCCCAATCCCCCATTGGCTACAGCTGCCCCACCAAGAAAAGAATCCATTGGCTTGCTGGGAGCCCACCCCAGTGTGCCACATGCCCCTGTTAAAAAAAAAATGGTCCAGCAATGTGTTTTTTTTACCCTGTCAAGAAAACAGTCCCTCGCAGTCTCCCTGCCATCCTCCCACAACCCATGCCCACCCACTGTGCACCCTGCCTCCCTACACCCCCTTCACCCCATACTTACCTCCGGAGTCTGGCGCATGACCTTCAGTGGACCGGGAACACATCAGCACTCTTCAAAGCTGACCGTGAACTGAGGAAATGCCAGTAAGCTGTATAATGAAATAAATAGGGTTTTTTCAACTTTTATGCATATCTCAGGCATTTTTTTGGAATTTTGGCACCAAATTTTCAACATGGAGTTTTTGGGACCCCTCCTCATGAATTCTGGCACTGTCATGGTGTTAACCAGCCCTGAAAGGTAATTTCACAGTCACTGTGTGGAATCACCTTTTGGGACCATTTAACGAAATGACAGTGCCAGAGTTCATGAGGTGGGCTCTCAAAAAGCCTATGTTGCAAATTTGGTGGAAAAAATCCAAAAAATGACTGTTTTCCAAGCATGCATTACACAGTTTGCACGCACTCTCATAGGTTTGTGAATTTATAATAGTTTCGCTGCAGATTTTCAACACTGCCATTGTGCTGCACCTTCTTATGAACAGTACAGCTATCATTTCTCATATCCTGGCCGAAATGAGTTCTCGCAGTTCTGGCACAGAATAGCGTGGTCGCTGTGGGAAATCCATGTTCAAGACACATTATGAAAATAACAGTGACACTGTTCATTAGCAGAAGTCCTAAAATGCCTATGTTGAAAAACTGGTGGCGAAAGTCCATAAAATGAGTGGGCTACGAGCGTGCATTGCGTAGTTTCCACACATGCTGGTACCTTCGCAATTTTGTAATATTTTCACTCTAGATTTTCAACATTGCCATTTTTCCATACCTCCTTATGAACAGTGCAGCTGTCATTTTTCACATCCTGGCCAAAATGTGTTTTTGCTCTTCTGGTGCACAGTAGCGTGGTCGCTGTGGGAAATCAGTGTTTGGAACACATTAAGAAAATTACACTGACACTATTCATGAGCAGAGGTCCTAAAATGCCTGTGTTGAAAATTTTGTGATGAAACTCCATAAAATGACTGTGTTACGAGCGTGCATTGTGCAGTTTCCATGCACCCCTGTAACTTTGCAAATTAGTATATTTTCATGCCACATTTTTAACACTGGTATTTTTCCACACATCCTTATGAACAGTAAAGCTGTCATTTTTCACATCCTGGCCGAAATGTGTTTTCATGCTTCCAGTGCAGAATACCACAGTCGCTGTTGGAAATCAGTGTTTGGGACAGATTAGGATTGAGTGAGTGGCGGGAGTGACCGAGCTCAACTGAGCTCTGTCGGGCCTGCTGTGGATTCTTTGTGGGCAGGAAAAGGCACCAATGCAGGCAGCAGCCCAGTACAAAAGGGCAGCCTGCAGCGCCAGGAGACACAGAATGAGTGAGTGAGGGAGGGGGAATGAGTGAGCTCAATGGAGCTCTGTTGGGACTGCTGTAGATTTCTTTGTGGGCAGAAAAAAGCAGCAATGCGCGCAGGGGCCTAGTACAAAAGGGCAGCCATCAGCACTGGAAGAAACGGAACGAGAGAGGGGGAGTGAGTGAGGTCAGTGGAGCTCTGTTGGGACTGCTGCAGATTTCTTTGTGGGCAGAAAAAGGTGGCAATGCAGGCAGGAGCCCCATACAAAAGGGCAGCCTGCAGTACTGGCAGAAATGGAATGAGCGAGTGAGAGAGGGGGAGTGCGTGAGGTCAATGGAGCTCTGTCGGGACTGCTGCAGATTTCTTTGAGGACAGAAAAAAGTGCCAACAGATGCAAGAGCCCAGTACAAAAGGGCAGCCTGTAGTACCAGGAGAAACAGAATAAGTGCGTGAGACAGGGGGAGTGAGCGACCTCAACGGAGCTCTGTCAGGACAGCTGTGGATTTCTTTGTGGGCAGAAAAAGGTGCCAATGCAGGCAGGAGCCCATTACAAATGGGCAGTCTGCAGCACCAGAAGAAAAACAATGAGTGAGTGGGAGAGGGAGTGGGAGCGAGCTCAACGGAGCTCTATCATGACTGCTGTGGATTTCATTGTGGGCAGGAAAAGACGGCAATGCTGGCAGGAACACAGTACAAATGGCCAGCCTGCAGAGCCAGCAGAAACGGAATCAGTGAGTGAGAAAGGGGGAGTGAGTGAGCTGAACAGAGCTGTGTTGGGACTGCTGCAGATTTCTTTGTAGGCAGAAAAAGGCAGCAATGCACACAGGGGCCCAGTACAAAAGGGCAGCCTTCAGCAGTGGGAGAAACAGAATGACAGAGTGAGAGAAGGGGAGTGAGTGAGCTCAATGGAGCTCCATTGTGACTGCTGCAGATTTCTTTGTGGGCAGAAAAAGGCAGCAATGCACACAAAAGGGCAGCCTGCAGCAGTGGGAGAAACAGAACGACCGAGTGAGAGAAGGGGAGTGAGTGAGCTCAATGGAGCTCCATTGTGACTGCTGCAGATTTCTTTGTGGGCAGAAAAAGGCAGCAACACAGGCAGGAGCCCAGTACAACAGGGCAGCGTGGAATAGCGGCAGAAGCGGAATGAATGAGTGAGAGAGAGGGAGTGAGCGAGCTCAGTGGTTCTCTGTCGGGACTGCTGCAGATTTCTTTGTGTTTAGAAAAAGGTGTCAACAGAGGCAGGAGTACAGTACAATAGGGAAGCCTGCAGCGCCAGGAGAAACAGAATGAGTGAGTGAGACAGGGGGAGTGAGCGACTTCAATGGAAATCTATCATGACTGCTGCAGATTTCTTTGTGGGCAGAAAAAGGTGGCAACACATGCAGGAGCCCGGTACAAAAGGCCAGCCTCAGTGCCAGCAGAAATGGAATGAGCGAGTGAGAGATGGGGAGTGAGTGAGCTCAATAGTCCTGTGTCAGGACTGCTGCAGATTTCTTTGTGGGCAGAAAAAGGTGGCAATGCAGGTAGGAACCCAGTTCAAAAGGACAACCTGCAGCACCGCCAAAAATGGTACGAGCGAGTAACAGAGGGGGAGTGAGCAAGCTCAGCGGGCCTGTGTTGGGACTACTGCAGATTTCTTTGTGGGCAGAAAAAGCCACCAACAGAGGCAGGAGCCCAGTACAAAAGAGCAGCCTGCAGTGCCAGGAGAAACAGAATGAGTGAGTAAGAGAGGGGGAGTGAGCCATCTCAATGGAGCTCTGTCGGGACAGCTGCAGATTTCTTTGTGGACAGAAGAGGGTGCCAACGCAGGCAGGAGCCCAGTACAAAACAGCTGCCTGCAGCACTGGGAGAAACAGAACAAGGAGTGACAGAGGGGCAATGAGCGAGCTCAACAGACCAATGCAATTAACATTCAACATTGACAAATGCTTGTGTTTACTAGGTTTTGTTACACTGCTGCTTTGAAGTTGTTGTTGATCTCCCCAGGTCTTTTTCTTGCTGAGTTTCAGTAATTTCTGTTGTTCAGGTAGTATTCTACCCTCACATTTCTCTGACCTGGCTGCATCACTTTACATTTTTGTCATCTGCCTTTTTTCTGCCCTTTTACCAGACACTTCCAGGGTCTCTGCATTTCATTAACCTCCTTCTGCAGTGCTACTACCCTTCCTATTTTATTGTCAATAGTGAGCATAACAACCCATTGGCTGGTGCCCAGCTCCATCTGGATGACTTATGAATACTGTATATTAAACAATGCTGACCTAAGCACAGAACCTCACTGGACTTCAGTGGTGACATGCTTTTTTTTTTTCCGGACAGATTTCCATTTATTATTACATAGATACATAGATGTTAACAGAAGATAAGGGCCTATGGCCCACCTAGCAACAACTTTGCTTTTGCAATAATAATGTTTATTAAATTAAACATTTTTTTTATCATATAACCTTTTGTTTCCAACTCTGCAACCAGTTTATAATCCAAGAGAGAAGACAAGTGTAAGAGAAGGGAGGGTATGAATTTACTTTGAAGACCACCTAAATGTTGCTGGAACCTGTTGCAGTGATACAAATGTCAGCACCTGTGAATTGTTGCTTGTGGTGTTGCAACTTGGTAAAACCAAAAAACTCAACTTGTACTGTGTTTACAGTCGACCAAGATCTGGTACTACAGGCATAAATGTTTTCAGAATTTGTATTACTCCCACCTTTGGAAATAATCAAAGATTCAGGGATCACTCCCAACAAATCAGAGCACTCCTTTCCTCTTTCCCTCTTATTTTGTGAAGAGTGTCTCGTGCATCTGCCCTGAAAATGTACACATTTGGACAGGATTTTCTTTAAATTTCAATACATTATTGAGTCATCTTGTCCAATAATTTGTTAATACCACCACTGAGACCACTCTTATGGTTTAAGACTAGTCTCACATTATTAGGGTATCTGAACTGCAGATCTTCACTTCGCAGTTCTCATACCATAAGAATGCATAAGAAACCACTCTTATAACTGTAAGAATGGCCTCAGCAGTAGTAGTATTAACATACAGGAGATGACAGTTATGGCAGAGTCATTAGTAAACTCAGCCTCAGTCAATTAATTATGTCCACTACAAGACGTAACTTTATTAGACTGAATGTTTGAGCCTTTTGAGAGTAATGTTTTGTTAGCCAGGTATAAAAAAAAGATGATGCACTGGTGGATCCTAATTGTTCTTGCTCTATAGGTGGAAGGGAAGATACCATGCATGTCATATGGTATTGTACATAGTACAATAAAGCCAGATTCTACTGGCTTGGTCCCTGTATGAAATCCATACAAGAAACTGATAAGGGAATGATCTTGAATATTTTGCTAACCACAGAAGATGATACAGGCCTGCTAATTTTTTTTTCAGCAGCTATTAAAATTAGAAGGAAAAAAATAATATAAAAGTGAAAGCCTGAACTTACAGATAATAAGCTATTTGCCTGAAGGTGATTTACATTGATTTTCAAATGCATTTGTAATGATTGCTTTTATTGATTAAACAAATAAACTGAAACTGAACTGAACTGAATTACACTGGATGTTAGCCAACCAAGTACATAGTGTATCTGAATGTGACAACTCTATCAGTGACCATTCCCTCTACTCTAGTCAGTGAGTGTGCACAAATCCCATCCAAGGATACCAACCTTGAGGCATTTTTCTAAAATTAATCATACAGATCACAGTAACAATCTGAAAAATGTCAATTCATCATAACAAGGCAATATTAATGACATTGAGCTGAAAGCATATTGTCAACTTCACCACGCAATAAAGCTCTGGGAAAAGCATATAGGATGTGAAAGTGCATAGATAGGCGATTTAGTGGAAGACAAAAGGACGTAATACTACCTACATGCAGATCTCTGGTAAGACTGCATCTGGAGTACTATGTGCAGTTCTGGAGCCCATACCTCAAAAGGGACAAGGACAGACTAGAATCAGTTTGGAGAATGGTAACAAAAATGATTTAGGGGCAGCAGGGTAGGTAACGCCAGGAGAGACTGGAAAGTCTGGAGATGTACAAACTGGAGAGCAGAGGTGAGGGAAGTGATAGACTGCAACATACATATCTGTGTAGGGAATTAATAAAGTGGAAAAGTGGATAGTACTGACCTGTTCACCAAAAGCAGCAACAGCACCAGAGGCAACATTAGGAAGTTTGTGGGGAGGGGAGTAGAATTAAAAATGATACCAGGAAGTATTTTTTTTCAAATAACAGGTGATAGACAAGTGGAACAGATGACTCAGTGAGTAGTCAACACTAAAGCAGAGGTGGGCTTCCAAATTGCTTAAAACAGGCATGTTGGTTTGATGAGGAACACTGGGGGGGGGGTGGAGGCTCTGGGGGAAGAATGGCCAAGGACCATAGAGTTCATGGAGCATACATAGTGCTGTGTAGGTAACTAGGCAGACTGCATAGACCACTAGGCCATCTGCCATCAGCTATTCTATGTTTCTGTGTTTCTACTGCCTTCTTCACAGAAAACATTTTAGTAATCCTTAATAAGCATGCCCTTCAATTAGAAAGTGCCTCAGTGGCATCGTATCTACGTGGCTCACCAGTAACCATCTATCACACATAAAACCCAGAGATAGGCACTGGAAGAACTTAAAAGTCTTCTTCTAAGAGTGGCTGGATAATTTCCAGGCAATGGAGGAATCTCTGAAAAAAGGAGATCCATGTAAGCAAAAGTGCATACTGTAAACAGCATTTGGCATGCACCAGCAAAGACCATAAACAATCCTGGTCTGTCCTAAAGTCTGGACTGGGACAAAGTAAAATACCTTTATGTTCAAAATTAGTATCAGTGGGAAAGAATGCAGTAACCCCTTACAAATAACCAATGCCTTCATCTCTGAATTTTCCAATCTATCATCTCTCAATGATTAGTTTAATAACCTGGACAACAGTTTAGTCTTTATCACTACAGCTAGGCCCAAGCAGTACCACCCTCCTTTTCACCTGAGAATGGTCTCTGTTAAGGAGGTCAACACATTATTAAGAGAATTGTCTTCTACAAAATGCCCAGGGAATGATAACTAGGAGCCTAAGCTTCTGATATTGACTGCAGCCTCTATAATGTAATTCCCATGAACAAACATCTTTAATTTGTCTTTAGCCACTGATACATTGACAAAAGTCTCAATACTGCCTGCCCTAATATTTTGGAGCATTAAGTCTTCATCCAACTCACACTGAATTTGCAGAATTATAGTCTCTTAATTCAACAACATCACTAATTCAGACAGGGACATGGAGCGTCCACTGCCTTAGTCGTATTATTTAACGTTATTACTGCTGTGGACAGTGCCATGTACATAGGAGCTGTGTTTGTGGACCTGACCAAAGCTTTTGTCCTAGTTGATTATCAGTTACCTTTGCAAAGGGTCTTTAGTATTTACCAGTAATTATCATCTACTACGGTATACTATATTGCTGATTACTCATGCAATCAATGATAGAGGGTAAAAATTAGGAACTAATGCTCAGACACCACTTCCGTATCTAAAGAGTGCCACAAGGCTCTATATTTGCACTCTATTTTCATACGATAATCTTACCCACGTTGTAGCACCACACTGTGCATTAAGGACCAAATTCGGTATGCTAAATCAAAGCATTTGAAGGTTCTGAATGTGCACTCAGTGATTATAACAACTTACAAAACTGGCCTATCAGGAGCAAATTAATACTGAACAAAAAGAATACCAAGGCAATATTATTTGAATGTTATTATTCCTTAATATTTAGTGGTTCATGGTTATAAACCACTACCAGTGAGTGCCCAACAGCTCCATAAATCACATATGTGGTTTATGGAGCTCCATAAACCACAGGCACACAAAAACAAAGCAGCACCTTAGCTGCCAGAGGAGCTGTCCTCGCGCTGCATATCCAGTAGCCTAGTTTCTTTTTTCTCACAGTCAGCATGAGGCACAAGCTTCTCGATGGCTTTACAATATGGCAGGAAAGAACTAACAGCAGGTTCCAAGATTCAAACTACTCCCCTGCCCCTCACATATACGGCAGCTTACCTGCCTTGATATTCAGTGCCCATGAAGTCTCTCAGTCCTAATCCTCATACTTTTTACTTATGTGGCTGGCTTGTAACACGAACTGAGTTCAGGTTTGCCAACATGCCCCCAGCGAGAGAATGCTTTCCATAGTCGTTATTAGGATGACCAGTAAATGTGAAAAATAAAACAAGAAGAAGTGAGTTTGTATGGGGATTTTATGGACACCCTTGGTGTGTGATCACCATATAAACCCCTTCAGGCTTTTCCCTTGGGGTTTATGGGGCATCACACACCTTGGGTGTGCATAAAATCCCCATAAACCATACTTCCTCATGCATTATTCTATATTTCTTGTGATACTTTTCTTTTGGTAACTAGGTAGAAACCACTACGGACAAGTGCTTGTTTATTGGGGTGACCTGGGAGCACTGGCGAGTTTAAGTGACACAGCACTCAAATGGAGGTTGTAGGAATCAAACCCAGGTGTGCTGGATGTAGTAAGTTTATTCACAGCTCAGTACTCTAATATTGTGGCTGTACTGCCAGCCCCAATGTAGTGCCCCAGAGTCCCGGGTCCCATTCCTGTGGCAGTGAAAGTCCGTCAGGAAGAGAGGAAAGTGACTGGCCATCCCCACCATTCCTAGACAAGCAGCAACACCATGAGAGGAGGCCAGTAGAAGGAGGCAGGTCCAGGCCTCTATCCTTAAGCAGCAGCCCCAGGCCCAGACAGTGAAGCGGGCAGCAGGGGTGAGTGGCAGCAGCACCAAAGCCGGGTGCTGGCTTCCAAAAAGACTGTTTATTTGTTTGTTTATTTTTTTAACGATCTTCAACTCCTCCAAGCACCATGGAAAGTGACATGGTTGCATGGGGCAAGCCAGGCAAAGAAAAAAAGAAAGAAAGCCACCCACAGGGTGGAGCAAGAAAAGCTCCATGAGAGCAAGATACTGAGGGGATGGGCAGGCCCTGCTCATAAGACTGTCTACAGAGTGAGGTTTGGAGGGTGCCCCATAGGAGCCTATGCCAGGCAGGGCAGGGAATATACAAACAAACTAATGACTGTAAGCAGGCAGTCTAGCACTAGCAACATTTAAAGAACCAGTGCACCTGATACTTTATGCTGCCTATTTCTACTGGGTTTTATTTAAAGACTGACTACACAAAAAGCATTTTTAAAGGCTGTTTGGTGATTTGGGACACCTATGAGTGCGTTGCTTGCTGTCCTATGTGTGTGTGAGCCCACCATGAGACTGCCTACAAACCATACTGCCCCAGTGTCAGGGCTCTTTTACTTCCATATCAAATTGGATCTTCACAGATCATATCTCAGCCCACAACAACCCAAAAGGGCTTGTACAGAATTTTATTAAAGACTGCTTGTTGTTAAAAGGGAAGCAACTACACAAAAACTTTAAATGTTTATTTAAATAACCACAACCACAATGTCTGAAAAATCCTTTACTGAGCTGCCACCCCAGTCTGTGGGTGGTACCCTTTGTTTCCCAGCCCTGTTGTTCCCAACCAGCTTCTTCCACAACAGTTCCTCCAGGAGGCTACTCAGCATTCCTTGAATGCAGATGACCTAGATGTGGTCTGAAAGGCTGGTGATTTTCTTCAGTTGTTCTGTCTTCTTCCTCAAGAGTTTGTGTCAAAAAGATGTCTCATACAAAATGTTACAAACAAACATAGAATGTTAGGAATTATTTAGTTGTTTTTCAAATATGTTAGAGTTAAGATATTTTAGTATAGATGCTGTTGTTTGAGAAATGCTTAGCAAAAAAAAAAAACTTTGGTTGGATTCAAGTCAGCTTCGCATCTCTCTCTTGCAGGTTTTGGTTAGTGGCAATTGGCCTGGGTTCCCTTCACCTAAATTCCCCAATGCCTGCTGGTCAGGTTTCACCCAAAAGGAAACAGTTCACCCTTGAAGGAAGAAGACAGAAGAACTTTAAGAAAGTCACTAGCCTTTTGGATCATAGCTAGATTGCCAGCATGCAAGATGTAAGGGATGCTGAGGAACCTCCTGGAGGAACTGTCATGGAAAAAGCTTGTGTGGAACAACAGGGTTGAAAAACACAGTGTGCAACTTGTATATTGCGTGGCAGCTCAATAAAAGACTTTGCAAACATTTGTGGTGGTGGTTATTTAAATAAACATTTCAAGTTCAATCAGTTCACATGATTCAGAGCCTTGTTGTTGGGGCAATTTGACTTTTAGGTAGTCTCCTGGTGGGTCCACACTCACATAAGACAGGAGCCAGTTCATCCACAGAGGCCCATAAAAACAGTCTTTTAAATACATTTCTCAAAATCAGTCTTTAAATAAAACCCAGTAGAGATAGGCAGCATATATCTACAGGTATATCTATATCTATATCTATCTATCTATCTATCTATCTATCTATCTATCTATCTATCTATCTATCTATCTATCTATCTATCTATCTATCTATCTACCATTTACCAGGTGCACTTTAAAAATGGTCTAGCAGTGCCTTCACACATATTCACTTCTTTAATTTAAATATTCCTGCCCCTTCTGGCATAGGCTCCTTTACAGCTGTCTCTTCAAACCCGCCCCATGAGCAGTTCCATGGACAGGAACCTGCCTGCTCCAACAGTCCATTCATTCCTTGAGGAGCTCTTTGAAGCTCTGCCTCCTCAGCAGTACCTGGTCCAGGGGTCTAGCTTGCACCACATGGCTGTGCCACTTCCCTTGGCTCTGGGAGGTGCAAAAGTTCATTTAAAATACAAAGACTTTTTCTAGCAGCCAGTGTCAGACTGTGGTGCTGCTGCCACTCACCCTGCCACCTACTTTACTCTGGGCTTAGGACTGCTTAGGGAGGCAGGCCTTGGACCTGCCTCCTCCCTCTGACTCCTACTGAAGCTGCTGCTGCTGCTGGGTTAGTTGAAGAGGAATGGAAGGGATGGCCTCTACCCACTGCCTCTCACCTCACCAATGGAATTCTACTGCAGCAGGAACAGGACACAGGACCACCAGACTGACTGGGTCAATGAGATGCAGGAGGATGGAGAGCCGCTGACATTCCAGACTAGTCAGGACATTGGGAGGGACATGCAAACAAAAGGGAAGTCCCTCTGTTTCTTGCTTTGCTTGGCCAGCTGGTAACTCCACTCATTCCTGCTGTGGCTGCTCCTGGCTTTTCTTTAGACTGATTGGCTGCTGTCATTCAGAAAGGGATAGGATTCCATTCATAATCCTCATGAGCCCTATCCTGCCTACCTGCCTCTAATGCCCACATGAATGAGGACCACTAGAGCAGGTTGCTAGGGCCTGGTAATGGGATGGTGAGTTCCAAAGTGCTGGAGGCAGGAGGAGAAAAAAACACACACAAAAAAATAATGTTTAAATACAAGCACAGCTGAGGCTTTGCATATTGTGCTGCGGCACCTATTCTGGGGCACTTTTCTCTAAGGGAGCCCTGGAGACACTCATTTCTGAAGGGCACCAGGAACTCTAGAGCACTACCAATTCACCCCCATGTAAATATACATGTCCCCATGTATAACTAACTTAAAATTCTATGTACTATACATTTTCTAAACCTTTTAACTCTGATCACTCTAACCTTATTCTGTATTTTAAACTGCATTCTACTTCAAGTCAATTCACACTTTGGACTCCTTGCCATTCTTATCTTACTGACTAATGCCCAGTTCTGTAGTGGGTCAATGCCAACCAAACTCTAATAGATCAGGTTGGGGTGCAGATCCACCCCACTATATCTTTGAGGGAAAGAGAATTTCAACTATTGGAACCACCAAAAGGTAGACATTTGGGTGATACCTGGCCAGCGAGCATCGGTGAATTTAGAAGGCAACCCAGGCCAGTTTCCACTAATCTGCAACAGACAGACATGAAGCTGACTTTAATACAACTATTTTTTTGTACTAAACATTTCTAAAATAATGACAATATCTACACTAAGTTTCTTCATTCTAACATATTTGTGAAACAAGTAAATCATTCCAAGCACTCTAAAGTTTGTTTGTAACAGTTTAAATGAGACACCTTGTAGACACAAACTTTATATTTATTTATTTTATTTATTTGATTCTAGGATTACAAGTACCTTTGAGCCGAGGCTCTTTTACAAAAGTTCCACATCAATTCCGTGACAGTACAACAGAGTACAACAGAGCAGATGAGTTTTAGGCATGCCATACAGACTAACACTCAATTACATTTACATAAATGCATACATGTTGGATAAGACAGACAGAGAGGCAGAGGGAATATAACAGGATTACAAGGATGGGTAAGACACTGGTAGTAGCATGCCAGGGGCAATTGTCACAACATCTAGAGAAGTACATGTAGCGGGGCTGGGTGGAGGGGGGGATGAGGGGAGGAGGGAGGAGGAAGGATAAGGGGAGAGAAAGTGCGATGTGAAGACCTTAGGCAGGAACTGTGGGGTAATAAGGAGGGCTGGTTAGGTGAGGCAGTCACAAGAGCTGATGGCAGAAAGATTGAGTCAGAGCCTTGTTTTGAATGGGCCTAGCTTGGGAACAGAGGTGCTCTCAATGTTGAGACTATTCAACCAGCTAGGGGCCCTGTAGGCGAATTACTGTTGTCCCAGAGAGGTTCTGCAGTTTGGGACCATCAGAAGTTGGGCTTCAGAGCTTCTAGTATGACGGGAGTACTTGGACAGAGGAGCGCTTGGACCGGGGTTGGGGGGCAAGGCCCATGGTTATCTTTTTTGGCATAATGCAGGTTTGGTATTTTAGGCAGTTGGATAGTTGTAACCAGTCAGTTTGGGCATAGAGGCATAGAGGTCGCACGTATGGGTGAGTCAATGAGATCCAGTGATAAGTTGACAGGCTTTATTGAGTGAAGTAGAAATGCGTCTGAGGGCTGTTGAAGTGGCAGAGCCGTATATGATGAGGCCATAGTCGATAATAGAGACAACCCAGCTTTGAACAGCGACACTTAAGGCTGATGGGGTTAAGCATGACCTGTGCCTGTAGAGGAGACCAAGTCTCGTATTGGCAGCCTTGGTGATGTTGTCAATGTGGGTCCCACAGGACAGGTTACTGTCAAGGGTGATCCCCAGATACTTAAAGGATTGCACCTGTTCGAGGGTCATTCCTAGGTGGTTTGTGATGGTCAGAGGAAGCAGCCTGTGCTTGCTGTGGGAGTTACTAAAAAGCATGGACTTTGTTTTTTTATAGTTGAGAATGAGTCTCTGTTTGCTGAACCAGTTCTCAACAGAGCAAAACCTCTTATAGTCCAACCATCACTGTGTGTATCAGTTAAAGGGAGAGCTGGGTTATAGTGACATAGACTTTGATGGCAGATATGGACAGCTTGGTCCACCTAGTCTTCCCATTACCCTACCTACTGGATAAGCTGTAGATCCTAGTTTTATCAACAGCCTACTTCCTCCTATCTCCCACCAGAATTGTCTTATGTCTGTCTCATGCATTCTTAAATTCACCAACTGCTTTTGACCCCACAACCTCCTCAGGAAGGCCGTGCCATGCATCCACCACCCTCTCTGTGAAAAAAATACCTCTTAATGTTGCCTCTGAGTCATCCCCCCTCTGTCTTCAAATTGTGCCCCTGGATCTTGCACATCTCTTTTTCTGAAAGATGCTACCCTCTTGGACTTTGTTGATTCCCTTGAGAGGCTTGAACGTTTCTATCATGTACTCCCTCCCCCTCCTTTTCTTAAGGTTGTACATATTAAGCTCTTTCATTCAGTCTTCATAAGGCTTCTGGTGCAGATCCTGTACCATTTTAGTTGCCCTCGTCTCAACTGCCTCTATCCTGTCTAACAGGGTCAACAGAACCTTGGAATTACAAGCACAGTTCCCTGCAGGAGAGATGCACAAGCGGCAGAGGAAAAGAACATTTCAAAGGATACTCGTCATTAGCTTTGGGCTTGTTATAGACCATTGGTGCAAATTACCCTGCCTGGTCTAAAGAACAGAACACAACTGAGGCAGTGAGGATCATCAGCTGAAGGTCACACACAGATCACCAGAAGTGTACTACCTGTTGAGGAAGAAGACAGAAGAAGAGAAGAAAGTCACCAGCCTTTCAGACCACACCTGGGTTGCCAGCATGCAATGGCTCAATAAAGAATTTTGAAAACATTTGTGGTGGTGGTTATTTAAATAAACATTACACATCAGAACAGTTCACACAGTTCAGAGCCCTGTCATTGGGGCAGTAGGGTTTTTAGGCAGTCTCTTGGTGGGCTCACACATACATATAACAGCAGGCAGTTCGATCATAGGGGCCATAACACCAAACAATCATTTAAATGCATTTTACAAAATCAGTCTTTAAATTAAACCCAGACTGTCTCTTTAAATATGGCTTTGCCTTCATACATATTTTCCTTTTTAATTTTAATATTCCTACCCCTTCTGGCTTGGTTTGCTTTAGAGCTCTGTCTTCACACTCCACCCCATGGACGGTTTCATGGATGGGGGCCTTTCCGCCCCAATAGACCATCCGCTCCCTGAAGAGCTCTTTGAATCTTTGCCTTATTGATGTACTAGGTCCAGGGGCCTGGCTTACCACGCATGGCCGAGCCACATACCTCGGTACCAGGAGGTGCAAAAATTCTTAAAAAAAAAAAAAACAACGGTCTGTTCAAGTGGTCAGCACCTGGCAATTTGGGGGGGGGGTGTTCTAAACTGCTGCAGGCTGAAGGAAAAAAACAAACCACAAAAAAAATATTAATGCAAGCCCTACTGGGGATTTGTATACTGTGCTGGGGCACTTCTACCTAAGGGATCGGTGAAGCACCCGGGCATCCATTTCTGGAGGGCACCAGGAACCCCACGGCACTACATGTATCAAGGCATGAATTCATTGTTAGCAATGGTGAACTGAACATAGTCAATTACAGTATGATGGTTTTCCCTAAGAAGTTGTAATTTTAAGTACCTGGGAATTATGCAGGACCACTCACTTGATATTGAAGCTCTTATATCTGATGCTAGTGAATCCCTTAACTTTAACCTAAGTTTGGGCTTCAGAAATAAACAAAACTTAACTAAAGAAGACTGCTTGGCCATAGTGCATGCAGTCCTAATGCCATCACTCAATTACAGTCTGCTGGTTTATAGCAGTGGCTCCCAATCTGTCTTAAACAGGTTACATTTCCCGTGTAATAACATCTGACACACTGCATTACCAGTAGGCCACAGAACCCATCATTGAACAATGTACAATGAACTGGATTAGTTGCCCCTTATACGAAAAGAGAGTTTGTCTTTAACTGCTTAGTATACAAAGTGTTAAAGGAGAACTGCATTGAACCTGTAGATTAGTTTTTCATAGAGATGTTGTTTTCATGTTTCCTTGCAGAATACAAATATATTGGTATTGTGTCAGTGGCAAAAAAGGTAATTTAGCAGTGTGTCAAACTTTGAGCCAATGACGTAACTGGAAATGAGCATATTGCCAATGGTGCTGGATCTGCTCAAAGACACATACTCATATTTGCATGCATACTTTTTTCAAAAGGATACTTCATGTCTACCCCTGTGCCATAGTTAGCCATTTTGCTGACCTAATTTCTGTGAGATGGTGTCATCACTGTTCATCTCTCTCCTGGTCCCCCATTGCCAGTGTATGGTGAAGGACTGCCCACCACAGCGAGTCTTCAGCCTTAGCAGGTCTTCTTTTACAAAGTGCATGCCACTGTAGGTCTCCAGTCCCAAAAGGCTTAATTTAAGAAATACCCACCATGTCAGGTTTCAGCCTGCTATGGTGAGTGTCCAGTCCTGACAAGCTTATTTTTCCAGTTGCCTGCCATGGTGATTCTCCTGACCCTAAAGAAATTCTTTTCCTAAACGCCTGCCTTAACAAGTCTCCATCCCCCAAAGGTCTTCTTTTTCTAACTGTCCACATAGCACTTCCCTAGTCCTGAAGGACCCATTCAAAGAAATGGCCACCATTGCAGGTCTGCAGCCCTGTATGTAGTAGTAGTAGTAATAGTTTATACATAATTTTCATGAGTAACAATTACGTAATTAAGCAGAGTTCATTTTCAATGGGGTCCTTGTTACAAAAGGCTACAGAGTCAGAAATGTAGCGAAATGTTATTTTGCCAGAGAAAATTCTGGCAAAATCACAAATTTCACCATGTAAAACATTTCATGAAATTCCACGCATTTCGTGAAGTATTTTGCTGGTGCAAAATGCAGAATTTCACTGGCGAAATGTGGAATTTCACTCACGGGTTGCAGCATTTCACCTGTGAGTGGCGAAATTCCACATTTCGCAAATGAAATTTCACATTTTGCCAGTGAAATTCCACATTTCCCCAATGGAATTTAGCATTTTGCAACTGCGAAATATTTTGTGAAATGTGTGAATTTTGCAAAATATTTTACGGAACGAAATTCCGCAGTTTCACTCAACTCTATACAGAGTATAAGCTTAAGTTGGTTACAAATAACAATACATTGTATACATTTCAAATGCCACAGTACTTATCTGTGACAAGTACAGAGAATTTTACATTTACTTTTAAGTGCACTGCTCACAAATACAAGAAAAAGACATTAATCTAAATACTTACATTTGGTTAACATTTCTAGAAAGTCTAAATCTAAACAAGCATTTGTCAATTCCAAATGTTTGCTTGCTTGTTGATACCTGGTGCTGGTGGGGGAATGGAGGGTGCACTGTGGCCAGCATGCAGTGGGAGGGAACAGGATAGTTAAATTTTGAACCAGGTGCCGGTGGGGAAGGGAATGGAAGGTGCCGGGTGGCCAGCACACAGTGGGAGGGAGCAGGAGGGTTTAATTTGATGCCAGGTGCCAATGGGGGAATGGAGGGTGCGGGGCAGCCAGCATGCAGTGGGAGGGAGCGGGAGGGTTAAATGTGATACTGGGCACTGGTGGGGGAACGAAGGGTGCAGGGTGGCCAGCACACAGTGGGAGGGAGCAGGAGGATTTAATTTCATGCCTTGTGCCGGTGGGGGAATTGGAGGGTGCGGGGCAGGCAGAATACAGTGGGAGGAAGTGGGAGGGTTTAATTTCTTGACCAGGAGCTGGTGGGGGAAAGAGGGGTGCAGAGCAGCCAGCACACAGTGGAAGGGGATGGGAGGGCTTAATTTTTTGCCTGGGTGGTGGTGAGGGGGAGTGGGGGGGTCTATTGTGATACCAGGCACCGGCACGGGAACGTAGGGTGCAGGGCAGCCAGCACACAGTGGGGAGGGAGTGGGAGGGTTTCATTTCTTGCCAACTGATGGTGGAGGAACAGAGGGTGTGGGCAGCCAGCATGAAGTGGGAAGGAGTGACAGGCCTTAATTGCTCACTGTACAGACCCCATCTGTCACCTTCATGCAATGTTGACCCCTCGAAGGCAGTATGAAAAGTAAAGAAATTAGGTTATTATCAACTTAGAATTTTTTGCAAGGTTTAATAAAATACATAAGAGTACCATCAGTAGACAGTGGGAAAAAAAAACCTGCCAAATAAAATGAGAAGTAAAAGAACGGCGCCAGGACAATTGAAATAATCTTTAATGCTGTACATAATAGTTATCTCAGGCATCAGTAGCCTTGTGGCAAACAAATAATGTCTGTGTTTGTGTAACAGGAGTGGGGAGGGTAAGGAGGGTCACTGTACGCATGTAAATAGCTGCAGAGATGAAACTGTCCCTGACTGTACTAGCAAATTTCTTTCAAGTAGACACCATTTCTCTTGGACTGGTGTCATGCACAGGTTGCTGACTGATTGGTGCCTGAAGTACGAGCACAAGAAAGCTTTGCCTGCATTAGCCAGAACAGTGACACACTTCTCAAATGCCATACTGTCCCAAGGTGTTTCTTGCACATGCGTGCAAGCAAACACTTAAAGGATGATCTTTGCAGATTGCATTGTCTGACAGTCAGTAACTCCATTAGGTCTGAACTTAGTAGCTGTACTCTGAACAAATACACACAACTAATGACAGGGCTAGAATGCCGAACGTTCACTTGCAGGTATTTGCAGTGGTGTGTGGTACTGGTACTGGCTTCAGAGGAGTGAGAAGGCAGTAGTGAGAAGCAGTGCATGCTGCATGGTGGAAGCTGCACCATAAATGCAGCAAGGAGCTGCTAGTCAGAGAAGCCAGCTCCGCTTGCCTTAGTGAATCAGAGAGAGAGATAGTGCAGCGGGTGACAGGATCTGCCAATAACTAAAGGTGTACTGCATGTAATGTAGAAGCCTGTGGGGGGTTGTTCAAAGGAGTGAGGACTGGGGAGAGAGACTGCACTGGCAGCATGAGCCACCAATAAGTAAAGCTGCACTGTGGCTAATGTAGAAGCCTGAAGGGGTTCGGAGGAGCAAGGACTGGGGAGAGTGAATGCATGAGACAGGATGAGCTGCAGATAACTGAAGTCGCACCACAGCTAATGTAGAAGCCTGGGTGGCAGAGAAGTGAGGATGGGGGGGGGGAGAGAGAGAGAGAGTGCTGGGGGTGACAGGAGCCAACAGTAACTGTAACTCCAGCCATGTGCTTTAGTTTGAGCTGCAGTGCGCGTAGCTGGAGTTACAGCCACAGAAAGAAATTAAGCCCTCTCTCATTGGAGTGGTTCATTTCTTTATAACTACCACCCCCAAATTACCCATATACCCTTTACACTAAAGTGAACTAAAGAAATGTTCCATCTCAGTGAAACAACATCATACTCCAACAAAGGATTTCCACGGAATAGTTACAAGTAGTGCAGAATGGTTTTCCATGTCTTCACAATTTAGGATCTGTTATGCTTTGACCACCATCTGTGCAATGGATAAACGTGATGTATTGTTCTGCTGTGGCATCAACTGGCTCTTCACCTGCCACAAATACAATTTCAGGCATGCAAAGAAAAGGATCAAGTTGCAACAATGCTCTCATGCAAGAATGTCTTAAGCCAGGGCATCTTTCCATCTCTGCAGCGCAAGTCCAGAATCCTTTAACAGAAACACAGTCCAATAAAAAAAAAGTTACATTATTCTGACTTGGCCCAGACATCAAGGGCGCATGCTGTTCTCCACACTGTTATGGTTACTATTTCCCTAATACCTAGTCTCCCGTGGCAGCAGAAGCAAGTCATGTCTGTTTGAGAACCCAGGTGTTAAACAATTTCATCCATAGGCATAAGAGAATCTTAGGGAAAAGCAAGGGGGTGAATGGGCCAGAGATCAATTAGGATTTGTGGGGATAACATAGGCAAGGAAAAATGGGCAGACTAGGGGAGCCAAGTGGTCCTTATCTGCTGGAAAATTCTATCTTCTATATTTCTGTGTTGCTATGTGTTTATTAGATCCAGTCTATAACTTTTAAAACTAGATACCACCAAGAATTTGGAATGCATTACCTCTTCATACATCACCTTCTTGAATAATACTTTCATTTAGGATCATGTTAATTAATTTAGAATCTTGTAATCTTCCAAGCATGTTTTTTTTTTATGATCAGCACCATGAAGTCTGGAAGAGACAGTTGTTTAGTCTCTCTGGGGGCTGTATGAGACTCATGTCTGAAAAAAACCCTGCATGGTGTCATTCTACCATAAAAGCCATATGTGGTCCATGCAAAATACCAACATTTTTATGTTTGCTTGCACGCATGAGCAAGAAACATAGTGCCATCATCCGAGTTATCGGAGGTGTGTCACCCCCTCTTCCAATTCAGTCAGCATGTTGGCAGGCGCGGTCCCAGTCTGCCAATGCATGCTGGAGCTGTCTATGACAGCTCCATTCAGTGGCATACAGTTGAGAGGGGGAGCTACGCTTCAGTGAGCAGCGATCAGATATCACCTGCTCATGCACAGCTCCCCACACACACACACACACACACACACACACACACACACACATATACTGCGTGCTCCCCACGCACACACTCTATAGCCGACGGGGTGCCTAATCCCCATCGGCTGTGCTCGCTCCCCAAAGCCTGCCAAATGCCACACTGGGTGCTCACCCCAGCGTGGCAACTTCAATGGTATAGCCGACGAAGTGCCCAATCCCCGCCGGCCCACTGCCCCCGCCTGAGCACAGGGTGCCATACTGGGAGCCCACCCCAGTGTGGCAACAGATGCTATGGCCGACGGGGTGCCCAATCCCCAGTTGGCTCCATGCCCCAACCAGTCGTTCCTTGTGCCACACTGGGAGCCCACCCCAGCGTGGCAAACGCCCCGCATCATCATGTTAAAAAAAAAATAAACCTGTAAAAAAACGGTTCCCACGAGTCTCTGACCCCCCACAACCCACACCCACCCACTCGCACCTGCCTCCCCACACTTCACCTCATACTTACCTCCCGACCTCGGCGCCGACGATCTTCGGTGGACCGGGAACACGTCTGCACTCTTCAAAGCCGACCGCGAACTGAGGAAACGCCAGTAAGCTGTATAATGGGATAGATAGGGTTTTTTCAACTTTGTTGCATATCTCAGGCATTTTTTGGAATTTTTGCACCACATTTTCAACATGGGGTTTTTGGGACCCCTTCTCATGAATGATGTCACTGTCATGGCGTTATTCGGGCCCGAAGGATGATTTCGCAGTCACTGTGCAAAATCACCTTTTGGGCCTGATTATTGGAACAACACTGCCAGCGTTCATAAGGTGGGCTCTCAAGAAGCCTATTTTGAAAATTTGGTGGAAAAATTCCGAAAAATGACTGTTTTACGAGCGTGCATTGCGCAGTTCCTACGCAGGCTCATAAGTTCGTGAATTTTCAATATTTTCACTCCAGATTTTTAACATTGCCATTTTACCACACCTTCTTATGAGTAGTACAGCTGTCATTTTTCACATCTCACCCAAAATGTGTTTCCGCCCATGCTGCATACAATGGCGCAGTCGATTGTATGAAATCAATGTACAGGACAGATTAAGAAAATCACAGTGACACTTTTATGAGCAGAGGTCTTAAAATGGCTATGTTGAAAATTTGGTGAAAATTTAAAAATGACTTTATTTCTGTGTGCATACCGCAGTTCTATGCATGCTCATAAGTTTGCAAATGTAATATTTTCACTCCAGATTTTCAACATTGCCATTTTATTACACTTCTTATGAACAGCACAGCTCATTTTCATATCGCTTAAAATGTGTTGCAGCACATGTAGCTATAATGGTGCTAAGGTTAACAAAAGCAATGTTTGGGACAGATTAAGAAAATCACAGTTACACTGTTCATGAGCAGAGGTCTTAAAATGGCTATGTTGAAAATTTGGTGAAAAAACTCCATAAAATGACTGTGTTACGAGTGAGCACTGAGCAGTTTCCATGCACCCTCATAAGTTCATGACTTTGTAATATTTTCAGTCCAGATTTTCACCAGTGGCATTTTTCCACACCTCTTATGAACAGTACAGCTGTCATTTTTCACAACATGGCCGAAGTGTGTTTTCACACTTTCAGCACAGACATGCATGGTCGCTGTGGGAAATCATTGTTCGGGACAGATAAAGAAAATCACAGTGACACTGTTCGTGATTGGAGGCATCAAAATACCTGAGTTGAAAATCTGCTGTAAAAAATCCCCAACCTAATTATATTACGGGTGTGCATTGCACAGTTTCTATGTAAGCTCATGACTTCACCATTTTTTTTAACATTTTTACTGCAAATTTGCAACATTGCCATTTTTTACACCTCCCCATGAACAGTACAGCTGTCATATTTTACATCCTGTTCAAAATGTTTTTGCATCTGTGGTGCTAAATGCCATAGTCGCTGTGCATAAGCAGCTTACGGCTAACAAACTGATATTCCCCCTATTCATGAGGGGGGGGTCACAAAAAAAACATGTTGAAAATTTGGAGTGAAAATACCAACGGATGCCTGAGGTATTAGGGTTTCCAACCATAACGCCCAACCCTGTAGAGAATGACAGGCATCAGGGGTGTGACTTGGGATTCTTGCCTGTAATGCTCATACCATTCCACACCCTGCAGCCAGTGAGAGGCATCGAGGTATGCCTTGGACTCTTTGGCCCCAAAGTTCACCCCATTCTCCTATATTGCACCCATCTCACCATATTTTCTAATGGAATGGGGTGCGCATAAGGGCCAAAGACCCCAAGGAACACCGTGACAGTTGTCAGTGTCTGCAGGGTGGGGTGTGGTGAAATGGCATGGCCGTTATGCCTGATGACCCAAAGGCACACCCCAATGCCTGTCACTCTCTGCAGGGTGGTGGTGGGGTTGGCTTCAGTTCAATACTTCACTGTCATTCCTATTATGCAGCTCTGTAACTTCTACACTACCACTGCCAATGCCAGCAAGCAAACATTCGGCATTGACAAATGCTTGTTAAGAGAGGAAGACATAAAGAGTGTGTAGAGAAAGAAAAGAAAATAGATAAAGCATATTCTGATACCTGTTATTCATGGGCAAGTATATAACTTCCTGCTTTGCTGGATATAACCCAAAGCATATGAAAGATGAGACTCAGTAAACATGTCTCTGCTGCCCAGGAAGTGTGAACACATGGCTCAAATACAAGAATATTGGTACAAGAAAATGCTTAGTCATATCTACCCTTCTACAGTAGGTTTGGACAAAGCCCATGATTTCCACTGCTATACTGTTTGATTACAAATCTTAAATGTCTCACCAAAATATTCTGAGGCTAAATTTTTCCGATTGAACAGGATTCCAAGAATACAGACCTGTCTTTTAGAGACCTAGGGCTAGATATTCAAAGCTTTGCATCTGGCTCAAATCCATTGTGCTGGAATAGCGATGAAATTGTGCCAGACTGCAATATTCAGAAGCCCTTTTAGCGCAAGCGCTGAATGATAGCATTGACGCTAAAATGTAATGTATCCAGGAGAGGGAGTGAAGGGAGTGGCCATGAATGCCAAAACACTGGCATATTCAAAATAATAGTGCCGTGCTATGGCTTTTTCTGCCACCTGTAGTATGACACTAAATGCAGCCTGCAAAAAACATGCAGTAATGCAGTGCTCCCATTCTGTAGTAAAGTGAAGCAATCCAAAGTAATTCAAATTTAACCCTGGTAGTCTAGTGGCCCCCATCATGATCCCTGACTCCTGTAGGATGCAATAACAGTTATTTTCCCTGGAAGTCTAGTGGTCCCCCTCTCCCACATCACGATCCCCGACTCCCTTTGTGAAATATTATAAGCATTTCTCTAATAGTTTAGTGGTCTCCCCAACCTCACATCATGATCCTCGACTCCTGTTGTGAAATATTATAAACTTTTTCCTAGTAGTCTAGAGGTCCCCCAACCCCACATCATGATCCCCGACTCCCGTTGTGAAATATTGTAAGATTTTCCCTTGTAGTCTAGTGGTCCCGCCACCCTCCATCATGATTTGGACCCCCGTAGCTTTCATAAAAATGCATTTTCCCTGGTAGTCTCGTGCCCCCCCACATGGCAGAGCCAACCCCCCAACCTTCCCCAAATGGAGTTGGTGACTGGCTAAACCCACTGCTCACCTCTATGGCCAGCTGCCAACTGAGCGTTGAATGGGTGCATACTGTAGAAAGTGATGAATGAGCACGTTCATTTTTTTGTTTGTTTTAAGTGTCCGACACCAGGATGCCCACTCCAAGTGTCAGATACCCCCATCCCCCTTTTATTGCCAGTGGGGGTGCCCAATCCCCCTGCCAGCATCATGATTCCCCCCAACTCATGTGGCACACTGATAGCCCACTCCAGTGTGCCCAAGGTTACTTATTTATTTTTTGTACCTGTAAATAAAGAAAACCATCCGCCAAGGTATTTTTTTTAACCTGTAAAAAGGAAAACGGTTCCTCGTCATCTTCCCAGTCCCCACTCCCCCACTATCCCACTGAGCACCCACCTCCGTGCACCCCCACCCCACACTTACCTCTAGAGGTCGGCACTGTCATCATCTGAGGACTGGGACACATCTGCACTCTTCAAAGCCTAACCACAAAATGAAGAATCAAAGATAAGCACCGTATAATGGCTGTCAAAGGAGATTCAGCTTATGATGATATCTCAGCCATTTTTATGTTGATTGCTTACAAGTGCAAGAAACATATTGTGGCAGCTTTTGCAAGAAGCAGGTTGTAGAAGTGTGGCACTGTTGTGGCCAATGCCTCCACAGCCTTTAAAGGTTTGGCCCACTGTCCCCAATGGTGTGGCACACTGCTGACACCAGTTCACCCAGCATGCCACAACCTTCCAAGGTTTTAGCCGCTGCAATCAGGGGCCACTTCATCATTGCAATGTCATCTGCTGCAACAAGGAAGCAACCCCTCATTTCAGGGCTGTTATTGACCGGGAGCCCATCCCCATCAGCTTGTCCCCCACATTTCTTGTGTGCCAAGGGGGGTGCACAGTCCCCCTCGGCTTATGTCCCCCCCCTCCTTCTGTGTTTGCCAACAGGGATGCCAATCCCGGTCAGCATATCCCCTCCCTCATTTCTTGTGTGCTGAGGAGGGTGTCCAATCCCCCTCGGCTCATGAGCCCCCCTAAGTATGTGCCAATGGGGCTGCCCAGTCTTCGTCAGTTCCAGTGCCCCTTACCCCAAAAGATGACATGCTGGGAGCCCACCTCAGCATACTAAAGTACCTGCAAAAAACCCGTCCCTTGACATCTTTTTTTAATCCTAAAAAGAAGAAAACTGTCCCTTGCTGTCTGCACCCACCTCCCACAACCTGCACACTCCCACTGCGTACCCTGCCTCCCCACACCCCTCTCACCTCATACTTACCTCTGGAGCCCAGCGCGACAATCTTCGGTGGACCGGGAACACATCTGCACACTTCAAAGCCAGCCACAAACTGAGGAAATGCCGGGAAGCGGTATAATGGAATAAATAGTTTTTTTTTTAACTTTGATGCATATCTCAGTCAATTTTTTGAATTTTGGCACCAAATTTTCAACATAGATTTTTTGGGATCCTTCCTTATGAATTCTGCCACTGTCATGGCATTAATCAGCCCCTGGAAGGTGATTTCATGGTCACTGTGCGGAATCACCTTTCAGGACTGATTAACAAAACAACAGTGCCAGTGTTCATGAGGTGGGTTCTCAAAAAGCCTATGTTTATGAAATTTAGTGGTCAAAAAAAAATGACCATTTATGAGCATCGTTGTGCAGTTGCACAGTTGCTATGCACTCTAATAACTACGCGAATTTGCAATATTTTCACACTAGATTTTCAGCATTGCATTTTTCCACACCTCCTTGTGAACAGTACAGCTGTCATTTTTCACATCCTGGCCAAAATGTGTTTTCGCACTTCCAGCACAGAATACCATGGTCACTGTGGGAAATCAGTGTTCGGGAAAGATTACAAAAATGACAGTGACACTGTTCATGAGTAGAGGTCCTAAAATGCCTATGTTGAAAATGTGGTGATGAAAGTCCATAAAATGACTTTGTGTTCTGGCGTGCATTACTTGGTTGCCGCCTATCGATAAGTTGTAAATTTGTAATATTTTCACTCAGATTTTGAACATTGCCAATGTTCTGCACCTCCTTACGAACAGTATAGCTGTCATTTTTCAGATCCTGGCCGAAATGTGTTTTTGCACTTCTGGCGCAGAATAGCATGGTTGCTGTGGGAAATCTATGTTCAGGATGCATTATGAAAATGACAGTGACACTGTTCATTAGCAGAAGTTCTAAAATGCCTATGTTGAAAATGTGGTGATAAAATTCCATAAAATGAGTGTGCTACAAGCGTGCGTTGAGCAGTATCCACGCACGCTCATACCATTGCAAATTTGCAATATTTTCACTTCAGATTTTCAACATTGCCATTTTTCCACACCTCCTTATGAACAGTGCAGCTGTAATTTTTTGCATCCTGACCGAAATGTGTTTTCGCTCCTCTAACGCACAATAGCGCAGTTGCTGTGTGAAATCAGTGTTCGGGACACACTGAGAAAATCACACTGCCTCTGTTCATGAGCAGAGGTACTAAAATGCCTACATTGAAATTTTTGTGATGAAACTTCATAAAATGACTGTGTTACGAGAGTGCATTGTGCAATTTCCACGCACCCTTGTAACTTCACAAATTAGTAATATTTTCACACCACATTTTCAACACTAGCATTTTTCCACACCTCCTTATAAACAGTACAGCTGTCATTTTTCACATCCTGGCTAAAAAGCGTTTTCACACTTCTGGTTCAGAATACCACAGTCACCGTCGGAAATCAGTGTTTGGGACAGATTAGGATTGAGCGAGTGAGAGAAGGGGGGAATGACCAAGCTCAGCTGAGCTCTATCAGGACTGCTGCGGATTTCCTTGTGGGCAGGAAAAGTCGCCAATGCAGGCAGGGGCCCAGTACAAAAGGGCAGCCTGTAGCGACGGGAGACACAGAACAAGCGACTAAGGGAGAGGGAGTGAGTGAGCTCAACGGAGCTCTTTTGGGACTGCTGCAAATTTCTTTGTGGGCAGAAAAAGGTAACAATGCATGCAGGAGCCAGGTATGAAAGGGCAGCCTGCAGGGATGGAAGAAACAAAACAAGCAACTGAGAGAGGGGGAGTGAGTGAGCTCAACGGAGCTCTATCGTGACTGCTGCGGATTTCTTTGTGGGCAGAAAAGGGTGGCAACACAGGCAGGAGCCCAGTACAAAAGGCCAGTCTGCAGCACCAGGAGAAACAGAATGAGTGAGTGAGATGGGGGAGTGAGCAACCTCAATGGAGCTCAATCATAACTGCTGTGGATTTCTTTGTGGGCAGAAAAAAGCGGCAATGCAGGCAGGAGCACAGTACAAAAGGCAAGACTGCAGCGCTGGCAGAAACAGAATAAACGAGTGAGAGAGGAGGAGGGAGTGAACTCAACAGAGGTCTATCATGACTGCTGTGGATTTCTCTGTGGGCAGGAAAAGGCGACAATGCAGGCAGGAGCCCAGTACAAAAGGTCAGCCTGCAGCGCCATCAGAAACGGTATGAGCAAGTGACAGAGGGGAGAGTGAATGACCTCAACGGAGCTGTGTCAGGATCGCTGCAGATCTCTTTGTGGGCAGAAAAAGCCAGCAGCGCAGGCAATAATCCAGTACAAAAGGGCAGCCTGCAACAGTGGGAGACACAGAACGAGCGAGTGAGGGAGGGGGAGTCAGTGAGCTCACCAGAGCTCTGTTGGGACTGCTGCTGATTTCTTTGTGGGCAGAAAAAGGCAGCAATGCATGCAGTGGTGCAGTACAAAAGGGCAGCCTGCAGTGATGGGAGAAACAGAATGAATGAGTGAGAGAGGGGGAGTGAGTGAGCGAGCTCAATGGAGCTTTATCATGACTGCTGCAGACTTCTTTGTGGGCAGAAGAAGGCGAAAATGCAGGCAGGTGCCCAGTACAAAAGGGCAGCCTGCACACTGGTGTGACACTTGAACAGCTGGTTCTGATCACTGTATCATTTTTTGTAATATAAAAATGGGTTATGGACTGTCTCTCCTGAGAAATGCTGAAACAGCATGTGAGTATGACACACACACACACACACACACACAGGTTTTAGATCCATGGTGTTACCTGGAAGGCCTGAAGCTAATTACAGACTTTAACAAAGTTAATTATAGCTGTAGTTGCTAAGAGGGAAAATCATAAACTTTGATAATGCTTAGAGGAAGAAGAGCAGGTTGTGACATTTAGTGTGAAGTCATAAAAGATGCTTTCATGTCCTGGAAGGGGGAAGCTTATCATAAGATCAAAGAGAGTCATTTGAAGAACATGAGTTATGCTGAGGTTGCAGAATTTAATACTTGGAAAAGACATCCTATTTTTATATAGATATTTTTTATATATATTCTGACATGGAAGAGCCAGGTGACCTCATGCAGAATAGGTGGGGGAAACCAGCTTTTAAACAATATTCTGTTTTCTTTCAGAGACACTTCTGTCTAGACTCTGACAAAGAAACATCTGTGAGCACTTTAAGCAGGTATTTATAGAGAGAGACAAACATAAGTACTGTAGGAGGAATTGCACTGTTAAAACCTGTTTTGTTTAAGTGATTTGTAAGTTCTGTGATATATGGTTCTGTATTTACAAGTTACATATTTTTATCTATTTTAGTAAAACTTTATTTTTAGAGCTTACTTGGTCTGTCTTTGATTTCTTTCATTTACAAGTAGAGTATATATGGTTAAAGCAGACATAGTACATAAGCTTGAATGTTGATACCAAACTGGAAAAAGGTAAGCGTTTTAAATCTGAGGTCTTTTATTACAGTTTTTAAGGGTTCATTTCTGTTCACCTGGTTAGGTGCCCATAGGCAAGGATATCTGGCCCCCCCAAAGACAGAATTATCTGAGCCTGTGCATTGGGTACACTAACAAGAGGTTCACAGTTTGAATCCTTCCAAGACTTGAGACCAAAGGTTGATTCAAATCCCACAAAACAGACCAGGAGTGTTACCCTCTGTCTGTTAACTGTTCACAAGACTGTACTAGCAGGTTGGCACTTTGGGAGTAGAGGGCTGACCTGCTGATGGGGGTTTGTGACAGCCGGCAGAAGTGAAACAAGTGAGTGAGAGAGGGGGAGTGAGCAAGCTCAAAAGAGCTCTGTCTGGACTGCTGCAGATTTCTTTGTAGGTAGAAAAAGGTGCCAACAGAGGCAGGAGCCAAGTACAAAATGGCAGCCTGCAGTGACAGGAGAAACAGAATGAGTGAGTGAGACAGGCGGAGTGAGTGACCGCAACAGAGCTCTGTCGGGACAGCTGCGGATTTCTTTGTGGGCAAAAAAAGTTGTCAATGCATGCAGGGTCCCAGTACAAATGGGCAGCCTGCGGCAGCAGGAGAAACAGAACAAATGAGTGAGAGGGGGTAGTGTCTAAGTGAGCTCAATGAAGCTCTTTCGTGACTGCTGCAGATTTCTTTGTGGGTAGAAGAAGGCGGCAACACAGGCAGCAGCCCAGTACAAAAGGTCAGCCAGCAGCACCGGCAGAAACGGAACAAATGAGTGAGAGAGGGGGAATGAGCAAGCTCAAAGGAGCTGTCTTGGGACTGCTGCAGATTTCTTTGTGGGCTTAAAAAGCCGCCAACGCAGGCAGGAGCCCGGTACAAAAGGGAAGCCTGCAGCAGCGGGAGACACAGAATGAGCGAGTGAGGGAGGGGGAATGCGTGAGCTCAATGGAGCTCTGTTGGGACTGCTGCAGATTTCTTTGTGGGCAGAAAAAGGCAGCAATGCACCCAGAGGCTCAATACAAAAGGGCAGCCTGCAGCGGCGGGAGAAACAGAATGAGTGAGTGAGAGAGGGGGAGTGCGTGAGTTCAATGAGGCTCTATCATGACTGCTCTAGATTTCTTTGTGGGCAGAAAAAGGTGGCAACATAGGCAGGAGCCCAGTACACAAGGCCAGCCTGCAGTGCCATCAGAAACAAAATGAGCGAGTGACAGAGGGGAAGTGAGCAAGCTCAACAGACCTGTGTCGGGACTACTGCAGATTTCTTTGTGGGCAGAAAAAGCCACCAACAGAGGCATGAGCCAGTACAAAGGGCCATTCTGCAGTGCCAGGAGAAATAGAATGAGTGAGTCAGAGAAGGGCAGTGACCCACCTCAATGGAGCTCTGTTGGGACAGCTACAGATTTCTTTGTGGACAGGAAAGGGTGCCAATGCAGGCAGGAGCCCAGTACTAAACAGTAACCTGCAGCACCGGAAGAAACACAACGAGCGACTGACAGAGGGCCACTCAGCGAGCTCAATGGACCAACGCAATCAACATTCGGCATTGACAAATGCTTGTTAGGAATTCTGACCCCAAATTTTCAACATGGAGTTCTTGGGACCCCACCTCATGAACACTGTCAATGTCATTTTGTTATTCGGTCCCGAAATGTGATTTGGCATCGCTGCATGGAATCACCTTTTAGGACTGATTAATGAAACAACAGTGCCACTGTTCATAAGTCAGGGTACCAAAAAGCCCATGTTGCAAATTTGGTGAAAAAATTCCAGAAAATGACTGTTACAAGCGTGTGTTGCACAGTTTCTACTCACGATCGTAATTTCGCCAATTTTACATATTTTCACTCCAGATTTTTAACATTGCCATTTGTTCGCATCTACTTATGAACAGTACAGCTGTCATTTTTCATATCCTGACCGAAATGTGTTTTTGCACCTGTGGTGCAGAACGGCGTGCTCACCGTGTGAACTCAATTTTCAGAATGGATTAACAAAATTACAGTCCCTCTGTTCATGTGGGGAGATCCCCAAAAGGCCATGTTGAAAATCTGGTAAAAAAATTCCAAACAATGACTATGTTATGAGCGTGTGTTGTGCAGTTTCTGTGCATGCTTGTAACTTTGCCAATTTTTCATGTTTTCATTCCAGATTTTCAGCATTACCATTTTTGCACACCACCCCATAAATAGTACAGCTGTAATGTTTCAAGTCCTGCCAAAAAATGTTTTTCGGCACGTGTGGCACAAAACAGTGTTACAGTTGCGTGGAATTACATTTCTACAGGGATTTGAAAGTTTTCTGTACTGGGTACATGCGGTGAGGTGATAAGGAGGTTATGTTGAACATCTGGGGTGAAAATTATTTAAGATGGCACAGTCATGACTATTTGTTGCAATTTTGCTATGCCTGTTCATAACTTAATGTGTAGAGGCACAGAGGCAGACACCCCTGTGTTTTCACAGCTACATACAGAACCCTGCACTCCCACTGTGGCATATGGATAATGTTGTACTATCTGGATGGAGGGACCCTATGCTCCCACAGTAAAATGAGGATACTATTATGATACCTCAAAAAATAAGGAAATTAGTTGCAAAAACTTTGTTAATGCATCAGTTAGGGTGAATACCATAGCACCAAAGCAGGGAAATGAGGCGTTAGGGTTTGTAACCCTAATGTCCCACCCACAGGGTTACCACCCCTACTACCCCTCCCCATCCCCCCAATCTCCACACACCAACAGGCGTCGGTGTGTGCCATGGGGTCATCAGGCCTAACTCTCACCCCATTTCATGTGTAAACAAGCTTTGATGCTACAGTACAGGACAATGGAGTGAGTTAAGCCTGAAGACCCCATAGCATACCCCAGTGCCTGTTGGTTTGTGGAGGATGGGGGGATGGGGTGGGGTGGTAGGAGTGGAAACCCTGTGGGTGAGGCGTTAGGGATTCAAACTAATGCCTCATTCTAAGCATTTTTGTTGCTATGGTATTCACTCAACTGATGTAATAGTAAAGTTTTTGGCAAACAAATATATATATATATATATATATATATATATGTATGTATATATATATATATATATATATATATGTACAATAGGGTGAATGGTAAATGAGTGAGACAAAACAGCGTATCATCCACTGCAGTGTGTATTTTTATACCATCTGCTCTACTGTGATGATATCAGCCATTTACACACACAGGTCACAAAAGGTCACTGATATCATCACCCTAGGCAGCTTTCCCCTCAGCATGCAAGAAACACCTGTGCTGTTACCATAGACACAAATGCAGAACTACCTGAGAGGTCTCACTGCTGCCTACAGCTAACTCAGTGAGCATTAGAAAATACACCTATCCCTCCCACCCCTCCACCAACTTCCAGCTCATTACTGGGATGCTCTCAACTTGATGCAGCCATAATTCCAAACAGCACAGCTTCACAGAACAGTCTAAACTACTGACTGCAGCTAACTCAGCTACCACTGAAACACACTCTCACTTGTTCCTCAAACTCTGATTCTCAACCATTACAATTACTGTGACAATCTCAACTTCACTGCAGCCAGGATCCTAAAGAGCACAATTTCACAGACCACTCTGCACTCTGCCTGCAGCTAACTTAATTACCACTGAAAACAGTATCAGCTGTTCTGACACTCTGCCTCTCAGCTCATTACAATTACTGTAATACTTTTAGCTTCACTGCAGCCAGACTGCTAAACAATACAGCTTCACAACAAAAGTATGGTTCTCACTCCTACCTAAACTAACTCATTTAGCATTGCAAAACACACTCAGAGGTTATAACACTGCCAGCCCATTCAGAAAAGCTCACACACAGAATGAGCAAACACATAAACAAGAACAGAACACAAGAAAGCATAACAAAACTTCTGAAACTCTTGGCCCTATTGTATATATAGAATACATGATGGGCAGATTGTGTGCTATGGCAAATATTGTCACTTCTACATCGTGAGCTTGGATATCTCACTCTGCAGGAGTGACAATATTTGCCATATCGCACTCATGCCCATCATGTATCATATATATATATATATATATATATATATATATATATATTTATAAAATGAGTAGGGAAATTGCAGCATTATCATTAGCTGAACAGCATCACATGACCGTGCATATATCAGAGTGCGACCGCACACCTACACTTGCATCCCCCTCCAAAACAATATTGATATTTTATATATATATAAATATATATATGTACCTAGATATACTTTTTGTGTGTAGATATATGCCTTTATAGCTACAGTATGTATGTACACACAACTACTGTAGATCAGGTAATTTTTCTTCTATGTTTATTTGGCACTCTATGACAAAACTCAAATATCTGCGCTGGGCTGAATTCACGATCCACTGCCATCTGAGCACTTATGGCTTTTGTACTGGACAAGTCACTGTTACCAAGCTAATCGGAGCACAGTTAATCACAGCAATTACTGGGCAATCACCGGGCAGCATTTACAAGCAGTAACAGGTAATTATGTAGTTAGGTAGTTAGGGAGGTGTTATCTGACCTGTAACTTCCTGTAGCTACTGACAGTCGAAGAACTTTCTTTGCCATCAATGCCTCTCCTGAAATGGATGCAGAAATCGCAGCAAACAAAGTGTAAGAATCCCTTTGATAATGAATTGATACTGCCTGAAAAACTATCACAGCAGTCCAGTGTTGAGCCCTCAATTGCCAAAGCGGTCTACAGTGAGCTCGCTGGGACATCTTCCCCATCTTTTCCATCTTCCCCCTCGTGAAAAAAAAAGCACCCATCCTCATATGCCATCTACACGCCAGAGGTGCTGTTTGAGATGGGGATGTATACCGCAGAAACTGTGGTAATGGCAGCCGTGCAATTTTTTTACTTTCAAATATGGACAGTCAATAAATGAAAGTACGGTCCATGACTTCAAGTCTGATTACCACTCATAGATTTGTTCTGCATTGGACCCAACACATTTGTCCCCTGTTTTACCCCACAAACAGTGTGGGTGACCAGCCCACTTGACGGAGGATGTGGAGGATCAATTAAGGAAAGTTATGGGCTGCCTCAGAGAGCAGAGCACCATAGTAAATGTTCAAGTTGTCCACGCAGTGGACCTAGGGATCTTGAAGGCCAAATCACCTCATCTGTTACAGGAGAATGGGGGTCATGTAAACATTACCGCAAAATGGTCCTGGGCATTCTTAAACAGAATGGGGTATTGCAAAGGTAAGGGCCCAAAACCCCAAAAGAATTCCTGCAGCTAAAAGCAGCCTTTTTGAATAGCATCATCACAGCCAGTGCCCAAAAGCTCGTTCCCCCAGAGCTAATTCTTAATCTCAACGAAACTGGTGTGTGTATGGTACCTGTGTCAGAGTGGACAATGGCTCTAACTGGCTCGAAGCAAGTTGCTGTCCTTGGTTTGGGAGACAAGTGGCAAATTTCCATGGTATTCACTTGCACAATGCCTGGCAATTTTTTACCATGCCAGATGATCTACAAGGGTAAAGCTGCAGCCTGTCACCCTCAGCACTCCTTCCTGCCTGACTGGGATGTGACACATTCTGAAAACCATTGGGCAAACAAGCAGTCAATGCTCCAATATATTGAAAATGTTATTGCCCCTTATTGTGCCCATCCTTGTACCAGTTCTACTTTTATAGGCACAGGATTTGACTGACAACAGGAACATCCTGTTTGGGAGAAGGAAGTGATCTCAGAGGCATACAAGAATCACCATCCTAGAAGGAAAAGAGTAGCTTTCCATCCCCCCCAGCTGCTGGAGGTCTGACTCTCAGCACATAAGAAGAAAATACTGAGGAATATAGGAACTTCCTGTACCAGAACAGGAACAACAAGAGCTTTAAGGGCACAGATGCAGTAGGAAAGTAGGAAAGGAAACAATATATAAAATAAAAATAAAAAGGAAAAAGTAAGCATACAAAATGACAGTTGCTGGGCCACAAATAAGACATGATGGGAGTAGTGCAGTGCAGTGTCTGTGGAGCGCCAGTCTTCCAGGATGCATTCTGGAGGATGATGTGTTTTCCCATCTGCAGGCACCTCTATGGGCTGAGGGATGAGGTGACTCATCTCCAGACTGAGTTGACCAGGATTCGGGGGACCTCCTCTCCCACCCAGAGGCCACCAGAGCCGCCGCTGCTGCCTCAGAGGTTGCCAAGAAAGAGGAGTGGTTGGACCACAGTGGGATCAGGGAGGGTGAGAGTGGGGGAACAGAAGCACATTCCTCCAGTTGTACCTCTCCACAATTCATACGCCATTCTGGCTGAGTGTGGTTCCTCTATGGAGGCGCCCGTAGTGGAGACCAAGGAGAATGCTAGAAACCTCCACAAAGGATACCCACAGGAGAGTGGCATGGGTCCCCACAGGGGAAGGAACCAACTCCTGGTTGGGGACTCCATTGTTAGAAGGGTAGAACTGGGGGAGGGGGAGAGGGAGGAAAGGTGCCTGCCTGGCACCATGGCTTGGAGGGACAGGGAGTGAATCCTCAGGATAGCGGGAGCAGCTGCATGAGGGAGGGAGCTGAATGTCATTGTTCACCTATTGACAAATGACCTGGCTGGGAAAAGGATTAGAGCAGTGCAGGAGGAGTTTGTGGATTTGGGAAGGGGCTTTAGCCAAGTAGCACACACAGTGACCTTCTTGTAGCTGCTGCCTCTCTATAGCATGGATGAGGCTAGGGTGCTTTGCACCATAGGATTCAATCAATGGTTGAAAAACTGGTGCAGAACTCAGAGTTTTGGCTTCATCTGGGACTTGGGGTCCACCTGGAGGGATGCAGGCCTATATTGGCGCGATGGTCTATATCTGTCCAGGAGGGGAACCGGGATCCTAGGTGATAGGTTTAAATGCTTCATTGGCAAGCATTTAAACTAGCCAAGGTGGGAGGCACTGAAAAGAAGCAGGAAAATCCTAGCCCCCCCCAAACAAAACTCAGGGTAGTTAGTGAGGTAAACACCAAGATAAAGAAGTCGATAGGGAGAAGGGCAGGGGTAAATGGAGAAAAAGGCAAAGGCAGTAAGGACAGAGATGGGGCAAAAAGGGGTAAGGTCATCAAAAAATGGAGGGCAATGAGTACCAATGCCCGTAATCTAGGTAACAAGCTCCCTGAACTGGTGGCCTTGATGGAAGAGGGATGCCTGGAAATCATGGCAGTCACAGAAACATGGTACACAGAGAACCATGACTGGGATATCAACATACCAGGATACACAATCTACCAGAGGGACAGGGAGGGTAGAAGAGGAGGAGGAGTAGCTCTCTACATAAGGGAAGGGATCAAAGCAACAGAACTAAAGTATAAACAGGGAGGAGAGGAGGCACTGTGGGTCACCCTGGAGACCAGAAATGGAACCACAATCTGCGCAGGGGTTGTATACAGACCCCCATCTCAGGGGGAGGAAACAAACCAGGAAATTATAGAAGGTATTCTTAGGATGGCAGAAAAAGGGGAGATATTGTTGATGGAGGACTTGCTTATGCTAGATGTTAACTGGAGCACCTTTGCTGCAGCCACATCCAAGAGCAGGGTCATTTTCAATGCCCTACAAGGGGCATGTCTCAAGTAGCTAGTGTTAGAATCCACTCAGGAGGGAGCAGTCTTAGACCTGGTAATCTCAAATGGGGACAGAGAGAGGATCTCAGATCTAGAAGTGGGTAGCCATCTGGGAACAAGTGACCACCAAACAGTGTGGTTCACGATAAACACAGCCACAGAGTCAAGCCATACAAAGGAAAGGGTACTTGACTTTAGGAGGGCTGACTGTCAAAACTGTAGAGTACCTCAGAAAAGCACTAGCAAACAGGCAAGAAGGAAGGGTGGAGTAAAAATGGAGAAACATCAATACTGCCATCACAGAGGCAACAAGCCTTAGTGTGAAGCAAATAAACAAATCAAAACAAAGGAAAAAAACACTATGGTTATCAAAAGAGGTGGCGGGGAAGGTTAGGGAGAAAAAGATAGCATTCAGGAAGTATAAAGGAAACATAGAAGGAGCAGGACAGAGAATTGTACCAGTTAAAGCAGAAGGAAGCTGGGAAGGCAGTCAGAATATCTAAGGCACAAACCAAGGAAAAGATAGGCAACTCAGTTAAGAAGGGGATAAAACCTTTTATAGGTACATTAGGGAGCGAAGAAAGATGAAGAGAGGGATAGTGAGGCTTAATAAAGAGGAGGGTGGGTGGGCAGAGAGTAACAGTGAAAAAGCAGGCATACTGAATGAATACTTCTGCTCAGTATTCACAAAAGAAGAGGAGGGGGAGGTACCTAATCCAATCAATAGAAGCACTCTGGATGCGGGGGTTGATAGCAGTCCTTTCACAGAAGAAAGAGTCCGGAAAGAACTCTTAAAACTAAAGGTGGACAAAGTAATGGGGCCTGACAGGATTCACCCCAGAATTCTAAAAGAACTAAGGGGAGAACTAGTGACACCACTGACTACCCTTTTTAACAAATCATGGGAGGATGGTTTTGTACCTAAGGACTGGAGGAGGGCAGATGTGATTTCCCCTTCACAAAAATGGGAGCAAATCAGAGGCAGAAATCTACAGACCTGTTAGCTTGACCTCAGTGGTAGGGAAAATGATGGAATCACTTCTGAAAGAAAGAATTGTTGAGTACCTAGAGACCAGCGGGGAACAGGACCCAAGGCAGCATGGATTCACATTGGGAAGGTCAGATCAGACGAATCTAACAGATTTCTTTGACTGGGTGACCAAAGTAGTAGACCAGGGAGGGGCTGTGGACATGGCCTACCTAGACTTTAGCAAGGCATTTGACACAGTCCCACATGAAAGATTAATAAACAAATTAGCCAGCCTGGGAGTAGGTCCCAGGGTGGTAGCCTGGTTAAAAAATTTACTGAACAACAGGACACAGAGGGTACTGGTAAACGGAGTCCACTCCGAAGAAAGGGGGACTACTAGCGGGGGGGACCGCAGGGTTCTGTACTGGGTCCAGTCCTTTTTAATGTCTTTATAAGTGACATTGCAGAGGAACTGGAAGGAAAAGTATGCCTCTTTGCAGATGACACAAAGATCTGCAACAGGGTTGATACACAAGGGGGGTGGAAAGGATGAGAAGGGACTTGGCAAGGTTGGAGGAATGATCAAAAGTATGGCATCTTTGATTCAATGCAAAGAAGTGCAAAGTAATGCACCTAGGAAACAAAAACCCAGAGGAAGAGTACACAATGGGGGGGGGGGAGGTATTAACAACAACAACAAGCATTTGTCAATGCCGAATGTTTGCTTGCTGGCATTGGCAGTGGTAGTGTAGAAGTTACAGAGCTGCATAATAGGAATGGCAGTGAAGTATTGAACTGAAGCCAACCCCACCACCACCCTGCAGAGAGTGACAGGCATTGGGGTGTGCGTTTGGGTCATCAGGCATAATGGCCACGCCATTTCACCACACCCCACCCTGCAGACACTGACAATTGCCACGGTGTTCCTTGTGGTCTTTGGCCCTTATATGCACCCCATTTCATTAGGAAATATGGTGAGATGGGTGCGATATAGGAGAATGGGGTGAACTTTGGGGCGAAGAGTCCAAGGCATACCTCGATGCCTCTCAGTGACTGCAGGGTGTGGAATGGTATGAACATCACAGGCAAGAATCCCAAGTCACACCCCTGATTCCTGTCATTCTCTATAGGGTTGGGCGTTATAGTTGAAAAGCCTAATACCTCAGGCATTCGTTGGTATTTTCACTCCAAATTTTCAACATGTTTGTTTTGTTGACCCCACCTCATGAACAGGGGGAATATCAGTTTGTTAGCCGAAACCTGCTTATACACAGTGACTACGGCATTTAGCACCACAGGTGCAAAAATATTCCGAATAGGATGTAAAAAATGACAGCTGTACTCTTTCATGGGGAGGTGTAAAAAATGGCTATGTTGCAAATGTGAAGTAAAAATATTAAAAAAAAAAGTGAAGTCACGAGCGTACATAGAAACTGTGCAACGCAGAACCATAATATAATTAGGTTGGGGATTTCTTACAGCAGATTGTCAACCCAGGCATTTTGGTGCCTCCGATCATGAACAGTGTCACTGTGATTTTCTTTATCTGTGCCGAACAATGATTTCCTACAGTGACCACGCATCTCTGCACTGAAAGTGTGAAAACACACTTCGGCCATTTTGTGAAAAATGGCAGCTGTAGTGTTCATAAGGAAGTGTGTAAAAATGCCACTGGTGAAAATTGGGACTGAAAATATTACAAAGTCATGAACTAACGAGGGTGCGTGGAAACTGTGCAATGCTCACTGCGTAACACAGTCATTTCATGGACTTTTGTCACTAAATTTTCAACATAGCCATTTTAAGACCTTCTGCTCATGAACAGTGTAACTGTGATTTTCTTAATCTGTCCTAAATATTGCTCGCACACCAACAGCACCTTATCAGCGCTGCATGTGCGAAACACATTTTGGGTGACATATGAAAAATTGCAGCTGTACTGTTCATAAGGAAGTTTAATAAAATGGACATGTTGAAAATCTGGAGTGAAAATATTAAATTTGCAAACTTATGAGCATGCATAGGAACTGTGCAACGCACACTCATAAAAGTCATTTTTAGGAATTTTTCCACCAAATTTTCAACATAGCCATTTTAAGACCTCTGCTCATGAACAGTGTCACTGTGATTTTCTTAATTTGTCCTGTACATTGATTTCAATATTAATCGAATGCGTTTATTCTGGCGCCAAATGGCGGAAACAAGTTTTGGGGTGAGATGTGAAAAATGACAGCTGTACTGCTCATAAGAAGGTGTGGTACAATGGTAATGTTGACAATCTGAATGAAAATATTGAAAATTTGCAAACTAACAGCGTGCATAGGAACTGTAGATACTGCTACATAAAACAGTCATTTTTTGAATTTTTTCGCAAATTTTCAACATAGCCATTTTAACACCTCACCTCATGAACAGTGTCACTGTGATTTTCTTAATTTGTCCCGTACATTGATTTCGCACACCGACTGCGCCATTGTGCGCTACATGGGCGGAAACACATTTTGGGTGAGATGTGAAAAATGACAGCTGTACTACTCATAAGAAGGTATGATCAAATGGCAATGTTGAAAATCTGGAGTGAAAATATTGAAAATTCGCGAACTTACGAGCCTGCGTAGGAACTGCACAATGCACGCTCGTAAAACAGTCATTTTTGGGAATTTTGGCACCAAATTTTCAACATGGGGTTTTTGAGACCCCTTCTCATGATTGGTGTCACTGTCATGGTGTTATTCAGGCCCAAAGGGTGATTTCACAGTCACTGCGCAGTCACTGCACGAAATCACCCTTCGGGCTTGAATAACGCCATGACAGTGACATCAATCATGAGAAGGGGTCCCAAAAACCCCATGTTGAAAATTTGGTGCAAAAATTCAAAAATACCTGAGATATGCAATAAAGTTGAAACCCCCCTATTTAGCCCATTATACAGCTTACCGGCATTTCCTCAGTTCGCGGTCGGCTTTGAAGAGTGCAGACGTGTTCCTGGTCCACCGAAGATCGTCGCGCCGGAGTCCGGAGGTAAGTATGGGGTGTGGGGTGTGGGGAGGCTGGGTGCGCAGTGGGTGGGTGCGGGTTGTGAGGGGGCGGGAGACTCGCTGCTAGACCGCTTTTTCCTTTACAGGTGACAAAGGGAACCGGACGATGTGGACGTTTGCCATGCTGGGGTGGCTCCCAGCATGGCACAAGATGTTGGGGTGGCTGTTCAGCCGACGGGGATTGGGCATCCCTGCCGGCCTACGAATTGTTTGCCACGCTGTGGTGGGCCCCAGCGTGGCACTCACTACTGGGGTGGAGGACAGTGCAGCCAACGGGGGATTGGGCACCCCAGTCGGCTATATGATTAGTTGCCATGCTGGGGTGGGCACCCAGCGTGGCATTTTGGAAGCCTTTGGGGGGCAGGGGGAACGCAGCACAGCCGACGGGGATTGGGCACCCAGTCGGCTATACCGTGCGTGTGGGGGGCGCGCACACCTGCGGGCGTCTGTGTGTGTGGTTGGGGAGGAGCTGCGCGTGAGCAGCGTTATCTTATCGCTGCTCACTCAAGCGTAGCTCCCCCTTTCAACTGTATGCCACTGCATTTTGGAGCGTGTCATAGACAGCTCCAAAATGCATTGGCTTACAGGGGCCACGCCTGCCAGCCCACTGACTGAATTGGAGGAGGAGGTGACACACCTCCGAATCTCCGATGATGGCACTATGTTTCTTGCACATGCGTGCAAGCAAACATAAAAATGGAAAGGGACCTGGGGTAGTCATATCAGATGTCCTAAAGGTAAGCAAGCAATGTGAGACGGCAGTAAGGATGGCTGGGGGATATTAGGATGTATAGAGAGAGGCATCACCAGTAGAAAACAGGATGTTGTTATCCCTCTGTACAGACAGTTGGTGAGACCCCATCTGGAATACTGCATTCAGTTCTGGAGACACAATCTCTGCAGGGACATAGACAGGATGGAGGCAGTCCAGAGGAGGGCAACTAAAATGTTGCAGGGTCTGCAACAGAAGCCATAAGAAGAAAGACTGCACAAGCTTAATATGTATACCCATGAGGAGAGAGGGGACATGAAAGAAACTTTCAAGTACCTCTAGGAAATCAACAAAGTCCAAGATGGTAGCATCTTTCAGAAAAAGAGATGTGCAAGAACAAGGGGACACAACCTGAAGATAGAGGGGGGATGGCTCAGGGCAATGTGAGGAAGTATTTTTTCACAGAGAGGGTGGCGGACACATGGAACAGCCTTCCTGAGGAGGTTGTCAGGTCAAAAACAGTGGGGGAATTCAAGAATGCATGAGACAGACAGAAGGCAATTCTGGTGGGGGGTAGAAAGAAGTAGGCTGTTGGTTAACTAGAATCTGCAACTTATCTAGTAGGTAGGGAAATGGGCAGAGTAGGTGGGCCAAGCAGTCCTTATCCACCATCAAAGTCTGTTTCTCTGTTTCTTAGGCTCTGCCTGACAAGCAAAAGTGTATCCTGATTCTGAATCTGTTTAAGGGGCACATTACCTTACCCATGCTGGATAAATTAGAAAGCCTGGACATTATACCTATTTTCATTCCTGCTTCCTGTACGGATCGACTGTAGCCACTCGACATTTCAGTTAATAAAATCTTTAAAGACTACATGAAACATAAGTTCACCAACTGGTATGCTGCAGTTGTATCTGAACAGCTGGAATCTGGAGAGGAGATTAAGCTGGCCTTCACTATGCAGACTCTCAAGAAACGACATGCCCAGTAGCTACACGCCAGCTTCCTTGAACTGTGCCAGAGGCGAGAAGATGTTGGTCATGGGTTCCAGGAAGCAGGAATATTGGAGGCACATAGAAACAGCCTAAACTGAGCCCTGGTAAGTCACTGAGTTTCTGTCAGAAAGTCATTCATTAGTAAACTTAGTCAAGGTATTTGCATTTATGGGGACTGTATTACTATACAATTATTTTTTTTTGCAGGTATTAAAGAGATGCTGTGAAGAATACAGTTCTGCATGCACAGACAGGAGCAAACTGTGCTGTGGTGAAGGGATGTGTTCCAGGAGACACAAGCTGCTGTGTCAGTAGTGCTTGCAGTAACACAACTCTGCAAGCATCTACTAGGACACTGCTGCCAGGCTGTGGTGAAGGGAAGTGTACCTGAGCAGTAGGGTCTGACACTAGTGCCTGTGGTGAGAGACGGTACTGTAGCCTATCCATTAGGCAAGTGTTTCATTAAATGTTGGGAAAGTAAATACTACATTATCTGCCTGTCTGTCTGTCTATCCATTCATCCTGTAAATGTACAAGGGGGAACCTCTCTCTCCAGCCATCCTGTAAATGTACAGTAGCAGCACTTGCCACAGCTATAGCTATGCACAGCACCTGCTGTCTGGTTTTGCCTAGTATGTTGTATGTATTTAGCTATTCTGTGCTGCTTATCAAATGCATTGCTTGCCTCTTGACTGCCTTCCAGGACTGACTTCTGGGATGCTCTGCAGTAACCCACCTGTAGACGGAACACACACACACACACACACACACACATATACACTCACTCACTCACTCACTCACTCACTCACTCACTCACTCACTCACATGTGTTTTTCCTTCCTCTGCCTGCACTGCATCTGAGCTGTGGATTTGCAAAGCAGAAACAAATATACAGATCTTTTGTTTTTATAATAATAAAAAGCACTTGTGGCCATTAACTGATGTTGGTGAGAGCCTGTGGTGTGTGTGCTTGTGGGTATAACAGTACAATGATGGGGCACCCCACCAAACCAATCCAGCTGTAGCCCGGGATATTTTTGCTGGTTCCACAGTGTCCAGTAGAGATGCTTAACATGCAACCCCTCAATTCTTAAGACGAGGGGTGTCAGCCTGCTTGCCTCACCCTTTCCAAAGAGCTTGCAGCTAACTATACAAGGCAGCATTTGTCAATGCTGAATATTAATTTGCCGCACCATGGCTACTGTAGAAGATGGGGGGGCAGAGGATCAAGGACCATGAACATAGAGTATGGCACCTGCGGGTGGCAGGAGCTGCCAATGAGGAAAGCCACATAGCTAATGCAGAAGGGGGGGGGGTCAAAGAGTGAGGACCGGGAGAGAGTGCAGTGGGCAGCAGGTGCCAAAAGCCACACCAGCCAATGTTGAAGTGGGGGTGAGGGGTCAGAGGAACAGGACCAGGGCAAGAGAGTACAACGGGCAGCATGAGCAACCAATAAGGAAAGCAGCACTGCAGCTTATGTAGAATCCTTGGGAGATGTCAAAGAGTGAGGCCGCCCCTTACTAGGTCTAACTGGTCTTTTTACCCCTGAGATATACATTCTCTGGGGTTATACAAGGGTCCTGGTCAGAGAGAGGAAAAATTACATGGCATTAATAGCTCTCTCAGTTAAGCACGTGGTCTTGTGACACTGTCTCACTCAGGCTGCCATTTCTTACTGTGAGTGGTTGCAGGAGTTACTATGCAACCTCATGGTAGAATGAATGATAGTGAGCCTTTACTATCAACTACCTCTCTTTGATAAGCATTGGGGCAAGTTACACACCTTTTATACTTTTAGGATTCTTCTCATAGTGAATTCTTTTTTAGGGACCGACCTACCAGCCTTTCATTGTTACTTGGGTTTTGTCTTATTTGCTAATTTTTTTTTTACTGTGAATGTCTCCCAAGATCGCTCCATTGGGGTGGTGTGGGTGGGGGGAGGGGGTGGATTTATTGTTTGTTTTATTTTTTGTCTGATTTAAGTGTTCTGTATTTGATATTTCTTCAATAAAGAATATTACATTTAGAAAAAAAAGAGCGAGGACAGGGGGAAGAGAGACAGAGAGTGTGGGGGGCACCAGGAGAAAGTTGTAGCCTTAACTCCAGCCATGTGCATTAATGTGAGCTGTAATGCAAATGGCCAGGCTATAAAGAAATGAAGCACTACCATTGGCATGATTCATTTCTTTTAACTAGAGAACGCACCACTTTGGCAAAGCACAACTAGTGTCATGACCAGAGTGCCTTGTCGTTGGTGTACACTGCCAAGCCCATTGCAGCTTCAGCTGTAATGGGCTTGGCAGTGACACACCTCTCAAATGCCGTACTGTCCCAAGGTGTTTCTTGTGCATGTGAGCAAGCAAACACAGAAATGACTGCATAATACAGACAATGAACAAAAAGGATTAACCTACATCAGATCTGGGACAGCATGGAAGTATTTTTCCTAACTCCAGTGCTCTCATTTTTATCTTTTTCAGACTTATTGTTCCATCTATTGGCCTAAGATTATATGGAATTGAACTCCAAGCTATCAGGCCTAAATAATAACATGTTGATCTCACCATGTTTGTCTTACAAGATGGTACAATGCATTCTATTCCTTGTGCTGATTGTATGCTTTCTTTTACCTGTTTCTGCTTTAATTTGTCTAAAGTATAGGCTCTTCAGCTTATCCAGCAGGTAGGGAAATAGGCAGACTGGGTGGGCCAAGCTGTCCTTATCTGCCATCAAAGTCTATGTTTCTATTTTTCTATATATAGCTTGGCACTCTACCTCTCATTGATACATGAAGTTCACAAGGAACAAGTTTCTTCTACCATTTAACCTTTGCTATCCCAGACCTAAATGGAGTTGACAATGATGTGTCCACCCTTAAGTGCTTATTTTTAGAATAGCCCACTACAGTTGGTATCTAGCCCCGAAGAGGTTATTTTAAGAACTGCCTGCTGTGGTGGTTCTCCAGCCTTGAAGGGTTTCTTTTTCTAACTGCCCTTCATGGCAGTTTCCAGCCCTGAAGGCTTGTTTTTTGTTTGTTTTTTCCAATAGTTTACTAGTTTAGATTTATTTGTTCGGCAAATTGCCAGTACAAAAGGAGCAAAACATTTAAACAAGCATACAAAATATTCATATACATTTCATGCACATAGCAATATTCATAAGCATATAGATAAAAAATAGGAGTTTTAACATACATTTCTACAAAGACATTTTAGCAAGGAAAATCATGAGAGAGTGCGTTCCCAACCAACCAGAATGTATTTTGCATTCCCAAACAACCAGAATGTATTACTTTTTGCACTATCAATGTTTGCACTAGAAAATCTTGTACACGTTTTTTTCCTTATTTTCTAAATTTCACTGATATACATTGATAGATTGTTGAGAATTTCAGAGTTCTCTGAGTTGAACAGCAGGTATAATACATACCTAGTTTGTATATATAGTGATCCAATAAACTTCCCTAGTCTTTTAACCCATACTTGCTCATACCATGGGCATCTTAACATCACATGATTTAAGTCATCGAGCTCTTGCAGCTGGCAATAACATTTCTTTGTAATATTTTTATTTTTTTATGATATTTAGATTCAATTATGTTACTCGGAAATACTTTGGATCTGAATTGAGTTATTATATTTCTATAGTCAGGTTTCGTTACTATATCTAGATAAGGTTTCATGGAATGTTCTTTTGTGTTATTGATTAACCAGGTGGCAACCTTCAATGATGTTATAGCCCTTAAATCTGTTTCTTGTGATCTTTTCTTTATTGCTTTAGAGATATAGTTTGTGTATGCCACATTAGGCTGAACCTTTTGCTTTACCCAGCTCCAAAGATAATTTAAATCAGTCTTTTCTAGTGATATTTGAATTGTTTTTAACCATACTGTTATACAGTATTATGTTCAAACAACTGCTCTTTCTCTTTTAAGAAATAACCTAATATAGAGTTTTCTTTTTCTGCTGTTAGTTTAACTCAGTAATTTATTAATCTAGTTTGTAGCATATACTGAACGCTTGGTTGCTCAAGCTGAGTTCTAACCACTGTACTAGGTACACTATTAGGAATTCTTAATATTTGCTTATATGTTTTGTTTAATATACTCTCAATCTTAGTTGTACTTTCTACCCTCAAACTTCTGCAGCATACAGTGCTTGGTTAATTATTGTTGCATTTACTGCTTTTATCATTGGTATAATAGTGTTACCACCATATAGATGGTTAAATCTCTTCAGTGCCTTTACTGAGTTTTGCAACTTCTTGATGCAAATCTGTAAGTGTTTATTCCACTTTTGATATTTGAAAAGATCACTCCCAAATATGGGAATGTATTTACATATTCCAGGTTAGTGACTAAAAGATTACATTTCCTATATTTCTTTTTATTACCAAACACTATAACCTTTGTTTTCCTTGCATTAGATTTTCAATTGTGTTATAGACATAGTGTTTCCATTTTATTGAAGGCTCTTTGAAGGCCGAGTCAACTTGTGGATAATATAGTCAAGTCATCGGTGTATGCAAACACTGAGAGTCTTTTTTTGCCAAGTTTTGGTGTATGAAAATCAGGTCCATCAAGTGCCATAATTATATCATTTATATAAATATTAAATAATGTTGGAGCTAGTACACAACCTTGCCTAACTCCAACTTCTGTCGTAACCTTTTCTGTAAGAATTCCTGTTCCTGTATATTTTATTTTGGTCCATGTGTCACTATAGATCCTTTTAAACAATATTATTAAATCTGAATCTATTCCAAGTTTAATCATCTTCTCCCATAAAAATGATCTGAATATTATATTAAAAGCTGAAGAGTAATCTACAAATGCAACAAAAATTGATTGTTTCTTAATGTTACAGAATTGTTTATCACATGGTTAAGAAGAAAAAATTAGTTTATGGTTCCAGTCTTTTTGTAACTCGGCTTGAAGCTTTGAAATTGAGTTATGCTGTTCTAACCACACAGTTATTCTGATTAAGAGGACTTTAGCATATATCTTGTACATACTGTAGCGTCCAACAGGCTGATATGCCTGTAGTTTGCTGGATCAATATATTGTACCTTTTTTGTGTATTGGCACAATATAAGGTCCCAGCCAGCTGTCAGGTGTAAAGGCATACATGACTGACTTATTACAGAACATACAGAGTATCTTCACCCATCAGTCTATATTTAGCTTTATAAAATCTATTGATATATTATCAGGCATGGGGGATTTGTGATTTTTGAAGCTTTCTATAGCTGTTTTCACTTCCATTTCTGTGAATCAGGTAACGTTTTCGTCTACCTCATTCATCTCTATGTTATTTGATGGTTCTTCCAGAGTAAATAATCTTTGAAAACATTTTACCCACACATTCGGTGCAATGTGTGTATCATATTGTTTTTTATAAATATTTGTTCTTTTGGCCACTAGGGTCCAGAATATTTTGTCATCCTTCTGTATTATTGCATTTTGCATGGTATACCATAGTTCTTTCTGATGCTGTTGTCTTTGTATATTAACTTCTGTTTCATTTTAGTATGTTACTTTTTGTTGGCTATCTCTTTACTTTCCCCACTAACCCTGCCACATTTTTCTTCTTGTCTCTGCAGTTTTTATGGAACTAATTCTCATACCTTGTCTTTTGATTATTTTTCTTTCTTTCCCTAACTTTATCTCAAATTCTTTATACTGTGTTCTTATTAGATCGTATATATTTGCAGGGTCAATTTCATGTTCAATTTTTGGTACCAGATCTTGTATGAATCCTTTACTTATGGCTTCCATTTTTCTACTTGGTAAATTATCCCATTTAATTTTGTTATTCATAATTTGTACTTCTTGCTGTTCTCCAGTTATTATAGTATTCTGGGATTTTTTAATCAGTAACAATGCATAGTGATCACTCTCTGTTGTACTAATTATCTTAAAGGCACCATATTTATTATAATTATATATTGGAGCTATCACAATAGTGGAGCCCCAGATGTGACACAGGTCATATTACTATTACTGTCTGAAAGAAAATGCCCATTAAGTATTATTAACTGTAAGAAATCAAGTAGATACTCCATTTGATTATGTATACCTGTGTTGTTCTGTCTAGTGTATGTCTTTTTCGACTATTTAGTACCCTCATTATATCCTCATTTCCATCTTGCTGTTTACTTTTTCCATACTGAATATTAAAGTCACCAAAAGTAATATATTAGTGTATTTAGCATTATCCATTTTTATATCACTTACAATTTGTACAGTTAAGGGGCTATCATATGCAATAGAATTTATGGGTGGGTTGTAGAGGTTTACAACTATTGCCTTTCCTTAACCCAATCAGCCAGTATTACTATTATAGAATTTGATTTAACTATGGAGTTTTCAACCTTCAAAAAATCAGTTATTTTTATAAAAGTAGCTAGTACCCCCATTCTTCTTCCTGCTTTCTTGATTTTTGTTTTTGCTGGTGAGTCTACCAATGTGTATCCATTCATATTCATATTTCCTAACTGTTCTTCACCATGCCATGTTTCTTGTATTCTTTTCACATCCATTTTCTTTAAAAAGTCACAAAATTCCACATCCACAAATTTTGAGATTAGACCTGCTACATTCCAAAACATGATCCTCATTTTTCCAGCATATTTCTTCAAAAACAGAGTTCCAGTATCATTTAATAAGTCATTTTGTGAAGCTTCAATCTTCTATGCATTTTATAGTACCTCTTCGTTAAGTCAGCTGTTACCTTCTGCTGCCAGTGATTGATACTCAGTAAAGATCTTAATATTGTAGATCGGCTCTTGCAGATCTACTACTTTTGGTTGTAGCCCCTTTTGTTCATAAGGGATCTCATTTAAGTTTATAATTAATATATTCATTTTATCCAGTTCAGTACTGGCCTCCAGAATTTTCTTAACCAATACACTATTTCGTAGTGTTACATCAATTTAATCTCCCCATGTCAAATTTCTATGTACTCTTTTAACTTTATTTATATTGTCCTCATAAAATTAAATGCCCAGGAGATTATCAAACATATAAACCATCATTGCTTTTAACTTTGCCTGTGTTTCAGCTTTAATGCGAAAGATACCAAAAACTGATAATGTGACATCAGTCACATAGTTCTCATCTTGTAGCCAAAGATCTTGCAGTGAGAAAGACTTAATCAGCTCTGTCAGAAGTTCAGTTTTAGCCTGTATATTTTTTTTTTGTAGTGTAATGACCATGTTGCTAATGGGTAGTCCATACTTAAGTTAAAATTCTTCAGATTATCTGAATTTCTCCACACATATTGTGCAACTCTCTCATGTTTAAAAAAATAAACATATCACATCTCTATATGTCAGATCATTCACTCTTATAGCAGCAACATCATCTTCTAGTATATCCAGTTCTAACATATCAGTACATATCAATTTCCCCAGTTCAGTCAGCACCAAACTATTTGCCATTTCCTCTCTTTGCACTCCTCTTAATGCAATTATTGCTTGTGCTTTGCTATTTAAAAGGTTCTCTTGAACAATGTCATTGTCATTAAAATTGGCATTATTAAAATTATCCTGAGTTTTTTTGTTGTTTGTTAGCATATTTCAGTTCATTTTTTAGCCTCCTTTGCCACCCTCATACTGTCATTTTCCTTTACAACATCTACTCTTTTCCTAGTCCTATCTATCTGCTCATTTTGTTCATTGTTTCTTATTTTATTACTTCATCTCTTACCACTCTTTTTCTTGCCTTTCTTGATTTTTGCTTTATTAATTTGAGTCCCCCCCTCTTCGAAATGGCATTGTATTTGATATCACAGTTCCTACTTCTAGAATCCAGGCTACCTTCTGTGTGATTTTCTGAATTTTGCTCTGCAGGATGTTCCTGCAGTGTCTAATCTTCCCCAACCTTATTATTAAATTATATCTCCTTTTCTACCCACTTATTATCTACTTCAGAATTTACATTTTCCCCATAATATATCCCTACTTTATACTCATCACGGTTCAATGTGTGTACATTTAAGTTCATAGAGAATCTAACATTTGGACAAATTTGTTTTAAAGCATTAACTTCTTTTTCTAAAAGTGCCAGTTGTTGTTCTAAGTTTGTTTCTAACGGAGTCGTATTATAATCAGAGGGAAACTTCTGCAGTGTTTTATTATCTGAGTTTAAAGGGTTAAATCATTGGCTTCAGTTTGGTTATTTTGCTTATTTTCCCTGGATATTACTTTTTTATTGTTTCTCTTTCTTTTGTTCTTTTTCATTCTCTGGGGAGGGAGGCCTGTTCTTCACACTTTTTAACCTTTTTTACCCTTTTTTTCTGTTTAGCTTTTTGTGGCATAATAACAGAATCAGGTAATTCAATTATGGAAAAGTCTGGTCTCTTATACTCAGATATGACTTCTTCCATTTGTTACGATTCTGTATATATGACAGCATCTTATAATGAAGCCAGAAACACTGTCTCCAGTTTATTTTCAATTGATACCAGTTTGGCAAGGTTAACAGCAGTATCAAGCCTAACATTCTCTGATTCATTCTCAAGTTCAATTAGTTGTCCCATTAAAATGAAATTAGCTTTATACTGATGTCCCAAATGAGCAACCAGTTCTTTGCTAATGGAGATAGAATATATTGGGGGATAGCAGTAGGTTGCTTATTCTCACCCTTTTCCATATCTTCTGTCTGGTCTACATGAAAGTGTATTCTAAGAGATCCTTCATTCTGTTTAGGTGTTTGATTATTACAATAACTTGATGCTAATTATTTTATCCCTTTTATGATTCTCTGTAATTTACTATTTATCTTACTGACTTCAGGTCCAGAAATCAACAACATATACTTTTGTGTTAACTGGTTTTTGGTGTCTTTCCCCCACATTAGACAATATCTCAGTATTTAGGAGATTTACAGATTCTGCATCTAGGCCATAGTCAGCATTTGCAGATGCTTCATAGTCCAGAATTTCACTATTCCATGAAGCAGTAGAGTCTGGCAAGGTGCCCTTGCATTCCACTGAATTATTCATACCTGCAGAATATTCACTGCAGAATATATCTGGGGTAGCTTCAATTGAGTCAACATAATATTCTGCTGGAGATTTGTTAGGGGTAGTGTTTTTTCACCTTCCACTATACTGTATATGATTTCATATGATCAGTGATTATAGTTAGCCTAGGATGCATTTTTTTCCCATTCCTCCTCTCTTTCTCAAGGATAGATTCACTTAGGGGGATACAGCTTTGATTTTTCCTCTGTAACTTAGTATTTACCATTCTAACAGAACAGTAATCTGATGGTCTAGAATGCAACAAGAAAGTAGCAGGGAGCTCAAAATAAATCTTCCTCTAGAATGACAAAAACTGCAGTGAAATTCTATATAGAGAGTGCATGTGGTATAGGAATGGCTCCTTGTATACTTCAATGGTAATAAAATGGCTTTAAATAGTGACACAATAAATATCACAATAAATATCAGCACTTCGAATAGTCCAATTATCCAAACCAGTCCAGTAAATATCTACTCAGGGCTAGTGAGCAAATGTGTAATGTGCAAATCTTCAAACTAAAAAATCAATACAGGATACCATGCGTAGTTCTGTACACAGTGGTCACAACAATCAAAATGTTCAGAGTCGAGGGACCACATGATGCAAGCTACCGGATAGACACTCCTCGGTACAGCTCCAGCCTCCCATCTCTTTAAAGACGGTATTTGGTGTATTTACTCATCTCAAACCCTGCTAGTTTGAGTTACTCTGTTTTCTTACTACTTTGTGCTCTTGCTGGGTGATTTTGAGTGAGAATGGATGTGTACATGAAGAAACAACAGCAAAAACACACCCCACCTGTTACCCCAGAGAAGGCCCCCCAAAAATCCTGGGCCTCCAGTGGAGCTGAGAAAGCTGATGCCCTGAGTCAAGGTGTGGATCAGGAGCCACTCACATTGTGCAAATTCCTGGAAGAGTTTAAACCATTTCAGGATGAGATTAAACAAATGGCATCAGAAATCAAGTCTCTTACTAGAAAGTTGGAAGAGGTTGCACTCGCTACCACAGGTAACTCGACCAGAATCTCCTCTCTAGAGAAGCAAGTGGAAAGGTTCGATCCTGGGATGGCAGCTATGTGCCAGAAAATGGTTCGATTTGAAGCTAAACTCGAAGACCTCAAAGGTTGTAGCAGGAGAAACAATGTGGTGATCCTCGGGATACTGGAGGGAGAAGAGGGTCAGAATACTATTGCCTTTGCCCAGAAGCTGGTTGAGAAGATTGCTGGCCCTTCTCCCTTTGGGGCCAAATATTTAATCGAGACAGCCCACAGATCTCTAAGACCGAAGCCCCCTCCTGGAGCAATGCCCCATCCTATAATATGCTGATTTTTTAATTTTTTAGAGTGGCAACATTTTTTGTATAAAGTAAGAGAACTCCAGGAAGTCCAATGGGAGCAAGCCAAGCTCAGGATAGTGCAAGATATACCGGGCTCGGTCCGCTTGAAACACACTGCATTTCACCCAGTAGTTTCAAAGATCATCGCTGCTGGTCTTAAATTTCATATGGGATACCCGGCCAGGGTACAGGTACAGGTGGCCGGTTCCTGGGCTACTTATGAGGATCCCGAGGTGGCACTCGCTGGTTTAAAAGTCTCCCTGCCTGATCTCTTCAAACATACATGAGAGGCCTCTGGATTACCTGTCAAGAAGAGCACCGGCATGAGAAGTGTGGGCAGCTATTTGAAGGAACCTTGGGGAGGAGTGCTGTTAAATAAAGTTGGACTCTTATCTAAGCCTGATTAGAGGGCAGAAGGGACTTTTTCTTTATCAGAGTAATCCAATTGTGGGCAGATGTTGTTGTTTGTTTTGTCTGGGATGGGGATTTCATTTAATTAAGGTGTTTAATTATTGAATTTCTGTTTCCGGGGAGAGTAATTCCAACATCAGATCTACCTAATCCCCCCTCCCCTAGCGGGAGCATGACAAGACTGGGCCTGGTAAAGGTCTATGGTTATACCTCACCGGGTATCAACACTCATAACTTGGGGGAATTTAATAATAGGGGAATCGATGTTCTTCCCTCGTAAAGTATTGATGTGCATTTCTATGCTGGTAACATTGGAGGGAGCCTGTGTTCTTTGCAATAAGGGCTAGCAGTTTTAAGGACATGAGATTTCCTGGTGCAAGGGCATCATAATCAGAAGGGGTGTAATGAGGCCTGTCTCTATGGGGCCAGTGAGTTTTATGGAGAGAGTTGCCCATAGGGTAGATTGAATGGATCGCTGCAGTTTGGTCTTTCGATCACCCACTGTGCTGTGCTTCCTTTCAACAATGCAAGGTGCAAGAGTTATAAATTCTTGATGTTCCTAGTGGTTACACCTTGCCAACACAGGGTCACTCCCAAGGTCTTTCAGAGGGGGATAGGCGGGTGACATAATGAGTTGTTACTGCAACATTGAATACTCTTCACCCCTCATTGCTATTAAAAAGGGGATTCATATAAACCTAATCAGGGTTTGGGGATGGAGGTCAGGGGGATGGAGGGAGTAGGAAATGGTGCGTTGCTGAATGTTGTTAGTGATAATAGGGGGTTAGGGAGGGTGGGTTTACAGATAATTTTCTGGGTTTGTTAATGCTTTGTTCTGTATGTGGGTCACTTGGGAGGGAGGGGAGGTATAGTTTGGTTAGAGGTGGGAAGGTTGGGGGTGGGAGATTGGCACAGTAGTTTCAGAGGAACAGAGTTACCTGGTTTATAGTTGTAGTACCTGCACTATGTTTTATCTGGATTCATATTGGATATTATAGATGGCTCAGAATATTAATCTTGCTATGTGGAATGTGAAGGGGATTAGGAAGAAATTTAAACAATATCAGGTACTCAAACACTTGAGCTTGTTGTGTGCTCAGATATTGTTTTTGCAAGAATCTCACTTGGTAGATTCTGAAGTATTACAACTTAGGAGGCAACAGGTTAGTCAGGTTTTCTATGCCTCAGGGGCGACCAACAGTTGTGAGGTCATGTTACTGATTAATAGAGATATTCCATTTATTCCTTCTCAGGTTTTTAAGGATGCCGATGGCAGGTATGTCTTAGTTCAGGGTACTATTTGGGCCATGCCATTATTGCTTGGCAGTATCTATGGATCAAATGTGGATGATCACACTTTTTTTATGAAGCTGATCTCCACAATTCTTCCCATACTCCCTATTCCCATTATTTTAGGGGGTGACTTTAATTTAGTTTCTGATCCTAACATTGACAGATCGAGCAATGGGCCGAGGGGACTGTCCCATGGACATAGGGCCTTTAAGGAAATGATGGACCAATGCAGGTTGTGTGATGTCTGGCGAGTTATACATCCCAACATCAGGGAATATACTTTCAGTTTGCTAGTTCACGGCATGCAGTCTCGCATTGGCTACCTGTTAGTTTCTCATGCGCTCTTGCCGGGAGTACTATCCACCTCGATCCAGCCGGGTCCCATATCAGACCACTCTCTGGTGTTGTGTAACCTGGCTTTTCTTAACATACCCAAGAAAGAGACCAGATGGAAATTAATCAAACAATTATTAAAAGAAGAAAAGTATCAGGGATTGGTGAAGGATCAGATAGACTTCTTTTTTTCTACCAACTCAATAGATAGCACAAAGCCAGACATACTGTGGGGAGCCTTTAAGGCTTACATAAGGGGCATTCTCATTAGCTACAAAGAGAAAGAGGGTGCAGAAAACAAAGTTAATGTCTTTATTGTCTCAAATACGGGAATTAGAAACTATACAGCCAAATAAAATCTCTCAAGGGGAGTCACAGAAATTATTAGTATTTAAGGTTAGATATTTGGCATTGTTAAGAGAGAAAGCAGAGCTGGCAATTATCCGTACTAAGGCTGGTTTTACAGATCAAGGAGAAAAAGCCGGGTGCTTACTGGATCTATGCTTAAAGCAACAAGAATCAGCAAGATTTATACCCCCAATAAGGTCACAGTCTGATGGGACTCTGAGAGTATCCCCCTCAGAGATAGTGCAGGAATTTGCTACATTTTATGAGCAATTATACAGGGATATGGATAGTCCTTCGCCCATAGAAGAGCTATAGGAGTATCTCAAGGAAGCTCATCTTCCCTCATTATCTAACCCTCAAAAGAAACATATATCTTCCCCTTTATCACAGGAAGAAATTGCGGCCATTATAATGGATCTGCCTTCGGATAAAGTCCCGGGACCGGATGGGTTTTCAGCTTTATTTTATAAAGTTTTCAGAGAGCAATTACTACCAGTGTTGTATCGTCTTTACCTCCACATTTTATCCAGAGAGGCGGTAGACACACATTTGTTTGAAACTCTGATAGTTTTACTACCTAAACCGGACAAGGACCCAGATTTGGTTCAGAGCTATAGGCCAATATCTCTGTTGAATCAAGATGTCAAAATTCTATCGAAGATATTGGCAGATAGACTAACCCTGGTCCTCCCAGATCTGATTGGTATGTCTCAGGTTGGGTTTATGAGGGGACGCTCATCCTCGGACCACCTGCGTACCCTCTTGAATGTCTTCTTGGAGTCCAGGGATGCTACCTTTCCCGCGGGACTGGTCTCCCTGGACGCCGAGAAGGCATTTGATTGGGTTAATTGGACTTTCTTGTTTCAAGCTCTTAAGGCATTTGGATTCCCTTCCATGTTCATAGATTGGATCAGGGCATTTTACCAGTCTCCCTCTGCTAGGATTTCAGGGAATGGGGCCTTTTCCAAATACTTCACATTGCAGTCAGGTACGAGACAGGGATGCCCCCTCTCCCCATTACTTTCCAATCTTTATCTGGAACCCCTTATTCAATATATACTTAACAATAAAGGAATACAAGGTATTCCCATTAGGAATAAGGTAGTGAAAATAACTGCGTATGCTGACGATCTCCTATTACATTTGGCTAATCCGGTAAAATCTATTCTGAATATGCTAAGGGAGGTCAATAAATTTAGTAGTTTTTCGAATTATAAGTTAAATCCCAATAAGACATCCTTTTTCCCCTCTAAATCATAAGGTTTTCAAGACAGATATTATCTCTCTGGGATTATGCTGGTCACTATTAAGTATTTAGGCATAAAGTTAACGCGTAACACTTCCCTGTGGTTTAAAGAAAATTTAGAGACTCTTTCTCAGGTGATTACACAAGACCTAGAGAGATGGGACAAACTGCCGATTTCTCTATGGGGCCGCATTAATATAATTAAGATGAATGTATTCCCCTGTTTATTTTATCCCCTGTCGCATCTTAACTCATTTGTCCCTTTATCTTGGTTTCAGAAAATGCATAAACTCTTTATCAAGTTTATGTGGTCTAATAAGACCTCCAGATTGACATATCACAAGTTAGCTGCACCCAAAAATGATGGGAGATTGCAGATTCCCTATTTGCCAATTTATTACTGGGCTAGCCATCTGGCTAAGTACCTGAGATGGGTAAGGCCTGGCCGGGAAAACCAGAGACCGGCTTGGCTTAACATCGAATTAGACTTTATCCAATCTATGAACATGGACCCCTCGACCATGCTTTATCTTAAATTTTCTCATTTACAGAATGTCAATAAATGTCCCACTATCATAACCTCAAGAAGAGTTCACTCGCAACTGTGCTCTTTTCTGAGATATAATCAAAGTAAAGATTTGGCCCAATCTATCTGGAATTCCCCGGCCTTTACTATAAACAAGCACAAAATTTCCCATTCATGATTGCCTCAGTTAGGAGATGGGATAGTCTCCTCATTTTTGGATGAGACTGGGGCTTGGCTCTCATTCACTGAGTTTATCAATAAGTTTAATATTCTAGAATCTCAGGTCTTTAGAGTGATCCAACTGAGGCACTTGTTAATCACGGTTCTTGGTACCATTCTACCCCACCCAGCAGCCTTTGCATTGGTATCAGAACTTTCCTCTCCTCTTGACTCCTCAGGTGTGATCTCTAAGATATATCAAGTGCTGTACCAATGGCGGTTTGGGTGCAGTAATGGCCCCACTACCTTCTGGATTTCATTTTTTTCCTCAATACTCTTTTAATTGGCTGGCTCTCTGGATGTATTGTCATAAATATGTATCCCAAGATAGATTACGTCTTATGCAATTCCATATCCTACATAATTTGTATTATACTCCAGTTAAATTGGTGAAATGGGGCCTTCTCGATACTGGTAGGTGCAATAGGTGTTCCTAGGAGGCAGTATCTCCTTTCATTTATTTTGGTCGTGTCCCCGGATAGCGTCATTATGGGAGTTAATAAAAGCTAACCTGGATCCTTTATTGGGATTACAGGACTATTTTACACCTGATATCTGCCTGCTGGGAGATTTGTCTTCCATCAAAGTCAGAATCCGGAAATTTCATATATCAATGGTAGCACTTTCAGTTAAAAAAATTATTCTTAGGCATTGGAAAGAAGGGACTTGCCCAACATACCAGGAGTGGATCCATGAGATCCTAGCAAACCTTCGTATTGAGAAGGCTATTGCAAGCCTCCAAAATAAGTTACACAGGCATAAGGTTATTTGGGACCCCCTTCACATTCTAATTATGCTGGCTATGGAATAATGTGTAGTTGATGTTATTACCTTAGCTTATCTTCGATTACCACAGTTAGCTTGTTATAACAGTATATGAATGAACTGCTGTGCCAGGGAGGGTAGGGCGTTTGGGGGCAGTATGGATTGTTTTATAAATCTCTTGTCTAAATGATTATTACTGCTCCTGTATTGTGGAAAATGTAGTGAATAAAGTTTGAATTGAAAAAAAAATGTTCAGAGTCAAACAACTTCCAGAACCTTGTTAGCACATCAGCCTCTGGAGTTAGCACAGTCTGACAATATCTAAATCTTGCTCCAGGAGCTGTAGTAGTTTTGGTAGCTCATTTCTGAAATGACCTATACACCTCAGTAGTTTGCATAAAGTCAAAGTCCAGTCCCTGTCTTTGTTTTCATTTGTGTCTTTGTGTGTACTCCACTAGAAGGACAAACATAATTTATTGAGTAACAGTACCCCTTGCAAGTCCTTTTTGAGAAATAAAAACAAACTTTTACCTAAAAGCTGGAGCTATAGTTAGTCATAAGGTAAAATCTACTAGCTAATATATATACATAGATGTGCTGGTCCAAAGAGATCTCTGCTACGCATGGAAATGTCTTTAACTTAAATTTTCTAAACAAAAGATCAGACCTCTTGGTCTAGGTACAGGCTAGATGTGAATAATAAATTCAAATGGCTTAAAAGCAAAACAGTCCTTACTTCTACAGATGTTCCTCTAAGCACAAAACATGACTTGATGCGGTTTTATTGGCTTTCAGTGCCCACGGTAGAAAAATCAGCTACTGCGACAGTACAAATTAAAATACTGATTCGTGCACTGGATTTTTAGTGCTATTCGTGCACTCACTCACTCAATCTACACAAAATCAACCAGACACAGTGCAACACAAGCCCAAATGCACCAGAAGGCTTCCAATTTAACTTTTATCCTCATAAAACAATGTTAGAAAAATAAATAGAGCTATAAAAGGCCTTTCCACTATTTGACTAACTAGTGAACTGCAACTTCGTTTGGCATTAAGTGCTGGCGTTAGGTGTTAGGTGTCTCTTGGGAAGCTGACACACCCATGTTTATAAGGCTATATCATTTGACCTTAGTTTGCATATAGTGCCAAAATTAATTTTTAAAAAATATAAAAAAATAAGAAATAAACTTTACATATCCTAATTCTTCAGCTTTAGGAGATTAATAAATGTCTGAGAGATAACACTCAAAATCTCAGTAGAATCTCACAACTCTGCATGTTACTCGTGACATTCATAAAAAGCACAAAATATATAGAAATATTAAAATTATAAAAGTCTAACATAAGACATGAATTAACATCCCTTTGTGTATGCAGTTGTGCAGTTGAATTAAGTGAATTGATGACTATGGAGCTTTGCAGTAAATGTTTCTTTATGGAACAGTCTCCCCTTGGCATTGTAAGCCTTTGTGACGGGCTTTCTGTCTCTGACCTGGTCCCACACCACCGCAGGAAAACTCCGGGACTCCACCAAAGTGGGCCTTCCTCCTTGGAAACAGACAAATCAACACCAGGGAAAACCAAATGACCAGCAGCTTACAAAAAGATTGTCTGGTAAGGAGAAAGACACATAGGCAGCGGTAGCATACCTTTTATAGAATAATCACAGGCAATATCTCCCTGCTTCTCTGCCTTACTCCACAAGGTCAAAGAGCATGTAGCAAACTTTTTCACTCTAACAACAGGATTGTTTTAGGAAATTCAATTGAAGAAACACAACACTCACAGGCATAAGAGACTGAATACTCAAAAGCTTGTTGCAAAGTAGTTTATTGTGGTGTGCCCAGACAGGTACCCAAAGGCCCCTTTTCCTTAGAAAATGCCTGCTGCAGTGGGTCTCCAGTCTAGATGGGCTTCTATTTCCAAATGGCCACCATGGCAGGTCTCCAGCCCTGAAGAGCTTTTAATTGACACCCACCCAGCATAATGGGTCCTCAGTGCTGAAGGGCTTTTTTAACTACTGGTTGCAGCTAGTCTACAGAACTGAAGCACTTTTCTTAAACTAATACATCAGTGCTCCGTTAGCTGCATGTAAATGTATATTATGAAGGGATCAGATCTGCAGCTTCCATTACTTAATAAAGCAGCTCCTCCTCCCAGCTGGCTCACAGGTCAAATATTTTGGGTTGAGTCATTCAGTACAAAACAACAGCACTGCACAATTTTGCTTTTGGGTTATTTTCAGGGTTTGGGCCACCCACTCCATATGAAAATCTAGTACCCTTCAGACCTTCACTGCTAGTCAAAACATTTCTTCTTTTGCAAGTTAGGGGTAAGTACAGAGCTGAGGTACAATGGAGCCCACCAGAATGCAATACAGAATACTGCATAATTACTGAAGGAAACAGTGCAGTTTCAATGGCAGTTAATCCCTTTTGTCATGCAGGAATCTGTGACACTACATTTTATCCTGGCAGGCTCCACTGTATATGACAAGTGAGAGTGCTAAGCCAGTTAACAGCCATGACTGAAGCAGGGGCGAGGGCAAATATTGCAATATGCATGGACAGGAAAGAAAGGGCAGCAGTAGGGTGTCTGCTTGGTTCCAGGGTGTCAAATATTAGAAGTAACCTGGAGGGCATTCTGCAAAGCTTTGGTGAAGAACTTATGGTGGTACTGCACATAGGATCTGATGACCTTGGTAATAGAGTAGATGAAAACATACAAACAGATTTTCTAGCAGTAGGGAAGTGCTAAAAAATAAAGGCTGTGTTGTGATAATATCAGAAATATTATCAGTACCCAGAGCAGAAAGGCAAAGGAACTCTGCTATTGTGAAAATGTCAGCATGGCTGAGGGAATGGGACAAGAATGAAAACTTTACATTCATACTCAAATAGGACCATTTCAATGGACAGCAGTCACTATACTGTACAAGGTGGATGGACAACATCTAAAAAACGTTGGGCCAGGATCTTGGTACAGGGAATAAACTGGCACATATCAAGTCATTTAAACTAAGCTCAGAGGGGCATGGGGAAGGGTGTCTAAATAAAAATAAAGGACAGATGCAAATGCCATCGCTAAACAGTGAACCATAAAGAAACATAATATGGATGTAGTGCCCAACAGCCCTTTAGAAGAGACAATGGTCCTGAGAGACAGAGACAGAAAACAAAGTATAGAATTGCAATTTATTAAATGTGCGCAGCATTAGTAGTAAAATAGGGGAGTTGGAGGCAAGGTTATGCTCTGAGGATATAGTATCAGTGCTGTGACAAAAACCTGGTGGGCCTTAGAGCATACATTTGTGAAAAACATAGCAGAATATAATATCTTTATCAAGAAAAGGTGTGAAAGAGAGGTGAAGGGGTAGCCATTCATTTAAGAGAGGACATAACAGTAGAGGAGGTGATCATTGGTAAATACCCAGGCACTGAAATAATTTGAATTAGAATCAATATCATGAAAAATACACCTGTGAGTGTCGGGGTGTGCTAGAGACCACCAGACCAAAGGAAAGAGCTAGATGACCTCATGACTAAAAGTATTATGAGTATAAAGGATGTGCAGGAATACTGCTAATGGGTGATTTTTAGCAATTCCAGTATCTGTTGGTTAGCCTACAAAGGGAGCACTAGGGGCTCTTGAGCCTGATGGTAGTTGTAGACTAGAACAGTATGTCCAGGAGGCAACTACGGCAGGTGCAGTATTAGAGCTGTTTTTTTAGTAACTGTGATGGAATCATCACAGCTAGTAGTATATGAAACACTATGCAACAGTGACCATAATATAGTACTGTTCAGTACAAGTGGAAATAAGAGAGAGGATAAGGCAGTAACCACCACAAGATGTTTTTGCCAGGCAAACTTTACGTCTTCAGAGAGGAATCAGCTAACTGGGATTGGCAGATGGAGTTTGAGGGTCACAAGCATTGAATCAATGTGGAAGACCCTTGAAAAGAAATTAAAGAAGTTAGAAAATGTATACCTGCTTCCAGAAAATATAACTCCAAAGGTAAAATAACATCATGGTTTTCAAAACAGATTAAAATCATGATTAAATAGAAAAAGGCAGCTTTTAGGAAAGCAAGAGAGATAGAAATGATAGAAGATGGGCAGCAGTATAAGAAAGTACAAAAAACTCAAAAAAACTATTAAATGTGCTAAACAGAACATGAAGAGAGTGATAGCAGAGAACTTGGGAGAAAATTATAAAGAGTACCAACGCTATGTTAGAGCATACTACTACTACTACTAATAATAGTAATAATAATCTTTATTTCACCAGTGCAATTCAGAAATATCAAAGCGCTTTACAAAAGTAACAGAATTAAAATAGACCCATAAATAGTTAAATACAGATAGTAGCGCTAAAATCCATCCTTTACTCATTACAGAAGGCAAGACTGAATAGGTACGCTTCAGTGTGGCTTTACAGCTCTCCACTATCAGGCACTCCCCAACCTGACAAGATAGAGAATTCTACAGGGTAGGATCTAAGTAAGCAAACACTCAAGCACCAGATGACTTCAACTGAACCCTGGGAACCTGCAGCAATCCCTCATCGGTGGAGCGGAGTGGTCGGGAGGGGTAATAAGGGCACAGAAGCTCTTGCAGATAGTCCAGTCCCTGTCCATGTAGGGCTTTTTTTTAAATTGAATATATTTTATTAGTTTTACAACAAACAAGCAATAACATATTACAGACTAACAATAACCATACTGATCCACCTACCCTTTCCCCCACCCTCGAGCCCACCCCATGGCATCAGAGCGGGAACTAAAATAGTCACCTGTCCCTGTATAGTGGAAATAAGATAACCATACTATAGAAAGTACAGAACTTGCAACTTGCCCCATATTCTGTTAAATCTTGTGAGGTGATGAGGCAAACTAGCAATGAGCCTCTCGGCATTTAGATTGTAGAGAAGTTCCTGCAGCCACTCAGTGTAGCTTATATCATGAGTATCTTTCCAGTGGGGTAGAACCAATTTCTTGACTGACATAGAAATCAGAACAATATAGTATCTGTGTTCTTGAACCCCAATACCATCACAGTCCCCCACCAAACAAACCTCTGGTGAAAAGTAATCTTTAATACCTAGGAGTGGATCGGCCCTCTGTCATATCAGTGGCCATAAGGGGCCACCCTCGGGCACTCCCAAAACACATGCAGAAGGTTACCTTCCACCTGGAGACATCTTAGGCAAGTGGGGAAGGGGGGTTTGCCTATTTTATAAAGTTTCACTGGAGTAAAATACATGTTGTTAAGGATCTGGAATTACATAAGTCGCAAACTGTCCTGAGTTATGTGTGACAGTTCTGCCAAATTTTATTCCAGTTAAATCTTGAATGCGGCAATACTGAATCCCAGTAGCCTGAGACCCACTTTATTGGAGGGTATGCCCTGTCAAAAAGAGTAAGATAAACCTTAGACACAGCATGTGGCAAAGCCGTTAACTCACTGAGTGACTGCATGAATCTGCCCTTATCACTATTTTCTGTAGCACATTACAAGTTCTGAACTAACAAGTGACAAAGCTGTATAACTTTAAAAATGTCCTTGCTCCCTAAATTGTAAGACCTAATAATTCCTTTAGAATCGAGACAGACCCCTTCCTGAATTAGATCCCCTATGTTTACCGCGACCAATTGTGGCAACCAGGAAACCTTGATGGGCTTTCCTCCTATTTTGAATTTAGGATTACCTAGCTGTGGTTGATTGGGGTCTCTGTTATTCTTGTACACCAAGAAGGAGCATAACAGAGAATGAACTTTGACCAAAGTCTCTATTAGGGAGTTACGTAAACTACTAGGGAGAGCTCTTGGATTTATGTGCATAAAAGCCATTGGAAGCAGGCCTGTGGAAGCAATAAGCTTCTTTTCAATTGTAAGCCAAATTGGATAGTATAACAGGTTGTGCAAGTCTTCTATCAGTGTTATCCATCTTATGTATTTCCTGGCATGACTAGCCCAGTAATGTAAACCAAAATGGGGTAGTCTGAGACCATCACGAGTTTTGGGGGCTGCCAACTTATGGTATGCTCTTTTCGAGGGTTTGTTCACCCAAATGAAGTCAGAAATAATGGCGTGCATTTTCTTAAACCATGATCAGGGACACTGGTTTACCGGGATTGAAAAAGGGCATATTCTGTTTTGCACATTGTAAAAAATGATATTGTCACCAGTGTCTGTTATGCCAAAATCCTGTTTAACCGGTGTTTGGTTTTGTGTACTTTACAGTATTTAACAATTTTTAACTCTGCTAACATGCATTTTAGCAGTTTTGACCTCCACTATTACACATCCTTCCATCCTTGTACCAATTTAAAGTTATTTTAGGCACAAGATGTGATGGCAGCAGCAACACTACAGCCCCCATCCCTAAGGTGTGATGGAAGCAGCACTATGGCCCCATCCCACAGGTGCGATGGCAGCACCAACAGCACTATGGCCCCCATCCCTCTGGTGTGATGGCAGCAGCAACAGCACTATGACCTCCCTCTCTCAGGTATGACAGAAGCAGCAGCACTGTGGCCCCCATCCCTTAGGTGTGATGGCAGCAGTACTACATTCGCCATTCCTCAGGTGTGACAGAAGTAGCAGCACTGCAGCCCCTATCCCTTAGGTGTGATGGCAGCAGTACTACATTCCCCATCAATCAGTGGTGATGGCAGAAGCACTACAGCCCCCACCCCTATGGTGTAATGGCAGTAGCAACAATGCAGTCCACATCCCTCTGGGGAGATGGCATTAGTGACAGCACTATGATCCCCTTTCTTCAACACCCACACTCGACATGCACAAGTTACAAATGACTTGGTCTCTTTGCTTGTAGAACTCAGATGTGAATTAATCAGAACCATCACCGCTAAGGTGGGCTACATTTGTTTTTTTCCTATCTATAATTTAACTGCCTGAATTGGATTTCTGCCTGTGACACCGCTGACCAGGTTTAGGGAACAGACTTGGGTGTTAGAGGGCCAGCTGGTGGGTGAAGGCTTGAGTGGCCAATGACCACTCACCTTCTCCTGGGAGAGAGGCTGGGCTCACAGCTCAGCATTTGTTGGCCCCTGATGGAGGCCAGAGGCATGACAACATGTTAGCCCTCACTGCAGGAGGGAGCGTGATGGATGTCAGCTTGTGCCTTGACATCATGTGGCCTGTCATGCTCCCAAGAAAATGGTAAAACACCTGCTGACCAACCGAAGAACAGCTGTTGGTCCCTTCATAAGCCGGAAGCCCTAGACATGTGTCTGTTCTGACCCCTGCCATGCCCAGGATACACAGGAAGCTCTTTAGGGCAATTCTCCTCCCCTGGTAGCCTCCCACAGGGGTAGAGGCCCACTCAATGAAGGGTTACTTTGGGTTGCCTGGTAGCACAGCAGTAAGGGGCAGTGGATGGTGGTTGGGACTCAGCAGAGGTGGTAGGGGGCCTTGGCAGACCTGAAGGAGTGGATGGCCAGGGGGGTAGGAGGAGCCAAAAAAAAAATGCTTGAATTTACTTATTTGAAATACAATGTCTTCACCTAAAAAAATCCATAAGTGATTAGCGGAGGACGTTCAAATGGATTTATGCATCTCCCAGACATGTGGATGCTTTTTTTTTTACTTGGTGTCCATGAAAAGGGTGTCTCCCAGTTTTCATGTCTTTGTTCACATGTGAATTGATCACTGCTCTGCCCACCAGCATCATACAGCCCCTGAGTCTTACCTTCTGTACATCATTGACTGTGCTTTCAAAATCCACTGGCCAAACATAAGTACACTTAAATACTTAACATTTGCTTTTTGTTGAAGCAGTCTATCAGAAAACTTTTTGTTGTCACAGAGACAAACAATAGGTGGGAGAAAAGGTGCAAATTATCAAATTCACCTAAATGGGGTGCTAACTGTGAAGCCTTTTCATAAGTAGTAAGGCAGTTTCTTCTTTGTGAACATATTTTCATTCAGACTAGTTTTTATTCAAACAACTGAGGATTTTGGATGGCCCTACTGATTATAAACTTGAATAACCTAGTTGGTAACAGTGATCCTGCGTTTAGCAATCTGCAACCTAGATGCTTATATGCAAAGAATACAATAAAAACCTGACTGAAACCTAAAAACAAGCTTATAAAGCACATAAAATGTATCTGAACATTTATCTTTACCTATACAAAATCATTGCTGCCCAAGTAAAACTCAGGTAAATTACATGGTACCCTGACTACTATTCTATGCTGTAGTAAACATATACTGGTATTGTTTTCATATTCTTTGTAAAGCTGGTAAAGTCCACTAGGCAGAACTGTCTGTTTTCAGGAGTGACCTAGAAGCACTGGGGAGGTTAAATGACTTGCTTGGAGTCGCACAGTATGTAAGTGGAGGTTGTGGGAATCAAACCCAAGTCTGCTGGATGTACCCAGTTCATTCACTGTTTGTTACTCTGACCACTAGGTATGGGTGGTTAAACTGAATGGCTGATTACAACAAAGCAGAGTGGGTGATTTCCTTACTGACTCTATATGCAGCAAAGCAGAAAGAATGCAAAGCACAGCAGCATTCATTTTAAAATGCTGAAATCTGGGCCAGCCCACTGGCGCTGCAGTAGCACTATTGCTTGCAATGCCAGCAACCCAGGGTCAGAAGCAAACTCAAGTTGCTGGAGGTCTGGCCAGGGGAGTAGGATCGAGCACCTGGGGACTGCCCTTCTCCTCCAGGGAGGGTGGGCTGCAGGTCCTGCAGCTTTACCACCACCTGTGTGACCACGGGTGGTGATGCGATGGTGCTGCAGAGTGATCAGGAGGGGGGACGATGCTAGCCAGGATCTGGAGCAGTGGCATGTTTCTATGTGACCTACCTCCTTGGATCTCCTGTAGTGCTGGTGCCCTCAGGGACAAAGACCAGAAAACCAGGAACAATCACCTCACATTGGCCACTGGCAGAAGAGACCCAGGTGCTCCAGTCTTCATAACCAGGCTCCATGAGGGACCCACTGGGCTGCCCAACACACACTAAGGGAGTGTGCAGGGGTAACCTGGGGTCTCCATCCTTCCCACCTGGGGGGGTACAATCCAGGCAGGATAGGGGCAGGACCACAGGAGCTCCTTAGCATTAGCTGGGGGTGAAGCCAAGGGATAGCCAGCCTAGGGATCTCTGAAAAGTGGAGACGGATGCTGTGAGTAGGGGACATAGAAAGGGAAAATAAAAAAAATGTAAAAAAGATGCTGAAATCTTAGAGATTCCGTGCAGTGACATGCAATTTCCATGAGGCACTGGTACAAGAATTCAAAATCTGCAAACCAAGCAGGATTCCGTGATTGTTACCGGTGTTACCTGTAAAAATGGAAAACCAGGGTCCCTGACCATGATAGTGGGAGCCAGAGATTCAACAGGTTAATGGGATAGAAAATACGTGGAAGTATACTCATTTTAATTAAGCTTATGTGACCCCAGAGGGAAGGAGGTAAAGCCCTCCATCAGGATAGATCCTGTTGTATAACTTGGCATAGGGCATGAATGTTTTGTCATTTTAAGCTCTTGTCATGTCACTCTTTGCCAAACTTATACCTAGATATTTAATGCTTTTTGGTGCCCAGATTATCCCCAAATCTGTGACTGGGCCCTTGATCACCCATAAGTTTAATGGGAAAACCATTGTTTTCTCTAAATTAACCTTATAGTTTGAAAAGGTGCTGTACTCCCTTCTAGTTGCTAGTACTGCTGGTACAGATGTCTCAGGGTGTGTTAGATGTAGCAGAATATCATTCGCATATGCTGACAATTTTAATTCATGAGTACCCACCTTAATTCCCTTTTTCTCTGGATCACTGTTAAACTTAAACAACAAGGGTTCTAGATAGAGGTTGAATAACAAGGGCAATGGGGTCAACCTTGCCTAGTGCCGAAATATAGCAGAAATGGGGAAGAGAATAAAGCGTTAAAGTAAATGCAAGCAGTCGGGGTATGATATAAAGCACCAACCCAATGAATAAACTGGAGGAGAAACCCAAAACAGTGCAATGACCTAAACAGAAATTGCCAGTCCACCCGATCAAATGCTTTCTCCACATTCAGGGACAAAAGCACTGCTGGAAGACCCAAGTCCCTAGACAATGAGAAAAGGTGGCTTGTTGGCCATCATCAGGAGTGGGTTTTGTCACCTATGGAATATCACCCAAATTCGATCCCTGATTCCCCCTGATGACCTGCCCACACTAGTACATGCCTTTGTCACCTCCAGATTGTACTACTGCAATGCCCTGTACCTAGGGTTATCTGGAGGTAACCTCCACAGATTGCAGCTGGTGCATAATGCAGCGGCAAGATTACTGATGGGAGCAAGAAGATCCGAGCATATTACTCCCGTCCTCCTTGAACTGCACTGGCTGCCTGTCAGGTGGAGGATTGTCTTTAAGGTAGGGTTTCTGACCTACAAAACCCTACATGAGGGGGAGCTTGTCTATCTGCAAGATCTCCTTGACCCCTATCGTCCCCCCTGGGCACTTTGTTCTGCTGGGGGAGCTCTCCTTGAGGTTCCAAGGGTGAGGCTGTGGCACTTTGGAGATAGGGCATTTTCGGTTGCTGTATACACCTTGTGGATCTCTTTGCCTGAAAATTTGAGGGGGGCTACCTCGGTGGAAGCCTTTAAGAAGGGCCTCAAGACATACTTATTCCGGCTGGCATTTTATGACTAATTGCTGAATGGAGTCAATGGAACTGAAATTAATTTTGGTCGGTTTTCTGAATCTGTTTATTTATTGTTATTGTTTGTACAGTGCTCAGGGTCTGTGGAAATGGGCACTTAATAAACAATTTATCTATTTATCTATCTTGCACAAATGATCCACAGAGGAATGGTCATGAAACCCATCTGTTCTGGACCTATGAGATATGGTAACACCCTTCCTACCCTGTCCGCCAGCAACTTCGCTAAAATTTTGATATCATAATTCAAGAGCAATATTGGTCTATAACTCGAGACCTTTTCAGCCTCTCTCCCTCTGGTTTGTGAAGCACAACTATTAATGCTTTAAATAGCCAGTTGTCCACAGCATCTGAGGTAAGGATATGGTTAAACAATTTTTGCAACCAGGGTGCCAATTACTCTATAAAAACTTTGCAAAAGTTGGGTGAAACCATCCAGGCCTGGGGACTTGTCTAATGGCAAAGTCCAGATTACCTCTTTTATATCAGCTATAGTTATTGGCATGATTAAGGAGTTCTTCTGGGTTTCTGACAGAATGGGGAGTGAGATGTCTGAGAGATACTTATCAACTCTCTGTATTGGGGAGGGGGGGGTTAGGCGTTGAGCTGTAAAGCTCCCGGTAAAACTTTTCAAACTCCATGGCTATTTCCTTTGGGGCTGTTTTAAGAGACCCATCTGTTGATGAACGTATAACATTAATGATCCTCGATGCTTCCTGCTGCTTAACCCTCATGGCCAGAAGACGCCATGTCTTTTCCCCCTGGTCAATATTTGTTGCTCGAGTTTTCAGAATAGTGTACTCTGCTTTTTCCCTCAGAAGATCACTATATTGACTACAACTTGGATAAGTTCTTGATGAACTGCATCTGTGGAGTTAGGCTAAATATGTGCCTCCAGGTCCCTAATCTGGGATAGAAGGTCCAGGGCCTTTTTCTCCCTCTTGTGCTTCCAGGTAGAAGCTATATGAATGAGCTCCCCCCGATAAAGCATTTTGGAGCTACCCATTCCAAGCCTGGTCTACCAATTGAATTCATATTAGACGTAGTGAACTGGTCAATGCAGTGAGAGACCCATTTGATCACCTCTTCTTCTTTTAATAATTGGTTGTTCAGTTTCCTTATAGCTTATTTTTGTTGAAATGGGGAAAATGAGACCCTGCATCTTTCTAGGGAATGGTCATAAATAAGAACAGGATCTATACCACTGTCCACCAGTCCCACCAAATAAGTTTGCCTAATCAAAAAATAATCAATACGAGAAGAGGTACCATGAACCGGCGATTGAAATGTGTATTCCTTTAGATCTAGGTGGAGGATCCTCCAAGGGTTACATAGGCTCAGCTGGTCAGTGAGATCACAGAGGGAGCATTGGGCTGGCATGAGGCCCCATTGCCTCCTATTGGACTGATCCAGATCTGGAGGAAATGGTAGATTCCAATCTCCCCCCAGAAAAATGGGAAGAGATAGGAAAGGCAACAGCGTGGAGACCAGCTCCATAAAAAAGGAGGGGGTATCTGCATTGGGGCTATGAATAGATCCCAAAACTACCTCCACCCTATCCAGGGAACCCCTTAGAAAAATGTACCAACCTTGTAGGTGCCTGATACATTGCAGGCATACAAAGGATATTTTCCTTGCCAACAGTATAGCAACCCCCCTACTTTGCATACTATTCCTCGCTACATAGACCTGACCAATATATTGCCTCTGGAAAAGTGTAGCTTCATTTTCTAAAAGGTGTGTTTCCTGCAAAAAGGAAATATCTCCTCTGACGTGCTGTATATGCCTAGGTTTCTGATATCTCTTACTTTTATTGCGGACTCCTCGAACACTCCATGTAATAATGTTTAGGTTACTAGCCATCCCTGAACTGCCTGAATGTTCTGGTAACTGGCAAGTATCTCTCATAGCATAACATACACCCATTGAAGACCTAAGACCCTCTGATGCCATGACCCACCCGCCCCCCTTCTTGCCCAACAAAATTCCTACAAATAAAACAGCAAATGACATGTCTAACAGCATCTAGAAAAGTTAATATAACCCCTAAAAATGGCTATACCCTCAAAAAAAAAACACTTCCCAACATGGAATAATGAACGAGTTAACCCAAAAAGTAGATTGAACAAGATCCATAACCCCCCTCCCCACCAACTCATAAGCATAGTGACCCATGACACATGACCCTTCTGTCCTAGTCTGACAGCCTCCGGCCACTTCCCTTGGATAAATTCCCAAGTGTTACTAAAATACCCCTTCTTAACTCCAATATACATAAGCAGGCAGAAGGGAAAAGAACCCCACCCATCAATTAACCTGAGAAGCGATTATGTTAGAGCCCCTTTAATTGATGTGCTCCCCCAAATGAAAATACTGAGTTAGTGATGTCCTGTGTTTCCAGACCAATAACTTTGCCCGGTTGTTCAAAATAAGTCCCAGCATGCACAAATTAAAAAAGGTGCACCTCGCAAACTTCCAAATGATAATAAAAGGCCAGCAGTAACATTCCCTCTTCACATTACCCTGTAGCGAAGGTTAATTGCCCAAAATATAAGCATGTCATGGAGAAAACTGTCCAGTGTCCTTGACTTTAGTTGACACTTCAGCTGACTATTCGGGACTGTCACTATCTCTAGGCATGCAATTAATAGTGCTCCAACCAAACTTTAGCCAGGTTTTGAGAAGTGACTCCTTCGGCCCCCAAAAACTGAACCAAAACAAATATGAGCCTGGTACCTCCATTTGATGACCCAGATAACTTCTGTCAAAAAGAACAGGAAAAGTGATCCCCAAACTATCAGAGGTGGCTAAGCACCATAACTGGTTATTGTGTCCCAGTGTCAAGTTAGTTTGGTAGGCTGGGGGAAGTGGGGCAAATCAAACCTCTCCGCACTTCTAGAAGAAACAAGCCAGTAAAACCACCAACCTTAATTTCAAATCTGACACCCTTCCTTGTAATTGGGTCAATGCCCAGAATAAGATCTTCTTCGGTCTTTCTCTGTCAGATCAGCCGGTTTTGAATAAGTCAGGCATAGCTGCATACAGAACTTCCCCGGCCTTGTCTGCATCTTCAAAACATTGCCAGGAGCCTGCAATTTGTACCTGCAGCATGGTGGGGTACCCCATCCTGAATTTAACCCCTGAGGCGATTAGCTTGGAGGCAATGGGGTGGAAAGTTGCACATCTTTGTCGTACCGAACCCGGTAAGTCCTGAGCCCCTCATAGTCTTTAATTCTCCCTCTTAACCTCTTGCAGCTCCTTCACTTTGGTTAGAAAATGCTGCCTCTCAAGAAAGTTCAAGAATCTAAAAATGAGTGGCTGTGGCGCTGACCCCGCTGCAGGCATAGGTTGCAGGGCCTGATGCACTCTCTCTGTAGTGTAGTACGGGCCATAAGGTGATGGTTCAGCTAGTTTTTGTACCAGTTTTTGGACAAACAGTATCGGGTCAGAGCCCTCTTCTCTCTCTGGTATCCCAATTATCACTGCGTTATTGTGCCGACTTCTTCCTTCAAGGTCCTTGACCTTAGCGTCTAGCCAGGCCATCTTTTGTTGGGCCGTAGTCAGCTCAGGGTCCAGTCAGTCTAGCCTTTTCTCCAGTGAGGTGATATGAACCTCGTTAACCCCTGTTCTCCTCGATACTTCCTCCAGTGTTACCACCAATTATTTAAATTCCGCAGTAAGTGATCGAAGCTCCTCTCTGGACAGACGAAATTCCTGCAGAAAGCGCTCCACTGTAAGTGGCATTTGTTCTGATGTAGTCATAGTGGTTCACCAGCTAGTAGAACTTTGGGCCTTCGGCTTTTTGCTACTTTTCTCTGGGGTAGGTGGTGGCATATGCTTCAGAAGTGCTGCCTTCATTTCTGCTTCCATACTCCAGAGGATTGAGTTCAGGTATGGAGGGCACCCTCTAAGTTAGATTCCAACACCTCTATTAAGTGAAGTTGTGAAGGATGAGATTCTAAAAATAGAGTTTTAGGGGAAAGTTAACCAGAGCTCCACAATGTCACTGCTAGTCAGTAGGCTACATCATGACTCCTCCCGTGTAGGGCTTTATAGGTCAATAAACCAACCTTGAAATTGATCCTCCACCGTACTGGCAGCCAGTGCAGCTCGCGCAGCACAGGTGTAATGTGGCTAGATCAAGAAAGCCCAGTTAGTAACCTGGCTGTTGCATTATACTCTAGGTGCAGCCAGTGGACATCAACCCCTGACAGCCCTAGGTAGAGGAAGTTGCAGTAATCCAGGCAGGAGGTCACAAAGGCATGGACCAATGTCGGTAAGTCATCGGGTGGAACCAGATGTCTAGTCCGAACAATATTTCTCAGATGATAAAATGAGGTCTTGACAACAGACAACACCTGAGCCTTCAGGGTCAGCCCTTCATCAAGAATCATGCCCAGACTCTGCACTCGCTTGGAGGTCCTCAGCTAGCAGTCCCCTAGTACAAGACCAGTTGCCTGACCTGCTGAAGACCTCTCAACTCAACAAACTGGATCCACAACCAACATCTCAGTCTTGTCAGAATTCAGCTTCAGGTGGAAGACTAGGTTTGCTGGCAAAGACACCTAGCTTCACCTGAGCTCTTTTCTTCTAGGTTGCTTGAAAGGACAGAGCAAAGAACCTTACCAGAGCAAGGAAAAGGATTAAGGCTTCTTTTGGCTAGGCAGATTTACTGTGTGTTACTATTTTCTTTTGTACTAACAGGGATTGTTACTGGTTGTTGCTAACATTTTATTGCTTTATTTTTCTCTGATTCAAATTGTTGTTGCTGGGTATACCTTCTGCTGCATTATTACAGGGTGTGCCTACACATGTTTGCTTGTGTGTTTACAGATTACTGCTGTAATCTTCTGATTCAAATAGTATTTTGCAAGGTAGATCTTCTGTTACTGCTTTATTTCTCTATGTAGCAAAGTGTTTCTTACAGGGTATATCTTCTGTGAAATTATTACAGATGGTGCTTTACAGGTTTTACAGTTTTATCTCTCATTAGGATAAGCTTTCAGGGCTACTGCATTTGTTGCTGGCTGATTGTTTCTGCTCTTACCTCCTTGTTTCTTTCATCCATGGTTCTTCTTTTTCTATAAGCGAGGGGCCCAGCCACCCACCCCCATCCCCAACCACCCCACACTACACTCCTTTTATAGGATAGCACAGTTGTGACATTTCCTGTAGCAAAGCAGGAAGGGGCGGATCAGAGTGGTATCCACACAATGACCTCATTTACAGGGGACAAGTAATTTAACTTATTATAACAAGTTATATAAAAACAAACAAAACACAAAATCAAACTTTTGCTTTCATTTTCCTCCTTCTAATTACTCTGACCAGGTTATAAACCCAGCAGCTTATCTAGAATGGATATTATTAACTACAGGTATTGTGGGACACTTTTCAGAAGGACAGTTTTACAGGATTTAGGACACTGTCCTACATGCTGGGCCATTGGAGATCTAAGGGCTCAGCTCCAAGCAGCATGGGCAGAGACTGCATGCCTCAAATTGCATATTCAGGAGGAATTATATTATAAGAACTGCCCACCATTTCCCCAACATCCAACAAAAGCACCTCTACTGCAGAGGGTAGTTGGTCCAGGAGGTTGGCAGGCAGGTGGTTAGAAGGGGCAAATCAGGTGCCACATCACTCGGTACTCTCCAACATATCACCTCCACAAACCATATAAAAACTACAAACAGGTATCTACCTCTGTCTCTGAAATCAAACAAAGGGGCAGAGGACACTGCAAAGCAGGACACTGCAGCACAGGAGCTAGCACAACAAAAGTCACCCAAAACAGAAAGCAAAACAAAAAAAGCAAAAAGAAAATCCCCAAAACTTCTGATCATAGAAGACTCCATGATTCGGGGAGTTGATACCTATCTCCAGCCAGGGGTAATGGTCAGATGTCTCCCAGGTACATCAGCGTGGAGAGACACTGAGCACATTGCTAAAATTGTACAGGAAGCAGGAGAAAACATTGATGTCCTGGTACACATAGGGACTAATGATCTCGACAGCCAGTCAGTTGTGGAGACCAAGGAACACCTGACCAGGCTGGGTGACAGAATATCATCCATTTCATCCAGCATCTCTTTCTCTGAGATCCTGCCAGTCTGGGGGGGGGCAGATGGACGGAAGGTCAGAGAATGGGAGATAGGGGAGCTAAACATGTGGCTCAAGGGCTGGTGCCAGGAAAAAGGACACAAATTTGTAGGGAACTAGCAACAGTTTTTGGAGCGAAAGTTCTTTAAATTTCATGGACTGCATCTGACTAAGGAGAGAGTCAGTGCAGTGGGGCAGAAGTTTGATATCTTTACAGAATATTTAAACTAGCAAATGGGGTGAGGGGTGCATTGAATGGGAGGAACACCCTACCCCCTCAGCTAGTGGTCAAACAGGAGTTCAGCATGTTTGTAGTTCATTTGCATCACCAGGTATGGAAACAAGCATTTGTCAATGCTGAACATTCGCTTGCAGGTATTTGCAGTGGTATTTGGCATGTATGGTGCTTTACCCTAATGCCCTGTGTGATTGCTGGTATTTGCACAATAAATTGTCAGCATGACCTGTTTGTTACCCCCATTGTGCGCTACATAGGTGGAAACACGTTTTGGGCAGGATGTGAAAAATGACAGCTGTACTGCTCATAAGGAAGTGTGGTAAAATGCCAATGTTGAAAATCTGGAGTGGAAATATTGAAAATGCGCAAACCTATGAGCGTGCGTGGGAACTGTGCAATGCACGCTTGTAAAACAGTCATTTTTAGGAATTTTTTCACCAAATTTTCAACATTGCCATTTTAAAACCTCTGCTAATAAACAGTGTCACTGTGATTTTCTTACTGTGTCCCATACAATGATTTCGCACACGGACTGCTCCATTGTGCAGTACATGGGGGGAAGGACGTTTTGGGCAGGATGTGAAAAATGACGGCTGTACTGCTCATAAAGAGGTGTGGTAAAATGGCAATGTTGGAAAATCTGGAGGAAAATATTGAAATTCAAACTCATGTTTATGGGAACTGCACAACGCACACTCAGAAACAGTTATTTGAGGAACAGCTGCTTAAATTTCTCAACATAGCCATTTTAAGATCTCTGCTCAGGAACAGTGACACTGTGATTTTCTTAATGTGTCCCATACACTGAGTTCGCACACCGACTGTGCCATTGTGCGCCACATGGGTGGAAACACGTTTTGGGCAAGATGTGAAAAATGACAGCTGCACTGCTCATAAGGAGGTGTGGTAAAATGGCAATGTTGAAAATCTGGAGTGAAAATATTGAAAATTCGCAAACTTACGACCGTGCGTAGGAACTGCGCAACGCAGACTCATAAACAGTCATTTTGTGGGATTTTCTCACCAAATTTTCAGCACAGCCATTTTAAGACCTCTGCTCATGATCAGTGTCACTGTGATTTTCTAAATGTGTCCTATACATTGAGTTCGCACACCGACTGCGCCATTGTGTGCTACATGGGCAGAAACACATTTTGGGCAGGATGTGAAAATGACACCACACTGCTCATGAGGAGTGTGGTAAAATGGCAATGTTGAAAATCTGGAGTGCAAATATTGAAGGTCGCAAACATACGGAGCCTGTAGTGAAATGCGCAATGCATGCTCAGAACAGTTCATTTTTGAATTTTCCATCAATTAACATGGTTTATTCTTCAGAATGATGTCACTGTCATGGTGTTATTTGAGGCCAGCGACGATTTCACAGTGACCGTGCAGTGCCTGCGAATCACTCCTTCGGGCCTCGAATAACGCCATGACAGTGACATCATTCATGAGAAGGGGTCCAAAAACCCCATGTTGAAAATTGGGTGCAAAAATTCCAAAAAATGACTGAGATATGCAGTAAAGTTGAAACCCCCCTATCTAGCCCATTATACAGCTTACCAGCATTTCCTCTGTTCGCGGTCACCTTTGAAGAGTGCAGACGTGTTCCCGGTCCACCAAAGATCATCGCGCCGGAGTCTGGAGGTAAGTATGGGGTGAGGGGGGTGTGGGGAGGCTGGGTGCGCAGTGGGTGGGTGCAGGTCGTGGGGGGCTACAAGACTCGGCTGGGACCGCTTTTTATTTTACAGGAAAAAATGACCTGGGATGTTTTCCCACTGGCGTGGCCCAGCATGGCAGAAGATGTGGGGGCGAGGGCCAACGGGGATTGGGCACCCCATCGGCAAACTCGGGGGCGAGGGCAGAGCAAGTTGGGCACCCCGTCAAACAAACAACAACGAGTTTGCCACACTGGGGTGGCCCTGTGGCAGCAGTATGGCTTTGGGGGTGTCAGAGTCGATAGGATTGGGTACTTCTGTCGGCAAACAATGTTTGCCACACTGGGGTGGGCCCCAGCATGTCATGAAAACTTTGGGGGGTGGTGATGGACATGCACGGGGGGGGAGGTAGTGCAATGCGAGGGGGGCAGCACTCAGTATGGCAGCGGTGCTTTCCTTTGAAGCAGAGGAACAATGCTGTCATACTGAGCTCCTGCACCCACCACGCCTGCTCAAGGGAGCAGTGCATTGGGTGGGAGAGGCACACCTCCAAGTGTGCTACTCTCCCAATACATTCCTTGTGCATGCATGCAAAGGCCAAGCTCCCCATATGATGTACAGGGGAAATGCCAGACCTCGCCCAACAACTAACACACCAAAATCTGGCCAATGGAAAATCATGTACACCAATGCTCGCAGTCTGGGAAACAAGATCCCAGACCTGCAGGCAATAATGACAGAGGCTAAACTGGACATAGTAGCCATTAGCAAGGCATGGTTTACCAGTAACCACACTTTGGAGACTTCAGTACCTGGCTATGTACTGTTCAGAAGAGACCGAAGTGCAAAAAGGGGGAGTGGAGTTGCCCTTTATGTCAATGAAAATATCAAAGCTACAGAAATTCAGAATACACATAAGGAACCAGAAGAACTGTGGGTCACCCTGGAAACAGAAAATGGGACAGCCATATGAACTGGAGTTGTCTACAGACCTCCAGACCAGTGGGAGGACATAGACACATTACTGTTAGAAGATATACAAAACATGACAGCTAAAGGGGAGGTTCTGATAATGGGAGACTTCAACATGCCAGATACAGATTGGTCAATACCAGCAGGAACATCTGCCAGAACTAGACACATAGTGGATTCCTTGCAGGGGGAGGGCCTCAAACAACTGGTACAACAACCCACTAGAGACAGGGCTGTCCTAGATCTAGTACTGACTAACAGGGAAAGGATCACAGATCTCCAGGTAGAAGGTCACCTGGAGGCTAGTGATCCTCACATGGTATGGTTCAGTTTGGCCACTAGAACTAAATCATCCCATCCCAAGCCAAAAATATGGGACTTCAGAGGAGCTGACTTTGATAAGATGGCCAACAGAGTTAAGTTAGCCCTGGCAAAAAAAAAATACAGGTGAGGAGGTATAGGCAAAGTGGGAAAGCATTAAAGATGCAATACTTGAAGCAACATCCCATTGTGCTAGAGAGAAAAGGAAGTGCAAAAGAAGAAGGAAACCACTTTGATTCTCAAAAACAGTAGCAGAAAAGGTCAGATCCAAAAGGCTGGCCTTCAGGAAATATAAGGGAACGCAGCAGGATGAAGATAGGGAGGCACACCAAATTTCCTAAGGGAAGCAGGGAAGGCAATAAGACAGGCAAAGGCCCAAACCAAGGAAACACTAACACAAACAGTAAAAGAAGGTGACAAGACTTTCTATTGATACATTAGTGAAAGAAGAAAGTCCAGAGGGGGTATTGCTAAGATCAAAGGGGATAACGGGGCATGTGAGGAGGAAGACCATGTAAAAGCATCTATTCTAAATATATATTTTTGCTCAGTATTTACTGAAGAGAAGGTAGGGCAGGGCCCACAGCTCAGCACCATGGACACGGGGGGAGGGAGGTGTGCACTAGTCCCTTCACAAAAGAAAGGGTCCTACAAGAGCTCAATAAGCTCAGGGAGGACAAGGCAATGGGACCTGATGGCATACATCACATGGTACTAAAGGAGTGAAGGGTGGAACTAGCAAAGCCATTATCAGAACTGTTTAGTGAGTCTCTGAGCACAGGAGAGATCCCAGAAGACTGGAGAAGGGCTCATGTGATCCCATTCCTAAAGAGTGGTAGCAGGGAGGAGGCAGGGAACTACAGACCAGTCAGTTTTACCTTAGTAGTGGGCAAGATTATGGAGGCACTCCTTAAGGATAGGATAGTGCAACACCCGGAATCCATAGGAGCACAGGATCCAAGACAGCATGGGTTTACAACAGGAAGGTCCTGTCAAACTAATCTCATAGATTTCTTTGACTGGGTAACCAGAGTGGTGGACCAAGGGGGAGCAGTTGATGTCACCTACCTTGACTTCAGCCAAGCTTTTGATACTGTTCCACATAGAAGATTGATTAATAAGCTGGGTAGGCTCAGGGTGGGTCAGAAGTTGGTCAACTGGGTGGCAAACTGGTTGACGGGCAGAAAACAGAGAATGGTGATAAACAGTATGCAGTCAGAAGAGTTGCAAGTCACAAATGGGATACCTCAGGGATCAGTCCTGGGGCCAGTCCTCTTCAATATCTTCATCAGTGACATTGCAGATGGACTGGAGAGTAAGGTCTGTCTGTTTGTAGATGACACCAAAATCTGCAACAGAATAGATGATGCAGATGGGGTGGGCAGGATGAGAAGGGATCTGGATAAACTGGCAAAATGGTCAGAAGAGTGGCAACTGGGGTATAACGCAAAGAAGTGCAAGATCATGCACATAGGGAAGAGAAACCCTGAAGCTACCTATAAGCTGGGAGGGGAGATGCTGGCAGTCACAAGGGAAGAAAGAGACTTGGGCATCATCATCATAGATGACCTGAAATCATCCAGGCAGACCACTGAAGCAGCAGGTTAGGTCTAGGGGGATGTTGGGGTGTATTAGTAGAGGCATTACAAGTCATAAGAGGGAGGTAATAATCCCTCTTTACAAGAACTGGTTAGGCCCCATCTGGAGTACTGCATGCAGTACTGGAGGCCACACCTGTGCAAGGACATTAACCAAATTGAGGCAGTCCAGAGAAGGGCAACCAATATGGTGCAGGGACTGCATCAGAAAACATATGAGGACAGATTAACAGAGCTCAATATGTATACCCTAGAGCAAAGGAGGGAGAGAGGTGACATGATCGAAACATTCAAACACCTTAAGGGCATTAACAAGGTGAAAGAGTCTAACATGTTTCAATATAAGAAAAATAGCAGGACAAGAGGACACAGCATGAGATTAGAGGGCGCCAATTAAGGGGTAATTTGAGGAAGTTCTTTTTCACAGAAAGGGTGGTGGATGCGTGGAATGGCCTACCTCAGGAAGTAGTGGATATAAATATAGTGCAGGGCTTCAAACAGGCATGGGATAGGCATAAGGGAGCAATACTGATGAGTATGAATAGATAGGCCATTGACAGAGGAAAGGCCGATGGCACATTCATAAGGTAGAAAAAGAAATGGGCAGACTAAATGGGCCTTGCTTTCCTTATCTGCCATCAGCTTCTATGTTTCTATGTTTTTATGTTTAAATCAACCAGTTGGCACTCGTCCAACCTTGGATCTCGGATAAGCAGTTGTTAACTGCCGAGACTGCTATGTCCTCTTCAGGCACAAAGGACATGTACAGCTGAGTATCATTTGCATAGCAGTGAAAACTCAGCCTGTACCACCTTACAATGTCCCCCAACGGCAAAATGTACACCACAAACAACACGGGAGGCAGCACAGAGCCCTGCGGAACCCCACATGGCAGGGAGAATGGGTCAGAGGAATAAATCCAGACGCCACTCTCTGAAACCTGCCAGTAAGGAAAGATTGGAACCATCTGAGGACTGTAACTGACAGTCCACAGATTTACCGCAGGCGCTCTAGCAATATCCCGTGGTCCACGATGTCAAATGCCATGGAGAGATCTAGGAGGACTAAGATGGAATGACTCCTCTGATCCCTTGCTATAAGGAGGTCATTGATCACCTGAACAAGGGCAGTCTTTGTACTGTGCCTCTTCCTAATTCCCAATTGGAAGGGATCATAGATGTTATGGATGGCAAAATGGTCCTCCAGCTGTAGCGCGACCACTTTCTGATTAACCTTTCATGCAAAGGGAAGGTTAGAGATTAGCCTGTAGCTAGTGAGACAGTCCAGGTCAAGAAAAGGTTTCTTGAGGAGCGGAGTCACTGCTGCCTCCTTCAGGGAGACAGGAAACACCCTGGTCTCTAGTGAACACCTGACAATCTCGGCTAGGACTGGGCCAATGACGTCCACACATCCCACAAAGAGATATGTTGGGCCAGGATCCAAACCACAGTAGGTTGACTGCATATTCTGGATGACCATCATGACATCTATGACTGCCACCCGGTCAAATGTTGACCTAACAGCCCGAGATGTCGTGACCTTGTGCCGATCACCACCACTCCCACTGGGGTGAGCTAAGCAGATCTCCGATCTGATGTCAGCAGTCTTATCTGCAAAGACTTGAGTGAACTCATCACACTTCTCCTGCGATAAAGGTGTTCAAAACTGCAGACAGGCTGGATTGCACAGTCTGTCCAAGTTCTGAAGAGCTGGGCTGGTCGGTTCCATGCAGCAGTAATCTCACAGGACAGGAACTTTGCCTTCTTATGTGAGATCACTGATTGATAGTCTACATAATGTGCCATCAATCTAAGCTTGCCGGCATCTAGGCCAGATTTCTGCCAGCAATGCTGTAGCCTCTGCCCACCCCTCCTCATCTCCTTCAAGGTCCCATCAAACCATAGGACATGGGGAAGAGTGGAGCGAGGGTGAACATGGACTGAAGCAATGGTATCCAGAGCCTCCACGATGGCCCTATTATAGACCTGAAGTAGGTGCTCTGGATCCAAGCTTACACACAGAAACACTGATAGGTCCAGGACCACCATCAGGCATTCTGGGGTTATGCCCCGTAATGGGCAGTACTGGACCATTTTCAAAGGGGCAGGCCTAAAAGAGGGTGCCTGGATATTGAACCTGTGCAATGGTCAGACCATCTAACAGGTTCCATCACCAGATCGGTGCTCTCCATAGGCACTAGGAAGACCAGGTCCAATGATTGATCCGAACTATGAGTCACAGAGGAAACCACCTGTATGAAGCCCAACAAATGCATCAATTGGAGGAAATCTTGTCCAAAGCGCGAGAGTTCGTTGTCAATCCAGGTGTTGAAGTCACCTAGCATCATCACTCTGGGAGACTCCAGCACTGTATCAATGATGAAGTCTGCAATTTCCTGCAAAAATTGGTTCCCATCTCCTGGTAGCCAATAGATGAGAAGAATTTTGCACCCCATACCTGTGCCCAGGATGCACCCTCCCCCACTGGCACATCTACCAGGCCTAATTCCATTTTAAAACAATTGGCAACACCCCTGCCCCTATGATCCAGCCTCTGGTGGTGTATCATTGAGAACCCAGACAGAACTGCCACCTCCAAAATTGGACTGGCATTCTCTTCCAGCCAGGTCTCGGTGATGCAAGCCAAGTCCACTGGCTCAACAAGATTGGCAGTCACTGTCATCTTGTTCCTAATAGAACTGTCATTGCACAACACCACCCGGGTTGGATGGGACTCCGAGACAGATCGCATCACCTGCCCACCCAAGGTGGAGCCTTGGGTATGGGGACCAGAAAAGGAGGACCCCTCTCCAGTCTCCATTTCACCCTGGGGAATCTTTTGGCCCCCACTACCCTATTCGGCCACCCCAGTCCTTTCCTCTACAAGGTCCTGGCCCCATCCCCCCACCTTCTTCCTACTATCCCCAGTGCTCAACCGTGACCATAGACATCAACAGATAAAGGGGGACAGTTAAAGGGGCAGAAGCCCAGGAGTTCGGCAGAGGACTAGCACCTGACAGGGAGAGCCAGCAACCAACACATCTTCCCTTATCAACTCAAAGAGCCAACCCACAACTAACTTAATAATACACCAAAATAAACAGTCCCCCCACCTCACTAAAACCCCCACAAACCCACCCCAGCAATTAATCAACTGAATTCCCCCACCAACAAATACAATAATTAAAACTTAAAAAGTCTCAGACAGTCTACAGCACAGAGCCAGTGTCTTAGTACAAGAAGTATGCCAAGACTTCACGGAAAGCATTTTTAAGGTGAGTGAGGCTCTCACCCTCACCCGACAATTGCAGTCACAGTCTAGGAGTTGCTCTCCTTTCCTCCACCAATAATACAGTTTATTAGCTTAATCCAGAAAACAGTCTTCGGAGGTTCTCTCACTATTTCCCTAGTAATAGTCTGAGTTCTGCCGCCAGTGCGAAAAAAGGATCTGACAGATAGTGTCTCTGAAACAGGCCAGATCTTCAAAAACAGTCCGTGCTGCAAACCCAAATCTCCCCCAATTGCCACCTCAGATCCACAAATCATGCATCCTTGGGAAGCTGTTGGCACTGACAGTGATTCAGCAATTCATGGGTCACTGAGGAAACCCTGCAGGCTCTTGCCTCAATAAACCCTAGGACCCCTTGAAGGTGCACACCCCCTCCACTCAGTGCCCCTCTGGTGTCCCCTCTGAAAACACCAACCGGTCTAGGCCACAATCCCCAGGAATCGCACTGCAGCTCCAGGCAGCAGATTCTGCCCTTCCTCTTTCCCCAGAGCAACCACCGGTAGCTGCAGGCCAACACCAGGCCACCCAGGACAAGGCCCAGGACAGGAGGGTTAAATACTGTAGGACCCCTAACTGAATCAGACATAAAAGTGGATAATGAATATATCATGTGTGTAACTTTTAACAAATATTTCACTTTGGTTTTCCATAGCTTGAATTTGGATTCTCTGGAAATCAAGATGGAGAGAAGGGAATGAGGAGAACATTGTTGCTGAAATGGATTGTGTGAGGAAACTACTCAAAGAGGTGACTCCACCAAATCACCATGACCAGGGGATCTACTCCCACATGTACTAAAAGAAGTAGCTAATGTCTTAGCAATCCTACTTAAGTATTTATTTAATAGTACATCAGTTAAGAAGAGATGTGTCTGAGAAGTATGGAGGGTGGCAACCATTGTCCTGATCCATTAAAAGGGGGACAAAGCTAATTATCATTCTGTTAGCCTGACATCAGTAGTGGCCAAAGTACTGGAAACCCTAATTAAAGAACATATAGAAAGACATATCTTGCACACGCACTCAAGAGGGGACAGTCATGTCAAACTAACTTCATAAGTTTCTTTGAACCTAGCAACTGTGCTGTGGACCAGGGTAAATCAGTAGCTGTAGTGTATCTTGATTACAACAAGGCTATTGTTACATGTCACATAGGGAACTAGTGAGTCTGATAAATGGGTGTGCACTGTAAGATCACAAGTTCAAATAGGAGCTGGCTAAAGTACAGAAAACAGAGTTAGAATAAATGGCTTTCTATTAGGAAAGGATAGGGTTACTAGTGGGGTCCTGCAGAAGTCAGTGCTGGGGCAAAACCTCTTCAACATCTACATATGCAGTATGAAAATTCATAAGAGGTATAGAGCTAAATTTGTGAATGATGTCAAGACAGGGAAAATTCTGGGTAATGAGGATAACATAGTCACACTGCAAGGACAACTGGATGCACTTAGATTTGAGGTACATAATGCAAACGTGACATTTAACATTGGAAAATGTGTAGCAGTACATTTTGGAAATAAAAATGAAAGGGCATCATATTCACTCAATGGGATAAATCTGAGGGAAACCATTAATGAAACAGATCTTGGTGTAGTCATCGCCAACAATGTGAAACAAACAGGACAATGTGGACAGATAGCTAATACATACTACAGAATCAAACACTGCATTAAGAACAACATTATAAGCAGACAGTGAGAAGTGACATTGCCTCTATTTAGACCCTGGTGTGGCCCCACATGGAGTACTGTGTGAAGTTTTGAGCACACATATCGGAGATAAGAATATGCTGGAGCAGGTTCAGTGTAGATACATTAAGGGCATTAAGGCTCTAAGAGATCTGTCATATGAGCATAGATTAGAGGAATTGCAGTTGTTTTATTCAGCATGGAGGAGATTGTGAGGAGACCTGATTACAATATTCAGGGCAATTCATGAAAGAGATCTCCAACTACATATGGGTGTGAAATTTAAGGATTATATATCAAGGAAGCGTTCTGACCAATCCGAATATGTCTTTCCTCTGCGCGTGAGATACTTTTATTCTGTGACAAGTGTCTCAAGCACTGCTGCCCTGGAAATGAGCTCACTCTTTTTAGTTTTTTTTAACATATTATTGGTTAATCTCAATTAATAATATAATAATACAACCACTTAGACCACTCTTACAGTTGTAAGAGTGGTCTTTCTTACATCCTTAGGATATCAGAACTGCTCACCTTCGGTTTACAGTTGTCGTACCATAAGAATGCACATGAGACCACTCTTACAACCATAACAGTGGTCCTGGCAGCTTTATTAACATACTGAATATGCTAGTAATTAGAGCACACAGATTTCAATTAATAGGAGAATTATACAGGACTAAGAAAGGGGGTAGTTGGTTCAGACAGAGGGTGGTATCTGTGTGGAACAGTCTGCCAAAAACTTTGATAGAGAGTAGCTCCATTGAAGAGGAGTCTGGAAGCCTACTGTATATAGGGGAGGTTGGTATTAGAGGGTACAACTGCTGTTAAGTGTCAGGCAATCTTGATGGGATTCTGGCCCTCTTTTGGCTGATCCTTCCTACAGTATGATCCTATGAAACATGAAATGAGATCTAGTGTTTGTGAAACTAAAAGTACCAGAGGATCGTCTTACTACAGTGTGCACTTGCCCATCCTAGCGCTGCAATGCAGGCAGGGCAGAGAACACAACCCATGCTATGCATTGGAAATAACTAAGCATTCAGTGCCTTGGAATATGCAACTAGAATTAGTGATGGTCTTCTCTAGGGAACCATTCCTCTTTTACACAGACTGATATTTGTTAGCATTAGTTTTTCTCGTATGTGTGTACAGTATATAGGAGACATGATGTATGTTCATGAGATATGGAATTTTTCATGAGTGTTTAGTGTCCTCTTCACCTTTGCAAGTGGTGAAGCCATGAGTGATTCCATGTCACAATAACAATTGCAAAACAGTGATCACTATTATGGTGAGTGTATATCGCCGAAAAGCAAATTGGCGATATGCATTTGCAGGCAACCCGACATCCGCCAAAAAAATAAGTGTTTTAACAGGGGGCTTTGCCCCCCACACACCCCTGATTTTAGATTCTTAACTCCAGGAGGATGCATGTTGGGGAGGGGGCACAGTCCTCATTTAAAAAAAAATTAAGTCCTGCAGTCACAGGCAGCAGCAAAATTCCTACCCTCCCTGTCCCCAGCCCCAAACCCAGTACCTGCTGAGCCAGAGCTAGTCACCCACACCACCACCCCACATTGCTAGCTCAGCTGCAGCAGGTACACTACTCCCCTAGAAACCCCTTCCCTATCCCTCCCCTTTCCCTCAGTATCCTCCCCTTCTGGTAGCTGTTCCCTACACTTGCCTGTGTCTACAGTCGCTACCCTTGCAGGATAGCCCATGAGGATAGCGTTGAATATGAGTCACCGTTTTTTACGGTTACCCATATTCAGTCGCTATACTCACTGGATACTGCCACAAGTGAGGTCCAAAGAGCTAAATGACCATGAATGAATTTAAATTCCATATCTCATGAATGCACATCATATGTTCAGTTTATACAATACAGATTAGCATTTCTCATTTTGTGAAAATAACTGTTGCCTTGTCACATAGACTCCTTTTGGTAGCAGGAGCATGTGGCTGTACTTAGCATGTCATAGATACTAGAATTAGCTGTATTGTATGACGCACCCTAGTAGCTAGATGAATGGCATAATGTATCCTAGTGTGAAGATAAAACTGTATCTAGCTGCATAGGGCTATTTGCAATGGGTAGCATTTTGATTCCAGTGAAAAAACACTAATGTGTATTGCATAAACTGCTTTATCATCAGCTGACGTGGTTAATAGAGGTGTGTGAGTACTGAACAGTATTTCCTGAATGCCACAAATAATGCACTATTTATTATTCTAATCCAAACAAGAACTAGTTAGTGGCACTATTCATTTTCTATTCATATTTGGAAAATACTAAAGTCAAAAAAAAGAAAAGAAAAAGAAACAGCCCCCATCCTCCTCCTCCTCCTCAGCTCAAATCCTGTAAAATTTCCACCCTGGCCCCCACCCTCTTTTAGAATCCCAATACCATCCTCCTCCCCCAGCACCCACAATTTGATATTTTATGTATATTTAAAATCAAAACTTCCCATGATGGGCAACTGGCAAAACCCACCTGCTAAAACAAATACAAATATTATGTTCCCTTATCCCCCATCCTGCCCTGGCAGCACCCTCCTCCCCTCCAGCAAACAATTATTCTTATGCCAAGTCGAGAGGAAAGTGGCCAACACAACCTGCTCTTTAGGACTGCTGGCCACCTTCTACAGAATGAAAGCCTTTATGCATTTGCTAGCTCTGTACAGAGATGTGCGAAATTCTGAAAGTTCATTACATGAAATATTTCACAAAAATTGCAAAATATTTAGTGGGTGCAAAATGCAAAATTTCATCCATGGAACATGAAATTTTGCCTGCGAATTATGAAATTTCACCTGCAGAATGGCAAATTCTGCCCGTGAGCAGGAGAAATTTCGCTGTTTTGGGCAAAATTGTGCATTTCACAGCAAAAGTCCACGTTTCACAGGTGAAATTTTGCAGCTTTGCACCCATTGAGAAATTTCGCGGAAAGGTGGAATTTTGCAAAATGTTTCATGCAGCAAAATTGTTAGTTTCGTGGCAATTTCACCAGTGAAATTCAATTTCGCAACATCTCTAGCTCTGTATAGTAAAGTCAGCTGATCTTGTGAGCTGCCAAGGTAGAGTTTGGCAGGTCCAAATATTTGTTTTAGCACAAATGAGCACTAAATGATTGAAGCTGGCTGTGGAGGTGGGCAGGTTGTGGTGGTTGCCCCTCATGGGAGTTTCTTTTTTTAAATAAAACCTAAAATATCAAATTGTGGTTGCTGGGGAGAGGGGGCATTAGGATTCTAACAGAGGGTGGGATACGGGGTTGAAATTTTAAAGGATTTGGGCCGGGGAGCAGTGTGGTGGCTGTTTCTTTTTTTTCTTCATTAAATCACCCAAGTAATGAATATGAAAAATTAATACCCAAATATTTGGGGGCCCGAATATAATATTTGGCCAGAATATTCGGGATAACATATTCACACACCCCTAGTAGGTAGGTCTTCATCATTGTTGTCAGATTGGGGAAACCCATGAATCTTGGGAATAGCTGGCTAGATTCCACTAGCATCAGCATTTGGCATTTTCAGTACTAATTTTACTGTACTGAATAAAACTGGATTCTTCTATGACAAAAAACACAACAGTTCTCAAGCACAAGGCTTGCTTTCCTGTCTCAGAGTGTTTGAAATTGTCTGTGACCCTCTCTGGCCCCTTTAATATGATTTGACTTTTATTTTGAATAGCACAGTGGCTGGAAGTTTTCTTTTCATATTAAAAATAGAAGCGTAAGTTGGTAAGTGGAGGAAAGAGATTTGTAGTCAGTGCTTGGGGCATTTTGAGGCTCGTCTTTAAATTTGTAACAGGAAGCATGGGGAACCAAGCTCAGGAAATTAATCTTGGAGTGAGTAGATTAAGAAAGCCCAGTGAATCAGGTGTGTGATTGGTTGATTGGGGGGTGGGGTTGCCAGAGACTAGTGCTTTCTATTAAGAGCACCATAAAAAACTCCATTGCCCAGCATGTCCCATCATGCTTGTGTCTCAGCACATGAGTGGAATAGTGCAAGAATGGAACATATTCCCTAGGCCTCTGCAGGCTTCCCCAGATCTCCCACAGTTCACAGGAGACTCTGCAGGAGGAGCACCAGGCCAAGGTAGGAGATAGCACACTACAGTGTTCTGGCATACTGAAGTAGTCAGCTTCAGTGTAGATACATACAGTTAGTGTGTTAACATCTAGTGGGTAAGGTCTAGTCAGCACCAGGATAAGGTAGGTATGGGTAAGGGGGTTGAAAAGGGAAGGAGACACCCTATCTAGGGTAGGGTAAAAAAATTCATTTCAGAGAAGTAAACAAAGTGGTAGGAAGTTAACTGGCATAGAAACAAGGAGGTGAAGTGTCTCCATGGGGCTTCGGCTTGGAGGGATGCAGAGCAGATCCAGAGGATTGCTAGGGTGGAAAGAGATTGAAGGGAGCTAGTTATAACTGTCCACCTGGGGACAAATGATCTGGAAAGGGATAGGATATGGATAGTGCAGGGTAATTTCAGGGACCAGGGAAGGGGGCCTTAAGCAGGTAGCACACACAGTGTTGTTTACTGAGGTGTTAGTTGTGTAGAGCCAGGGAGAGGAAAGGGCATGCCGCACCAGGGTTTTTAACAATTGGTTGAGGGCATGGTGAGTAGAGGAGGGCTTCGGATACATTAGGGACTTAGGGCCAGCCTGAGAGGATATGGGCCTCTATAGGGAAGATGGCCTGCACCCGTCCAGGAGGGGGATCACAGTCCTTAGTGGGAGGTTTAAATGCTACTTGATGAGCATTTAAACTCGCTGAGGGGGAAGCTGAAATGTCAAGGGGGCAAAAATTGCCCCCTAGATAACAAAGCAACAAGGAGCGAAGAACTGATGGGAGGAAGCTCCCTCATGGTGGGCACAAGAAGACAGGGGTGTGGACAAGGCAGAGGATGGGGGGTATAAATCAGGAAAGCAAGAAGAGAGGAGTAAAAGAGACAGGTAACAGAGATAGTAACAAGGGGAGAGGGTGTCGGGGGAGTTTCAGGGAACTACACGGCGGGGTAGAAAGCAGGGAGACAGGCAGTGAGGGTGTAAGATATGGAGAGCAATATGTGCCAATGCGAGGAATCTGGGTAATACAATTCTGGACCTGGAGGTCATCATGGAGAAAGCAAGCCTAGATTTGGTGGCCGTAACAGAGTCATGGTGGACTGATAGCCATGATTGGGATATGACCTTACCAAGCTACTCTCTGTTCAGGAGAGACAGGGAAGGAAGAAGAGGAGGAGGAATTGTACTATATATGAAGGAGGGAACTAAAGCTAAGGAAGAAAAAGGGCACCCAAAGGAAAAAGAAGAACTGGAGGTACAGTGGATCATTCTGGAGACAGGAGCTGGGACCACTATCCATACAGGGGTGGTTTACAGACCTCCAGCACAGGGAAAGGAGTTGAATAAAGCACTGGGGGAAAACATAATCAGAACGGCAAATAAGTGGGAGGTGCTGCTAGTTGATGACATCAATCTACCAGATGTTGATTGGCACCTTCTCACTGCAGCTTTGGCAAGGAGCAGGGTCATCCTTGACTCCTTGTAATGAGCTTTTCTCTGGCAACTAGTCAATGAACCCACTAGGAACTGGGCAGTGCTGGACCTGGTACTAACAAACAGGGACAGCATAGCAGATGTCACTGTGGGCAGTCCCCTTGGTATCAGTGATCACTGTTCAGTGTGGTTTAACATTAAGATTTGAGCAAAGGCAAACCACATGAGGACAAGGAACCTTGACTTTAGGAGAGCAGATTTTAAAGAAATGGGAGACTGCCTCAGAAACTGCCTTGTAGGGGGGTTTGCCAGGGAGAGGTAGATGTACAGTAGGGAAAAATAAGGGAGGACATAATTAAGAAAACCAACCTGTATGTGAAGGGAGCTATTACAAGTAAAAGGAAAAGGAGACCATTATAGTACTCTAGGAAAGTGACCATGGTAGTGAAGGAAATAAGGGTGACATTCAAGAGATATAAGGAAACACAGAGGAAGGAAGACAGGGAGGTGTACCAGGTAAAACCAAGGGAAGCAGGTAAAGCAGTGGGGGGGAAAGATACAGACGGAGAAAGGGTAATCAAGGGGGTGGCTAAACAGGATAAGACTTTCTTCAGGTACGGAAGTGAGAAGAGGAAAGCAATGGAAGGAATGGTGAGGATAAGGAGGGTGACAGAAGGAGATGGCACAGAAGGAGACCAAGAAAAAGCAGACATCCTGAACAGGTACTTCTGCTCAGTCTTCACAGTGGAGATGGGGGGCCAACCACCAGGGAGCAGCAGGAACAAATGTGGGGAATATAGACTCATGCCGGTTTTCAGAGAACATAAGAACTTGCCGGCAGAAGGAGACCACGTGGTCTGTCTAGTCTTCCTGGGTTTTCTACTCCCCACTATCAATTTGTCTTGATAAGATGACAATACTGTTTATTCCATGCCTGTTTGAATTCACTGACTATCTTGGCTGCCACTACCTCTGGTGACAGGCTGTTCCAAGGGTCTGCCACTCTCTCTGTGAAAAAGTATTTCCTAACATTTGTTTTGAATTAACCTCTCTCCAGGTGCAGGTTGTGTCCTCTAGTATGTGCAGCCCTGTTTTCCCAGAAGAGGCTCCTAGTTTGTACTGTGTTGATCCCTGTAACAAATTTAAATGTCTCAATCATGTCTCCTCTGTTCCTCCTCTGCTTGAGGGGGAATAAATTAGCTGGCTGAGCATAGCTTCATACGTTTCATGGTGCAGACCCTGCACCATTTTGGTGGCATGTCTCTGCGTGGTTTCTAGACAGTCTATGTCCTTTTTTAGGTGAGGTCTCCAGAACTGCACATAGTACTCCAAGTGAAGTCTCACCAGGAACATGTACAGCGGGAGGATTACATCACATTTCCTACTGGTAATACCCCAACCAATACATCCGAGGATGCTGCTTGCCTTTAGTGACACTTTTTCCCATTGCTTCCCTACCTTTAAATCATTTGAGATCATGACACGCTTTGTTTCTTCTAGTAGCTGCCCATCCAGGACATACGTCATGCATGGATTCCTTCTACCCAAGTGCATGATTTTAAATTTTTTGGTGTTGAATCTCGACTGCCAGTTCCTGGACCATTCTTCTAGCATCCTGAGATCTGCCTCCATTTCTGCGATCCCTTCCTGTTTGTCCACCCTGTTGCAGATCTTTGAGTCATATGCAAAGAGGCAGACCTTCCCTTTCAGTTCTTTAGCGATGTCGTTGATGAATATGTTGAAAAGGATGGGGCCTAGTACTGACCCCTGAAGCAAGCCACTTGACACCTTCCCCTCTTGGAACAAAGTACCATTTACCATAATCCTCTGTGTCTTGCCTTGCAGCCAACTTGTGATCCATTTAACTACTTGGTGGCCGATGCCAGCTTGCTCCAGTTTGTTGGCTAGCTTTCTGTGTGAGACTGTATCAAAGGCTTTACTAAAGTCCAGATACACCACATCGACTGCTGCCCTCTGGTCTACTTCTCTTGCAACACAGTCGAAGAATTCTAACAAATTTGTTTGGCATGAATGTCCTGTTGTGAAGCCATGCTGCTTTGGGTCAAGTTGCCCACTTAGTTTCAAGTAGTTTATTACCCTTTCCTTAAGCAATGTCTCCATTATTTTACCCACCACTGAGGTCAGACTTACTGGGTGGTAATTTCCTGCTACCTACCTGCTACCACTCTTGTGTAATGGCACAACCGTGGCCCTTTTCCAGTCCTGTGGTACTATCCCCTGTTCCAGTGGATTGTTAAACAGTTCAGAAAGTGGGGCTGCAAGTTCATCCCTAAGTTCTTTTAGAACTCTTGGGTGTATTCCATCAGGGCTCATTGCTTTGGAGGATGAGTTCTAAAGGGACTTGCAGCTCTGAAATTAGACAAGGCTATGGGACTGGACAGGATAAATATAAGGGTACTAAAAGAACTCAGGGAGGTGCTGGCTGCCCCACTGATAGCCTTATTCAACAGCTCACTGGAGTCAGGCATGGTTCCTCTGGACTGGAGGAGTGCAGACATGGTCCCTCTACCTAAGAATGGCAACAGGAAGAGGCTAGTAACTATAGGCTGCTGAGCCTCACCTCACTGGTGGGGAAATTAATGGAAACAGTGCTAAAGAAAAGTTAATAGAGTATCCTGAATCCATTGGGTTGCAAGACCAAAGGCAGCATGGATTCACTGGGGGTTATGCCAGATGAACCTGATTGGTTTCTTTGACTGGGTGACCAAGGAAATAGGTTGGGGGGGCAGGCAGTGCATGTGGCCTATCTGGACTTTAGCAAGGCCTTCAACACTGTGCTGCACAGGAGACTGATTAGGAAATTGAGCAGCCTAGGGGTAGGATCCAAAGTGGTGAAGTGGGTTAGAAACTGGCTAAAGGATAGGTGACAGAAGGTGGTGGTTAATTACACTAACTCCAATGATGGATGAGTGGCCAGCAGGGTGCTGCAGGGCTCAGTACTGGGACCAGTCCTCTTCAATATTTTCATAAGTGACATTGCAGAAGAACTAGAAGGGAAGGTATGCCATTTTCTAGATGATACCAAAATCTGTAATAGGGTGAACAATCAGGAGGGGGTGGAAAGAATGTGTAGGGAACTTGGGAAACTTGAGGCACGGTCAAGAACATGGCAGTTGGGGTTCAATGCCAAAAAGTGCAGACACATGCACCTAGGGCATAGGAACCCAGGAACTGAGCATAGGAGGGAAAAGGTACTGTCAGTCATGAAGCAGGAAAGGGACTTTGGGGTTATCATATCTGATAACCTCAAAGTGGCAGAGCAGTGTGACAAAGCATTGGGTAGGTCCAGTGTGATGCTGGGATGCATTGGTAGAAGTATGTCCAGCAGGAGGAGGAAGGTAGTGTTGCCACTGTATCATTCACTGGTGAGACCCCACCTGGAGTATTGTATCCAGTTCTAAAGACCTCACCTAAGAAAGGACATAGACAGGATGGATGGAGTCCAGGGGTTGCAATTAAAATGGTGTAGGGGTTGCACCAAAAGCCCTATGAGGAGAGACTGAGGGATTTCAATATGTGCACCCTGTAGAAGAGAGAGCAACAGGAGACATGATAGACACCTACAAGCATCTCATGGGGATGAACAGGGTGCAGGAGGGGAGTCTTTTTCAAATGAGGAACAGCAGGATCAGAGGGTATGCAATGAAGCTGGAGGGGGCAGAGTGTAAGAGGGATATGAGGAAGTATTACTTCACTGAAAGAGTGGTAGACACTTGAAATAGACTGCCAGAAGAAGTGGTGGGGGTGAAAACAGTAGTTGGCTTCTAGCATGCGTGGGATGGACTTAGGTGAATATTAGTAAATAGACAGGGAGGAGGGAGGGTCACCAGAGACCAGTCTGGACCTGCAAAGACAGACAAGGTAGGGACCACCTGGGCAGACTGGGTGGGCCAGGAGGTCTTTTTCTGACAACAAATTCTATATTTCTAAGTTTCCAAATGATGCTGGCTAGATGGAGATGCCAACTAGCTAGTGTCTCAATTACTGGTATAAATTTCTCTCAACAGATTTGCCACAAAGGCTTTGCACAAACCCAGTATGCAGAGCAAAATTGGACTTTCACAAGTTCTGTTGGCAAATTATCTTGTGTAACTTCTGCCTTTGCCCACTGACATAGTCAGATTAGATGTCCCACACTTAAAATGGCACAGTGTCCCAGGCAGTGGATAGGTGACAGACAGTGACTATCAGTGCCATGTAGGTGATTGGTGAAGAACGTAGAAGACTTAGGGGTAGGGGAAGGCTTAACCAGATGGGTTAGAAACTGGTAATGGGCAGGTCACAAAGGGTGGTACTGAAAAGCAAATACTAGTAGTCAACAGGGGAAGAGTGAGGTACTACAGTGATTGGTTCTAGATCTTGTACTTTTCCACTTAAGCATATGTGATGCAGGATGGGGTCAGCATACGGGGACAAATGTGTCTCTCTAGATGATGCTAAAATATACAGTAATGCAGACAACAAAGAAGGAATGGGGATATGAACATAGAACACAAGCATATGAAATGCCAGCAGAAACAGGCCTCACGGTCTATCAAGTCTGCTCGATTGTACAGCTAGCCCCTCAACTTGCTGCTGCCCCACCCTCCCCCTCCTCACAACCACCACCCCTCACTCTGTCCCACCCTCTCTTAAATCCCCCCACCATTGTACATGATACCACCTCCTCAGGCAGAGTGTTCCACTTATCTACCACCCTTTCTTTGAAAAGGTGTCTCCTGATTTCCCTTCTGAATCTGCCCCCTTCAATCTCAGCTGATGCTCTCTCGTGTCCCTCCCCCTTCTGATCTGAAAAATCCCTTCTGTATTAATTCTGTTAATACCCTTTAGGTACTTAAAGGTTTCGATCATATCACCCCTATCCCTCCTCTCTTCCAGGGAATACATTTGCAGCTCTCCCATTCTCACCTCATAGGATTTTCCCTCATGTCCCTGGATCATCTTCGTTGCCCTATGCTGCACCACCCCCTCCAGCAATCTGATGCCCTCTTCAGGAATGGATGCCAGTACTGTATGCAATATTCCAGGTGCAGCCTGACCAGTCAACTGTACAGGGGTAGGATCACGTCTCTGTGCCTGGAGGAGATTTCCCTCACTATGTACCCCAGCATTTTGTTTGCCTTTGCAGCTCTGCTATCCAACTGTACCCCTCCCAACTGATATTTCCTCCCCTGGTTCCTTGCTTCGAGATGTGATATAAAAAGAGACCTAGAAAAATTAGAGAATTGGTCAAGAATATGGCAACTCAAATTAGGTGACAAGAAATGCAAAGTCATGAACATACTGTAGGAAAGAGGAACCCCAAAACAGGTAACTGCATGGGGAGGGGTAAGAGCAGACCAGACACAGAGCATAGGAACTTTGGGGTTATCAGAAGTGACAGCATCAAGACCACTGCCTAATGTAATAAGGCTTATGGGAAAGCAATTGAGATCTTGAGGTGTATTAGCAGGGGCTTCTCTATTAAAAAAACAAAACAAGAGGTGATCGTGCATTTCTATAAAGCTCCGATGTGGCCAGATCTGGAATACTGTGTGCATTTTAAGCACCATCACCTACAAAAGGATGAGGATCATTTGGAATCTCTCCAAAGGATGGTAACCAAAATGATCCTTGAATAATGGGGAATCCTAAGCAGACTCACAATGTATATCCTGGATGCCAGAAGGAGATGGGATATAAGATATAGATAGTTAAATCCTGATGGGAATAAACAGGGTGGATTGCTGAAAATTGTGCAGGCACAGCAAGAGAAGAGTGACTAAAGAGCTTCACTATAAGCTGATGGAAGGAAGCTCAAGATGGTTGTGAGGAAACATTTCTTCATGGAGAGGGTGGTGGACTAATGGAACTGTTTGCCAGGAGAGGTGATTAATGCAAAGATGGAGGCAGCTTTCAGAAGGTGGTGGGACGGACACTAAGAGTTGATGAAAACATCAGCAGAAGAAGAGGGATTGGCAGTCTAAGAATGAGTCAGTTGCTGCCTACGAGCAGCTCAACTAGCCAGAATCAGTGCTACAGACTTGATGGAGTGTTTTCTGCTTGCAACATTATATGGGTCTATGTTTTTGATGAGAATATTTTGTTAGCATTTAAAGAAAGATGGGTAGAACAGAACCAGCGTAGGATGTTATCAAAATAGCACTGGAGTGCTGTTTCCAGCTCAATGAGCAAGGAACCAAAAGCCAAAAGTACAGTATCATCCATATAAACATGAATGCACAAGGAGATGCAGACTGAGGGGAGGTCACTTAGGAAGACCAAACTGAATAGAACACAGAGTGGAACACTATGGACACCTGACTTGTTCAGGAGGGTAAGAAGTTTTGAAACAAAAAAATAAGCATTTATCACAGGGCCTGTTGTGGAATTCCTTACTGTTAGAAATAGTGGCTAGTGGAAGCATGGCTGTCTTTAAAAGGAAATAAGATGAGTACTGCATTGAAAACAACATTATGGGATATTCCATCTGGTCTTGGCAAGCCATTATGGGCCTAAAACTAACTAGGCTTGCATTTTCCTGATATCTATTATACCTATATTGTATATGTAAAACCAGGACAGGCACTATTAAGCCTGCACAACATTCACTCCCACCCAAACACAACTGCATTATAATCTGTTTAACTTAGAAAGGCAGTGCTGTCCAGTACACAAAGTAACCTCTTATTATTTCAAAAAATGCCAGGGGTCTTTAGGTTTCATCTGAAAGGGAAACACTAGTGATTTTGCTTTAGCAGTATGTCACCCAGAGTCAGCATCTCCTAGGGTGCTGTACCCTATAGAATGGCACACAACAGTGTCAGCTCTGGATATGACCCCAAGGCCCCAGTGTGGACATGAGCCCTTGACCCAGTGGCCCAAACTACTAGCTGAGCCACAATGGCGTATAACATTGATCTGCTACAATGGTTAGCTCCCCACTGCCAAAAAAGGAATGTTGTGACTGTTGGGATATCACCATTGCTATTGCATAGCTCACACAATGATTTACTTCAGTTTGTTTTTATACTTGCTTACTGAAAAGTTGTATTAATACAATACATTAAATATTTAGAGTAAGACACTTTTATCATTTTAAAATGATTCTAAACATACTGGGCCCGATTCCAAGACAGCTGTGAGAGCAAGGTTCAAAATGCGCCAGTTACATGCAATTCTGTAAAATCCCTATGTCATGCGAGCTGCACCATTTTCCAGGAGAATCACCAGATACAAAGGAAAATACAGAATTATGCATGTCACAAGTTACACCCACAAGACATGGTGTAACTCGCAATAGCGGCGTAGCAGTACGCATGTTGCAACTCACAATACTATCAGCTATACATACCTCTTGACTGTCCCACGGTACATGGCACTGTTCCCTACTGTACGTCCCATCATTTCTCTGATCCACAGTGCAATGCCCTGTCCCACAGTCTGTGTTTGGCTATTATGCTACATGTTATGGTACGTGTTGCAGCAGGTATGTCTTTCACTTACTATTGGCCTGTCTGGCCATGCTGCTATCTATTTCGCTGTGTCCTGGGTTTCCTTGGGTATGTTTGCTTGGGTGTTCCACTGTATGCCCATTAGCTCCACATTCGGGGGCCTACAGATTGGGGGTATGCTGCAGTCTGTCTTTGTGGGGGGGGGGGTTCTATGGCCTGTGCTCTGGTTAGGACAGCTTTTCCTTGTTCTAACTTATGTTAGCATCCTCTGGCATGGTTCGTTATGCCACCTGTTCTGGATTAGCAGTTCTGTGGTGATGGTGTGTTACGCATGTCGTAAGCTACATTATGCAGCGGCGTGACATTCTTTGGCATAACTATGGCATAATTTGCATTTGCCATAACAGTTGCGGGTTGCAGTGTAAGTGTTCTTTTGGAATCACGCATGTCGCAAATCACTGGCATAACTTGTGATTTGCACTATCAGGACTGGCGTACTGCATTTATGCCTGGCGTAACTGTCTTGGAATTGGGCCCACTGACTCCAACTTGTTACTAACACTGTACAACAATCAGTATTTAAAGTTGTTTTAGAAAGACAATATTTGTAATAATGCAACTCTAAAAAAACATCCTATAAAAACAGTGCTGTCACACACTTAACTGACCAAACATTCATAAAATTACAGCTTATTAAACCTGCATGTTCATAATTATATTTACATCAAATGGGATATATGATGACCAGATATCAACTATAGGATTATACATTAAAGATTACTGATATTATCTACAAATTAATGCATATTCTTACCAGAAATATTATATTGGGACAGTATCAGTAGACAGCAGATCTCCTTGGTAAACAGCCCATTGAGCCCACCTATTGGTGGAAGCCGGAAGCCTGTGTTTCTAAGGTTTCTAAGGTAATGTGGTACAAAGGGGGCTATGAGGCCCATAACTGCACCTTTTCAATTATAATATCCCAAGTTTGGTTTATTAAATATAAATTTATCAAGACGATTTTTAAAGGTTTTTTTGTCATTACTGGTGATGATTTCTAATGGTAGATTCTTCCAAGGATTAATGATTCTTTGAGTAAAGTGGTTTTTCCTAGCGACATGAACAAACTTAGCCCTATTAATCTGTATTGGATGACCTCTAGTATTTTAATATATTTTTTTTTAAGTCAAAACCCATTTGAGAAAATAAGTATGGATCATCAATTATATCATACATGTAAATGAAATCTCCACGAGGACGGCTAAGAAATAAGGGCATCAAATTTAACTTTTCTAAACGTAGTTCATATGGACATTTGGAGAGTCGTTTAATATTTTTAGTGAATCTCCTCTGCATTTTTTCAAGAGAGGTGATCTCACTCTGTTTATATGGATTCCATAATGGTAATGAATATTCCAAATGGGGTCTAGCATAGGCTCTATGTAGGGGCAGCATTAACCGTGGATCTCTAGATTTAATGTTTCTTTTAACTGACCATATAATCCTATTTGTTTTATTGATTGCCTCATTTATTTGCTTATTATGCCCCAAATCATTTGAAATACATATGCCCAAATCTTTCTTGTCTACAGTTGTTTGTAATGGAAATCCATTTAGGATTGAAGTGCAAATGTTATTCTTTCTGTTTCCTGTATTCACCTAACTATCATTATCCATTCTACAACTGTAAGTGGATCAGGGTGTAGCCATCGCCTTGTCATAGCTTTAATTGCTGTTGCAGTCAGGGTACCCCATAAATATTTGGCCTCCTTTCCCTTAAGGGAGATTGGTGGAATACCCAACAATATATGTTCAGGGCCTAAAGGGGAGGGGAAGGGTAAAGCCAATAATTGTATGAGATGTTCCCCTGTTGTTCAGCAGTAAGCCATCAAACTGGGCCATTGCCAAAAAATGTGGGCATGAATGGCCATCAATGTTCCTCATTGCCTCCAGCAGTCTGGTTTCAATGTAAGGTACCATTTTTCCTACGTCTTCGGTACCAAAAAGGATCTTATTCGCAATTTTCAAGTGGATTCTCATCAATTAGGGGATGAAGAGGTGCACCAAGAAACAAGTCCACACCTGGTCCAATCCATGGGGTCTAATCTGAGGTCAAGTTCCCCCTCCCACTGTGTTTTGATCTTATTTTTGGATGCACCCTGGTCTCTTATATCATATTATGATAGTATCATAGTAAAAGCCTGCAGAACAGGCCCCACGGTCTATCGTGTCTGCTCAGAAGCTAGCCCCCTAATGGGAGCTCACTCCTTCACACCCCCCAGCCCCAGAGGTGGCCCTCCCTGGCCTCAGCCTCCCCCTGAACCTGTCCCAACCCTTCTTGAATCCTTCCACTGCGGTCTTTTCCACCAGACTCCTGTGCAGTGCATTCCATGGTTCCACCACCTTCTCTGTGAAGAAGTGTCTCCTGCACTCCCCCCTGTACTTCCCCCCTTCCAGCTTCCACTCATGCCCCCTGGTAGTTCCCCATTTCTTAACCCTGAACGCTTCCCTGTTTCCACCCTTATTTATCCCCTTTACATACTTCAAAGTCTCTATCATGTCCCCTCTGTCCCTTCTCTCCTCCAATGCATACAGATTGAGTTCATCCAGTCTCTCCTCATAGGTCCTATCCTCCATGCCCTGAATCATCCTGGTTGCCCTCCTCTGGATCCTCTCCAGCAGCACTATGTCCCTCTTAAGATGGGATCTCTAGAACTGCACACAGTACTCAAGATGCAGCCTAACCAGGATATTATAAAGAGGGAGGACCACATCCCTCCTTCTGGAGTATATATAGTTTGCATAAAGTAGAGTTATTGCTTCTTTGCCATTTGAAGTGCTCCAAGCTGACTTAAATGGAAGAGGAGGAGGAGGAGAATGCCCCTTAATAGAGATGTTGGATCTATGCATCTGGGTGTTAATAAAATCTCTAAACTGGTAATAGTAGAATCTATCTCCTGGACGTAGATTCTATCTTTGGGCCACAATGTCAAAGGAGAGTACCGTATTTACTTGTAGACGTTGCCATGGAGAATGCAGTCCTAATTGTGCCTGATATTTAAACCATGGATCTAACATACTGGGGAGAAAGAATTCATCCCAAATCCACCATCTATACCTCCACAGAAACTCTGTCTTGGCTCCCTTACCTGTGCCCCACCTCCACCCCTCTATGGCCTCCTGGATGCCTATAAGAGAGGGCCTGGGGAAAACTTGCAGGTGTCTAGCACAGAATAATAAGGCTGGGAGGGGCAGATCACTGGGCTCAGATAATTCGATTCACTTCCAGGGAGAATCATATTTATGATTGCCCCACAATAAGGCAATTTTCATTTGAGCTGCGGCCCAGTAGCAAAGTAGGAAAGGGAGGGCTAAACCTCCTTGTATTTTAGATAGATAAAGAATCAGCTGACAAACCCTGGGCCACTTTCTCTCCCAAACAAAAGACAACAACTGTCTTTGCCAAGTTTAAAATTCTTGTTTAGAGATTAAACATGGGACACATTGAAATAGGTATAAAAAGCACTGGGGGAGTACATTCATCTTAGTCGTCTGCACCCTTGCATGTAGTGGGAGTGGAAGCAGTGACCGGCACTTGTAATCTGACTTGAGGAAGGACAATAGCAGAGGATAATTATCTACAGAGAGATGAGGTAAAAAGACTTAAGTGTACCCCCAAATATTTCATGGTGGACAAATCCCAACTCATTGGGGATTTCTCCTGTAGATTTTTGGGGACATTGTATGAAAAAAATCAGTACTTCCATTTTTGTGGTATTAAGGGAGTACTCTGAAAACTCTATAAATATTTGAATTTGCTTAAACACCTCTGGAAGTGAGTGGTCTGGCTGTCTCAGAAAGAGCAGAAAATTGTCTGCATACAATGTTTGTTTGTGCTCCACTCCTGCCAATACCACCCTCTTGATCTTCAGATTTAGCTGAATACTTTGAGCCAAAGGCCAAATGTATATTGCAAACAAAATGAGAGATAGGGGGCAGCTTTGATGTGTTCCCCTCCCAACTGCAAAAGATTTTGGGACATGATCATTAGCTCGTATAAACCCTGTAGGGGTTGAGTAGATTTTAGTATACATTGTAAAAAGGTGTCTGCAAAACCAAAGCTGTCCAGGACCCACAACAGAAAGGCCCAAGAGACCTCATCAAATGCCTTTTCTGCATCTAGACTCATTAAAAGGGCAGGTTGCTTAGTTCGATTTAAATGATCTATTATATGCACCACCCTGCGGATATTGTCCTGCGCCTGCCGCCCAGAGACAAATCCGATTTGGTCAATATGTATGTGATGTAGTATGAACTGTTCAAATTTTCAAGTCAATATCCCTGTCAATATTTTGTAATCTCAATTAAGAAAGGAGATAGGTCAATATGATGCACAGTTTGCTGGGTCCTTGGCCATCTATGGAATCACAGACACTATGCCCAGTGTCCATGATGGTGCCAGACCACCATCCTCAGCAGACATACAGTATACGCTCAGTGCAGCAAAGGAATCACTGGTTCTGAGAATTGCTTATAGAATTCTCCAGGGAGACCATCCATTTCCAGACACTTACTAGTTTTCAAGTGCTTAATTTTGGATAGTAACTCCATGCGAGAGACTGGAGCAGTTAAAAGCTGATTATAAGCCTCAGAAAACCTTAAGGAGTTGTAGCGGGATAAGAAAGGCTGATAGGACATTCTGCTTGGGGGGGGTAGGATTCTGCCTTGCAGAATTCAATATAGTAATCTCTAAAGTCATTAGCCATGTCCAGAATTGAATAATGAGATTTTTTTTGTTATTGGGTGTATAATTTTAGTTATAGTCGCTCAAGATCTCTGTTGGACTCAGTTCCAGTAGCAATAAATGGGTGACAGCATAAACAACTTTAGAACTAACAACATTATGTGGTGCTAACTAGGCAACTGTAGCACACAAAAAATTAGTACTTCCAAGGCTGAAGATCTGTGGCTCCAGACCTCCAATCCCACCTCCATCTGAGTACATTGGTATATACTGGGGTGGGTCAAAAGAGGTGTGTGTGTCTTCAAGTAAGAGGCCTTTTTTTGGAACCCAACCAAGATGTTCTGTGCTCTCAGAAAAATGATAGTGCATTGAGACCAACTCTCTGATATTACAAATAACAGGTATTACAAATAACGCTCACTAAATGCAAAACACTGCCCCCCCAAAATAACAAGTCTGTTTCTGAAAAGAAACATGTAACCACCAGTCCTTTCTAAGTTAGAAAATAAGAATGCAATGAGATAAGAATATATGTTGAGACCAAATGGCTCAGCCCAGTATCCCTGAGATAGTAAACAATGCACTATGATAGTCCTCATGGTGTTTAAGTTTGTAGGTAAGTGCTTTTAGAAGAGAGAAGAGCTTTATTGTGCCAAAGAAAATATTATAAGTATGGAAGGAGAACAAGAATATAATCCCTTGCCATCATGCCTAAATTAATCTTAATCTTTGGGCACCACGTGTAAGCCCACTTAACATGGCAGGTGCATGGAACCGTCTGAATAAAAAACAGGCCACAGCTTTCCATTGAAAATCTCCAAGGAAGAAGCAGCGAAGTAAAAATTACAGTTGGTCTGTGATTCAGTGATTTATTTTTCTGCCCAAGCACTGCAAAAATACCTAGTGCTTGTTTATTATTTGACTACCCTCCCCACCACCTCACCACTCCCCCCAACTTCTTCATATGCAAAAAACATGTTAAGAAGGAAATATTATAATTAGTGGCAAGGTAATAACCCTGAAAGGTAATTAATAAGCTATTAAAGTTCCCAGAGCCAGGGGCAGCCCAAATGAAGAAACTGCCTCGGGGTGAACAAGGCAAAACCTTCTTCCTGGCATAAGTGTGACCAACAATAAATTGAGTACCAGATATCTTGACCCAGCACATAACGTTAATGTGAAAATTTAAAGTGCATTAAAAGTCAATCAGTCATCTGGATCACCCGATGCAATAGTCAGCCCTGATAAGAAACCAGTTTCATGGTTCAAAGAACAAAACATATTGCTGCCTGCATAAAGTTTGGACATTGTTCAGGGGCTCTGTTTCATTAGTTCAGTGCTGAGAAGTCAAGTGCGGCCATACTCACAGGACGCATTAAAAAAGTTAATTGCTTTCTTCCTCTAGGTGTCCATCTGCCTCCTGATGTCGATTATCCTTCTCCACAAAAAACAGGTAGTTTCTGCAAAAGGTCCTGAATCTGTTGTAGGTCTAGTGGTGCTGCTAGGCAACCTGTAACTTGAATTTTCTTTGCTGCCACCAGTTTCCAGTCTGTAAATGTTGTCTTCCATTTCTGGGGAATCGTTCTGTGGTTTCTGGGAGCTCAAAGCCTCTTTCCATTATGGATTTTCATGCTGCTTCAGAAGAGTGGTACATGACTGTGCCTTCATCCCAGAAGACTCGGAGCTTACATAGAAACATAGAAACATAGATTTTGACGGCAGATAAGGACCGCTTGGCCCACCCAGTCTGCCCATTTCCCTACCTATTGGATAAGCTGCAGATCCTAGTTAACCAGCAGCCTACTTCTTCCTACCCCCACCCCCTAGAATTGCCTTATGACTGTCCCATGCATGCTTGAATTCCACCACTGTTTTTGACTCCACAACCTCTTCCAGAAGGCCATTCCATGCATCCACAACCCTCTCTGTGAAAAAATACTTCCTTAAATTACCTCTGAGCTGCCCCCTTCTATCTTCAAATTGTGCCCCCTTGTTCTTGCACACCTCTTTTTTTGAAAGATGCTACCCTCTTGGACTTTGTTGATTCCCTTGAGATACTTGAAAGTTTCTATCAAATCCCCCCTCTCTCTCCTTTCCTCGAGGCTATACATATTCAGCTCCTTAAGTCTCTCTTCATATGTCTTCCGGAGCAGACCCTGCACCATTTTAGTTGCCCTCCTCTGGACAGCCTCCATCCTGTCTATGTCCTTGTGAAGATTGGGTCTCCAGAACTGCACGCAGTACTCCAGCCCTGATAAGAGCTTAGCAGGGAAAGGGGTCTGAAATGGCCCTCCAGTCTTTCACCGGAGGGGCAAGTTGCTGATGGCCCCCAAGGAGGTGGGTCAGGAGTGCCGCCCAAGCCATAGGGCAGAAAGGGTGGCTCCTAGGAAATGGTCTTACCAGTGGGGAACCACTGGAAAGGGGCTGGCCCTGGCAGCTCCAGCAGGGAGGGACCTGGCAGGGCTATAAGTGAGCGGTTCAGGAGGATTTCTCCCTCTTTGAAGCGCTCACCAGGGAACACTCACCCTGCCTGCCTCCTTCCTGGTAAGTTCCCCTTTTTTGCTTCCTTTTGTTCTCTGATGCTCCACTGCCCCAGCTCCTGGCCTTCCCTCGCTGCTGATTCCCCCCTGCTGCGCTTTCTTCTGCTTTCTTGCTTGGGTCCTCCTTCTAGCATTGCCTCCTGTATTCTGCTTTCTGCCCTACCCAGCTGGTCATTTCCCCTGCTCCCTCCTTACTTGGTCTTCATGGCCTGCCTCCCCCTGAGCCAAGCTCCTGCTCGCCTTTCCGTACCAGCGCATCTCACCTCCAGCTCCTCACTTCCCTGAGAGGCACATGTGGCTTCTCCCACTCCCCCTTTCCTTTCCTCTTTTAGCAATTCATTCCTGTCCCCTGGCCAGCAACTCCTTTTTGGCTATGTGGCCGCTTCTCCTCCCCAGAACCCATGTGGCAATTAAGTTGCTCCTCTCCTTTCGGTGGATCTGGGCCTGCATCTTGACTGCACTGCTCTTGGTGGGCCTACTCTCCTCCTCTGGCCTTACGGCCACTCTTCTTCCCTCAGAATCACCCAGTTCCCCTTCCTCCTTCTCCGTGGCCGACATGCTGCTGCCAATGCCTCTCGGCCCATTTTACCTTTCACTGCTTTTCTCTCCTCACTTGTTCTCATCACTATCCGGTCCTCTTTCCAGCTCTTCTGCCCCTGCGAGTAAACAAAATTTTCCCAAATTTCTACGTACCTCATGGGTTATTGAAGCAGCCAGCATTTGCTCGCAGGGTTTTTTCCTGCCTCTAGCCCCCTTTGTTAGGCCCAGCATCACGTGGCTTCCCCCCTCCCCACTTTTTTTAATAAAGGGACAGTTGCTGGCTATATTAGTGGGCACCATCAGCCTCTGAATAATTATTTTTATCTAAGGGCTTAGTATAAATAAGAAGTACTGGGTTTGAATTTTGCGGGTTGGAATTTTGCTATTGACTGTAGTGTTGCACTGTTTAATGGAATTGCTGTAGTTGTGAGGGTTTGAATTTGTATGCAGGCCTCAGGTGGTACACTGTATATGTCGTTGCCTCTCAAGCAACTGGCTAGGGGTTTTGATTCACAGGTAGTACATACAGTATATGATACTAATATTACTTTTATTTGTTGTAGTGCAATTCAAAAGTAATTAGGGTAGGCAAGAGGAATTGGAAATATTTTAAGAACAGATTTATAGCTCCCTACATAGCTGCTATCCTAATTAAGGAGAGGTTGAGAGCTTTGAGTTTGGGCAACTCAGGACCCCCTGTGCTCATGGCCTCTTGCCCCTCCCTCACCATCTTGTAAAGGGCAAAAGGCCTTCAATTAGGACCATAGGGAAGGAACCTTTCTGTACTATTAATGAGAAAGGGCATATTTTGGTCTTCATATCTGGGGGAAAACTAATCATGGGGATATTTATAGATAGGTGGATGGAGTTCAGCTGGGAGTTGGAGACCAGAGTTCTAACCAGGATCTCCCTTAAAAATTTCTTTTTGGGGACAGATGAGTCCCGGCTTTGCAAGCATCATCCTGATTAAAGTCCAGTCATTTATTTGTGCTTCATATAGCATGCATAATTCGCATGCAGACAGTTGGCATACTAGTTATGCCCTCACTTACAGGCAAAGGTCTGGATGTGTCCCAGCTTTGCAAGCAGCATTTGTTTTAGCATCCAGGCATGGAGTTGTGCATATTCTACATACAAACAGTTGGTACAAGGGTTATGCCCGCGCCTACAGGCAAAGGTCACAGGTTTGAATTTCAGGGATGTCATACCTGCTGTTATTTTGGCAGGACATCATTAAGGATCTCTGGGGTCAGGGGGGAGGGCCGTGAAAATAAAACTATTGCAGGGAGGGCTGATGAACATGTTTTTTGTCTCTTAATATAGGTATTGCCTTGCTTAGCACCACTATGCCCCTACAATATATATTTAAAAATGTTGGATCCCCAGGTTTCTCAGTCACAAGAAAGTCAAGTGCTCCAATTTTCCCCACCAGCTCAGACTCAGGGTCAAGACCGGGTAGGGCAGGAGGGTCAGCTGCTGCCTGTTTCCCCAGCTGCCCAAATACAAGGGCAGGACCAGGCATTGCGGGATGCCCTGCAATGCCTAAAAGAAATTGGGGACCAGATTGGCTAATGGCTATATTGAGTTTGGAACCAGGCCTGCTGGTCACCCCTCCAGGTGGATAACCGCTGCTAGAGGTGGCTACCTCCATCAGAATCGTACAGGTAACCCCTATGACAATGGAGGTGGAGGGACGACAGCCTAGGTGGAGCCAGCTGTCGTGTCACTTGTTGGAGTCCTTAGCACAAACCAAAACCAGTAAGGAAAAAGGGGCAAGGCAAGCAGATGAAGTGCAAGGCCCAGTCATTGGCAGAGACCATCAGGAAGTGGACTGAGGTCAAGCAAATCGGAGGGGAGGACATCACAATGAGCAGAGTCCAACAGACAGTTGCACCAAGGAATGAGGTGGAAAAACCCCCTACAGCACATGTGGTCCAACCACAGATCAGTGAGTATGAAGGGGATCACAAGAGTGATGCCTCTATAGAGATGGTTTGATCAGACATGGATAGTGAGGATGGGCGATCGAGTGAAAGCCCTGAGAAGCTGTCACCAGACTCCAGGGCTGCAAGTTCAAAATATGTTAGATGGAGGCAGAATTTGAGGGATATGGCTAAGGCCTCTGCCGCCAGGAAATGGGAAATGAAAAGGGCTATACACAGGGGAGGCAATACGGAGGGCATCCTCCCCCAGCCGTACCCAAGCAAAGCCCATGACAATCAGTGAAGTGAAACCTGGTGGTGGGACACTCCACACAGCCAGGAAGTGTGGCCTGGGGCTCAGGGAGATCAGTTCTCACTCTCATTACCATGGCCATCAGCATGGCATGAAAATCCCTTCATGTGGCCCTTTATGTATGGGGGTTCGGGGGGCATGCCAGCCACTTGGGCCGCCATGAACCCATGGGGATCATACAACACTGTTCCCCCAACACCATTTCATGGAGGGATGGCCTCAGAGAATGCAGGGGTGCAAGCCCTCATCTTTCAATGAACAAAGCGAAGGAACCTCTCAAGGTCCCAAGGGCTACAGCCACCAGGGACCTTCAGGCTGGCATGGGTTTGGGACATCGATGGGGGCAACACAAGACAGGATAAGGCAGTCAATACGAGGCAATGGCCAACAGATTTCCCCAGTGGTCACACTCGGTGTCTCAAGCGGCTTGGTCATGGGAGACAAAAGGGCACAAGGAGCTGCGGTACAAGCACGGCCTAGAACATCAGCCTCCTCACTCCAGTTGCAGCAGGGAAGTATGGACAATCTTTTAGCTGGGGCGGGGGGGACAACGGCATGACTGTGGCCGGAACCAGGACAAAACAACCCGCCCCCACAACCTCATCAAGTGTCAGTGCCTCTAATGAGAAAAACACATTGGGCTTATGCCAGGGTACAAAACCCCCCGGGGATCATTTATCAGACACAGTCCAGAAAAAAATATGGAAAGGAGAATTAATAGATATGTTCTCCCTATTACACAGGGAGCTCCCTGAAGAGACTTATGAAAAGAAGAGGAAACAGGAGAGGCCACAGAGGCCAAAAGTACCATTCACATTTGAGAATTGGGCAGTCTCTTTTGACATATTTATGTCTGTATATGGGATGAAACACCCTGACAAGCTCATCTCATTGCTTAAGTATCAGGATACCATTAAATCTGCTCACCTATCCTTTGATGGATATGCATGGTTAAAGTACGATGAACAATTTCTTCTAAAAATGGTGCAGCAGCCCAATCTCAAATGGGAACAAACACATATAGACCTGTGAGTTTGTTATATGACTCGGGGAAGACCTAATGTGGTAACATATACCGATAATAGTCATGTCATTGCCAGACAGGCAGGGGGTGACAATTAAAAGGAACAGAAAAAAGCAGGTAAGAAGGTGTGTTTTGATTACAACAAAGGCAAGTGTTTTTGTTCCTTTTGCAAATACAGCCACATCTGCAAAAACTGCGGTGGGGAACACCGGGTCGCGGATTGCACCCGGCAGGCAAGCAGACGGCAGGGTAATGATGGAGCCGGGTTGAAAAAAGGAAAGTGGTGGCCTGAGAAGTCTGGCTAGTTCACCGGTCTGTATAGACCTGATGGATACCTGGCTCTCTTGTTATCCCAACCATAAGGCAGCACAGTATTTAAATGATGGTTTTAAGCAAGGTTTTAAGATCCCATACAAAGGACCTAGGGTGGCGACCACAGCTCGCAACCTTAAGTCCTCAAATCTACTCCCCAATATCATTGAGAAAAAGATTGCTAAAGAGGTTGAGGTGGGCAGGGTGGTGGGACCCTTCAACAATCCCCCGGTTCCTACCCTCAGAGTATCACCTTTAGGGCTAGTCCCTAAAAAGACCAACAGGGAATACAGGCTGATACATCACCTGTCCTACCTGAAGGGAACCTTGGTAAATGACATTATTGACCCTGAGGATTGCACAGTGCAGTATGTATTTTTCAGCATGGTGCAACGCCTAATACAGAAGCTGGGACAGGGGGCTCTGATGGCAAAGAGTGACATCAAGTCTGCCTTCCACCTCCTTCTAGTACATCCAGGTGACCACGACCTATTGGGTTTCAAATTCAAAGGCCAATGATATGTGGATAAAGCAATGCCTATGGGATACTCAGTAAGCTGCGTGACTTTCGAAGCATTTGCAACATTCCTGGAGTGGGCAATGAGAAAGCACACTGGGAACCCACACTTTGTACATTATTTGGATGATTTTTTGTTTGCATGTCCTGGTGGATCATGTACATGTGCTGACATGCTAGGTTTTTTTTGTACATTAATGGGATTTTTCGGTGTCCCGTTAGCCCCAGAGAAAATCGAGGGCCCCACTACCCGCTTCTCCTACCTGGGCATAGTAAAAGATTCGGAGGCCATGGTTTCCTGCCTGCCATGGGAAAAAGTGACGTTTTTGAGCAAGATGTTGGAGGAGATGGGAAAAGCAAAGAAAGTGACTCCAAAGCCGTTACACTCTGTCATAGGTCACTGAACTTTGCATGCTCCACAGTCTGTCTGGGCAGGCCATTCCTGAGGCAGATGGCTACGGCCACGGTGGAGATTTTAAAGCCATACCACCACATCAGATTAACACCAGGTATGAATGCTGATCTATGGATCTGGAGGCTGTTTTTTGCAGGATTTTAACTGGATTACCATATGGCAGATGCCAGAGGACCAGCTATAAGATCTGCACATGGTCACAGATGCATCAGGTGGAACTGGCTTTGGAATCTTTTGGCGGGGGTCATGGTTTGCAGATCGGTGGTCACAAGAGTGGATAGCAAGGGGTTACACAAAAAACATTACACTGCTTTAACTGTTCTCCATCAGGGTGGCCATGAGGGTTTGGGGGCACAGACTCAAAAATAAGAAGGTGCTTTTCTGCATGGACAACAGGGCTGAAGCCGACATACTGAACTCACAGACCTCTCGTTCTGAAGAGGTCATGAAGGTTCTGCATGTTTTTGTGTTATGTTGCCTCTGGTACAACATCTCTTTCAGGGTGCAGCATTTGTCAGGCAGACAAAATGTCATTGCTGATGCCCTGTCCCGCTTGCAGCTCGAGCAGTTCAGGTGGCTGGCTCCGGGGCATAACCACTCCCCACGCAGGTACCAGAAGCTGTTTAGCAACTAGGGAACCAAGACTACAACAACTGGTACAGCTCTCTGTGGCTCCCTCAACATGGAGAAAATACATAGGTAGCTATGCCACTTTCCAGGAATTTTGCAGTTATGAGGAAAGAGTGACATTGCTTCACACTTAGCGGCAAGTCCAAAGCTATGTCCTTCACTTAGAACACCAGGAAAGATCTCTGGCAGCTGCAATTGGTGGGCATCGCATTCCTCCAGAAAGCAGAAGGTTTCCCCAACCCAATTGACAGTTTCATTACAAAGAAAATGTTACAAGGTTTGGCGAGATCAATAGGACGAAAGGTGGATACAAGGTAGTCCATAGGCTTGACCGAGCTATCCAATCTCCTGAACATACTGGCAGTCATATGTAGCTCGGTTTATAAAACCCAGCTATTTAGAGCCCTTTTGGTTTGTGCATTTTTTGGGGCCTTCTAGGTGTCTGAGATGGTACCACTATCCAGCTCGGCTGGACAGACTACAAATCTCCTAGTTGATGATTTAGCCATCTGGCAAGACAGATTATGTCTACAGTTGTGCAAGTCAAAGACAAATCAATGTGGGCCACCATCCCTCATAATGCTATTTAAGGCTTCCACGGGGGGGCATCTGCCCATGGACATTAATGACGGAATACCTGGATGTGTGGCCAAGAGACCCTGAGCATTTATTTATCCATGGGGTTGGGAAATCGGTCATGAGGCAGCAATTCACAGCCATCCTCTGGAAAGGTCTGCAGATGGTTGGCCTAAACCTGAGTTGTTTCAATACACATTCCTTCAGGATTGGAGCAGCCACTGAAGCAGCTAGGTATGGGTTGAAGGAGGATCAGAACAAGAAAGTGGGCAGATGGGCCACAAGATCATATAAGGGTTACATCAGACAGCAGCAGGGGCCAGCCAACAGCAGATTGGGGGGGACAAGGTCGGAGGGTCTTGCACCACAGGTGACTGTCAATAGTTGTGGTATCATATTCACATTTTCTGGTTTGTTTTACAGTCATGTCTACAGCAACACCACACATTTGGCTTGTGGGTCACTCACACATGAGGGAGGGCTACATGAGGGAAAAAAAGCAGCCGTACACAAGGCAGTTGGGCATCCCAAGAGAGTGAGCAATCATCCAATGGGCTGGAAAAGGGGGGATGAAATGTGGGCATTGTTTGACACAGTATTCAGATTGGGGCTACAATGGTAACCATCTGTTGCACTGGTACTCCATCTGGGGGGAACAACCTAGTCACCTTGGGGGCTCCTAGGCTTATTGGGGAAATAAAGAGAGACTTAGCCCATCTGAAAGAATTGGTGCCCCATACCTTTCTGGCATGGACCCTGATCATTCCTCACCAGCGGTGGTGAGGTGAGTGGAAGGTTGCAGCCATTGACAAAGCGTGCAGGTCAGTAAATAAGGAGGTGTCCCATTTTGCTGCCTCACTAGGGGTTGAAGTTATCAGGCATTTCCTGATAGGGGCCTATATAGCCTCGATGGGGTACACATTTCTGATATCGGAAACTATTTTCACTAATACTCTGTACCATTTTTTGCAAGACTGTCTTATTTGGCTCTTATTTGGCAAAAGTAAGATCCCTTGGGCATTAGTTAGGGATATGAGTTGGCACCACATGTAAGTGGTGATAATTCATGGCTGACCCTGTGTAACTGAGTCTCCCAGCATTAAAAGAAATGGTGATTGGCACCGTATGTAAGTGGCAATATCTCATTGCTGACCCTGCGTAATTGGGTCTCCCAGCATTAAAAGAAATGGCAATTGGGTGACACCCTGGAGAGGCACGACCCTTGTATGGGTATGCTTCGGGGACCCAGGTGGGAGGTCACTCAGGTGGGATGTGCACCTGACAAATGGGCCAGAGTTCCCTTGCCAAACTGGAGGGGGAGCAGGGGTTCAGCAGGGACATGAATGTGCTGCTCAAGGTGTCTTACTGTAGGGTGATAATATGTGTATATAATTGTAATGCATATAATTGTGAGATATATAATTGTGATATACATATATATCTGTATTTGAATGTGAATGAAGTATTACCTGTAATTCTGAACAATTTTTAATAAGTAAAAGAGCTGCGGCCTTTTCCATTCCAAGACCTGTGTGGTGTGATTTATTGATTTAGGGGTCCACTTTGGGCAATGGCCCTCCTGGCCTCTCACCTGGGGGGGCGAGTTGCCATTGGCCCCCAAGGATGTGGGGTCAGGAGCACCATTCAAGCCATAGGGCAGAAAGAGCAGCTCCTAGGAAATGGCCCTATCAGTGGGGAACCACTAGAAAGGGGCTGGCCATGACGGCTCTAGTAGGGAGGGGCCTGGCAGGGCTTTAAGTGAGTGGTTCAGGAGGATTTCTCCCTCTTTGAACCACTCACTGGAGAACACACCCACTCTACCACCCCAGGCTGCCAGGCCACAGCATAATAGCTCTCACAGCTCAATTTGTAGTTGATATTAGACAGACAATTGTGGGGCGATAATTGGCAATAATTCATGGCTGACCTTGTGTAATTGAGTCTCCTGGCATTAAAAGAAATGGCGATGGGGTGACACCTGGAAGAGGCATAACCCTGGGATGGGTATGCGTCATGGACCCAGGTGGGAGGTCACTCAGGTGGGGCATGCACTGAAATGCTGGGAGCCAAGATTCGAAGATGGGGATTGTGGCCCCAGATGAGCATACTCCTCGTGAAAGCGTCAAGGAGGTCCCAAATTTGGGGAAGATTGGGAAGGGAATTGTCCAGAAGGAAGGCACGGCCCTGGATGGGTCTGTCTGACTAATGGGCCAGAGTTCCCTTAATGAACTGGAGGGGGAGCAGGAGTTCAGCAGGGACATGAATTTTCTACCCAAGGGGTCTTACTATAGGGTGATACAGTATGTATATAATTGTGAGGTATATAATTGTGATGTACATATACTATATATCTGTATTTGAATGTGAATGAAGTATTACCTGTAATTCTGAACAATTTTTATTAAGTAAAAGAGCTGCAGCCTTTTCCATTCCAAGACCTGTGTGGTGTGATTTATTGATTTGGGGGTCTGCTTTGGGCAATCAAATTTGCTTCGTCTGAAGTGCCTTGATGATCTCTCTATAGGCAAGCGCTGCTGCTGAATTTCAGGATAATTATGGTCAAAAAACAACCAGGAGCTCAGGTATTTTACTTCTTTTTTCTGCTAGGCACACCACAGTACATATTCATTGGTTTTTTAGCTATTAACTTTGAGAACTACAGACCGTGGTCTGGCTTTCAGGTCAGTAGGCTTAGGAAGTAGGGTGCAATGGGTACATTCAGTATTAAGTTGGTAGTCTGGCTGAAGCTCCAAAGCATCTTTAAACAAATTGGTAATAAAGTCCACCATGCATCCGGTTTCCATTCCTTCTGCCAGTCCATATAGCCTGAGATTATCTCGTCGAGAGCGCCCTTCTAAATCTAAGAATTTCTCTTGTAAAGCTGAGGATTGCTGAAACAGGGCTGAACTGCCCACCCTAGTTGGAGCATTCCATCCTCTGTCAAGGCGATCCAGTCTTCTGCTTCCAATACCCTCCATTCTGCATGGCAAAGCTTTTTGTTCAATTGTTTGAACTCTGATTTTTTTTCTGTTCTCATCTCCCAGATTTCTTTCAAGCTGAGTTCGAAACAATTCTAAGAGAGCTGTTTGGCTTCCTCTTCAGTGTCGTAGCCAGGCCCAGTCAGACTGGTCAGAGATGGCCTATGGCTGGCCTCCAGACTTCTGGTTGATAAGTCACTTTCACCCTTCTCCATCCGTTTATTTTTTAGTTTGGATCTGGTGGTCTGTTCAGTCTGTTTACCTCCTTCTGTCATGTTGATTGCTTTAACTTGGTTTTGACTACCCAAAAAAGGAGGTTTTATGGCAGGGTGGGTAAGGAGTTTATCTTTTAGCTGCCGAGCCAGTCTGTGACATTACCAGAAGTTGATTTACTTTACTTTGGTATCTAGAAATAACAATACTGTGGTACTTTAAGGTCAGAAGGGACTCCAGGTCTATCATGCCCACCCCTACTTCATAAGCAGGTATGAATAATTGTGCTGTGTAAATAGGTAAGGACATAAAGGAATTTGTCAAGATTCACTCCCTGAGAGACATAGAAACCGTTTGTGGAACAATTTAGATCCTGATAGCAGAGCAGGCAGCACAGGAACAGAGTCCTAAATAAACAGAAATATACATATATTAGACTTGCAAACACTTTATTAAGTGCTAGGCAGCAGTGTCAGTGGATTTCCTAATGTCCCCAGGTGTTATGAAAGTCCATTGGTACCACTGCTTAGAAAACTCAGTAAAGTGTCGGCTTCATGTCAAAATGGCGATTGCCGCATAGCAATTGCCATTTGGCCAAGAGTACATCGCTGAAAATAAATTATGGCAATGTACACTCACGGCGACTCCAAAAGCGGCAATGGGACTTCAACGTATGTGGGGGGCTGCACCCCTGCACCCCCATGCTGGGGGCTTCACCCTGAACACCCTAACTAAAGATTCTCAACTCCAGGGGTGCATGCCGGGGTGTAAACTTAATAAAAGGACTTGGCCCAGATGCAAAAAGTGACTCCCACCCCAGAACCAAACCCGGCACCCTCCAACCCCAGCCGTCCACCCTCACCACCATGCCCATGGCCAGCTCGGCAGCCGACTGCCACACTACCTCCCACATACCCTCCCCTCCTTCCACCTCTCATGTGATGTGGTCCTCCCCTCGTGTGTACTTCCTGTTTCCTCCTTTGCCCACCATGGTATCCTGTCATTACCCTGCCAGTAGCCCAGAACACAGGTGCCGTGACTGAGTCGCCGTTTTTGCAGTTGCTCAATCACGGTCACTGTGTTCACAGAATACCAAAGTGTCTGCTAGTCTAGCACCTCTATATTCATTTCCACTGAGGGACTCACCATTCAAATGCCAGCTGGAGCAAGGGGCCACAAGGCAAGTCAGAGTTCTCAGTTGTGATAGCACTATTGTATGTTTCTAGCATGGGATCAGTAATGAGGGGATACAAGTGTAAACTGGTGGGGGGCGGGATCTGTTCAGAAGGAATATAAGAAAGTACTTCTTTATATAAAGGGTGATGGATAGATGAAACGTTTTTTCTCCTGTCAGCCTCCTGGCCAAAGGATTTCATGCATATAGCTCCACCATGATAAGACTCCAATTCACAAAGTAGCCTTTTCTGTAATGTCTTGGGGAATTATGACAATAGTACATATATAAAGAAGCTTTTTCCACTGTTGGCATGTATTTTCTATTCTAATACGGTCCTCATTGCTTCACTATGGTAGGGAAAGGCCAATCTTTCAGAGTAATGAATATTTAAGCAATAAATCATGACGGGGGTGCATTATGGTGCGATAATGGCCTGCCTTGGGTCAGTTGAAGCACAACACAAAGCCTAGTGCTTGCATGACCCAAGAAGGGCCGTTAGGTCATCTTAGACAATAGGTATACATTTTCCCAATCTCTGACTGTCTGAGACCCTGAGTCCTATGCCAAGGTGTCTTTTTACCAAAAAATTATTCAGTGTGCCCATCAAAATTTAAAAATCCTCATACCTCCATCTTGATTTTCTCACTTAGTGGGAGACACACACACACAGATACTACTGCAAGTGACACAAAGTGACTTTCTCTTACTTTGGGCAGACAGAATCATAAATACATGGTCTAGCACTAGTACAAACCATGCTTACCTTCAGCTCTACTTGTGCCCCCGACCACTAGTCGTCACTCACTTTTGGTACTGCCTCAAGCAGGCAGTGCAACCTTATTTGCAGGGATCAGAACCACAAAACTACTGCTCTAATATTTGTGTTACTTCTACTTGAGAATGGGGAAGTGAAGTACTGGGAGCATTTAAAATAAAATGAACTTTCGGGGAAGTGGGAGCATGAGTATTTAAAAACAAAGAACTGCTACTCAGGGGCTTGGGGGGGGGATAATGCAAACAAACCTCAGAGAGAGAGCTATAGAAATGAAAGTGGCTGGCTATACATTACAGTGAAAGTGAATTATACTAGCACCCTCTACTGGCAATTCCAGCAGTAACAGAACTACATTACTGCTAATTTCTTTTTTTTTCTATTTAATTTTGACATTTTTGTAATTTTTTAAAAACATTTTATTTGTTTAACCTAAACCCCATTTTCTAAGAACAATAATACCCTTCAGTGTGGGCAGTATGGGTTATACAAGACATTCCAGGGGCTATATGACTCAGTGTGCAGCATCTGCTATCCAGGATCTACCAGTGATTATATGACATGCCCCCTAGGTGGTCCAGTATATCCCAATATCACCCTCCCTGTCAGGTATTATTGCTACCATAATGCAACACCTGGAGTGTCTTATTGCCAATATGAAATGGGTCCTTTTTAGTAAATTGGATGCATTTTATGAACATATTTTTGTTGTGCTACTTTAAGCTGGGCTGTTGTGCTGGAATAATGTCCTGGCAGAAAGTACCTCTTGGTCAACTGGGAACCAGTATTCCTTCTACCTATTTCATAACAAAATATAATCACTCTGCCTTGCCATTTCTTTTTTAAAGTATTGAGGATATCTGCAATTTATATCACCATCAGTAATCCTCAGTGAGATTCAACCCTCTGCACTAGGGTTGTCATGTACTTTAACACCAAAAGAAAGCAGTTTGAATTCCACCACAACCACACTTACTCTGTGTGTGTGTGTGTGTGTGTGTGTGTGTGTGTGTGTGTGTGTGTGTGCGTGTGTGACCATATTCAACTCACTCAAACTCTATGTGCTTAGGTCCTTCCAGTAGTTTTCATTTATTCACTCACTAAGTTTACTTAGACAGACTCAGAAAGAAGTTGCAGGAGCAGGACTCTACTGAAAATGAGACGTTGAAATCCAATCAGGTTATCCAGGTAAACAAATTGTAAAAAAATAATAATTATAAAAACATAAAAAACACACACACACACACACACATATTCTCCTTAGCAGGAATCCTGTAACATGAATTCTTCATTCGTTGTGCCACAACAAGAAAAGGGATCCAATTTTTAAAACCCTTTCTTTCTGACTCTGAGAAAATAATTTTCTGACCACTCTGACTCTGACAAAACAAAAATGAATCAGCCAGTACCTGGCAGCCTAGCATAATTCAAATTTAATTAAAATATTTTTTTATTTATGGCAAAACCCCAGAGTTTCAGTGTTGGTAAACAACATTGCCGACTGACTAGTGGCTATATATGCTTCTTGTTTAGCACACAAAAAAGCAGATTGTCATGGTACACAATAATGGGCAGACCTTTTTTTTTCTAACATGCAGTTTTCCCATCCATTGACAGAAGACATTAATATCGCTTTCCATCTTCTTCCCACATGTTTTTTGATTTGACTGGTTTTGAAAAGAACTACCATGCTGTGAATGTGATGAAGATGCTCAGTAGAAGGGCAGTCCCTGGGAACAGCTGCAGCTGATTGGTATTATTCCAAAACTGCTTTTCCATGGCCCCAGCTGTGCAATACTATGGGATGTTCCAAGTCTTTACTGGCCACAGCTGGGCCCCATACTGTCTTATATCCTTCTGCATTCCAAAATATGTATGAATAGAAATATATCATGTGCTATAGAGTATGTATTATTATTAGGCACTTCTACATAGCCTTCACCACTTTCATGTTCATAATTGCTGATTTGTATTATTATTCACGTTCTTTGCACTTTTGGCATTTTGTGTTTGCACGTTCCCTTTGATGCCCCCATCCCCTGGCTCACACCTGGAATTGAACTCTGGTTGAATGCGTCATCCTGGGTCAGCAAATGTTAAATAAATAAAAAAAAAATAAAAGTACTTCCTCTCCTACCGCCCTGACTATAGAGTCTTGTGACAGTCTGTTAAGGGCATGTTGAATTCTGAATGAACTTTCTGCACTGCATAAGGGAAGAGGGGAAGGGAGATGCTCTAAATCGTTAGTGTAACTTTTATCATTTGGATATTAAAAATCCCACATATTCTGCTTGTTACCCTCCTTCCCTCTGCCCACATATTCTGTTTATTACTATCTTTCCCATGTCCACATGTTCTGCTTGTTACCTTCTTTCCCCTTCCCCCTTCCCACGTGTTCCACTTGTTCACCTCCCTACCCTTTCCCACATGTTTTGCTTGTTCCCCTCCTTCCACCTGCTCAGTGTACTGCTTGTTATCCTCTTTCCTGTTCCCCTTCCCACATGTTCTACTTGTTCTCCTTCTACTTCCCACACATTCTGCTTGTTCCCCTCCTGCCCTCTGCCCACAAGTTCTGCTTGTCACCCTCTTTCCTCATCCCCTTCCCACATGTAAAGGGAGGAATCGTAAAAGCCACAGACCAATGCATCCAGAAAATCAGCAAAGGCAAAAGGGGAAGAAAGCCTCTGTGGTTTACAGCGGGAGTCAGAGAGGCAGTCAGAGAGAAAAAAAATGCATTCAAGGCCTACAAAACGTCACAAGGGGTGGAAGAAAGGGAGGTCTACAAGGAAAGTGGGTAAAACAATCAGGAAGGCAAAAGCAAGCACAAAGGAGCAAATAGCTTGGGAGGTGAAAAGGGGAGACAAAAAATTCTTTAGGTATGTCAGTGACAAGAGAAAAAGTAGGCAAGGGATCCCAAGACTTAGAGGGCAGGGGAATAATTTAGTTGAAGGGGATGAGGAAAAGGCGACTCTACTAAATGAATACTTCGCATCAGTATTCACAGCAGAAAGGGGTGATAGGGGTCCAGTAGTCGAGAAAAGGGGTACTGAGGGAAAGGAGGTAGACACGAGTCCCTTCACAGAGGAGAACGTGATGGAAGAGCTTTGAAAAATAAAAACAGATAAGGCTATGGGACCAGATCAGGTACACCCAAGAGTTCTCAAGGAGATGAAGGGAGAACTGGCAGAACCTCTGGCCAGGCTGTTTAATCTATTCCTCAAAACAGGGAGGGTCCCAGGGGATTGGAAGAGGGCAGAAGTGGTGCTGCTTTACAAGGTGGGAGGAAAGAGGACCCTGGAAACTACCACCCAGTCAGGCTCACTTCCATGATAGGCAAGCTGATGGAAACCCTCCTTAAGGAGAGGCTAGTAAGATACCTAGAAGAGGAGGAGGGGCTGAGGGATAAAAAGCAGCATAGGTTAACAGGGGGTAGATCTTGTCAGACCAACATTGTAGAATTCTTCGAGGGTGTCTCAGAGGTGTACGATCATTGGGGGGTGGTGAGTGTGGCCTACCTGGATTTCAAGAAGGCATTCGATTCCATCCCCCACAGAGGGTTGATAAGCAAGTTAGCCAGCTTGGGGTGGGGCAAAGCCTAAAAAGTGGGTGGAGAATTGGCTGGGAGGAAGGAAGCAGAGGGTAGTAGTAAATGGGAGGCACTCCAGGGAGCTAGGGGTGAAGAATAGGGTACCACAGGGATCGGTGCTGGGTCCAGTAATGTTCAATGTGTATGTGGGGGATTTAGCAGAGAGTCTAAATGAAAAGTGTGCCTGTTCACAGATGACAGGAAGATCTTTAACAGGACAGACACGCCGGTGGGGTGGAGAAAATGAGGCAGGATCTAGCCAGGCTGGAGGAGTGAGCAGAAAAGTGGCAAATGAAATTCAATACTGGGAAGTGCAAAATAATGCACATAGGGAGAAATAATCCAAGAGCAAATTACTGCCTACGGGGAGAGTCACTGCAGGTCACGGAGCAAGAACAGGACCTAAGTATCTGGATCACTGACACATTAAAGGTTAGAAACCAGTGTGAAAGGGCAGCGGGTAAGGCAACACAAATGTTGGCGTGCATAGGGAGGGGTTTCACAAGTAGGAGGAGGGAGGTAATCATGCCACTGCACAAGACACTGGTGAGACCACAGCTGGAGTATGGAGTACAATTCTGGAGGCCCCATCTACAAGGAGGCAAGGATAGGCTAGAGAGGGTACAGAGAAGGGCGACAAAAATGATCCAGGAACTAAATGAGACACCATATGGGGAGGGGCTGACAGAGCTTGGTCTATATATACTGGAGATGAGACTGGATAGGAGGGACAAGGTGGAAGTTTCAAATACATGAAGGGAATAAATAAGACCAAAAGTGTTAGCATCTTCAGACTGAGTGAAAACAAATTCACCAGGGGCCACACACTCAAGCTGAGGGGTGCAGGTATAGGGAAGATGTAATGGGGGGTTACTTCTCACAAAGAGTGGTAGGGCTTTGGAATAAGTTGCCAAAATGGGTGGTAGAGGTGGATACAGAGGAGAAATTCAAGAGGTCATGGGATACATACATGGGGCTAGGCAGGGGAGGAGAGAGAGGGCAGGTGGAAAGGAACTAAAAGGGAGGGGGAGGAGGGCTATATGGTCATTTTCTGCCAGCAGGTTTCTATGATTCTATGATGTTCTGCTTGTTTTCCTCCTTCCCCCTGCCTACACATTCTGCTTGTTACCTTCTTCCCCCTTCCCACATGATCTGCTTATTATCCCTTCCCCCAGCCCACATGTTCTGCTTATTCCCCTCCATCCCCCTTCCCACATATGCTGCTTGTGTTCCTCCTTCCCCCTGCCCACACAGTCTGCTTGTTACCTTCTTTTCCTTTTATCCTTCCCACATGTTCTGCTTGTTCCCCTCCTTCCACCTGCCCACATGTTCTGCTTGTTCCCCTCCTTCCTCCTTCTGACTTGTTCTGCTTGTTCCTTTTCACTCCCCCATGCAGACTTCCTTTTTGTAATGTAGTGACACCCACTGGTGACATCACTCCACAATGATAGACTATGCTGGTCTGGAGTTCATAAGGCTCCAACTCTAAACATTCTGACTCAGAATCCAAATCCAGACCAGCAGGCTTTACAATCCATTTTAAAAGTTTAAAAGAAGCTACTGGTAAGTACTTTAATGTCATATTTTAACTGAAAGCATACCTTGTCAGAATAAATCACTAAAGTGATGTATTTTAAGTGGATGAGCTATTTATTTCAGAATCATCTGAAAGTTGGATGTCAAGAAGTACCGACCATGACATGTACCAGGAGTCAGAAAATTCTAGAAGCCAGTCAGAACAGGTTCCTGACTCAAGGTGTCACGGAATCCATCCACAAAGAGACAATCTTTGACTTGGTTCTCACAAATGGAGAGCACGTACAGGATAAAACAGGGAGCCACTGGGTGGAAGGGATCATCACATGGTGTGGGTCTGGCATGAGTCACATGGGCAGGGAAAGCGTCCCCACTAGGACCAAAATCCTGGACTTTAGGAGGGCAGACTTTAGGAGAATGGGAGAAGTACTAAAATGGCACCTAGCGAACATGACAGAGACTATGGAGGAAGACTTAAGGGCTGCAACAGAGGAGTGTGCTAGATACAAGAGAAATAACTCAAAGTCAAAATATCCAGCAGGTACAGCTCTGAGGTAGCCCAGGCAGTAAGGAATAAGAGGCTGACCTACAGGAAATTCAGGAAGGCCAAGACAGAGAGGAGGACAGGGAAAAAATACCTAGGGCTGGAGAGGAAGGCAGGAAGGTTGATTCAGAGCGCCAAGGAGCAGAAAGAACTGCAATTAGCAGAGGGTATCAAGAAGGGGGAGAAGGTTTTCTTAAGCTACATAAGCAGAAAAGAGACAAGAAAGATAGAATACTTAGACTAAGACAAGGAGACAGGTGAGTGGAGGAACACAGGGAGAAGGCATAGCTAATGAACAATTACTTCTGCTGTCTTTACCAAGCAGAAAGACTGACCGCTGCCAACAGGAAGGAAAAGGGAACCAGAATGGTGAGGGAAGACAAATGGGGCAATAGAAGCGGAAAGAGTGAAGAAAAGGTTGCTAGCATGGAGGATAGACAATTCACTAGACCCAGATGGAGTGCACCCTAGGGTACTAAGTAGAGATGTTGAGAAGTTTTACTCCGCCTGAGGATTCTCTGCGAAATCACTAACTTCGCACCGTGAAACATTTCGCAAAATTGGCTTCTGGTTACGAAACTTCACCAGTAAACTTCGAAAACTTTGAAGTGAACTTTGACTTTTGTTAGTAACTTGAAAGTTAATGAAAAACAAGGTTTGTCACGTGATTCACTTATTGCAGGTCACATAGGAGACTCCAGGCAGGCAGGAAGTGAATTTTTCACTTTAATTTCGGCAGTTGTAGCTGAAGGAAACAGTCTCATAGACAGCCAAAGAACATCTGCAATAGCAATATATCTTTAGAGTTTAATATTTTCCACTTTTCTGAGTTCTAATCCTTATCTTGCTTTACTTTATTTTCTGCATTTATAAATTTTGTTTGTGTATACTGTTGTTTTTATAGTTTCTCTAGGTTTGTATGTGTGTGTGTGTGTGTCTGTGTGTCTGTGTGTTTCTGAGTTATTCTGACTCTTTTTCTCTCCTTTTCTTTATTTTAAATTTTTTTGGTAATGGAGGGGCAGAATCAGGAGTCCAGAAAGGGTGTGGCTGGGGCAGCAGTTATTCACATCAACCGGCGTGCTTTAAACCAAGGCACTGCTGCCCCCCCCCCCACACAGATCAGGAAGGGATTTCTGATGTTACAATACAGCAGCATGAACCAGAGCAGCAGGAACTGCAACCACAGCAGCCGGAACTACAGCAGTAAGAACTGCAGCAGGAGCAGCACCCACATGATCACCCACCATGGGAGAAGCCCACTGCCTCATCAGCTGCTGCTCCACCACTACATAGTGTTCTGCAGTGTGGGACTTTTTTGATACGGACCCTACAGATGAGACGGTGGCCATCAGCAAGGTGTGTGGGTGCCATGTGTGGTGGGGTAAAAAAGAGAGCTGCCTTGGGATCGGCAGCCAGAGGATGCACTGCCCCATCCACCAGCTCAATGAGTGGAGGGCCAAGGAGCGTGAGGTGGCTGCAGCACATGCTGGTGGTGATGACCCTGGGGGAAATGTTGTGAGTTGTGGGAGGTCGGCCATAGTGCTGCTGCGAGTCATCATGGCAGCTGTAGGAGGGACCGCAGTAGTACTCGGTAGTACTCCCAGACAACAGCCTGCACCATCAAGCTATGGCAATAACCCCATGGTACCTGCCACTCAGGGCGACGTGGCAGTTGTATGGGATGAGCTGCACACATTGTGGCAGGATTTCAACAACTTCCGGCAGAAAATGATGGATCAGCTGGATAATTTCACACCTAGCCAGGAGAGGATACTCACTCTCCTGGCCGAGCTGCATGGTGGTGGTGGGCATGGCTCAGTTTCTGACAATGCTGTTGGGGTTGTCTGAGTGGTTGCCAGAAAGTATTTATTTTATGTTTAGTCTTTCTGTAATCTGCGTTCTTAATTTCTCCACCCTCTAGTCCCCCCAATAAAAATAAAAAAATACTCCAAAAATATCAAAAGTTATAAAAAGTAGGAAAAATATATTTTTCTGTAGTTTTCATCTCTTCTTTCTCTATCCTCTTTTTTTAGCATTGTCTCATTCTTCTGGATGTCCCTAGCCTGTCCTGTTCTATTCTTGCTTTAATCTGTACACATGATGAACCACTTTCCTTCCTTTTGGTTTTGTTACTGATTCATGTGTACTCTGCTGTCCACAAATGTCAAGTATTTGCCATGTTAAATAAATTGTTTCCTGATGCTATGTGATGGTGTGTGACTGATAGCTGTGTGCAACTGTCAACCACCCAAAGAAGTGCAAAGCCATAACACAAACATTAGCTATTCTCCTGAGAATTTCAACATAAATTTGTTTTTAACAGTTAACATGTTTACTGCATTTGCCAGAAATGTCAAGCTGTGTCTGCAAAGAGAAAATGCTTCCCTTCTGTCAAATATGGTTGCCACACACACCTGAGTCAGTGGTGTAAACCACATGTGAAACTTGCAAGAGAATTTAAACATAATTATGGTACTAAGCATTTTTGGGCCTGCCACTACATCACCACCACTGTGCCAGAAATGTCAAGTTGTGTCCACAGAGAGAAAATGCTTCCCTTCTGTCAAATACTGTTGCTACACACACCTGAGTAGGTGGTGTAAACCACATGTGAAACTTGCAAGAGAACGTAAACATAATTATGGTACTAAGTATTATTGGGCCTGCCACCCCACCACCACCAGCACCACTGTGCAAGAAATGGAAAGTTGTGTCCCCAGAGAGAAAATGCTTCCTTTCCGTCAAATACTGTTGCCACACACACCTGAGTAGGTGGTGCAAACCACATGTGAAACCTGTAAGAGAACTTAAACATAATTATGGAACTAAGCATTTTTGAGCCTTCCACCCCACCACCACCAGCCAACACTTTGCCAGAAATGTGATGTTGTCTCCCCAGACAGAAAAATGCTTCTCTTCAGTCAAATACCGTTGCCGCACACACCGGAGAAGGTGGTGCAAAGCATATATGAAAATTGCAAGAGAACTTAAACATATTTATCATACTAAGCATTTTTGGGCCTGCCACTCCACCACCACCAGCCTGCAGTTTGCCAGAAATGTGAAGCTGTGTCCCGAGAGAGAAAAAGTCTTCCCTTCAGTCAACTACTATTGCTGCACACACCTGGGAAGGTGGTGCAATGCTGATGTGAAACTTGCAAGAGAACTTAAACATATGTATTGTACTACTCTGGTTAAATTACAGAGGATGGGTAGGCTATCCACTTATATTTGCTCCAGATGTGGTAAAGATCCAGGTTCCCTGTTTCTTATCATCTGGTCCTGCAAAAGAGTGGTCCCCTTTTGGAGGTCAATTTAAGCATGGCTTAACCCACTGCTTGGTTTATCAGATGCTTCCTCCCCCGAAATATGTCTTTTGGGGGAATATAGGAACACCTTGATTGGTACCCAACAACCACATATAGCTCTGATATCGGCCTGTGTGAAGAAGGTAATTCTTTGGCACTGGTTGAATCAGAGCTCTCCCCAGTTCCTTGAATGGTACAGGGAAGAACTATTTGCATTACAAGCAGGGCATCTTATAGCCAATATGACTGGCAAGAGTTATAAATACAAACATACTTGGGAAACCTTTGTATGTTTTATTGACAGTCTGAATAAGAAACCCTGCCTGACAGGGTTCCAGAGCACAACTAGGTAAATTAACATATTTGGGTTCTTTTCCTTAGGCATTTTGTATATACAGACCAGACTCAGTTGGTGGCTTGGGGGTATTGGGGTGGTTGGGGAGTTAGGGAGGAAGGGTTTATATATAACAAACAACATGTTCTGTCAATTTTTCCTGTTCCTGTTTTGTATCTGTATTCTGATATTTGTATACAGCATGCAACTCATCGCTTCATCTTTTTGAATAAAGCTTATTCAATCTGAAAAAAAAAATACATATCATACTAATCATTTTTGGGCCTGCCACCCCACCCCCACCACCAGCACTGTGCAAGAAAAGGAAAGTTGTGTCCCCAGAAAGAAAATGCTTCCCTTCTGTCAAATACTGTTGCCGCACCCACCTGAGCAGGTGGTGCAAACCACATGTAAATCTTGCAAAAGAACTTAAACATAATTATGGTACTAATAATTTTGGGGCCTTCCACCCCACCACCACCACCACTGAGCCAGAACTGGAAAGATGTGTCCCCAGAGAGAAAATGCTTCCCTCCTGTCAACTACTGTTGCCGCACACACCTAAGTATGTGGTGCAAAATAGGGCTGTGCGAATACCTTTTTTCAAATATTCGGACGAATATTCGGTATTCGGTTCTGAAATATTCGGTATTCGCTATTCGTATTTGGGTGGCTGGGAGGGGGGTATTTAAAAATAGAAGAGCACCCCCCTCCTGGCCAGCATTAAATAAATGGTTTTAGTCCTGGTGTCTAGTGGTTCCAACCCACCCGCTGGCTGATCGCCGGTCTAAAATAAAGACTCCCCCCTCCCAAACTCTCAGCAATATTCCCAGTCCCCAAATATTTAAAAATAAAAATAATTCCCTAATTTCCCTGGTGGTCCAGTGGACCTCCCCCCCTCGCCTGATCACTGGCATAAGTAAATAAAAAAATCCCTGGTGGTCTAGTGGAACCCCCCCAATTGCCTGATCGTGGGCACACACATACGAAATGACCCTGGTGGCCCAGTGGTATCCCCCTCCTCACCCGCCCACTGTGGTCACCCCACCACTCTGCACCCCCCAGTCAGCAGCGGGTGGCAGCATCCTCCCGGAAGGCCACCACTGGCTTCCGACTGACAGCACAGTTTGGCTGTACATCTATTGGTCCACTCGTGTGCGTAGGGCGCAGTGTCCAACTGTACTTATACAGTCCGAATTGTGAATGAACGGTCGTTCACATCTGGGACTGTGTAGTACACTTGGACTGCACGCCCATTAGCCTCACAGTGGGCCAGTAGGCGACAGCCAAACTGTATGCTGTCAGTCGGCGGGTGGCCAGGCAGCTTGCGGGCGGTGTGCTGCTGCCCGCCACTGACTGGGGGATGCAGGGTGGTGGGGTACCGCAGGGGGTGGGTGGAGAGGGGGGTACCCCTGGACCACCAGGGTTGTTCCGTATGTGTGTGCCCGTGATTGGGTGATTGGGGGGAGGTCCACTGGACCACCAGGGATTTTATGTTTTTCATATGCCTGTGATCGGGTGAGGGGGGGAGGTCCACTGGACCACCAGGGAAATTAGGGAATTATTTTTATTTTTATATATTTGGGGACTGGGAATATTGCTGAGAGTCTGGGATGGGGGATTCTTTATTTTGGACAGGCGATTGACCGGAGGTGGGACCACTAGACACCAGGGCAAAAATATTTATTTATTGCTGGCCAGGAGGGTGGGAAAAACTTTTTTGTCCTTGCGCATGGCCGAATACCGAATACCAGCCGAATAGTGGATTGTTCGGTATTCGGTTCCGAATATTCAGATAGTCCATTATTCATGGTATTCAGAAATTAATATTCGGTATTCACACAGCCCTAGTGCAAACCAGGTGAAATTTGCAAGAGAATTTAAACATGATTATAGTGCTAAGCATTTCTGGTCCTGCCACCCCACCACCCCCATCAGCACCATATCAGAAATGGAAAGTTGTGTCCCTAGAGAGAAAATGCTTCCCTTCTGTCAAATACTCTTGCTGCACACACCTAAGTTGGTGGTGTAAACCACATGTGAAACTTGCAAGAGAACTTAAACATTATTATGGTACTAAGCATTTTTGGGCCTGCCATCACACTACCACCACTGTGCCAGAGATGTCAAGTTGTGTCCACAGATAGAAAATGCTTCCCTTCCGCCAAATACTGTTGCCACACACACCTGAGTAGGTGGTGCAAACCACATGTCAAACTTGCAAGAGAACGTAAACATAATTTTGGTACTAAGTATTATTGGGCCTGCCACCCCACCACCACCACCAGCACTGTGCAAGAAATGGAAAAGTGTGTCCCCAGAGAGAAAATGCTTCCCTTCTGTCACATACTGTTGCTGCACACAATAGAGTAGATGGTGCAAACCACATGTGAAACGTGCAAGACAACTTAAACATATTTATCTTACTAAGCATTTTTGGGGCACCAACCCACCACCAACAGCCAGCACTTTGCCAGAAATGTGAAGTTGTGTCCCAAGAGAGAAAAATGCTTCCCTTCTGTCAAATACTATTGCTGCACACACCTGAGAAGGCGTTGTAAAGGAGATGTGAAAGTTGCAAAAGAACTAAAACATATGTATCATATTAATCATTTTTGGCCTGCCAGCCCACCACCACCAGCCAGCACTTTGCCAGAAATGCGAAGTTGTGTCCCAGAGAGAAAAATATCAGGTGGCTGTGTTTTTTTACATTGAGAACGGAGTAAATAGCTTCAGGAGAGGGTGCATTATTGCTGCTGCTGCTTGCATCTGCTGTTCCGGAGTTGTAGAAACTTACTCTTGTTCATTGTGGATTCATGATGGCACATAGGCATAGTGCACAGGTAAGTACCTTTGTTTTCTTTTCATTGTAAGGAAGGGGGATTATTGCTACTGTTCGAAGTATAATATATTCGCACTGCTCTTTCATTCATTTTCAGTTATTTGTGCTGATGACATCGTACTGCTGGTCAGCTATAACATAGATATAGTATATGACAGTTCTCGGTTGTACACGGAATTTAGAAGCTTCAAAATCCTTGTTGTAGGGAAGTGCAAAGGTCAAAGAAAGCTGTTGTACTATTGTTCTGACGGCAGATCGATAGTATAACAGCTTCTTAGTTCTATTTTAAGCAGCGAGAGCTGTCACTGACTCTCATCGCATCCCCAACAACTTCTTTTCAAATGGCAGCACATGAACAAACCTACCTTCCTAATCAAACAAGCAGCAATGGCAAACTCGCAATACAATTCAGAACGGCAGCAGTTTTTTGTTCTCTGTGTTTCCTTTTCAGAAATAACGGCAAGAACTACTGGAAACACAAAAACATCCTGTATCATTCGTACTTATTTCTCAAGTCTCAAAATTTGTTTACTTGTGCTGAGACAAATAAATACGTGCAATCTTCTTTTAATCCTGGTTTGTTATGGGAATTTGTGGACTGTAGTGTGTTGCAGCATGGCGTTCTCTGAACGAAAATCCTCTCAATTGCCTTGTTAGTAAAATTAGTGGATTGTACCGAGTGTACTGAGTGTTGCCTAATATGTGCCAACTCGTTTTCTGTTCTGTTCAGTTTTTTATTTTCTTTTGTTTTTATCACAATCTAGGGCTGTCATATACTATAAAAAATAGTATATGGACAACCATACACAACTTGTTTTCCATCTGGGTTTGTGATGACATCTGAGACCTCTCGAGCTACGCTCTCGAGGTCTCTAAGATGTCATCACAAACCCTCGATGGGAACACAGCCTTGTTGTGTATGGTTGTCCATACACTATTCTATATGTTGTTGTCATGCACCAGCAGCACAACATTGTCCAACCACAAAGGTAAATATTTTTTTTGTTTGGGAGGGACTTGCATCTATACCATAACTGGCACTTTAATTGCATTTGTTAATCACTGCCTCCGCTGCACTTCCTTACAGGTATTCCTTGTGCCTGTATTTTTACCAGTGATGCACTTGATTCACCAAGCAAATGATGTTGACAGAGTGACCCCGGGCCAGGGTACATGCTCTACTTTCAACTTCCATCAAGCTTGATCCCTGGTATTGCACCTTTCAAGGCGATGATATTTTCCTTTTCCTTTTCTGGAGGTGTGGGTATTTTTGATGACAATTGTTCCTGATTCAGTACTCAATATTTCCTGTTGCTGTTGTTATAATTTCAGGTACAGTACTTTCCAGACCATGTATGAGCTGCGATATACTTGACTTGACTTAACTGAAAATATGGAGATGGATTGCTTGGCTACAGGATCTCTTCATGCACCATTTCATTTGAATTTCAGTCCAGATACCACCTGTGAAGACAAGAAAGGAATTTTGTGAAGGAAAGTAGTGGAAAGGAAAGGAAAGGAAAGGAAAGGAAAGGAAAGGAAAGGAAAAACATTAAATCATAATGATACTTACTGTCAGAGTACTACTGCTGGCTGTGTAATGGTGTATTTTTGGTGTCCGTGTGTATTGGAACCAGTGAAACCTGCATGAAGTAGAAATTATATGAAAACATTTTAATGCCACACTGAGTCTCATTGGCTGATTTTCTGCCTCTAGTAGACTAATAGAAGGGCTGCGGTTTCTGAAAAAACACTGCAGGTGTCTTACCATCACATCCAATGAAGAAAGTCCTTGCTGCAGTGTGGTTCCGCATGACGAGGTCTTGCTGGCTTCATCCAGTCGCTTCATATAGAATGTAGGACCATCACTTCTTTGGGCTAACAGTTGCAATGTTGTGGCACGCTGTATGATAATTTGGGTGAGGAGGACCAAGGTGAATCTGGTAAGAGGAGTTTTGAGGAGGTACAGGAGGGAGGTGGTTCTGTTTGTCACATTGGTGGCCATGAATTATCACTATGGTGGTGGAAGTGGTAGCCAATGCTATATCATACATGCTGTGAGGAGGAGGAGGACAAAGCTGAAGCAGCACAGGGAGTACAGAGGAGGTAGAGGAGGTGGTTCTCTTTATCACATTCGGGTGACTGCCACGTGCTGCCTGTACCTTGTATGCATCGTACATTCATTATCCTGATGAATCACTACGCTAGCTAGTAGATACCACTGTGATGGTGGAAGTGCTGTGTCATGCTGTTTCTACCTGTTTTGGAAGATCCAAGGTGACTACACATGAGATGATAGGAGGGGGAGGAGATGGTTAAGATGTTGAGGTCACTGCTGCACAGCCGCGGTGTGTCTTGCTGTGTAGAGCAGGTGTTCATTTTAAGTGGCATAGTGCATTGTTTATTGGTGTTCAGTTTGACTCAATTAAAAAGCTTCACAAATTAATAGTTGTGGATTTATATCTCAGCACTGAATGTGAACATTATAATTGTTATTAATTTGACATCCAGAATTATGATTAGGGATGGGTGGGGAGGGAGAAGGAGAAAATAAATTGGAGAGCTTGTTATTCTTCCACGTTGTCCATGAAGCATCCCTCACAGTCTTCAAGACTGGAATTGTCACTGCTTCATCTGCTTCAATGCTGTGAAACAATGATGAGGTACATCCTGTTCTGCCAAAAGCACTTTCCTCCTTATCATCAATGTCAAGCGGTGGTGTGACAAGGGATATTACTCTTCTTGATGGAATGTGATCCTTATTCATTTTGATAAATGTCAGCATGCCCAAATTTTTGGGAGAAAGATTGGTGCACCTGTCACACACAATGGCACCCGCTGAACTGAACACCAGCTCAGTGCTGACACTGGAGGAGGCCAGCTGAGATTTTTCAGGGCAACCGCTGTCAGTGCTGGCCAGTCATTGACCTTAGTTCCCCAGTATAGAAGTGGCTCCTCTCCAATGGCGAGGTTCTTTGTATCTGCAAAATATGCATCTAGCATGTGTTTTGCCACTCGAAGACATGCAGTGTGATCATCCTTCTCCTCCTCAGTTTCCTCCATGTCTGCGACTTCCACCTGACTGAGGACAGCCCAAATGGGATTCAGTACAGGTTTCTTTAACTTTCATGTTTTTTGTGCAGTTTGACACCCCTGGAATGATGAAGAGTAGGTGGCAGGAACACTGGCTCGCTGTGCAGTACCCTCATGTGGCTTTGACCCCTGTGCCCATAGTAGCAACTGTGCACCACTTACCCTCTGAGTGAGTACTTCTGTCAGTCTCTGCAACTCCTGATGCCCACCTTGTAATATGGCTGCCAGCCCACGTTTATAATGTGGATCAAGCACTGTGGTAATCCCAAACTTCTCAGACTGCAGAATATACTTTATGTGACTGTTGGAGTCTAATGTGGGCAGTATGTGTTCCATCAATGAGAAAATTGCTCTCTCACTACCTGCCTCCAGCTGTTGCTGCATGTTCAGCAGTGTCTGCCTCAGCTCCCATAGCAGAAGGATGGACTCAGCAATGCAGGCAATGTCCCCACTCACTGCCTCAGTTGCATGCTTGAAGGGCCTTAGAATTGAGATGAGCTTATCCATTAGGCGCCACTGCTCTGTTGTGAGACACATGGATGCTCCACTGCTGTCAAAACTCACATGAAGTAGCAGATACTCTGACATTGTCTTGTACTGCTGATATAGATATTCCACCATGTACAAGGTGGAGTTCAATGAGATGATAACGTCAAGTTTTAACTGATGCTGAGGCAGCTTGTTCTTTATCCGCAGAGCACGTAGATGGTCACGCATGTTTTCTGAACGTGCAAAGTAGGCACAGATGCATCAGGCCAGAGTCAAAACTTCTTTTATACCCAGATGATTGATGAAGGTCTGCACAACAAGGTTAAGGCAGTGTGCCAAGCAGGGCACCCTAACAAATCCCCCATCAGTGATGCATTTCCGCACATTTGATCCATTATCACTAGTGATGAATCCAGCTTTCAGTGCATGGGGGTTGATCCACTCATCAATCTCTGTTAGTACCACTTCCAGCATCTTTTCTCCAGTGTGTGACCCATGGATACTCTTCATGGTCAGTGTCGCATTCTGCCTAACACCAGGCATGTTGCTACCACCACAATTTATCCTAGTGCAATTCTTGCCTCTCCCCCAATCAGCCACAATCCCAGGTACCTGTGCCCAGTGTGCTGTAATACACAGGTAAGAGCTACCAGCTGTTTCCCCACTGGTTCACATTTCCATGCTCAGATGTACGGTTTACCTATGCCAAATTAACAACACTGTTGTCGAAGTTCGGCATAGTGAGATTCCCAGTGTCAATAGGCAAAATTTCACCTGTCCAACATTGGTGTGTTTCTCTCTGGGGGCTGTGCCCCCCGTGCCCCCTTCTATAGATTATCAACACTGAGTCTGAGCTGATTTTCAGGGGGGGGCAAAACATGGCAAAAGGGCGAAATGTCTCCCTCGGGTCCCTCACTGCGACAATCTCGAAACCTGTAGAGATTGTCACTGTGAGGGATTTCGCCATCCATGTTTCGATGTGCGGTTGGCACACTCAAATGTACATACAGTGCTGAGGAATGCTGCAGGGCATGATGTACCATATCACATACATCACTGTACAGTTCCAGGAAGCCACACTTTGAAAAGTATGTATGTGATGGCACCTGCCATTTAGGCAAACTACAGGCCATTAACTACCTAAATCCTACATTCTCAACAAAGGAGTATGGCAACAAATCCAGAACAAGCATTTCTGCACATGCTGCATTCAACTCCCACACTGTACCATGATTAGGCATGAATTTAGTTTGCCGATCCAAAATGAAATGCAGCGTTGGCTGAACTTTTCTTGATATTGTTGCCGGTGATGTACCTGGTGGTGTGCCAAACAGTTTGCCTCGTCATTGTGCCATTAATGGGGAGCTTCTTGACTAGGGATTGCCAATGGTACTCACAGGTGCTGCATGACACACCTCAGCACCATTTTTGTTTTTCATGACTGGGGTAGAGATCACATTTTGACTTGGGGTGGTAGTCTTGCTGCTAGAACTACTACTTGGCCCACTTCCAGGATCCTCCTCATCCAGTACCACATACATGTCCTCCTCCTCACCTACACCTCCGTCTCCCTCATGTAGTGCTGGGTGTAATTGGCTTACATTGCCCACTGAGTTGGATGGACTGGAACCACAGGCACTGTCTGCATTCTGGTGTTGATGTCATTAAATTGAGTGCCTATTTTTAAGGTGTGTATGTTGCCCACCTGTGCCGAGGTGACTACCCTTCTTACCCCTACTTACTCGGGTCTGACACAGTTGGCAAATGCCACTGTCTCATCAGATAGGTCCAGTACATAAAAATCCCACACTAGGGATTTATGGGGCCTTGTATTTACTTGGTGCCAAGATGACTGGGATAGCAAGGGAGATTTGCTTTATGTTGTGTGGTGACTGGAAAAATGGGAGAAACAGTGCTAGGGGGTTCCTTTTCCATGATCATTATAGCAGTTAAGGCAACAGGAAAGACACGTTCTGTGACACCCTGTTTTGGCCTTTTCTTTTCAGGCCCCCATGAGGGATCCTTGTTGTCTGACACAACATCCACAGCATAGTCTGCAAAAAAGCTTGCATTCTCAACATCCTCTGCTGGTCTGTCCTCCTCAGTAGCAACAGGCTCTGTGACAGACACAGGCACCACCTCTTCATGACTGGTATCATCATGTTGCTCCACATGTACCACCTCACCATCAACCCACTGGCACTGGGCACACATTATCAAGCTCTGCCACCGACCCACCATCACCAACAGTATCACTTTCAAATTACACTTCAAAACCAACTGCCTCCAGGCCCACAGTTATTTGTTTGGTGGTGGTGCTGCTGCTTCCTGTCACTGTGTCACTTAACATTGGCACATCCGTCACCATGTCTGCCACAGATTTGGCAGAGGAAAAACTTAGAGGCAGGAAAGCCAAAACCAGGGCAAAATACATTGCTACTACTGCTACTGCCTGCCACAGAGTCATCTGAATGATGTCCCTAACCTCTCGCTGACACATTTTTGGTTCCTACGCCACTATTAGGGACCACAAATTGAGCTGTGTTCTTTGTGGCTGCTCCATGGCCTCTCCCATTAGTTGCCCTTTTCTTCCCATTCATTTTTCAGTGCAGGCAGGGACACACAACAATCACTTTGGTTAAATCGCAGTCAGGAGGGCAGTGATTTTTTTTCTAAATAAAGGTGTGCCAGCAGGTACACAACATTCACTCTGGTTAAATCGCAATCAGGTGGACAGTGATTTTTTTTTCTAAATAAAGGTGTGCCGGTAGGGACACAACACTCACTGTGGTTAAATCGCAGTCAGGTGGACAGTGATTTTTTTCTAAAAGAAAGTGTGCCAGCAGGGACACAACACTCATTCTGGTTAAAATGCAGTCAGGAGGACAGTGATTTTTTTCCTAGCACAGATATGCATGCAGGGACACACAAAAATCACTCTGGTTAAATTTGCAATCAGGAGGACAGTGATTTTTTTCTAAATAAAGGTGATCCAGCAGGGACACAACAATCACTCTGGTCAAATCACAGTCAGGAGGATAGTGATTTTTTTTTTCCTAAATAAAAGTGTGCCACAGGGACACAACAATCACTCTAGTTAAATTGCAGTCAGGAGGACAGTGATTTTTATGTTGCTTGCATGCATGTGCAAGAAACATAGTGCCATCATCCGAGTTTTCGGAGGTGTGGCACCCCGTCTTCCAATTCAGTCAGTGAGTTTGCAGGCGCGGCCGCAGTTCTCCAATGACTGCTGCAGCTGTCTATGACAGCAGTTGAAATGCAGTGGCATACAGTTGAAAGGGAGAGCTCCGCTTCAGTGAGCAGAGCTCTCCACCCCACACACACATGCATGCAAGCACGCATATTGCGTGCTGATGCCTCCCCTCCCCCACACACACTGTATGGCTGACGGGGGTGCCCAATACCCCATCGGCTCCACCCCCCACAAAAGCTGTCCAGGTGCGGTAAAAATGTTGTAGCCAATGGGGGTGCCCCAATCCCCGTGGCTCACGTACACACCCCAAAACTTTTCAGGTGCCACGCTGGGAGCCCACCCCAGCATGGCAAATCTTGTTATAGCTGATGGGGGTGCCCAATCCCCATAAGCTCCAGCCCCCCAAACAGCCTTTCCAGCTGCCACGCAGGGAGCCCACCCCAGCGTGGCAAACGTCCGGCGTTGTCTTAATTAAAAAAAAAAAACCCTGTAAATAAAAAAATGGTCCCTCGCAGTATCACTGCCCCCACCAGCACCCACCCACTGCGCACCCTGCCTCCCCACACTTCCATATTTACTCCGGAGCTCGGCACGACGATCATCGGTGGACCGGGAACACGCCTGCACCTTTCAAAGCCGACTCACAAACTGAGGAAATGCCGTAAGCTGTATAATGGAATAAATAGGGTTTTTTCAACTTTGTTGCATATCTCAGGCATTCTGGGGAATTTTGGGCCCAAATTTTCAACATGGGGTTTTTGGGACCCCTCCTCATGAATTCTTGCACTGTCATGGCGTTAATTGGACCCAAAGGGTGATTTTGCCATCATTGCCTGAAATCACCTTTCGGGGCTGATTAATGAAATGACACTGCTAGTGTTCATAAGATGGGCTCTCAAAAAGCCTATTTTGAAAATTTGGTGAAAAAATTCCTAAAAATGACTGTTGTACGAGCCCGCGTTGCGCAGTTCCTACGCACACTCGTAAATTCGTGAATTTTCAATATTTTCACCCCAGATTTTCAACATTGCCATTTTACCACACTTCCTTATGAGCAGTACAGCTGTCATTTTTCACATCTTGCCCAAAACATGTTTCCGCCCATGTAGCGCACAATGGTGCAGTCGGTGTGCCAAATCAATGTATGGGACACATTAAGAAAAATCACAGTGACACTGTTCATGAGCAGAGGTCTTAAAATGGCTATGTTGAAAATTTGGTGGAAACATTCCTAAAATGACTGTTTTACGAGTGTGCGTTGCGCAGTTCCTACGAACTCTCGTAAGTTTGCGATTTTTTGATATTTTCATTCCAGATTTGCAACATTGCCATTTTACCACACCTCCTTATGAGCAGTATAGCTGTCATTTTTCACATCTTACCTAAAACGTGTTTCCGCCCATGTAGCGCACAATGGTGCAGTCGGTGTGAGAAATCCATGTATGGGACACATTAGGAAAATCACAGTGACACTGTTCATGAGCAGAGGTCTTAAAATGGCTATGTTGAAAATTTGGTGGAAACATTCCTAAAAATGACTGTTTTACAAGCGGCGTTATGCAGTTCCCACGCACGCCGTAGCGCTTCATGTACTTTTCAATATTTTCACCCAGATTTCCAACATTGCCATTTTACCACACCTTCTTATGAGCAGTACAGCTGTCATTTTTCACATCTTGCCCAAAACGTGTTTCTGCCCTGCACACAATGGCGCTGTCGGTGTGAGAAATCCATGTATGGGACACATTAAGAAAATCACAGTGACACTGTTCATGAGCAGAGGTCTTAAAATGGTTATGTTGAAAATTTGTGAAAAAATTCCTAAAAATGACTGTTTTACGAGCGTGCGTTGCTCAGTTCCTACGGACGCTCGTAAGTTTGCGAATTTTCAATATTTGCACTCCAATGACTTACAAATACCTAAACAGCACATACAGGCAAGCAACATTTGGCATTGACAAATGCTTGTTTTCCTAGCACAGGTGTGCATGCAAGGACACACAACATTCACTCTGGTTAAGTTGCTGTCAGGAGCACAGTGATTTTTGTTTTTAAATAAAGGTGTTCCAGCAGGTACACAACAATCACTCTGGTTAAATCGCAGTCAGGATGACAGTGATTTTTTTTTCCTTAAGAAAAGACAGGGCACTGACCCACTGATTTGCTTCTGAAGACAAGTGTGCTTTCTACATTGCTCCTACCTTCCCCCACCCATGCCACCAAACCACTACTTCTCTATTAACAAAAAATAAATACTTCAAGTAAAGAATACAGGAGAGAATCAACACAAAAAAGTGCTGTGTGTGCGAAGGGCACTCACAAACACAGTTCTGAAGCAATTTGACAACCAAAATGCTCTTTTATATAATGTTTTTAGATTTTGACTTGAAGCTACAAGCACAAACTCTGCTCTCTAAGTCTCTGTCCAACACACCACACTCACAGAATGACCAAACTAGCTTCTCATTGGTTGTTCAAGCAACATGTGACCTCATATCCCATGGTACATTGCAAACTTTGCTTCTTATGCTGAACTTCAATGGCGAAGTTCCAGCTTCGCAGATCTGGGACATTTCTACTATTAATTTTAACATGTTTTGAAGTTTTTGACTTTGAAATTTCGTGAATCCACCAATAGTCTTCAAAGTTGTACTTTGCAGCATGGAAAACTTTGCAGAAAAGTGGAAATCCTCAAAGTTTTATGCGGAGTGAATTTTCCCAACTTCGCACACCTCTAGTGCTGAGGGAACTGGAGGAGGGGAGCTTTTGATCCACTAGCGGACCTGTTCACTTTTTTACTGGAGTAGGGCACGGTACTGCAGGACTGGAGAATGGCACATATGGTGCCCCTACACAAAAGCTGCCCCAGGGACAACCATGGGAACTACAGACCAGTCAGTCTCACTTTGATAGTGTGCAAACTTATGGAAACCATGCTGAAATAATGATTGATAGTGCTTCTAGAGGAACATGGTCTCCAGGATGCAAGGTAGCATGGATTTATGGGACAGAGGAGTTGTCAAACAAATTGGATTGACTTCTTTGACTGAGTAACTAAAACTGTGGACAGGGGCCATGCAGTGCACAGTCTCTCCCTAGGTTTCAGCAAGGCCTTTGACTCTGTACCCCACAGGAGGCTGATTGGGACGTTGGTGGACCTCAGAGTAGAAGAGAAGATGGTTAGATGGGTGGAAAGCTGGCTAGGGAATAGGACTCAAAAGGTGATGGTGTTGGGAGAGTTTTCTAGCACCAGGGTGGTCACAAGTGGCATCCCACAGGGCTTGGTACTATGGCTGGTGCTATTCAATGTTTTCATTAATGATATTGGGAATGGTATCAAGGGTAAAATGTTTCTGTTCACTGACAGCACCAAGCTCTGTGGGTGGGTGGACTGAGCCGAGGGGATACAGGACATTATTGAGGACCTGAGAAGATTTGAAAAGTGGTCCAGGATCTGGAAGCTGAGCTACAATGCCAAGAAGTGTAAGGTTATGCACACTGGAACAAAAACATCCTGGACAGAGTATTACCTGGGACGGGTCTGGGTATCTCCTGCAGAGGAGGAGAAGGATCTGGGAGTGATAATAACCAGTAACCTGAAGCATTTTATGCAGTGCAAGAAGGCAGAGGCAAGGGCAAACAGGATGTTGTAGTGCATAGTCAGGGGGATCAGCAGTAGGTGACAGGAGGTGGTATTGCCCTAGTAGAGTTCACTGGTGAGACCACATTTGGAGTATGCAGTGTAGTTCTGGAGCCCTCACCTTAAAAAGGACATCAACCTGATGGAGATGGTCCAGAGTAGGGCTATGAAGATGATTTCAGGGCAGCAGGTAAATCGTACAAGCAGATACTGAGGTCCCTAACCATGTACTCCCTGGAGGACAGGACAGAGAGTGGAGACATGACTGAGATCTTCAAGTACATGAAAGGGATCAATAAGGTGAACAGGGAGGGTCTCTTCAGGCTAAGCTGTAGCAAAACCATGAGGGGGCACAGCCTAAAGATGGACGGGGAATATTTAAGAGGGAGGTTAGAGCACAATTTTTCACAGAAAGGGTGGTGAGCAAATAGAACATGCTGTGTGAAGAGGTGATCTCATTGAGGACTGTGAGCAGCTTCAAAAAAGGTCAGGATAGATATAGGGAGAAGATAAAGGTCATGGAAGGGGGGAGGAAAGGGATGGAAAGGTAGGGGAGGGGGAGCAGGGATACCAGCCTGAGCTGAGAACACTACATGACAAGCAGACTAGATAGCCCAAAAGACCGAAGTCTGTTGGCTTCTTTGTATGTTTGTGAGCAAGTGGAACATGCTGCAAGAAGAGGTGATCTCATCGAGAACTGTGGGCAGCTTCAAAAGAGGTTGGGATAGATGTAGAGGAAACATAAAGGTCATGGAAGGAGGGACAGAAGGGATGGAAAGGTAGGGAAGGGGGGAGCAGGGATACCAGCCTGAGCTGAGAGCCCTGCACAACAAGCAGACTAGCTAGCCCAAAAGACCTAATTCTGCTGGCTTCTTCTTATGTTTATAAATAAATTCAGAGACCCAAATATGTCCAGATCTTTTCAGATTTGAAGACAAGTTCACTGAGCAGCAGCACAAGTTTCTTATACTTACCTTCCGTGGTTCAACCTCCACTCACCAAGGACACCATTCTCTTGTGAAGCAGTCACTTGTCTAATTTGTATCAATTCAAAGAAAATCAGTGTCCCATGGGGGTTGCAGGGCAGAAATGTGAATCAGGAGATACAACTTATAATCTTATCACAGCCACTACTCACTGTGTAACCAAAACAAATTATATAACTTTCCTATACCTAAGTCCTCCCAACTACCATGTTTTTGACACAGTTTATGCCTCCTTATTTCCAGCTCCCTGCCCCTCTAATGATCATGGCAAGCTCTCAGACTCAAGACTGCCTTACCTGTTATTTCATCTATCTCCATTAGTCCCAGCTGTGGGTCCTTTGGGTCAGGACTTCCCTCAGAAATCCTGAATGGGGGAGATGATTAGATGGCAAAGGAGGGTCTAAGGGTACCCGATGTCATCCTATGGAGTCGGGAGGTTCCAACTTGTTTTCTGCCCTGCCACAGGACACAAATTGGCAAGGGTCTAGGTGCACACCTGTGGTGCACACATGCTGAGTGTACTGATACTGAGTGGGTTGTGTCCACCCTCCTTTCTGGCCTCTGCAGCTGCACCTCCACCTGTAGTGACTGAGGTGGAGGTACAGCAGTGAAGCTAGTGATCCACACTTTTCAGTGTAGAATCCTCTGGACACTCAGTCCTCCTCCCATCACCAACTCGCTGACACTTCAGGCTTGGGTTCCAAACTCAGATTGCCAACATTGCATTCTGTATTGTTTTGTTTCTGCCACTGCTCAAGGCTCCTGCCTCTGACCCTCACTCCCAAAGCAACATTGGACCCTGGTTTTTCTACTGCAACTTCCCCTTCCCCCAGCAGGGCCCACCACATATGACTGAAATTTGAACCTAGAGACACAGTTTTTATGTTTGCTTGCACGCATGCGCAAGAAACATATTGTGGCAGCTTGCTGTAGTATCGAGTTGTGGAGGTGCAGCAGTGTTGTGGCCAATGCCAGCAGTCCATTTTGGGGCGGGTCTCTGTGGCACCAATAAAGGAGCACACTGTCGATGACAGCAGTATTGTGGCATGCCAGCAACTTGAAAGAAACTCGCCACTGCAATCAGGGAGTGCCCTATCATTTAACAATCAGTTGTTTATGCTGCTGGGGCAGTCCCTGATTCCAGCAGCGAATCACAACTTGCCTTGTCTGGTATCCCATTTCAATAAACATGGCTGCGGCTGTCACTGGCCACCTTTCACAGTCCCCATGAAAGTCGACAGAGGTTCCCAATCCCCCTGTCAGCATGCCCCCTCCCTAGTTCTTTTGCCGAAAGGGTAGCCCAATCCTTGTCTGCATAATGTCCCCCTCATTTGTTTTAGACAAACATGGTGGCTGCTGTCAACATCTGCCTCTGACAGTCCCTATGAAAGCCGACAGGGGTGCCCAATCCCAGTCGGCATAATGTTCTCCCCCCATTTGTTGTGTGCTGAGGGGGGTGCCCAATCCTCCTCAGCTCATGCGCCCCCCCAAACACTCTGTATGTGCCAACGGGGTGCCCAATTCCCATCAGCTACAGCTCCCCCCAACAAACACCCAGGTGGCACGCTGGCAACCTATTATCCCTGTAATAGAAAAAACGTCCCTTGAAGTCTTTTGTTTTTTTTTTTAAACTCTGTAAAAATAGAAAACCATCCCTCATTGTCTCTGGTGCCCCCTTCCCAACCCACACCAACCCTCTGCACACCCGACCTTCTTACCCCTCCTCACCCCATACTTACCTCCGGAGCCTGATGTGAAAATCTTCGGTAGAGCAGGAACACATCTGCACTCTTCAAAGCCAACCATGAGTTGAAGAAATGCCAGTAAGCTGTATAATGGCATAAATGGAGGGGGGGTTCAACTTAGGTAGATATCTAGGCCATTTTTGCAAATTTGGCACCAAATTTTCAACATGGGATTCTTGGGACCCCATCTTTTTTTTTTTTATTATTATTTATTTATAAGTTTCTGCAAAACTTACAAAAAGTTTCCACAGAGGAATACAGGATTAAGTTATCCATAAACATCCGCTTACTAAGGCATCACAAGACATTCTCCCCATAGTTACAGCATTAGGGGAAATACCATAATTTGCATTAACAGGAAAACATGTATAGAACAGCCTATAACAGCCTAGAGCAATGCCAAGGATAATATCTAGTATAAAATTAAAAGTAAAGCCATCTTTTCACAATTAGGCAACAAGCCCCAAATATTCCGCATTATTAGTATACTAGTATCCAAACAGTAATTTTAGCTCCTAAGGATGAGCCCATTTTAAATGATTAAGACAGCAAATAAGTACTTTTAGGGAAGCCTCACAAGCATCAAACCTGCAAAAGAAATGTGGTTATAAGCACAGAACGCCACAAAATGTCTGTTAGGCCCACATCAACAGGATCAAATATAAAGTTAGTCAGTTAACATCAAAGCTTTAAAAGTCAAGTTTGAAGGCCTTAATTAGAGTTCCATGGGCACCCCGTAGGAATTGTTACACAGTACTCACTGTCCCTGTACTGTTCAATCACCTAACAGTGCCTATCATCCGATTGGGACCCCATCTCATGAATTCAGTGACTGTCATCTGGTTATTCAGTCCTGAAAGGTGATTTTGCGGTTACTGCGTGGAATCACTGCACAGAATCACCTTTTGGGACTGATTAACGAAATGACAGTGTCACTGTTCATGAATTGGGCTTCCAAAAAGCCTATGTTGCAAATTTGGTGAAAAAATTCCAAAAAATGACTGTTACAAGCGTGCGTTGTGCAGTTTCCATGCACACTCGTAACTTCAGGAATTTGTTGTATTTTCACTCCAGATTTTCAACATTGGCATTTTTTCACACCTCCTTATGAGCAGTACAGCTGTCATTTCTCACATCCTGGCCAAAATGTGTTTTCGCACTTCCAGCGCACAATAGCGGGGTCACTGTGGGAAATCAGTGATTGGGACAGATCAAGAAAATCACAGTGTCACATTGTTCATGAGCGGAGGTCCCAAAATGCCTATATTGAACATTTGGTGTAAAAAGTCCATAAAATGACTATATTATGAGCGTGCATTGCGCAGTTTCCATACTCACTCGTAACTTTGAGAATTTGTAATATTTTCACTCAAGATTTTCAGCATTGTCAATTTTGCACACCTCCTTTTCAACAGTACAGCTGTCATTTTTCACATCCTGCCCGAAATGTGTTTTCGTACATCTGGCGCACAATGGCGCGGTCGCTGTGGGAAATCAGCGTTTGGGACAGATTAAAAATCATAGTGACACTGTTCATGAGCAGAGTCACAAAATGCCTATGTTGAACATTTGGTGAAATAATTCCACTAAATGACTGTGTTACAAGCGTGCATTGCTCAGTTTCCATGTACGTTCGTAAGTCTGAGCATTTTTAATATTTTCACTCCAAATTTTCAACATTGCCATATCTTCACACCTCCCTATGAATGTTACAGCTGTCATTTTTCACATCTTGCCCAAACTGTGTTTTCACACATCTGGAGCAGAATGACGTGGTTGCTGAGGGAAATCAACTTTCGGGACAGATTAACAAAATCACAGCGCCACTGTTCATGAACAGAGGTCCCAAATGCTTTCATGAGGTGGCTGTCACAAAAATGCCGTGTTGAAAATTTGTAGTGCAAATACCAACAAACGCTAGGAGCATTAGGGTTTCTAACCATAACATCCCACCCTGTACAGACTGACAGGCCTCGGGGTGTTCCTTTGGATTGCCGGCTGTAAAGCTCACACCATCCCACCCCCACCTGCACCCCAAAGCCAGTGATAGGCATTGAGGTATGCCTTGGACTCTTTGGCCCCAGATTTCACCCCATTCTCCTATACTGCACCCATTTCAGCATATGTCCTTATGAAATGGAGTGACTGTAAAGTCAAACACCACAAGGCACACCTTAACACTTATCAGTGTCTGCAGGATAGGGTGAGGTGAGATTCCGTGAGCATTATGGGTGACAACCCAAAGGCACACCTCAATGCCTGTCTGTCTCTGCAGGGTGGAAGTGGTGTTGGAGTGAGTTCAGTACTTCACTGCCACTCCTATTCTGTATCTAACTCCTGCATGTCCAATGCTAATATCAGCAAGTAAACATTCAGCATTGACAAATGCTTGTTAATTCCTCACTCACCAGCTACTCACTGTGTTACTCTCAGTTAAGTCATTTAACCTCCTTGTAACCTCTCCTTCTAATCTATTCCTGTGCTGTTTGAATCTTCTGGTGAAGTTAATATGACAGCAACATTCTCTCACCCCCTTTGCATGGATAGTAAAACACTCTGGATACAGTTTGAATGAAAGGTGCTGTATAAAACTAAATTCCTTTCCTCCCTTTCCTAGATGGTGAGTCCAGGACCCAACTGGCTCAGAAACTGTCCACAGGATCAGCTAGAGGACACAACAGATGTCATGTTCCAAGGAGGAGGAACAATCTTTTCCCTTTTTTCTCCACCTTGAGGCACCAAAAATAAAAGCAGTCACAGTAAATAAGTACGAGAATTCTCCATCATCTCTCCCATACCCCATAGGCTGCAGCCATGTTTCTTGCCCTCATGCTACCTGTGGCTAAAGTGACTAAAGTGCCATAGCACATCTAGGCCTGTTGCAGAGGCCACAACATAATCTCTTCTACCAGAGTCAAGAAGCATCATGCTCAGACACACTTCAGGCTCTTGTTGTCCTTGCTGCTGGGAACTGAACACAGCATAGGTCTGCTTCCTTACCATCATGGTTAAAATGCTGAACTGCAGACCTGGAGAACTGGGTTTGAATTCCACAGCCACTTCTTGCATATTGTGTGAACATGAGCAAGTCACTTAACTTCCTTGTGCTCCCAGAACTCACCTGGAAGCAAGCCTCAGCATATTGTGTCTTTCCTGGCCAAAAATTGTAAGATAAAAATGGCTTAAATAAATCCAGGCAGTCAAGAATACACTGTATTATCTACAGTAGCTACTTATCACAGTGTTCTAGGAGCTGAGGGTATTAGCAGACATACTGCTGATAAACAACAGATCTGATGCACTATACCTTAGAGTGCACACAATTCATATAGCTGCACGTAGAAACCAGAAGTAGTTATGCGTCAACCATCTAGGGAAAAAATACACCTTACCAGATCTTCAGTGAATCTTTTTAACATAATTCACATTGTGATGCCATTCTCTTACAATAACATATTCTTGCCACATTGGTTTGATAAACAGTTGCCGCTTACAAACAAGACTGACTTTGACTGGGGAGGGAGGGCAAGCAAAAATGTTCACAGTAGATAGGGTAATGCATGGATAAGTGAACATTAACTTCATCAACTCTGCATACAGATATCCTTGAATGCACTGCAAAAATGGGAAAAACTTCTCTCAACTACTTGCTGGGATATCTAAAGCCACATTGCTAAAACAAACAATCTTAGTGCATCTGGTAACACGCTTATGCCAGTCAGTGAAAAAGGCGGTCACATCCTTGCTGACGTATTGATGCCTCCCAACATCTTCATCAGAGCGTTAGTCAAGAATATACTGTATGTATAACCTTATTAATTTCTTCTTTCAGCTTCAGCATGGCTCAACTGGTAGCACATCCACCTCTGGGTCAGGAGATCATGGGTTCTGGTCCCTGACCAGGACTGGGCTCATACCATAAATGCTGGCATCAAAGTGCAGTACTTGAGGGAGTGCTGTATTATTGGAGTGTACCATCATTTAGATGACAAGTTAAACCAAGGTCCTTTCTGTTCTCTGGTGATGTTCAGGTGGGTGTCCAGGTGGAAGTAAAAGAACCCAAGGCACTTTTTGCAAGAGATGGGGATTTTCTTAATTGTCCTGAATGACATTCAGTAAAACCACTTTGTGCATTTGTCCAAGACTGTGTGTGGATGCTGATGTGCAAGGTGACTGCCATGATACATTTACTGTCACTTCTCTCATTGGCTGCGATTCATCATGGCACAGGTGTCACATGTGAAATGTGCATAACCTGCTGCTCAGCTTTGCACCCACTGACAGGTGCACTCCAGCCAGCAATCACTATCGCTAACCACCAGTCCATGGCTCCACCCCTCCAGGCATGCATGGTCATGGGGGGGTCAGGTGCAGAACAGTGGACCCTGTCCAGTCAGATCTGGCTGCTCTGTGAGGGGGGTGTTCCTGTGGCCACCTTACCCTGTAGTTGACTTGTAGCGGTGTGCGTATTGAGGTATGCCAGGTTCTCCCACACACACACATGCTGCAGCCCCAGAAAGGCATGCAGCGCCCTTGTGCATGGGCAGTGTGGGGTGCACCTCCTGGCCCACCATGCCCCTGGCCTACCCCTGGTGTGTAGCTACTAGTGTGTCTGGTATACCATCACCGCAGTGACTCCCAGACGGTGAAGACCATCACAGCGACAGGATTTGGCCAAAAATCCTCATGTCACTGTGATGGTCTCTGCATGGCCAGGGGATTGCCTCGCAGGGTGTTTGGCCCCCCCCCATCTAACTCCGACTCAGAGTTATAATCCTAGAGACCGGGTGGAGACCCCCAGATGGAAACATGGAGACATACTCGACACCGCATTGCTGACACTCAGCAATGTGGCTATTGCTGTTGGGGATGTCTCCATAATCGCTGTCGCTGCTGTAAGGTAGCACCAGCATGGCCAGGGGATCCACTGCACCCCTGATAAATGCTACAGGGGGTGCACTGCATGGCCTTCCCATGTAGGACTGCCAATGTGCCTCTTTTACATGGCACAGTGGTGAATCACAGCCATTGCTTGTAAGCACTTTGTAATACAACATGTATAAAAAGAACTATATAAATGCTAATTCGTATTCTTTCCAGATGAGAAATGTCAACCACATCTGGTCAATTAGAAGGGGATGTGCAAAATCAGTTCATTATGTTAACCATACATTTTGTTATGAATTTTAGAATCCTCTAAATGCCAGGCAAAATGGTTCTCATGTCCTTATAAGAGTTTAATTGAAAACAAGGAAAATTCATTAAAGAAATTATGGATGATATAATGAAACAAGACCTAAAGTAGATTGCAGACACCCATCTCCTCACTTCTCTGGGGTTTACCTCATTTCTTTCACCCACTGCCTGAGAGTCTCCTTGGAGGTGCCCAGCTGCTGATGCAGAGCCAGTGGGAGGTTGTACATCATCCTGCGAATGGATGGTTTCCATTGTTTTCACACCAGGATCTGCCTCGCATTGCATGGATGCAATGTGTGTACTCTGACTCTGCAGAGTCACCCCCACCATCCCGTGTGTGGTTCTTTCTCCAGCATAACCCCATTACGCTGCTGCACAAATTCCTCCAGGTGGAAGCTGAGCAGCAGGATACTATAACTCTCTCCCCAAGGGAGGAGAGCTGTCCCTGGGAAATTCAATCCTCCCCCCCTCTGGCTGTCCTAGAGTGACCTGTATCCTTTTTTGAATCCAGGTCACCAGTGTGCCAGGAGGTGAAGCACCTAGCGTCTTAGCTCTCCATGCCACTTGGCCAGCTGAAGCTATATTTCTGAAGTGCTCACCTTCTTTATTAGACTTTATATAGAAACATAGCAATATAGAATTTCGCAGTAGAAAAAGGATCAATGTCCCTTCCAGTCTGCTCACGCTACCTAATACTCCAAAGCAGGCAATATTTTACTGTTACAAAATTGATTTCTGATTTGATTTGTATTGTTCTACCAGAAAAAATTCCACTGAGTACAAGCTCATTTTCTAGGTAGTCTTGGGGTTCTAGTACACAAGTTTCAGCAACAGTACGTATTAGAAATATAGACAGACAGGACTTCTGGTTGAGCCAGCAACCAAGATGGTGGTTTAACCTCGAGCTCTGAAACCCCACTCAGCTATCATACCTGCACCTTCAGTGATTTGAGCAAGAAGATACTTAATCAGGGGCTAAAAGTGCAGGGAATACTGCCTGGATGATTTTTCACTCTACAATTTCTAGTAACGGTAAACCAGAGCCTTTCCTACCACAGACGGTATGTTGGCCCAGGAGCCCTCAGACTCGGAGCTTTCGGTCACAATGACAGAGCCCTCCGACTTGTCTACCCTAGCATGTACTAAAATAAAAACCAAAAGGGTGAAGCTAGACACAATATACAAAGAGTTGCTGTCATTCAGAGCTGAGATTAAGGATATTATAGAGAGCTGCGGAGAGATGTGGCTAACCTGGAACAGCGTACTGATGCAACGGTGCAGCATATTACTGTGGCTGAAAACAGAATAGATGATTCAGACAAGAAGATGCCGAAAATAGGGTCCGTCGTAAGAATTTAAAGGTATATTGTATACCAGAGGGCTCCAAGGGCCAAGACATCACGGATTTCATAACTACAGTCCTGAAAATGGCTTTGGAGCTACCCCCAGACATGCCGTTGGAGTTGAAATGGGTACATAGAGCACTGGGACCGCACCCTACTGATCCAAAAGCTAAGCCCCAATCCATCATACTTCGGTTCCTTAGCTCTGCTGTGAAAGAAAGGGTCCTGACCACTGCATGGTGCAAAGGAAAGATTTTTTATGGCCAAATACACATTTATTTAGACAACGACTATGCCCCCCAAACCATGTGAAATAGGAGAACCTACGCAGATATACTCCCAGCATTGAAAGATGCCAGTATTAAATTTACCACTCTTTACCCTGCTCACTTAATAGTGCAGCTTCCAGCTGGCAGAAGAGAGTTTTGTTTGGAGGAGGAGGCAAGGGAAGAGCTACTTAAATTGGGTATCCAGATTAACAAGAGAGTCGAGCCAAAGCCCCCATCATTCCAGAGGAGTACTAGATGGCAAACAGTGGCAGATCATGGAGACAGTCGCAAAGGCGATGAGATGGATCCTGGGAATCTGAAGAACCGACTGGTGGCATTTTGTCGATCGGCTCGTGGCAGAACCTGAATGTAAATGGAAGAATTAAGCTACTTGGAGAATCTTCTCTATGATTTAATGACAGAGACCTCTAATTCAGGGCCACAGTTCTGTCATCGAACTTCAGTCTTGGATTTTCAGGCCTGTTATGCATGGTTGACTTTTAAGCATAATAAGACACTGCAGAATGGAGGGGGCATTCATAATTTTCTTTTGGCTCCCTGGGAGGAGGGCTAGACTGGAGAGTGGAGGGTTTATCTGGCCTAAACTGTTGAAGAAACTAATAACAATCTAATAATCTAATAATCTAATGGTCATTTTAATATACATTTAAATGATAGTGAGTGGGAGTTCGCTGTCGCCACTAGATTAGCAGGCTCATGTTTGCCTTCAAAGGACAGAGGGACCTTTTTAGATCTCATTTTGGCCCCATTGCATATCTTTTGTTTTTTTTATTCATTTTTTGTAGTTAGAGGGAATTCACACCCTCGGGAGGCCCGGATGCTTATAGCACACAGATTTCCTCCTGTTCCTCCTGATATGAGGGAGGTACGATTAGGAACTTTGGTTATATTCTCCCCTACTTTGGAAGTCACAGTTGTTGTATGCAGCTACTATGTTAGGGGCTGTTTTCCTTCCGATTTGCAGTTAATACAGGCCCGATTTATTTGGAGTTCTTTTTAATTTAAAGAAAATGGTTGATTTGTGTTTCCAATATACAGTTTAGCTACAGCAGGAATGTGCACTTAATAGTAATTACAGAGAAAAGTTGAGGGAAGTTTCTTTTTGGGGAAAAGAGTACATTGGAAATTTATATGACTATAGAAGTTATAATAGGGGAAAACTTCTGAGCTTGATTCCAATATTCAGTAGGGAAGGGAATTTGGTACTTGAAGAGGGTGTTTTGACTGGAAGGGATGTAATAGAAGGGTCTATATCCTTTAAAGGAATTTAAATGGCATCCAAATTAGTTAGGATATTGTCCCTTAATATAAATGGTCTGAATAACCCGTTAAAAGAGCTAGACTCTTTCAATATTTAAAGAAACACCCAAATGATATTGTTTATTTACAAGAAACTCATCTAACAGACAAGGAACATTCCAAATTATCCTGGGGTGGGCGCTTTCAGATTTTTGCCTCATCTTTTCCAAAGGGGAAGCGCCGTGGAGTGGTGATAATGATTCCCCGGACCTCCCTTTTTCATTTGTCCTCCCTATATACGGACCCACAGGGGCGATATATCATTTTAACAGAGACATTATTTGAGAAACTGGTTACCCTGGTAAATGTTTATTTCCCCCCAATGATGCCAGTTACAGCTCTTAAAAAATGTTTTGACAAGCTAATAGATAAATTACAGGGATTACAGGTCTGATAATGGGCGGTGACCTTAACCTTACTTTAAACCCACATTTGGATTCATCTTCCCCACAGAAACATATATCCTCAACAGTGTTGAGGTTTTCTCATGCTAACCTGGAGGACCTGGGCTTGACAGATGTTTGGAGATTTTTTTAGCCCTCCTCAAGGGGCTATACATTTTACTCTCCCCGATATAGGTCTTATCCTAGATTAGATTATTTTTTTTTTATTTCCAGGGAACATATAGACTGTTTGCACAACCTGACTATAGGTCCCAGATTTCTGTCAGATCATTCTCCTCTATTCCTAAAATTGGATTTTAAGATACCTAGAAAAACCACTGGGTGGCACTTGAATACCTTGTTCTTAAAAGATAAGGGGATTAGAGAAACTTTTAATGCCAAAATTACCAAGTGATAATGGAGAATCCTGGGACACAAGTTCCTTTTTCTATTCTGTATTTATTTATTTATTTAGTTTTTGTTGACTGGGTAAGTGCACTAGACAAATCCTGCCTATTTTCAGGCACGACCGGGTGGAGGGGGATATAGATGAATGCCAACTGACCTTGAACCAGATTAAGCTGTTGGTGGTATTTTTAGTGAATGAGGGAAATTTGGCCAGGACACCGGGGAAATTCCCTTACTCTTTTTTCAATAAGTGCCATGGGATCTTTAACATCCACCTGAACTACCACCAATCCAGGCAGATGGGACCTCGGTTTAATGTCTCATCCGAAAGACGGCACCTCAGAAGTGCAGCACCCCTCTCATGCTGCACTACAGTGTCAGTACTGGGATATTAACCCAAGTGCCAGATGTGGGAACTGAACCCAAAGCCCTCTGATCTTCCGGCCTCAGAGATGAGTGTGCTGCCTACTGAGCCACTGACACTGTATGATACAGTAAAGGCAGTCATTTGGGGGGAAATAATTGCCTATGCCGCTGCACGGATTGCTTTATATATCGAACCACTGGCTGAGGCAATACGTCAAAATATCGATATTCAAGGGATACCCTTAGGGGGAGAGAATTTGTTCTCTCTTTATATGCAAACGACATTCTATTGACTCTGCTAGACCCTGAAATTTCAGTTCTGGCCACCTTACAGGTGATTGAGAGGTTCTCGGATGTGGCCAGATATAAAATAAAAATTCAAAAGACAGATATTTTAACTCTTAACTTTGTCGCATCTCAAGTGCATTGCTGCCTTTTTCTGCCCACAAAGAAATCCGCAGCAGTCCCAACAGAGCTCCATTGAGCTTACTCACTCTCCCTCCCTCACTTGCTCATTCTGTGTCTATCAACGCTGCAGGCTGCCCTTTGTACTGGGCTCCTGCCTGCATTGGCACCTTTTCCTGCCCACAAAGAAATCCGCAGCAGTCCCGACAGAGCTCAGTTGAGCTCAATCACCCCCCCCATGCACTTCATCCTAATCTGTCCCAAACACTGATTTCCGACAGCGAATGCAATTTTGTGCGCCGGAAGTGCGAAAACACATTTCGGCCAGGATGTGAAAAATGACAGCTGTACTGTTCATAAGGAGGTGGGGAAAAATGCCTGTGTTGAAAATGTGGCATGAAAATATTACTAATTTGCGAGGTTACAAGGGTGCATGGAAACTGCACAACACACGCTCATAACACAGTCATTTTATGGACTTTCATCACAAAATTTTCAACATAGGCATTTTAGGACCTCTGCTCATGAACAGTGTCAGTGTGATTTTCTTAATGTGTCTTGAACACTGATTTCCCACAACAACCGTGTTGTTGTGCACCGGAAGAGCAAAAACACATTTTGTCCAGGATGTGAAAAATGAAAGCTGCACTTTTCATAAGAAGGTGTGGAAAAATGGCAATGTTGAAAATCTGGAGTCAAAATATTGTAAAGTTGCAAAGGTATTCTGCACTGGAAGTGCGAAAACAATTTTGGCCAGAGTGTGAAAAATGACAGCTGTACTCTTCACAAGGAGGTGTGAAAAAGTGCCAATGCTGAAAATCTGGGGTGAAAATATTGCAAATTCATGAAGTTTCGAGAGTGCGTAGTAACTGCACAACACACACTCATAAAACACTCATTTTTTGGATTTTTCCCACCAAATTTGCAACATAGGCTTTTTGAGGGCCCACCTCATGAACACTGGCGCTGTCATTTCGTTAATCAGTCCGGAAAGGTGATTCCACGCAGTGACTGCGGAATCACCTTTCAGGGCTGGTTAACGCCATGACAGTGGCATAATTCATGAGGAGGGGACCAAAAAACGCTATGTTGAAAATTTGGTTCCAAAATTCCAAAAAATGCCTGAGATATGCATCAAAGTTGAAAAACCCTAACTATTCCATTATACAGCTTACCGGCATTTCCTCAGTTCTTGGTCAGCTTTGAAGAGTGCAGAGGTGTTCTGGTCCACTGAAGATCATCGTGCTGGACTCAGAGGTAAGCATGGGGTAAGGGGTGTGTGGAGGCAGGAGTCATGATGGGTAGGCTGGAGTTGTGGGAGGAGAGGGGGGCCGCGTGGCACTGTTTCCATTTTACAGGTTACAAAAAAAAAAAAGACATTGTGGGACCATTTTTTCTTTTCAGGGCATGTGGCATGCTGGATTGGGCTCCCAGCATGCCACCAGACTCTTCTTTGGGGTGCAGCTGTAGCCGTCGGGGATTGGGCACCCCCATTGGCACACAACAAAAGGTGGGGCACATCAAGTCAATGGGGTCGGCATGCAACAAAAGGGGGGGGTGACATAATGCCGATGGGGATTGGGCACCCCCATCGGCAAAAAAACAAGGGAGTGGACACGATGCCGAGGGGGATTGGGCACCCCCTCGGCAAACAACTGGACAATGCAAGAGAGCCCTGCAATGAAGGATCGCTCCTTCATTGCAGTGGATGACGCTGCAATGACGAGGAAGCTCCTGATTGCAGCTGCTATTTTTTTAGAAGTTGGTGGCACGCTGGCTGAACTAGTTTCAGCAGCAGCGTGCCACTGCATTGGGGGAAGTGGGCCAAGCCTTTTATGACTGTGGGGGCATTGGCCACAACAGTGCCGCACCTCCACAACCTGCTTTGGAGAAAGCTGCCACAATGTTTCTTGTGCATATGTGCAATCAACATAAAAAAAGTTATGTAGTTAAAAAAACCTAAAGGTGTGGTAGGTACCACTCACAGAGGCAGCCAACAGTATGGAACAATTGCATGCTATGCTACTGCCAGTCCCTCATCCTATTCTTCTGAGGCTGAACTCGATGAGGGTAATACTAATAATAAAGATGAAGAGAATGATCAGGCAGCAGCAGGTTTACTGGAGGGGATGGAAATTGCAGATGAGGAAGAAACAGGCAGAAATGTTTTGGTTATGGAGGGGGGCAGTGGGAATAAACCACAAGAGTAACAGACCCAAGAAAAATCGTGGGGGGCAGCCCTGAAAAGGTGGTTGAGGTGACTTGCCTTCCTGGGAAAAATCTAAAACAATATCTTTTGTTGGGCCATAGTTCTCCATTAGTGCTTCCAATGAGTTGGTAGCAACATGCACTATTTGTAAATGTCCAATCAGCAGGGGTAAAAAGAAAGGAGAATTTGGAACTTCAGCACTGAAAAGACACATAGACAGATGTCATAACATTACTGAGAAGTTCAGTTGTGAGACTCAAAGAGAAATTCACAGTGATAGCTCACTACACTCAGGGGTAATGCCCATAGATGAAAGCAGTGGCAGCCCCTGCAGCACTACATCTCCACCACCACTTCATGCCATTTGAAGGACTCCTCCAATTGTTACTGAAAGTGACCATGTGTTCAAAAGCCCTCCTCCTCCTTCAAGGAGACAGCTTACCCTCTTAGAAACATATGAGTATAAAGCAAAATATGCCTCGCTTCACCCTGTTGCTGTTACAATAACCAAAAAATTTCCGACATGATAGCTGTTGATTTGCTACCATATAACATGGTTGAACATATAGGATTCAGGCAGCTGCTTGAGTACCTAGAACCTTGATATAGTATACCATCATAGAAATACTTCTCCATAACAGGAATTCCAGGGTTCCAGGTGGTCAGGGTGCTGGCATTGTGGCACAGCTAAAGCAGTGCCAGCAAGACAGTGAAAATGGTATAGGAGAACCTGCAATCAGGGTGCCAGTGAAACAGTGTGCCCTGCAGGATGTAGAGTACAGTGCCACAGGTGATATGAGTGCCAGGCCAGAAAGGCATGCCCAATGTGATCGCACACATGGCAATGCCTGTCACCATGGCGATGGTACACATACCACAGAACAGCACTGTACTGTCTCCAGGCTCAACTGCAGCAACATGGAAGGAACAGCAGCCCCAGGCCACCAGCTGATGGTGTACTATGGATTGTGGTGTTACCCTTGTGGTGTGCACCACTGCTGTGGATCACTGGTGCTGGCTTTTGGCATCCATGGTGCACCTGCCCCTCCAGCCTGTGACACCCAGGTTGGGTATGGCGAGGGGGTGATTGCTCTGCAAGCACATCTGATGTCCATGTGGGCTATGCTAGTGGGGCGGGGCGGGAACACTCTTGGTGGTCGTGGTTTTTAGGAGGCATGTTGCACAGTGGCATCGGAACTGTGTCATGGTGTGTGTGCTGTGTCTACCTTTTCTGGTGCCATGTTTTAGCATGCATCGTGTCTGCAGGACATGTGTGCCAGGCACAATCTTGTGTGTGGTGCCATCTGTTGTTGCCATGACTCCTGTGTCCCTGATGGTGTTCAGCAGGGTGGTCGGCGAGGTGCGGTGGTGTGCAATACTCACCAGTGCTGCAATTGGAGGGCACCCCTGCACCTCTGTGCACTGTTGCTGTGGCATTGCATTTACAGATGCCTTTATGCTGGCACTTTCATTGCTGGTGCTATGATGCCAGCACCCTGACCACCCTGAACCGGATTCCAGATCTTTACAATGTTGTATGTGAAAAATTAAGACACATCTTGTACAGTGCTGTTGGGAGGGTGGTGCATCTCACAACAGATATCTGGATAAGCTATCAGCCTGAGCCCTTCATGTCTGTCACGGCACTTTGGGCATGTTTTAATAATTTACGTGGGACTGGGACAGTGAAGCATCACAGTTTGCTGTTCTAAGAATGTTTTATTTTTCATCTGGACATACCTCATACAACATCAGTGAAGAGCTCCAAAAACCAATACAGCAATGGCTCACTTCACAGGGACTGTCAGTTGGCTTTATAGTTGCAGATAATGGGTCCAACATAAGAAAGTATCTATAACTAGTACACTATGAACTCCACTAAAAAAATAACACATATGTAGCGAAAAAAGCTCCTTTATTTCATGTTTTTCCTCACTGAAAAAGTCCAGACAACAGTTTTGTGACAGGGTGGCCCCACTCATGGATGGGTGCCCTGGTCTACCCTCACCCCCCCCCACCCCTCCATATGTGTTTGGGCAGCTTTAAAAATAAATAAAATGTGCTTGATAAAATGCCTTGCTATACCTTTGGGAAAAGAAAATGACTGATGCGTCCAGCCTGCAGGCAAAGGTAATAGGTATGGCTCAAGTACTTGATTTAAAGTTTTATATACATATCTATATAAAATGCTGGCAACCTGTGACTAAAGTGCAGCAGCTTTATAGCGTTGGTATTGCTGACTGATAAAATGCACCAGGTACTTTATAAAGAGTTTTATGTTGTACTACAACCAGCGTTAGAAAATCCAACCATAATTAAGGTGCTTACAGGACCAGTTGAATTATGTAAAGTGCAGTGTGCACATAAGCATATATACCTGAGAAACCAGGCTAAATATATATTATATAGGTGAACATTTAGATATGCATTTCAGAAGAACTGACAATACAAAAATATGAAAAATAAGACAGCTGCATCATAAAAGCATGCAGATGTAAAATAAAGAGATCCAGACAAGAAGGAGCTTTAGCTTTTAACATGGAGGGACTCAGACTTTTCATTCTGAGAAATTGCTCAGTGGGTAAAAAATTAACCAGTGTGCCTCGGTATTTAGAATTTATTATGGAAGACAGACTTATTGTGTAAAGGGGCAAGTTGTGTTTTAATTTATTAGAGGGTTGTTTAGTTGTTAAACCTTTCAGAAGAGCAGCAGCACATGTATTAAAACAGAATACTGATAGGCAAGGAATGAAACTGTCCTGCTTGCTGCTGAAAAGCAATACCCTGTAATTAATTCCCTCCATATGTTTCCCGTTTGTAAAAGGCATCTCTCCAGTGACAGAGTAAGAACGGAGCCATTTTTCTTCCACATGCATTACTCAAGTCATATGATTTATAAGGGAGGCTCTTTATAAACAAAGATGTCCTGAAGAAAGCTGAGTGACCTGGGGAAATATTAAAAATCAGGACAGGGCAGCTCTGTACTGAATCCTAAAGAGTGGAAATGTTTGCCGCTCTTAGAAACAGAGAGAGCCTTGTGTGTTAAATAAATAAACCAAGTACTTGCTCTCCTCACTCGGCCCTCTCTCTCTCTCAGCTAGCATACTCTGGAGTCTGATGCAGCAAACAGAACAGAGTGGGTGGCTATAGTTGTTCTCATAAATTTCAGCCGGCTCTAGGATTTTAAACTCTCCAGGCTAGTCTGGGGAAACCAAAGTCAGTGCATGTTACCCGTAGACACTGTTAGGGTAGCCAGCACTAAAGAAACATGAAAAGGAAATCTATAAAAGGAGATAATACAAAAAGGGCTAAATCGGGGGAAACATAACTCTACGAAGAGAATAATATATGCTTCTTAAACTGTAGTTGGAGCCCCTTATTTCTGTTAAAATAATTCTTAATGTTGTAGGTTTCCATGGTATAAATTAATTTAAGAATAAGTATAAGCTATACCAAAGAGTACAAATGCTGTGTATAGCTTACCTGACTCCTAGGCTGCAAGTATTTGATTATTATAGGGGAGCAGCGCCCTCTGCAGTCTCCTTATAAACAAAATAACCTGTCACTCACTGAAATAAAGGAAGGACTAAAGACTTGATTACAATGCAATTAGGCATCAAGGGAGTTCTATTAGCCCACAATAAACATCATGCTTGGGCATTTGATTTATATGTATGCTGGTTACTAATTTTTATATTCTGGTGGGTTTTCCTGTGTTAATGACTTTAGGGAAAGATAGGATAACAGTTGTATTATGTAAGGGGCAATTATGGGTGGATCACATGATTCAAGATGTCACCCCTAGAATGCTATAAAAGCCTTCCACTAGGGAAGATATTTTAGAGAGACAAGTCAGTCTTGCACTGACTGTGAGAGAGGAGAGTCAGTCTCCAACTGATTGACTGAGTGAAAAGGACTAATTGAATGAGTGCCATTGCTGGACATAATATTGGCCTTTCTAAGGCAATTGAATTTGGTTATTCATTTGAAAAAAGTATGAATTAATCCCTGACTTTTTATTTCTGTACAAATCATCTTCTTGAAGAAAATAAAATAAGTGCCAGAATGGCATTTTTTATGCACTAGATCTATGAATCTGCCTGGCAATTGTATCTTGTTATCCCGAGCCCCGTTAACAATTTTCGTGGCCAAACACTACTTCATCAGGCCCCAATCTGCAGTGTTGATCTCTAAATATAAAACATGTAAAAAATATCATAAATATACAATTTAAAAACCTTTTTTACTTAAAACTTGTGACTCAACCACCTTAGTATACTTGTATAGTACATCTCGGCCCAGATATTCAAACGGTGCCATTCTGTGGAGCAAGCTCCTGCGCCGCTCAAAATAGTTGCACAGAGGTGTGGCCAGGGCAGTATTCAATGGAGTTGTGCTATGGCGCAACTTCTTTGAATATCGCCCCCTGGCCACACCCAGTGTGCATGGCACAGTGGAACTGCGCCAGCGCAAGTGGTCAGAGTGGAGCATTGAGATGCAGTGGCACAAGTTCCATTGTGCCATGCACAGCACCTGCGATATTCAAAGGGTGACATGCAAATGGGACCATAATTTATGCAAGGTGCACGGGGGGCCATTTGCATCTGATTACGGCCCCATTTGCATGCCATTAGCATGCAGGTGCACCGATCCCCGACGACTTGCGACTGGCACCCTGCAGCAGCCGTCGGGGACTGACGCCCCCTGCAGCCCGATCGCAGGCATAATGGTATTCTACTCCCCTGCAGCCCGATCGAGGGCAGAACAGTATTCTTCCCCCTTCCGAGTAGCTCGATCATGGGCAGAACAGTATTCTTCCCCCCCATTAGCCCGATCGCGGGCATAATGGTAGTCTAACCCCCCATTAGCCTGATGGCGGGCATAAATGAAACAGCCCCCACACCCGAGTAGCCTGATTGTGGGCATCAGACCTCCCCAAAGTCCAGATATCCCTGGTGGTCCAGTGGACATGGTAGCCGATGGTGGCGGCATCCTTACCCCAAGTGCCAGTATCCCTGGTGATCTGGGTGGCCCCCACCCACCCGCCCACGGGCCCACCATCCGCTCCCCCATCAGCTGGTGGGTGGCAGCACCACCACCTGCAGCCACAGCCCGCCGACTGACAGCATGGTAGGGCTGCATGCCCATTGGTTCAGAGCATGGGCCAATGGGTGTGCACCCTATACCATAAGTCAGTCAGATATGAATGAATGAATTCACATATCTGGACTGACTTATGCGGTATGGGCTGCATGCCCGGTGGCTCATGCTGGGCAATAGGCGTGCGGCAGGCTATCGGTGATGAGGCGGCGGTGGTGCTGCCCACTCCTGCAAGCAGAGGCGGAGTGGTGGGCTCTGTGGCGGGTGGGGTGGGGGCCCCAGATCACCAGGGATATCATGCTTGGGGGTAGCGGGATGCTGCCCTGATCGAATACTACGCAGTCCACTGGACCACCAGGGATATTGGACTTGGGGGTCTGAGGCCCACAATCAGGCTACCGGGGGTGGGGGACATTTCATTTATGCCTATGATCGGCTAATGGAGGGGTAGAATACTGTTATGCCCGCGATCGGGCTACTGGGGGTAGGATACCGTTATGCCCACGATCGGGCTGTTGGGGAATACAGTTCTGCCCGCAATCGGGCTACTCGGCGGGGGTGACACTTCAGCCCATGATCGGGGCATGGGGGGTGCTGCCAGGTGCGGCGGGAACAAGTGGAGGGCCACCCACAGATGGCAGCTGCTGTGTTGAACCCTGCAATGTGGCAGCTCACCTGTGGGTGGCCCTCGACTTGTTCCTATTTTTTTCGGTGTAACTTTGTGGAGGCGCAGGTAGGGGTTGTGCCTGCATAACTCTGCATGGCCCGGGCTGAATATCCGGCTGTGCAGTTTATGCGTGGGCACCCCCCCCCACCTGTGCCTGCATACATTACTGATGTGCCCTGGCACATCGGGATTTGTGCAGGCACACTTTTCCATTTTAAATATCGCATAGGGGCGCATCAGTGGGTTGTGCATGGCGCAACGCTGTTGCGCATGGCGCAACCCTTTTGAATATCTGGGCCCCCGTGTATACTATTAGCTTATACATTCATTTATTAAATTCATCATATACTCTCTTTACTTATTATTAACATGTGCCTCTAGTTTCACAGCATTACATGCACATATTAAACACAAACCTTTTTGTTTTAAATAACTCTTATTTCTATCTCAGTGTAAACATCTCTTGTTATGTTTTCAGTATTTCATCCACAAAGTAATTCCTCTGAACACCTATGATGTAAGAAAGTAGTACAATCATTCCCCTATTTCCAATATTATATATCTATCAATTTGTTTTTTATAGTCTGTTTCTTACTTTATTCTTCTTTGACCTCCCTTATGTGGCTTATTACACATCTAAATGCCACCCTTTCGTGGCTCCTCTAGGTAATCTCTCCTGTTGTGTCTTTTGTAATTTATCTTCCCCTCACTGTAAAAATATCATAACATTACTTCATTTTGTTTTAAGGGGTTCCCCTTTCATAGGGGTTAGCTTGAAATCTCTATTTGAGCATCAAGGTGGCTATGTCCTTCCAGTGGCTGAGCGGGTTAAAGAGAGAAAAGCTCAGACATGGACAGAGAGGCCAGCGAATCACCCCCCCCACCCTTGGCTAATTGCCAAATCAAACGCATTTTTTAATTATAATGATATCTGATGATAAATTAAATGCCTTCTAGATGTGCCATTCGTGTCCATTTACTGTTGTATTTAACACATCTTGTTATGTCTCTTATTTCGTCACTTATTTCTTACAGAATCCAATACAATTTTCCAATCTTTCATAACATGTCCATGGCTGAGCTTTTCCCTCTTCAACCCGCTCAGCCACTGAAGGGACTTAGCCACCTTGATGCCCAAACAGAGATTTCAAGCTAACCCCTAAGTGGGAGGGGTTATGACGTCAATATGTGACATTAGGCTACCCCCACCTGTCTCACGGTATTTTATGTGGCACTGAAAAATTGTTGGTGTCATTGAAAGATTAGAAAATTGTATTGGATTCTGTAAGAAATAAGTGATGAAATGAGAGACATAACAACATGTGTTAAATACAACAGTAAAAGGACATGAATGGCACATTTAGAAGGCATTTAATTTATCATCAGATATTGTTATAATTAAAAAATGAATTTGTTTCAGGAAATAGCCAAGGGTGGGGGTGACCATCGATCTCTCTGTCCAGAGCTGAGCTTTTCCCATTTTAACCCACTCAGCCACTGGAGGGACTTAGCCATCTTGATGCCCAAACAAAGATTTCCGGCTAAACCCTAAGTGGGAGGGGTAATGACATTACTAAGTGATGTTAGGCTCGTCCCACCTGTCCCATGGTATTTAAACCAGGCATGTGTGAGGGCCTGGTCTCTTCTGTAACCAGGAAGTAGGTCAGACCCCTGGAGTGTTGTTAATGAGTGTTGCTAGGAATCTTTATGAAAGCATACTTATTATAAGCATTTTTTACTTTGTTTGAGAAAGGTAAAGGAGTATGGGGGGGTTGATAAGTGTGTTTTGTCTTTCCCTATTTGTAGAAATGACAAGTGAGTTGCTAACATTGGAGTGTTTGTACACATAGTAATAAAGGTAAGGAAGTTGAAGGAATGTAACATGAAATGGATACAGAGAGAAAAAAAACTTTTAAAATGAGAGAAATAGGGGTAAAATGTTTGTGAATTGAAAGGTGGAACCCTTAAAAAACAAAATGAAGTAACGTTATGATATTTTTACAGTGAGGGGAAGATAAATTACAAAACAGGAGAGATTACCTAGAGGAGCCATGAAAGGGTAGCATTTAAAGGTGTAATAAGCTTCATGAGGGTGGTCAAAGAAGAATAAAGTAAGAAACAGACTATAAAAAATAAATCAATATATATATATATATATATATATATATGTGTATATATATCTAATATTGAAAATAGGGGAATGATAGTACTCTTTTCTTCCTTCATAGGTGTTCAGAGGAATTACTTTGTGGATGAAATACTGAAAACATAACAAGAGATGTTTCATCTGAGAGAGAAATAAGAGTTATTTAAAACAAAAAGGTTTGTGTTTAAATATTTGTATGTAACACTGTGAAACAGCGCTAACTAGAGGCACATGTTAAGACATAAGTAAAGAGTGTATATGATGAATTTAGTAAATGAATGTATAAGCTAATAGTATACACAAGGGCCCAGATATTCAAAAAGGTTGTGCCATGCGCAACAGGGATGCGCCAGTGCAAGTCCGAAAATGCGCCATTCTGCGATATTCAGTGGGAGGCAGATGCGCCCCCAAAATCACAATGCCCAAGAGTGCAATGATAATGAATGCATGTGCAACTGAAGGGGGAGGAACCATGCATAAATGGCGCAGTGCGATATTCAACAACATGCGCCATGCGCAATAGGGGAGCAAACGGAAGTTGCTCGATACAGGAAATGATCCAAAATAAAAAGGAACAAGAGAGAGGCACAAGAACGCAACAGGGAAGCCACATGTTGGTGAACTGCAGGCAGTGACAGAGGCACACAGAAACTGGAAGCAGAACAGGGCAGGATCAGGACAGAGTACCTGGAACCACCAGGAACAGGGAAGGTGTGGGGAGCCTGTGCCACAGTGCAGGACAAAAGGGGGAAGTGCCACACAGCACTGAGGGCACAGATAGTGGGCAGTACAGCCACTACAGGGAGGTGTTCCCAGTGCAGGGGGAGTAGCAGCAAGGACAGCAGGGGAAACAGAGAAACAGCTGCCAGGGGGGTAACACAAGCCCAGGACATGGCCAGTGCCACCATCCAGATGGAGGCAGTTATGAGGGGGGGGTGAGAAGGCAGACAACAGGAAGGCATGGCCGTGGAAGGGACCATTGGCGGTATGCTCCCAACAGGCAGTACCGAGCCCACACCAGCTTCAAGCTGTACACTGATACTGAGATCGTGGGCCGGTACCGCCTGAACCGGGTGATCCTGAGGCGGCTCTGTGAGCTGTGCAGTGATGTGATGCATGCACCCACATGATGGAGCCATGCTCTGTCAGTGCAGACCACAGTGACAGCTGTCATGTACCTGCTCACCATGGGTACCTTCCAGAGACCAACAGGGGACACGACAGATAACCCAGTCGGCCGCGTCACGCCTCCTCACCCAATTCCTCAGCACATTGCTTCCACATGCTGTGGAGTACATCCGTTTCCCCAGCACACTGGTGGAGTGCACAGCAAACATACAGGAGTTCCACAGGGTAGCACGTATGCCTGGCATGCTCGGGGAAATAGACTGCACCCATGTGGCCATCCGCACACCACCTGGCCTGAAGGGGCCGCATACATGAATCGGAAGGGGTATGCAAGCATCAACTGCCAAGTGGTGTGCGATGCCAGGGGGCCCATAATCAATGTCTGTGCCACACACCCTAGGGAAGCACATGATGCCTTCATCTGGCACCAGTCTGCACTGTGCCACAGGTTTGAGAGTGGGGACATCCCCACTGGCCATCTAGTGGGTGAGTATGCAAACCATGCAGAAAGACGTGGAGCTTGGGAGGGGCATAGTCAGAGGTGACATGGGTATTGGCCTAGATGGCCCAAGGCAGGGCGACGCTGATCACCAAACTAATGTCCACCCTCTACACACAGGTGACAGTGGATACCCACTCAGTCCCTGGCTGCTCACACCATACCGGATGCCCGTGACCCCATCACAGCAATGCTACAATGAGGCACATGCCACCACTCGCAATATCATTGAGTGGGTGTTCGGGATGCTGAAGGCACATTTCCATTGCCTGGACATGTTTGGCGGTGCCCTACAGTACAGTCCCTCAAAGGCCTGCAGGCTATTCCTGGCCTGTTTCATCCTGCACAACATGGCCAATGACTGTGGGATAGCCGTACAGGTCGAAGAGGGGGTCAGTGATGGGGACGATGAGGACGCTGATGAAGATGGTAATGGGCAGCCCCCCCTTGGTCGAAGGGACCCTAGACTGATCCGGATGGCACAGCTACACAAGGGACTCCATCACAGAGGAGCACTTCAACCAACCCAGGTAAGTCATGGGGACATGTGCAACCACCAGTGGCAAGGGCACAACCCACAAACATGCATAGACAAACCCCAGGGGTGCATAATGTTAAGGGAATTGGCCGAGCATGGAAATGGACACACCGTCAGGGATGGTTGAGGTCTAACATGGCCTGCGGTCACACACACACACACACACACACACATACACACGCCCCCACAAGACATGCACAAAGGGTAGGAGGCACGCCAACCCCAACCGCCACCCCTAGCCACACACACGTCCACAGACCACCACAACCAGTGCCTGTCATTGTGCGTGTGTCAGACGCTAGGCACCATTGCACAGTGGCAGACAGCACAACGCAGGCATCACCATGCACACGCCACAGTGGACAGCAGCCTAAGGGTATGCAGATGGAACGTGTGTGTGTGTGTGTGTGTATGCAGGGCCACGTACCCCACCCATGCATTGCATGTTGAACAACACAATGCACACAGGGCAGCATCAGACAGTAGCCATGGTGGGACACCAGTCAGTCACGCACCACAGTGCCACGGCCACCACGGATGCATGGGCGGCCCCGCCGAGACCCACCAACAGTGACAGGTTGACCAATGGCCTCATGGGGTGGCACTGACGGTCCCCAAGGGGTTCCGCTGCTTGAACGCGACCGTGCTTGTGCAGGGGTCTGCAGCACACTAAACATGCCTGCTCCAGGCATGCTCGGGATGCCCACAGCTGAACCCGGTGTCAACAAGGAGGGTGTCACATGACGCCGGGAACAGGGGGTGGACATTGCACTGCACAGTGTCTGCAACGCATGGACAAATAACTGTGTGCCCATTGTAGCCATGACAGCTGCCTGTGTCTGCCTGTCAATGACAGAGGTCACATCCTCCTGCATCTAGTCCATCCCTGCCAGGAGCAGAGTGGTGTCTCTGCTGCGCCGCTCCTCTGTCTGGTACAGAGCTGCACTGAATGCATTCACCGCCGTCACAAGCCGCAACTGCTGATCGACTGATTCTTGGAGTATGTGGGTGTGCTCTTCTAAGAGGTCATCTGCCTGATTGGCATGCTGTCCTTCACGGTGTTCACAGTCCTGATAGGCAGCACCCCTTGAGGGTGGGCGCTGAACACCAGGGCTAGGCCTGGGCATGTCCACAGGTGGTGCACTGATGCCGCCCTCTGACACTGTACCCCCGTGGCCACTGGCCGACTGCTTACCCCCATGGCCATTGGCAGACTGCTGACACTGCCCCTCCAGCTGCCGCTCTCCAGGGCTCAACGGTGCCACCACAGTGGCTGCAACAGCCCCACTGTCCTGGACACACACCAATGCTGCCCCACTGGTGCAAACAGGCACAGGCTGGGACTGTGATGTCATGCAGGCCTCCACAGTGGCACCACCCGCAGCCATGCTGCGATGTCACCTGCTGTGTGGCCATCCTGCGGCCCACACATATCACTGTCCATGAAGTGAGCTCCATCATCATCAGTGATGGATCCGGCACCAGCCCGAGTCTCAGCATGCTGGTGTAACCTTCACCCCTGCCTTTTTACAAAATGACAGGTGGCATGCTGTTGAAGCAGACAGCAGTACCTGGTGGGGACTGGGTTCGGGGAGGATGAGGTTACTTGGCAAAGGGGGACCTAGGTTTGACTACTCTGCACAGGGGCACCCAAGTAAATCCAAACACAGGAAGCAATAACTGTAATGTCCAGAACCAGGACTGGGATTCTTCAGTGTGGCTTTTTATTCACATACAAGCTGACCAAAGAAAGCATAGATAGACCCCCGTGGGGCTACATTTCCTGGTAATGCAGATTAGAGACAACAGAACACTTTATTACTATTTCCAGCCCTCAGGGTCTAAACTCACCAGGCACACAGCCCTGACTTGCACGCAGCTTTGGGTACACAGCCCGACTTGTACACTCTTGGGTTTTCCCCACTGGCCAGGCTCCCCTGCTGGCCACTTGATCCAAGGTCCATTGGAAGAATGAACCAATTATCCCATTCGCATGGTCCATTGGAGGAATGAACCAATTATCCTGTTGTGGCTCCCCAAACCACACTAGAGTCTGTGACCCCTAGAGAGAATTTTTCTTACAATCCCATGTCTGGGTACTTCCCCCCATCACTGGCCAAGTGCCTGAGGTAAAGTAGAAATCCACAGAAGAAATCTGTAGAGGTGGACCTGGTCACTAAAGATGGGGGGCCAACCACCTCCAGCTCCCACAGCCCATACCCGGCCATTTCTCTGGAAACTGAACAATTCCTGTACTGAACTTTCAAATGTAGATTAAGGGTAGACGTCTGTCACATCACCTCTACATATTATTTGCATCCCAACAAACTCTGGAACTTGAACCTACTTTTAACTTGCTTAGCCCATTACTCTAGGCTTCCCAATATTGTAGTAGTTCAATCCCCACATTGTCACACAAGTCCCAGGGTGAAAACATAGGCCTTTTTAGCCAGAGCAGACACTCACCCTCTCATTGCAGGTGCCCCACAGGTGACTCACATCTTCTTTTTTCACAAATAAATTCTGGAACACAAAGGCAGCTTTTCCTCCACAAGCAGAACTAGGGGGTTGCCCCAGGAATCTGCACGGGATCCTTCTCATCCCCCCCAGAAGGAGGGGGGCACTGAGACCCGAAAACAGTGGTCTCCACCACTTCAGTGATCTTCTGTGTCTCTCTTTAAGGTGGAGACACACACCCTACTACTTAAAAGTAGCCCTCTGTCCGGGCTGAGGCTCCTAGAGCCTTCACTGAGCTGCTTTAACAGCAACTTCTCATACACTCACTGAAGACAAACTGAAGACACACACTTCAAAACTCCCAAAGTTCTATCTAACTCCCTTTGCTGCAGATTCCAATGTGGCTCATGCAACTGCGAAAGTTCTATTGGTGATGTCATCCCTCAGTCTCAGCTGAGACTGAGAACAGAGTGAGACAGTGTGAAACCCATTTAACTAGAGTTTCACAAGCTGCCTTCCCTGCCTACCACTAGGTCTTACTGGGATTCTAGTAACCCCGGATAACAAGGGGGTTACACTGGCATCCATGGACGCTGGCATGCTGGGACATGGGCAGGGCCTCCTCCGCACCTGCTCCAACATCAGTCCGGACATCCAGGCAGGCCCACTGTCGCCCTGACCCTCGGATGCCTGTGGAGGTGGATGGGCCCTCCTTTATGTCCATGGTATCGCCCTCAGTGGACAAGCCCACCACCGCTGACCCATGTAAATGCTCAGGAGCTGTAAGGGAACACAGTAGCATTAATGCATCTGCTCTACCCTGTCCCACTCCCCATTGACAGACCAGGACCTACCATGCAGTGACGGGCTACCACCCAGCTGGAATCCACCACCTGGAACACCCTCGATGGCACAACGCCACATGCTGCCAGCAACCCGCTCTTCTTGTGGTGTCAGGCGTTGTACGGCCGGCTGTCCCCCACCGGTCGCAGCCAGTGCTGCCCTGATGGCAGCCACCTTGTTCTTAATCCTCTGCCTGTCTGTGCCCATCTTCTTTTTGCACTGCTGCACGGACCGTTGGTGGCTGCCATGCAGCTTGACAGCACGTGCCACCTCTTCCCATGCAGCTGCATGGGCCTGTGGTGTTCCCCACTGTCCATTGAGCAGCAGATCCTGGTCGAGTTAGGCCTCAAACAGGGCATCTGTTTCTGCCTTTGTGAAGTTAGGCCTCCTCTTCCTCCCACATCTCTGTTCCTCTTCCTCCACCTCATGATCGCTCATTCTTCATCCTGTGAGAATGGCAGGTGTTACTCGTGACTGTGCAGTCCCATGCATGTCCCACACACCACAGTCTGCACTCCCAAACAGCATGCAACTCACCACAATAGACTGCAATAACAGACTATGGCCACTGCAGCCCAATGTCACATTTTTATAGTGCAACTCATGCAAATGAGGCGAGGCATAATTATAAGTGGATGCAAATGCAGTATCTGTGCCATTGAATGGCTGATTAGCTGATTTGCATATAGTGGCTAAATATCGTGCTGTTGCGCTTTGTGAAATTTGTGTTGAACGTGCTCAGGCAAGGGCGCATTTCTGTGACATGTGCAATAGACACTGAACGGTGAATGCCCGGGGTGATGACACAGATACCTGCCACTCTGCTGATGTGCTGTGTGCAGGAGGCAATGCAGGGCATGGCCACCATTGTGCCAGTGGTGTTGCTGCACTGTTCACATGTATGGCGCTCTGGCACTGGGGCACTGTAGGTGCACTGGGACCACAGCACAGTAGGCTGCTACAGGAGGTGGCACACAGGCACCCAATCACGCTACATGCAGTGAGTACCAATCGTGCTGTGGTGGTCCGTGCACGAGAGATCCTTGACCCTGTGCCCAACCTTTTCCCCCAGGTGCCATGCGTCCACAAGGGTCCACCACTATCATGCTGTTCGGTGACTGCGCGATAGGAAATGGCAGCACTGTACCGCGCAGCATCTGCACGTGGCGGACCACGCTACCAAGTGCCATTTTGACTCCAACCAGCTTCAGAGATGGCAAGAAGGAGAGCTGCTGTTTGGAGCCAGGTGGAGCTGGCCAATTTGGTGGCCGTAGTAGAGCCCCATGCTGGGGCACTTTTTGGAGATGCACCCCTGGGCAGGGCCAGGAGTGCAGTATGGGAGGAGTTGGCAGTGGTGCTGGAGGAGGTCACAGGAATCAGGCGCATGGCTGAGCAGTGTTGCCACTGATACGGGTACCTCCAGTGCAGGGACATCGACAGACTTGCCCGCCTGTGAGCATGTGCCAGGAGGGGCATGGTGCCACGGTCAGGTAGGTGCCCCATCCATACACTGTTAACGTCCATACGGGTTTCATGGTGGCATGTGTCCAGCACATGGGGGGGCCATCCAGTGTTGGCCGTAAAGGTGGTATCGGGTTGGGGAGTGGATGGGTATGGCTGTGTGGGATTGCACACATATGGGGGTGGGGGACTTTGCTACTGGATTGTACTGATGTTCCTCTCTCCATGTTTGCACCCTAGGCCCAGAGGAGCACTGGTGGGTGAGGGAGAGGAGGCGGCACCAAGATGACCAGCAGGCTGGGAGGGATGCCGGACCACATAGGCACAGGGATGAGCCTGATGATGGTGAGTGCCTTACATCCATGGTTACTATTGCATGATGTGTAACAGGGCAGGCAGCGGGGCATGGCCACCATCCACTGACACCACTGCCATGCACGCAACTTGCTACAGTCAGCACTGTCCAGTGGCACTGCATGTCTGGGAGTGTGTCAGTGTTGGTACATGCGTGCACCAGGTACATGGCTGTGCCACTGCCTTTCACACCACATAGCCATGTCACTGTACGGCCATGGTGGTGCTGTGCGGGACATGGGCAGTGGATGTGTGCAGTGGTGCACATGGCTGTGGGTGCCTAGGTAGGCAGGTCTTTGTGGATGCAGTCACTGTGGGTGGTCGTACACCATCACAGGGGCGTGGCACACGGCTGTATGCCATGCACTATGGGTGGGCTGCAGGGGGCTGGACAGTCACACATATTGACTCTGCTCCTTTGTCCTAGGTGGACAACACTGGATGGCCATAGAATGTGGCATGCAGGAGCTGCTGTAGCTGGCATGGGCATCCCTCGCAATTCTGGAGAGAATGAAGCAGCATGGGGTCTGGAGACGAAGCACCCAGAGACACCACAGGAGTAGAGAGCAGGGCAGACAATAGGCCCTCCATGCCCCCTGACTCACCTAACCCCACTGGATCCACCCTCACACCCCTTCTTCCCTCTCCCATTTGTACACCCCTGCCCCATGCCCACCCCCACCTGGTTTGTGGCCTTTTCCCCCCACCCTTGTATATATTTGTAAATATGTTTGATTGTTTATATTGTTTAATACATACATTTTGTTATGACAACTGTGGTGGTCTCTGATTTGCAGCAGGCTGCAGGTATTTGGCTGCAGTGGTGTGCATGGCATCGGGGTGGTGCAGGCATGGGCATGTGTGTGTGTCCGGCAGGGACCCGCCTATGGTGTGGGTGGGGTAATCAGTCACTGTCTGTGGTTTGTTTGTTGTTCTCTGTGTACTGGTTGCCTGTGCAGTGGTCCACGGAGCATGCTGTTTGTCCATGGCACCCCTGTCAGACCATCCATGGGCTGTGCAGCTGACACCCTTGCATGTCTGTGATATGCACCATCTGCTGGCATGTCAGTTGTGGCTGTCCATGCCGGACAACCACTGTATCCAACACAATGCCAGGTTACCTCCTGTCACCGGTGTGGTGCCCATCTGTCTCGGGTGGCACTGTAGCCTCCACTGTTGTTGTCCCACCTCCATGCTGTCACTTGTGTCTGTTGCAAGGGATGTGCTTCACTGTCTGTCACTTGTGCTCTGGCCCCATGCTGGTGGCATACAGCTTCATGGTGCCTGCAGAGGGTGGCTGGCACACCTGTGCCATGTAGGGGTGCTGGCTGTGTGTACATGGCTGCCGTGGCCACACGCCAGTGGCTTGGTTGATCCGCTACTGCGTCCCTGTGTTGATGTGCCCTTGGGTATGGGTGGGTGTTTGTCCATGCACTGTGTTGCATCCTGTGTGGCGCATGCTTCCATGCAACACTGTGTGTGTCTGTGCTGGCTGTTGTGGCCAGTGCTGGGACGGGATGTGTCCTTGGGAGGGTGTGCAGGGTGCTGTGCCGCTGGTGGTGAGGTCCGGGGCATGCCCTGTCACATGTACCTCGTGTGCCGACACATGGTCAGTCTCTCAGCTGCACCTCGGTGGGGACATGCAGGGTGGCACTGTGTATGCAGTTGTTGCATCACTGTCTGCTGCTGCCCACTGCAGGGTGCTCATGGTGGGGCTGCCTTGCATGGCTCCGTGGTGCACAGGGTTGCATTATCACAGTGTGGGTGGTGGCATGCATGGGGTGTCCTGCACTGTTGGGTGCTACTCCTGGGCAGGCTGTATGGGGATCATAGTGCAGGGTGTGCTCTGCATTGGTGGGATGGTGTGGCATGGGGTGGTCGGCCCTCCTTGTGTGCCGGTCACAGCTTGCCAGGGGGTGTGCTGGGGCACCATGCCCCGGCTGTGGGTTGGTTGTTGCATCCATGGGCCAGTGGTTATTCTGGCTCTCCACCGGTTGTGCAGTGCATGGGGTGTGGGGGGTGATGTCTGTTCTGATGTGTGCTCCTCTTCCTATCTGTGGCATGGGTGATGAGCCCCTGCATCCTGTTCCTGTGCATCCCTGACTGTGCTGTTGCACTGCTGCCCTGCTCCACGGGGCATCTCTGGTTGCATTATGGCACATCTGGACTGCTCCACTGAGCATCCCTGGTTGCGCTATGGCACATCTGAACTGCGCAACTGCCCATCCCTGGTTGAGCTATGGTGCAGGTGGTGCGATATTCAGTCGTGTGCTGCAGGCGCATCTTGACCTGTGCATTTTTTAAATATTGTGCTTCTTGCTGATGGGTGCAGTGGACTTGCACTTGCTCCTGCTGTTGCGCACTTTTTGGGTGCAGTTTTAATATCCGAGCAGAGGTGTACTATACAAGTATACTAAGTAGTGTTTGGCCACAAAACTGTTGCCCAGACTTTTTCATTGTGAAATAATATGAAATAAAGGAGCTTTTTTTTGCTACAATACATATGTGTTATTTTTCAGTGGAGTTCATCGTACACTAGTTATAGATAAATTAATGTGGCCATGATTTAGGATGACCCAAGATTTTATATAGGAATGTAGGATTATGGGGCTACCTGAACCAATATATTAACAGTCCACCACAAGAAAGGCCTTGGAGGAAGGGGGCTTTGTTCACATCCACTGCTTTGTGCATTTCTTAAATTTAATAGTTAATGGTTTTCTTGATGATGACAGGGAGATTAAGGCTCTCATTAGCACTGCTAAAAGAATATGCAGACATTTCAGTCACTCAAGTAAAGCCCATCACTTGTTTGAAAAAATACAGCAGGAGCAAAGTTTACCTTTGCACAGACTGATCCAAGACATTTCTACTTAATGGACTTCGATCTTTCATATGTTCCAAAGGCTACTGGAACAAAAGAAAGCTGTCAGGTAGTACACCTTAGAAAATAACTGATACCTGTATTACACCATGACAGTGGGCCATGCTGGAGTTTCTAATTTTCCTGCTCCAGGCATTTGAGGAAATCACCAGGGAGGTGACTGCAAACACAGCAGCTCTGAGCCAGGTTACACCCCTAATAATTTTTTTAAAATTCAGATTGCATCTGATTACAGAAAACTTAGAGAAGCAAGACAGTTCCATGATCACACAGACTGCCAGTGGTGTTGCTGACACATGCAGGATGCCCTCCAGAATACAACAAATCTAATGAGTTGTATGATTAAAAAAGTTGAAGAAGATTACAAACTATGTGATGCTTCATTCTGAGTACTACATTAAAGCAATAGTCTTGGACCCATGATACAAATCAAAGCAACTATCGAGTGATGATGATGACACTTGTTTTGAGATAAACAAGAAATAATTAACAAGGTGTGTGCTGTAATGGAACAGAGTACAATAGCAGCCCCACATTCAGAATGTTCTTTACAGCTGACCCATTGGTGCAATGGTTGGATTTCTGCTTGCGACGATGGTGACCCGGGTTTGGGAAAGGACCCAGGTCATCTGAGGGCCGGCTGGGGAGAAGTATTGAGCATCCTCAGGACTGCTCTCCTTCTCCAGGGCAGGGTGGGGAGTATGTCCGGTGCTTGACGGAGGGGTACTGCGGCAGCCAGTGTCTGGACGTCCAGGGGGTGGGGTGGATGCAGATCATCATTGCACATCCCCAGTCCTCGATAACAATTGGGGGGGAAAAATATCACACCAGCGCCTATGTGACACTCACCTCGCTGCTCCTCATATGCTCCCAGGCCAGCTCCCTGACCTGACCAATATCTGTGACACATTGACTAGTGCCGCGGCCCCACACTGGGGGGTAAGCCAAGGGGGTGATAGGAGGAGTGTGGCTCTGGCCGGCGCTGGCAGTGGGCAAGAATAATAATAAATTGCAAAAAAAAAAAGAATCTTCTTCACAACACAGCACATCACCAGGTGGCTCATCTTCTACTATTGCGGCATTTTCTCCCTCTGCCTCCTCAGCTACTGCAGCCACATCTTCTTCATCACCAGCCAAACATAGCACTGTCCCACAATCACTTGGTTCAGCTTCATGTCTCTGGAGTCACTTAGAAGATGTAATTGTAACATCTTCATCTGCCTCTTGTAACACAGCCTCAGCAGAGACCATTGTTGAAAGGTACCTGGCAGACCCCAATATCATCTGGAATGCTGATCCTTTTGAAATACTAGAAATCCAAACAAAATATGTGGCCTGCTTTAGTTAACATTACAATGAAGTACATGAATTTTCCTCTGACTAGCGTCCTTTCAGAACGATTGTTTAGGAAGCACTACAGCACAGTGGGTTATGGCTCTGAGCTGCAGATCTGGAGACCTGGGTTTGAATCCCACACCCACCTAAGTGCATACTGTGTGATCCTGAGCAAGTCACTTAACTTCCTTGTGCTCCCAGGTCACATCTGGAAACAGGCTTTGGCTTAGTGTGCTAATCCTGATTAAACAATGTTTCCTTCCCCCTTAGTTCAGCTGGTAATTTCATTACTGACACATGATCCTGTTTGACACTATAAAATGCTGAGTGCCTCACATTTTTCAAAGTCAACATTCCTCACTTAAATTTCAAATATGATGCCTCAATAAAACATTCACTGACTCCTCTGAGCAAGCCCTATCCACAAAACATTTTCAAGAGTTTGTGCCTGTGGTGAAAATGTTTTGTGAATAGGGTCTACTAGGTAGCAATTAATTGCAGCAAGTCAGGACAGGATGGACTAGGCTAGGCCAGTATTATTTGAATGATCTCATGAGCAGCACAGAATAGAAAAAAAAAATAACATCAGTGGGTTCAGAGTCCAAAACAAATACAGCAAGCAACAGCATTTCATGTCACAAACTTACTCGGTGGTACCTGATAACCACTATCTGATCTGGAAGGTAGGATACTGTTGTCTACTATTAATACTAGTACTATCAGTTTTTGTCCTCATGAGTCACAACTACTACTTATCACTTTTTGTCCTTACTATTACTACTTGTCACTTTGTGTCCCCTCAGCAATTGATACTGACTGTACTGTTTTAATTTCCATGCAGTGCATGGCTTAGCAGATGCCTGAAACACAGAAACGGAATACTCTTTGTATATTTCTAATGCCCCCCCTACAAAATTGAAAATTCATTTCATTTCTTTATTGTTTGTGTGTGCATGGTATGCTAGCCTGGTTACACCTCACGTACAGTAACTGTGCTGAGTTTATTACTATATTTTATTTTTGATACTTAAATTACTTGCCAGTGGCTGGCAGCAATTGTGGAACTAAGAAGGATATAATTGTGTTGTGTTGTGTGTCATCAGGTCTTCAGGAGGCAGTGGCAAACTTTTTTATGACTGCACTGCACTTGACCAATGCAATGTGTGACTGGCTGCCTGCCTGGATGTTGATCACATTGTCTTTCGTGTTTGTTCTTTAGTCGTAGTACTAGAAAACACTACCACCTCTAGTACCAGGTAGTGTACCATATACCACAGTACACAGGGGCATGCAAATTAGTGGGCTTTCTTTGTGCTTACCATTTGATCATTCATATCCATTTCTTTGGCCTGTTCAGCTCTGACTGGAACATCCATCAAAATAATACCCACACAGCACCATTAAAAAAAAGAAAATCTTAGCTGCCTGGCAGTGTCTGCAGTGCTTGGTGGTGCTATGATATAGGTATTTACATCTGTTTGTCTCTATCTATCGCCATCTCTCCCAGCACATTCATGTCACAGGCCTGAACAGGATATGCCATCATTATACTCCAGCCATAAAGGGGATAGTAGTTACTGTTTGCTTTTTTATTTAGCAGTTTTACTTCAATTTTTATACAAATGTAACCCCCCTGTCACCTGGGGTTACAAGAATCCCACTTAGATCTAGTGACAGGCAGGGAAGGCAGCTTGTGAAACACCAGTTAAATGGGTTTCACACTGTCTCACTCTGTCGTCAGTCTCAGTTGAGCTGGAGGGATGACATCATATAGAATTCTCGCAGCAGCATAAGCCACATTGGAATGTGGCAGCTGGGAGTTAGGTTAGAACGTTGGGGTTTTCAAAGTCAGTCTTCAGGAGAGTCTGTAGTAGTCTAGTGGGAGACTCAGTGGAGGGAGGAGGTGCACTGCAGCAGGCAGTCCCTCATAGCCCTCAGCACTGTCATAGAGCTACCTTTGTGTGGGTGGGCGTTCTCGCCCTAGATAGAGACACAGAAGATACCTGCTTGAAGTGGTTGAGACCGTCCCCCAGTTGTTTCAGTGCCCCATCCCTGAGGGGATGGGGGGAACAAGACCAGCTCTTCTGGGGAAATTCTCCTGGCCCTGCTGAAGGAAAAGAAGCTGCCTAAAAGATTTGTGCTGAGGCAACCAGAAGTTTTGTGTTTTGCCTGAGAGAAACCTGAGGGCACCTGCAATCCAGGGTGAGTCTGCTTTGCCTGACAGCCTATGTTTCACCAAGACTGTTGTGTTAAGTGTCTGCTACTGTGGATCAGGAAAGGATGCCAAGTACAGTACTTAAGTCGTGTATGGCTTGAAATGAATCTAATCATTGGGGGTCTACAGGGATGGACATAGCCACTTAAAGAAAGTTACAAGTCAGGACACTATTTACCAGAGACAGTAGATTGTTAAATGTGACATACATTTCGAGATAGCATTCTACAAACCAAGAGGTTCACAAGGAAAGGTGTTGATTCCAAATAAATGGCTGGTTATGAATTTGGGGACAAAAGGTGGGAGGCCCCCCATCTGGAGAATCCAGGTTTACCTCTACGGATTTACTTTGGGCACCTGTAGCTTTCTTCTGGGCACTTGGCCAGTGTTCGTAGAAAGTACCCAGATGTGGGATTGATGATGATGATTTACCTTATGGACCTAGGAAGTGCTCATGGGTGGTAAATGGAGCCACCAGATAAATATCCATGCTATATGGAAAAATGTCCAAGTGCTGGCCAGAGTGCCATGCGAAGGAATACAAGAGAGATAGAGATAGAGAGAGAGTACCAGTTCGGGCTGAGAGTCCAGTGTGTTCAGAAAATGGAGGATAGTTGTGATGATGATGAAGAAGATGTGTTCTGACCTCAATAGTTCTTACAACCAGTGAGTGTAGCTCCGTGGGAGCCCATCCTGCTTTGTATTCCTGTGTGTATGTGAATAAAAGCCCCACTTTAGAATTCCACTCCTGGTTTGGACATTCACAGTTTTTGCTTCCTGTGTCCGGAGTTATTTGGGTGCCCCTGTCCAGAAGTACAAACCTTGCCCTGATGCCGAGTGAATGTTTTCTCCCCAAACCCCAGGCTCCCCAGGTAATGGATTACAAAAATGAAGGCACCATGGCGCTAAATAAAATAACATCAACCCAGACCCTGGTTACATAAATAATCCATTAAATTATTTCCTTTGGGACTCTGTGTCAAATGTGAGGGACTTTGGCCACTTTTATGCATTTTTTCACATTTTTTCAAATACTGGTCAATAAATCAGAATTAATCAGAACAAATCAGAACTTCACCATGTTCTGGTTCTTATTTAATAAGGGTCAGAACTTCACCGAGTTCTCCCAGCCCTACTTTTATGTCCCCAGAGTTCTAATCACCTGTTTTTGTTATGATGATGTACCCTACATATCCATCTTATGGCTACACAGTGTTCCACACCTGGGTGAAGCAAAACTGAGAGGTATGCACCGGATTATGATTTTGCATCTTGGCAAAAATAAAACAAATTTTGTCTCTAAGTCAGCCATCCAAGTAAAAAAATTATGTTTCAGGGCTGAAGTGTCATGATAAGATTGGGAAGGCTAAAGCAAGAAGCCTAAAAGGCAACTGTGACAGAAAAGCATTATATATTGTAACAATTTCAACACCCTCAAGGGCACCCATTCATCAGAATCATGCATGGTAAGAACTGACTCAGTTATCAAATCAATACTACTTAGAATTTATCCAGTAATGTTTCTGCTGGATACAGCATGCTTACTGCATCTAATCTAAATAATCTGCTAGGTAATCAATGGAAAAGCTGGTCCAATAAATCATTTTATTTAGCATATGCAGGCTCAAACTACATAGTTTTATTTATTTATTTATTTTGTGTAACCAAGTAATAGTTTGAGTTAAATGTTCATATTCAGCCACGCCTAACAGAAAAATATGTAAACAATGTATAAGCAATAAGACATGACTGAGTGTACATTATGGTAACTGTGATAGGCATATGACCAGATTTTGATCTATTAATTTCTTTTGTTAGTGTAGTTATGTTTCTGTTATAAGTTCTGTTATTTGGAAGTGGAATTAAACATGGCTTCCAAGTCACATGTACAGGCAGGTCTTATGGTAAATACTGGCTCAGCATAAAGTTTCCATGAGTTCATTTAAGTTGCAGATCCTGGCAGATGTGAGGGTGCAATTTTGATCACTTCAGACATCCTGAAAAACAAGGTCATACAGCTGGACAAAGGATGTTCTAGGTGTGAAGTTGGCCAGTTGTCTTGGATAATGTTGCACACATACACACACTCATTCATGAAGAGTATGGGACAATGGGGAACTGTCACACTGTCACTCAAGGGGGTGAGGCCACTACCCACAGCCAAAAAAGGGTATTCACTGGGGTGTTGAAAGCCAGCACTCTCTCTTTCTCTGGGACATTCTACATCTGACTGAGGAGGCCCTGCTACAAGGTATCTTGGTAAAAGAAGTACAGCTTAGGGGAAAGTGACTTCTATAGCTAGCAGTAGGTAAATAGATTTTAGGTGAAGACTAGGTTTGCTGGAATAAAGCACCTAGCTTCACCTGAGCTCTTTTCTTCTAGGGTTTGCTTGAAAGGACAGAACAAGGAGCAACATTAACAGAGCAAGGAGAAACATTAAGGCTTCTTTTGGCTAAGCACAGTTACTGTTGTGTTACTATTTTGTTTTGTGCTTACAGGTTGTGCTTACAGGTTTTATTACTGTTTTGTGCTTACAGGTTGTACAGTTTACTGCTTTATTTTCTTTGATTGAAATTGTTTTTTGCAGGGTATATTTTCTTTTAAATTGTTGTGCAGGTTGTCTTGCTGAAAGGAAGGAAAACACTCACTGGTGTGCTGGGTCAGAACTCTAGCTGATTGTTTCTGGAGGTCACAGGCTCGGTCCCACCCACCCTCACCCTACCCACCCCAAGTGCATCATTTCCTTTATACTAGAGGTTCTGACATCTCTTCCCCAAAAGGGCAAAGGACATACACCTGACATAACCTTAATGGCCCAGCACGCTGCATAGGGGGTAGATGCACACACACATACACACACACACACACACACACACACACTCTAACAAAAAAGAAGAAAAATAAGAAAAAACTAAACAGGAAGGGAGAGAGACATGTGGTGAGTGGTGCAATGCACTGGCTGTGGGGCAGCAGTTTTTCGGGAGATGTTCTGGAGGCTGCAATGCTTCTTTATTTGTAGGCCCCTCTTTGGTCTGAGAGAGGAGGTTGCCCATCTCCAGGCTGACCTGGCAAGGATTTGGGAAACCTCCTTCCCCACCCAGGGACCACCAGGGCCACTATCACTGTCTCAGAGGTTGCCAAGAAAGAGGAGCGATTGGATCACAGTGGGCTCAGTGAGGGTGAGTGTAGTGGATCAGAGGTCCATTCCTTCAGTTGTACTGCTCCACAATTCATGTGCCATTCTGGCAGAGCATGATTCCTTTATGGAGGCACCTGCAGTGGAGATCAAGGAGGATGCTTGGAACTTCCACAACGGAAACCCAGAGGAGGGTGGCACGAAACCTCACAGGGGAAAGAAACAACTCCTGGTGGGGGACTCAATAATTAGAAGTAGGTAGAACTGGGGGGAGGGGAGAGGGAGGAAAGGTGCCTGCTTAGCACCAAGGCTGGGAGGGACAGGATGCAAATCCTCAGGATCGCAGGAGCAGCGGCATGGGAGAGGGGGCGGACCATCATTTTCCACATAAAGAAAAAATGATCTGGCTGGGAATGGGATCAGAACAGTGCAGAAGAAGGTTGGGGAGAGGCCTTAGACAAGTAGCACACACGGTAACCTTCTCGGAGGAACTGCCTGTCTATGGCATGGGTGAGGCTAGGGTACTCTGCACCATGGGATTCAATGAATGATTGAAAAACTGGTGTGGAGCACAGGGTGTTGGCTTCATTGGGAACTGGGAGTCCACCTGGAGGGATTCAGATCTAAACTGGCATGATGGTCTGCATCTGACCAGGAGGGGGATCAGGACACTAGGTGATAGGTTTAAATGCTTCATTGGCAAGCAATTAATCATTTCATTTCATATATTCTTTGTTAACCGGGTAAGGACACTGGACCAAAGGTCTCTCTTCAGGCCTGACCTGGATTAAAATGCAAGAAACAAGAATCACAAAATACATACAATAACATAACTAGAACTGGTCTGTGCAGCTCAACATGTCCTTTGTCGGCAGAGCATTAATAGGTGCAAAATTGCAGTTTTTTTTTTAATAATGTGCTTACTATCAGTTTTCACTGTTAGCCTTCACACTTGCAATCTCTTTCATGCCATACATTTTTGGCTTGTTTTTAAACCTTCTAGCCCCACAAACAGCATGAGATCATGTGCTTTTTTAATCTTATTTTTTTTATTTCATTTACTGTATAAATCTGGGCATCTCCTTTTTTAGAAACAACTGTTTAAACCAATTTTTTCAGACAGTTCAGCCACAATAGCCACTTAGGGTTAAGTATTTCATTTTACCTGGACCTTCTTTGTTTCATCTCAGGTCTCTATTGTTTCTTGGCTCAACAAAATCCTGGAGAGAGGGGGCATCCATCCTAGAGAGGAATATAGACAACAATGATAAGTATGAGTTGGGACTGCAAGAACAAATCTACAATTTTTTTCCAATTGTTTAACCAGATGAGACACACTAAGCCGAAAGCTTGTTTACAGGTGCAACCTGTAAGGTAAGGTGTAACTATAGGCCACCATTAGAGAATGTGATTCCTTCAAGCTTAGATTAAAATACAAATTCGACACATAATCAAAATGTGGAAGGAGCGACCCAATAGCAACAGCTTTTCTGGCTTCAGCCATAAAACAGGATTTAAATTTGTAAAGCAAACCAAGTTTTTGATTAATGGGTTTAACAACAAACTGTTTCAGAAGGTAAAAGGTTAACCCCAGATTCAGAAGAACACCAAGATATCAGAACTGATAAAACAGTTCAATCAAAGTCCCTAAGCACAGATGACATGCCAAAAAGCATTGTTTTAGTGTTTTTTTTTTTATTTGACACCATAGAGTTATAAGTAAACCACGAACAGACTTCCCCAAAATCTTTTTCTAATGCAAGAGACAATTCAGATACTGACTTAGACTGGGAAAAATAATTAAATCATCTGCATACAAAATAGAATTACTGAAATAACATAATTGGGGTAACTGATTAATAAATAAGAGAAACAATAAGGGACCCAAAATGGTTCCCTGTAGGATGCTACTATTTATTCGGGACATGTTCAAGATGACAGTTCCAATATGCACAAATTGAGATGGATTTAACAGATAATCCCCAATCCATGAAACAGCAGCTTCGGAAAAAACAATGTTCTTCAATGTTGTTGGTTCGCAAGCACTCCATAAGTAGTTGGATAATCATTTATCTGTCTAGTCACTACTTTCTCAAGCATTTTGCTAAGGGGATTTAGAATATATATAGGTCTGAAATCATCTAGAATGACTGAGTTTGTTTTTTGGGAATAGGGACAACCCTTGCTTTTTTCCAGTCTGTGGGAAACTGACATGTAACTAAACATAAGTTAAATATATAAGATAGTGGATTAATGATAAATGGTGCAGCTAGCTTTAAAAAATTGGCCATCTAGCCCAGCCCCACAATCTGAAAACCTATCCAGAATAGTTTTCAAGAGTCTTACAATTTCAGATTGAGCAATTTCTTTAAACAAAAACCTAGGTCTATTTACTGGGGAGACAGGACATTCAGCACTGGCAATTCCAGACTGTGGCACATTAAACCAAAAACTAGACAGATCTGAGAACTTGCTGTTTAATAAGTTTACAATTTCTGTGGGATCAGTGATATCTACTTTATTAACAGTAACCTTTCGGATTTCAGTTTTAGCTTTAGGAGATAGCATGGTATTAATTGTATCCCAAAAGTTCTTGGGATTCAGCCAGCTAGATTCAAGCTGTTCCAAGAAGAAATCTTTTTTAGCTTTCCTCACCGTATATGATACCAAGTTTCTGAGTCTACGATAATGAGTCATAAACATAGTACATGGGTGACTTTTGAATTTTGTCCAAACTAGATTTCTTTCCTTAATTAATTTCCTAGTAACAGGTGAAAAAATAGCCATTTGGTGTTCCTCTATGTCTTAAGGTGCGAATAGAAAATAAGACATATTGAACTGGGAGAAGCCGCCTGCAGAAGTAATCTAATGCTGAATAAGCATATGGAATGCACCCTAAAAAGATCAATCTATGGAAGATAAATGAGCATGTAACTCTTCAAAGTTAACATTTATGAAAGAACGAGCTTGAGTCAAGCATGGAGAGGGCTTAGAATGTTTGAAATTCATTACACTGTATGTTGCCATATGGTCACTCATAAAATCCATCAACACACTACAGTCAGCCATTCTTTTAATATTATTTGTAAGAACTGAATCAAGTATTGAATGATTTAAGGACAGTGGATTTATACAGGTTGTCTCGTTAATGCACTGAACTAGTTCATATGAGTGAAGTAGGGATTCTAACCCTAGACTTTCCCTAGATAACCAATTTAGGTTTATAGCCCTACAATAACTGCATCATGTCTCTTAACATATGGTGGAGCAACCGCAAGATGATTATTTAAGCCTTCCAGACAACACTGGGTTTTTTCTTTGATAAGCAGCCCACAGTATGATGTTTCTTACCTCGCAAAACAAACTGTAAAAGTAGCCAATCAGTAACACACTCCTCACTACAATTTGACCCAAGGATATTAACTTGCAAGTGCTCTCTATAATAAACCAGCACCTCTTTATGTTGCTTGTGCACATGTGCAAGAAACATGTTGTGGCAGCTTGCTGCAGAAGTAGGTTGCGGAGGTGCGGCACTGTTGTGGCCAATGCCTCCACTGCCTTTGGAAGCTTGGCCAATGCTCCCCAATGGGGTGGCACTCTGCTACTGACACTAGTTCAGCCAGCATGCCACCACCTTGAAACATTTTAGCCACTGCAGTCAGGGGCCGCCTCGTCATTGCAGTGTGATCCGCTGCAATGAGGGAGTGACCCCTCATTGCAGGGCTTGCTGACGGGGCGCCCAATCCTTGTCAGCTTCAGTCCCTCCTTCCTCTTGCTGATGGGGGTGCCCACTCCCTGTCAGCATAAGTTTGCCCCCCCACTTTTGTTCTGTGCCGAGGGGGTGCCCAGTCCCCCTCAGCTCTTGTGCCTCCCCTTCAGTAAGTGCTGAAGAGGGTGCCCAATCCCCTGTCGGATACAGATTCCACCCAAAACACTCACATGGCACACTGGGAGCCCACTCCAGCTTGCTAAATGCCCCTGAAAAGGAAAAAACGTCCCTCAATACTTTTTTTTTTTTTAACTTGTTAAAAAAGAAAACAATCCCTCATGGTCTTCCTGTCCTCTCCCCAACCTGCGCCCCCACCCTCTGCATGCCCTGCCTCCCCACACCCCCACCTCACCCCATACTTACCTCCGGAGCCCGGCGCGATGATCTTCGTGGACTATGAACACGTCTGCACTCTTCAAAGCCGACCGTGAACTGAGGAAATGCCAGTAAGCTGTATAATGGCATAAATAGGGTTTTTTTCAATTTTGGTGCTTGCCTCAGGTATTTTGGGGAATTTTGGCACCACATTTTCAACATGGGATTATTGGGACACCTCATCGTGAATTCAGCCACTGTTATGGTGTTATTCAGTCCCAAAAGGTGATTTTGCAGTCACTGGGCGGAATCACCTTTCAGGACCGATTAACAAAACAACAGTGCCAGTATTCACGAGGTGGGCTCTCAACAAGCCTATGTTGCAAATTTGGTGGGAAAAATCAAAAAAATGACTGTTTTACGAGTGTGAGTTGCACAGTTGCTACACACACTCGTAACTTCACGAATTTGCAATATTTTCTCTCCAGATTTTCAAGATTGGCATTTTTCCACACCTTCTTATGAACAGTACAGCTGTCATTTTTCACATCAGGGCTGAAATGTGTTTTTGCACTTGCAGAGCAGAATAGCGTGGTCACTGTGGGAAATCAGTGTTCAGGACACATTAAGAAAATCACAGTGACACTATTCATGAACAGAGGTCCTAAAATGCCTATGTTGAAAATTTTGTGATGAAAGCCCATAAAATGACTCTGTTATGAGCCTGTGTTTCGCAGTTTCCACGCACCCTTGTAACTTCGCAAATTAGTCATATTTTCAAGCCAGATTTTCAACACTGGCGTTGTTTTCACACCTCCTTATGAACAGTGCAGCTGTCATGTTTCACATCCTGGCTGAAATTAGTTTTTGTGATTCCAGCACAGTTGCTTTGGGAAATCAGTGTTTGGGACACATTAAGAGCGAGTAAGGGAGGGGGAGTGAGCAACCTCAACGGAGCTCTGTCAGGACTGTTGCAGATTTCTTTGTGGGCAGAAAAAGGCATCAATGCAGGCAGGGGCCCAGTACAAAAGGGCAGCCTGCAGTGCTGGAAGAAATGGAATGAGTGTGTGAGATAGGGGGAGTGAGTGAGCTCAGCGGAGCTCTGTCAGGACTGCTGCAGATTTCTTTGTGGGCAGAAGAAAACGCCAATGGAGGCAGGATCCCAGTACAAAAGGGCAGCCTTCAGTGCCAGCAGAAACAGAATGAGCACTGGAGATCTGTCAGGACAGCTGTGAACATCTTTGTGGGCAGCAAAAGGTGCCAACACAGGCAGGAGCTCAGTACAAAAGGGCAGCCTGCAGCTCTGGGAGAAACAGAACAAGCGAGGGAGAGAGGGGGAATCAGCAAGCTCAATGGAACTCTGTCGAGACTGCTGCAGATTTCTTTGTGGGAAAAAAATGTGCCAGTGCAGGCAGGAGCCCAGTACAAAAGGGCAGTCTGCAGCTCCAGGAGAAACAGAACGAGTGAGTGAGAGACGGGGAGTGAGTGAGCTTAATGGAGCTCTGTCGGGACTGCTGCAGATTTCTTTGTGGGCAGAAAAAGGTGCCAATGCAAGCAGAAGCCCAGTACAAAAGGGCAGCCTGCAGCATTGGGAGAAATAGAACGAGCGAGTGAGAGAGGGGGAGTGCGCTAGCTCAATGGAGCTCTGCCAGGACTTTAGAGTTGCACACTCTCCGACCCAGGGTCCTCTGTGGTTTTATATTACAGCAGGGTCTCTGGTGTGGACACAAAACAATGACTGGATACTTTTAGGATTGTTGTAATAATACAGATTTAGTTGTTCTGTTCATTTCTCTGACTGAGCTAAGTACTGATCTATGCTGTTATGATTGCTGCAATAATACACTGGATGTCTTGGGGGTGGGTTAGTTCCTAGGCATGGTACTTTCACTTCCAAATACCTAAACAGCACATATAAGCAAACAACATTTGGCATTGACAAATGCTTGTTTCCTTCCCTTCTGATCAGCATGAACCAGTTTACATCTAAAGATGTTGCATGCCTTATTGGGCACCAAAGGCTTTAACCAAGCCTCCGAGAGTGCTACAGTATCAGGATTCTAACAATCAATTAACTATACAATTTCAGCAGTCTTAGGAACCAAACTATAAACATTCAGATGAATAATTTTAAAACCTTGGCTATTTGCAAGAGTAGAGGTTGGAGACATGCCCTGAGAACTGACTACATTATTAAGAACTACTGGCCCAGTTTTCATTTTAATGTCGCCTGCTCGAAGCAACAAGAGGGTCGTTTCAATACATGACCAAGCTTATGCACAGAAGACTGACTACAATGCATCGAGTAGTGACACCCCCAGTATTCACATAGTCTGACTTCCTGTCTATTGTGGAGCAATAGCTGCAAAGGTTCAAACCTCGAGACGGTACTCACTATAGAGTTAGAAATAGCATAATCCCCAGGGGCAAACTGTTTCCCCACCCATCCAGTATCTTTAATTAATACCAGGCTATCACAACATATCAACCCACCCACTAACAGGCAAGCCCATACAATACAGACTCCAGAACTTCACATCATAATCCTTAGGTATTCACCTTAGTAAAATGTTAGCTTAGAGGTAAACAATAATATCCCACACACTCTCACTGCCTCCCACGGCCTCCCACTGACTCTCTTGCACTTTGCTGCACTTAGCTGCATGGGCCACTGCTGAAAGACACCACCACATATAAGCAGCATGCATGCATGTTTAAGCTCCAAAGCTCCACTCCACTGGGCTGCCATCACCAATCAGGGGGACGGGGATGACCAAACACAAGCGGCAAAGCAGAGACAATGTACAGTTGCTGTAGCAACTGAAAGGCCATTTAGCCAGTAATAGCACTCAGCTGTAACAAGGAGCCCAGTTAATTTGCCAGCAATGCAACAAGTTCTGTAAGAGCCCATTAAAAAAACAGGCAGCACTTTAAAAAAAAAAAATCAGCAGTCAAATAAAACAATTCACAACAGCAGTGGTAAGTGTTCTACTCTCGGCACAGTTATATAGGCATAGGGCACTCAATTAGGAGATTGCGGCAAAGTAACAGTGTGATTCCACAATCAGCAAAGTCACATAGGCATTCAGCACTCAATTAGGAGGGTGCGGCAAATTAACAGCACAGTTCAGCACCAGATACTCTTTGCAAATGGTAGCACACACAGTTACACTTTTACAACTGAAAAAGCAGTTCAGCAACTCATGACCAATACATCCTGCTCCAGATGGATCTTCAGTGGTTTACAGCTCCCATTAAATGAAGGTCAGAAAGTGCATTACAAATACTGGACTTCAACAGATGGCAAAGTGTAGCATGTCAGGATCATTGGGGTCTGCTACAATCCCACTGACTCCCTTGCACTTTGCCGCACTTAGCCACATGGGCCATCACTTTAAACTAGCCAGGAGGGAACTGAAAAGAAGCATGAAATCCAGCCCCAAAAATAGGGTAGTTAGTGAGGTAAACACTAAGGTAGAGAAGTTGATTGGGAGCAGGACAGGGGTCAATGGAGAAAAAGGCAAAGACGGGGTAAGGCTATCAAAAAAATGGAGGGTGATGAATACCAATGCATGTAGTCTGGGTAACAAGCTCCCTGAACTTGTGGCCTTGATGGAAGAGGGACATCTGGATATCGTGGCAGTCACAGAAATATGGTACACAGAGAACCATGACTGGGATGTCAACATATCAGGGTACACAATCTACAGGAGGGACAGAGAGGGTAAAAGAGGAGAAGGAGTAGCTCTCTGCATAAGGGAAGGGATCAAAGCAATGGAACTAAAGGATAAACAGGGATTAGAGGAGGCACTGTAGGTCACCCTGGAGACAGGAAATGGCACCACAGTCCATACTGGAGTTGTGTAAAGACCCTCATCTCAGGGGGACAAAATGGACAAGGAAATGATAAAAGGCATCCTTAAAATGGCAGAAAAGGGGGAGATATTGTTGATGGAGGACCTGAATATCCCAGATGTTAACTGGAGTACCTTTGCTGCAGCCACGTCTGAGAGCAGAGTAATTCTCGATGCTCTACAGGGGGCATGCCTCAGACAGCTAGTGTTGGAACCCACTCAGGAAGGAGCAATTTTAGACCTTGTGCTCTCAAATGGGGATGGAGAGAGGATCTCTGATTTAGAAGTGGGTAGCCATCTGGGAACAAGCAACCACCAAACAGAGTGGTTCATGATAAACACAGTCATAGAGTCAAGTCACAGAAAGGTGTGGGTATTGGACTTTAGGAAGGCTGACTTTGGAAAAATGGGGAAGTGCCTCAGAAAAGCACTAGCAAATAGGCAAGAATATCGGGTGGAGGAACAATGGGGAAAAAGCAAAGTTGCCATCACAGAGGCAACAAGCCTTTTTGTGAAGCAAATAAACAAAACGAAAGAAAAAAAACACTATGGTTCTCAAAAGTTGTGACGGGGAAGGTTAGGGAGAAAAAGATAGCAATTAGGAAGTATAAAAAAACCACAGAAGGAGCGGGACAGAGAACTGTAGCAGTTAAAGCAGAAGGAAGTGGAGAAGGCAGCCAGAACAGCAAAGGCCCAAACTGAGAAAAAGATAGCCAACTCAGTTAGGAAGGGGGATAAAACCTTTTATAGGTACATTAGGAGTGAAGAAAGACCAGGGGAGGGATAGTGAAGCTAAATAAAGAGAAGGGGGGTGGGCAGAGGGTGACAGTGACAAAGCAGAGATACTGAACGGATACTTCTGCTCAGTATTCACAAAAGAAGAGGAGGGGGAGGTACCTAAACCAAATAATAGAAGCACACTGGATGGAAGGGGTCCATATTTGAAAAAACTCCAAAAACTGAAGGTGGACAAAGCAATGGGGCCTGACGGGATTCACCCCAGAATTCTTAAAGAACTAAGGGGAGAACTAGTGGCACCACTGACTACCCTTTTTAAGAAATCATGGGAGGATTGTGTGGTACCTGAGGACTGGAGGAGGCAGATGTGATTCCTCTTCACAAATGTGGGAGCAAGGCAGAGGCAGAAAACTACAGACCTGTTAGTTTGACCTCAGTGGTAGGGAAAATGATGGAATCACTTCTGAAAGAAAGAGTTGTTGAGTACTTAGAGGCCAGCAAAGCACAGGACCCAAGGCAGCATGGATTCACAGCGAAAAAAGTCATGTCAGATGAATCTAATAGATTTCTTTGACTGGGTGACTAAAGTAGTAGACCAGGGAGGGGCTATGGATGTGGCCTACCTAGACTTTAACAAGGCACTTGACACAGTCCCACACAAAAGATTAATAAACAAGTTAGCCAGCCTTGGAGTGGGTACCAGGGTGGTAACCTGGGTAAAAAATGGCTAGACAACAGGACGCAGAGGGTAATAGTACACAGAATCCACTCTGAAGAAAGGGGATTTACTAGCGTGGTACTGCAAGGTTCAGTACTGGAACTGGTCCTCTTTAATGTCTTTATAGTTGACACTGTGGAGGGACTGGAAGGAAAAGTATGCCTCTTTGCAGATGACAAAAAGATCTGCAACAGGGTTGATACACAAGGCGGGTGGAAAGGATGAGAAGGGATGAGAAGGGACTTGGCAAGGTTGGAGGAATGGTCAAATCTATGGCAGCTTAGATTCAATGTAAAGAAGTGCAATGTAATGCACTTGGGAAACAAAAACCCAAGGGAAGAGTGCACAATGGGGAGAAAGATATTAATGACAACAAAAATGGAAAGGGACTAGGGGGCAGTGATATCAGATGACCTAAAGGTAGGCAAGCAATGTGGGAAGGCAGTAAGGAGGGCTGGGGGATATTGGGATGCATAGGGAGAGGCATCACCAGTAGAAAACAGGAAGTTGTTATCCCTCTGTACAGACAATTGGTGAGACCCCATGTGTAGTACTGTGTGCAGTTCTGGAGACCCCATCTCTGCAAGGACATAGACGGGATGGAGGCAGTCCAGAGGAGGGCAACTAAAATGGTGCAGGGCCTGCACCCAAAACCATGCAAAGAGAGACTAAAAGAGCTTAATATGTATACCCTCAAGGAAAGGAGGGAGAGGGGGGACATGATAGAAATGTTCAAGTACCTCAAGGCAATCAACAATGTCCAAGAGGGTAGCATCTTTCAGAAAAAGAGATGTACAAGAACAAGGAGGCACAATCTGAAGATACGGGAGGATGACTCAGGGGCAACGTGAAGAAATTTTTTTTCACAGAGAGGGTGGTGGACTTAAGGAGCGGCCTTCCTGAGGAGGTTGTGGGTTCAAAAACAGTGGGGGAACTTAAGAATGCATGGGACAGACATAAAGCAATTCTAGTGGCATGTAGGGGGAAGTAGGCTGTTGGTAAAACTAGGATCTGCAGCTTATCCAATATGTTGGGAAATGGTCTGACTGGGTGGGCCAGCAGTCTTTATCCGCTACCAAAATCTATGTTTCCAGGTAAGGATAACTCAGATTTTTCTATACATCAACTGTCTGTTAACCTGCTTTATTTTCTTTTTCTAAGTAAAAGTGTAACCCTTTTGTCTTTCTGTAAATATACTATTTTCGTAAATAGTTTACATAGAAACATAGAAGTTGACAGCAGATAAGGACCTCAAGGCCCATCCAGTCTGCCCATTTTTTTCTACCCTATGAATGTGCCATAGGCCTTTACTCTGTCAATGACATGTTTATGCATACTCATCTGTATTGCTCCCTTATGCCTATCTCAAGCCTATTTGAAGCCCTGTACTATATTCATATCCACCACTTTCTGATGTAGGCCATTCTTTGCATCCACCACCCTTTCTATGAAAAAGAACTTCCTCACATTACCCCTTAATCGGCCTCCCTCAAATCTCATGCTGTGTCCTCTTGTCCTGCTAATTTTCTTATATTGAAACACGTTAGACTCTTTCACCTTGTTAATACCCTTAAGATATTTGAATGCTTCGATCATATCACCTCTCTCCCTCCTTTGCTCTAGGGTATACATATTGAGCTCCGTTAATCTGTACTCATATGTTTTCTGAAGAAGACCCTGCACCATTTTGGTTGCCTTTCTCTGGACTGCCTCCATTTTTTTAATTTCCTTGTGGAGGTGAGGCCTCCAGCACTACATGCAGTACTCCACACCAGGCCTAACTAGTGTCTTGTAAAGAGGGATTATTACCTCCCTCTTACAACTTGCGATACCCCTACTAATACACCCCAGCATCTCTCTAGCCTTACCAACTGCCTTAATGGTGCTTGAATGATATCTGGTCATCTGTGATGATGGTGCCCAAGTCTCTTTCTTCCCCTGTGATTGCCAGCAACTCCCCTCCCAACCTATAGGTGGCTTCAGGGTTTCTCTTCCCTATGTGCATGAGTTTGCACTTCTTTGCATTAAACTCCAGTTGCCACTCTTCAGGCCTTTTTGCCAGTTTTTCCAGATCTCTTCTCATTCTGCCCACCCCATCTGGATCATCTACTCTGTTGCAGATCTTAGTGTCATCTGCAAACAGGAAAATCTTACCCCTCAATCCATCTGCAGTGTCACTGATGAAGATATTGAAGAGGATTGGCCCTAGGACTGATCCCTGAGGTACCCTACTTGTGACTTGCATCTCTTCTGACTGCATACCATTTACCACCACTCTCTGTTTTCTGCCCACCAACCAGTTTGCCACCTAGTTGACCAACATCTGATCCACCCTGAGCCTACCCAGCTAATTAATCAATCTTCTATGTGGAACAGTATCAAAAGCTTTACTGAAATCAAGGTAGGTGACATCAACTGCACCCTCTTGGTCCACCACTCTAGTTACCCAGTCAAAGAAATCTATGAGATTAGTTTGACAGGACCTTCCTGTTGTAAACCCATGCTGTCTTGGATCCTGTGCTCTTATGGATACCAGGTGTTGAACTATCCTTTCCTTAAGGAGTGCTTTCATAATCTTGCCCACTACTGAGTTAAGACTGAATGGTCTGTTGTACCCTGTCTCCTCCCTGCTACCACTCTTGTGGAGCAAGATCACATGAGTCCTTCTCCAGTTTTCTGGGACCTCTCCTGTGCTCAGAGACCAGTAAACAGTTCCGCTAGTGGCTCTGCTAATTCCACCCTTAGCTCCTTTAGTACCCTGGGATGTATGCCATCAGGTCCCATTGCCTTGTCCACCCTGAGCTTAGTGAGCTCTTGTAGGACCCTTTATTTTATGAAGGGACTTGTGCACACCTCCTTCCCCACTGTGTCCATGGTGCTGAGCTGTGGACCCTGCTCTACCTTTTCCTCAGTACACTCCAAGAAATGAAGTGTTACTTTTTTTACACTGTGAATGTGTAAATCACTGTTTAACACAGAGCGTGTAACATTAACTTACAGTTGTGTCGTATTTATGAAAACAGTGATTTACACAATTACAGTGTAAAAAAATGACACTTCGTAAGTGTTATTTTTTACACTTTAAGTGTGTAAATAACAGTTTAACACAGTGTGTGTAATATTAACTCATAAATGTGTTAACAAAATAACACTTAATTTAGTTGATCAACTGTACCCAGAAATAATATTGTGCTGTATTACGGTAATGAATTAAAATGTTTTTGCAAGCAATATTGTTATTTTTATTTTATTGTTCAGCTTTAAAGTGATTTTGTGAACTTTGCCATAGAAAATGGGATTAATAACCTGTAGGAGTTGTGATTCAATCTGCTACCATTCAAACTGCCAAAAAGAGCTGTTTTCCATTAAATAAATGATTTTATTTTTGTGCTCTGCTTCATTTGCATAGCCCGCCCCTTTTTTTTCTCAGTGCTGCAACCACCATGCATGACATCTTGCAAGGGAAACAAAGTTTATAATCACTGTTTTGAAACAGAGACCTGTGTTGGTCAGTCTTGATATTGTAGACATTTACACTACCGACATAGGAGACTACATCTCTCAGTATAGAAATCTTGTCAGCTAGATACTATATGCACAATGTCTTGTTTGGAAAATAAACATATGAAAGCTTTTATTGTTGAAGCCACTACAGAGATTTGAGACTGCACCTTACAGTAAGGGAAATGGAAAACAATGTCTGATTGTACCCACAATTCCTTGCTATGGATATCTACATATTAGGTGTAGTCACCACCACCAAAATAAGTGACTACGCCTTAGAGTAACTAGCATTTTTATCAACATGATAATTTACCCAGAATTCCTTGGTGCTGTATGTAAAACATTGACAGTTCCCTTGCATGACATCATTCTGGGGGTGTGACTGCACACAGAAAACTGGAGAACACAGTGCTGATAAAACATAAATAAAAATGTCAATACATTTTTTTTTTATAAAACAAATTGCAGCTTCAGCACCTGAAGCATTTGTGGCAATGAGATACTATGTGAAAAAGGCATCTGTAAAAGATCACAAAATCACTTTAACAATGTTTTTATACATGTTAAAATGCATACTTTTTTAGAGTTGAACCAGTGTAAATTCCTTCATGTCAATTTGCATATACTTCCCATGATGCTTTGCTTAATTTGGTGTTTGCAATTGTGTTTTTCTTTCAAATTTGGCTGCATGGTCAATACCTTTCCAAGGTAACCTTTGTCCCAGACAATTTGCTCTGGGGTTCTTTTGTAGCTATTTTATTCTCTACTATGGGCTCCCCATAACATTAAAAAGTAAGACCCTCATAGTATACCTGGGGCTCCCAAGCACTAGGTCCTGATGCAAATACAGCACTTTGATGAGCTCTAACAAGGGCATGTTACCTGTGTAGGTTTGTTGTGCATTTGGCTTTGTTGGTTATATGATGAGGCCTGTAAACACTCAAGTTAAAACTCATTCACAATGATTTGTGAGATTTTTTGATTAGCAATGATATTTTCCATTCAATGCAAGATTACAATACTTAAGAATTCAACACACGTATGTGTTGAAATAACAACAATCAATATGGACATTACAACACATAAATGTGTTAAAAATTTAACACACTTATGTGTTGAAATAACGCATTCAGTATGGACATTGTAACACATAAATGTGTTAAAAATTCAGCACACCAGTGTTAGTAAAAACTATACATTTGTGTGTTGTACAATTTACACACCACTGTGTTAAATTTATTTAACACATTGCATGTGTTAAATTTAACACACACTGTGTTTTCCCTAACAGCACTAACTGCTGTGTTAAAAATTAACTAATTTATAGTCAATTTTAACACTTCCTTTCTAAGAGTGTAGATACTAAGCAGATGTATCTATTTAGGATAGATGCTTTTCCCTTGGTCCTCCTCCACACACACTCCCTTATCCCCTTTGATCTTAGCATACCCCTTCTGGGCTTTCTCCTTCCACTAATGTGCATGTAGAAAGTCTGGTCCCCTTCTTTTACTATTTGTGCTAGTGCTTCCTCTGTTTGGGCCTGTGCCTGTCTTACTGCCTTCGCTGCTTCCATTAAGGGAGTTTGGTATGCCTCCCTATCTTCATCCTGCTGCCTTCCCTTATATTTCCTGAAGGCCAACATTTTGGCTCTGACCTTTTCTGCTACTGTTTTTGAGAACCAAAGTGGTTTCCACCTTCTTTTGCCTTTACTTTTCTCCCAAACACAATGGGATGTTGCTTCAAGTATTGCATCCTTAATGCTTGCCCACTGTGCCTGTATCCCTCACCTGTATTTCTTCTTGCCAGGCCTAGCTTAACTTTTCTGGCCATCTTATCAAAGTCAGCTCCTCTGAAGTCCCATATTTTTGCTTTGAAATGGGATGATTTAGTTCTAGTGGCCAAATTGAACCATACCATGTGATGGTAACTGTCCCCCAGGTGACATTCTACCTGGAGATCGGTGATCCTTTCTGAGTTAGTCAGTACTAGGTCCAGGATTGCCCTGTCTCTTGTGGGTTGTTGTACCAATTGTTTGAGGCCCTAATCCACTATGTGTTTAGTTCTGGCTGATGCTCTGGATGGCATTGACCAATCCACATCAGGCATGTTGAAGTCTCCCATTAGCAGAACCTCCCCTTTAGCTGTTATGTTTTGTATATCTTTTAATAGTAATGTGTCTATGTCCTCCCTCTGGTCTGTAGGTCTGTAGACCATCCCAGTTCATATGATTGTCCCATTTCCTGTTTCCAAGGTGACCCACAGTTCTTTTGGCTCCTTATGTGTATTCTGAATTTCTGTAGCTTTGATATTTTCATTGACATAAAGGGCCACTCCCCCCTCCCCTTTTTTCACCTTGGTCTCTTTTGAACAGTACATAGCTGGGTACTGCAGGCTCCCAAGTGTGGTTACTGGTGAACCATGTCTTGCTTATGGCTACTATGTCCAGTTTAGCCTCTGTCATTGTTGCCTCTAGGTCTGGGATTTTGTTTCCCAGACTGCAGGCATTTGTGTACATGATTTTCCATTTGCCAGATTTTGATGCATTAGTTGCTTTTAGCAAAGCCCCTGTTCTGAATAGAACTAGTGACAGCCTGTTTATTGAAAGATAATTTTATTATCTCTGCTGGAGTCTGTTTGCAGTCCATCTTCGAAGAGCATTTTACCAATAATTATCATATTGAAGTTTCTGACCTTGAGCCGAGGTCAAAAGACAGGTTTCCTGGTTCCTGATAGAAAAATCAGGTGGTGGCATAGATTTGGAAATCCATGACCAAAACTGTCTTGTAAGCTTGGAGGCCCAAGGGGCAGATTTAGTCACAATTTGTAACAGTGGTGTGGAATCATTGTCACAACTGGTGGCAGAGGTAGGATCAGAGCACAGATTTAAAGCCAGTATTTGTGCATAGCATGCTTTCCTGTGAGTCAGGAACTCTGGGAGAGAGGAAAAAGCCATACCTAGCACAAGAAGTGCAGAGTGCTAGTAGAAATATACCTTAACAGTCACGAAACAGGATATATAAAAGGTTGCATTGTTTACTACTGTTTTATTTATTTCTAGACAGCTTAGTGCAGCATAGATAGAAAAGATGATGATATCCTTCTACATCTGGTGGAGCCAGTCAAGTCTCTTAGGGAGGCTCTAGGGCTGATTGAGAGGTTTGGGTCCTTTTCTGGATACAAGCTGAATGTTTCCAAATCCGAAATTTTCCTCTTAACCCTTATGCTTTTAAGGGTGAATTCTCTTCCTTTGGTATGAAGTGGGCCCCAAAGTACATTAAATATTTAGGGATTTTTTTCTCTACAGATCCCTCTCTCTTGAAGGAACTAAACCTAGGTCGGCTTAAGGACTCGGTTGTGCAGGATCTTCAACGCTGGTCAGCTCTTCCCATTTCACTTTGGGGTCGAATTAATGTGATTAAGATGAATATCCTCCCTAGAGTGTTCTACCCATTGAATCTGGTTAATCTCAAGCTGCCGGTCTCCTATTTTCAGCAGTTCCACACATTATTCTCTCAATTTATTTGGTCCAAGAAAGCAGTCAGGCATTCTTATGGTAAACTATCTCTCTCTAAGGATCGAGGAGGGTCTCAGACTGCCCAACCTTCTCCTGTACTACTGGGCCATGCCCATTTTTCAAGGTAGGTGAGTGGTTTTCGGCCGAACCGGAGGCGTCCTACCCTATCTGGCTTCAGTTAGAGCGTGCTTCCCTTGCCACAATCAAGTTTGATAAGCATGCTCTTTTTACTTATCTCCAAAGTTGTTAGTCAAATGGATCCCAGATAGAGTTATTAGGACTGCTATTGAGGTTCTTGACAATGTTTGAGGTATTTTCAGGTTTCTCCAGTCGGATTTAGGGCTGATGTTGCTAATCCTACTATCAATTTAGGTGTGTCATGGATTAGTCCTGAATGGCTGCCGCCAAATCAATGGGCCAGTCTGGGGAACTTCTTTAGTGATAATTCCTTCTCTCCTCGGGTGATATTCTCAGGAAGTTCCATATCGCAACCGATCCATTTCAAGGTTTATCAACTGAGACACTTAATCAATGAGAGATTGGAGCTTCCCTTGGAAGACCGTGGTTGCCCCTTTCCTTTCTGAAGTGGCTAGGCTTGCTTCCCAGTCCCATTCGGTCTCTTCGATATACTCTTTTCTTTTGGACTATAACTCACCTGGTGGGGTGGCCAGGTCGGATATCTGGAACCATCTCTTGCCTGGTATTACTTGTGACTGGTCTGGAATCTGGAAGGATCTTCATAGATACCATACCCAGGACAGGTACAGGTTAACTCAGTATTACATTGTTAATAATCTCTACTACACCCCAGCCAAGTTATTTCAATTTGGGAGGGTCTCCCATTCCAGCTGTTTCAGGTGCTTACAGAGGACAGTGATATTGTCCATGTATTCTGGGACTGTCCCAAAGTGGCCCGTTGTGGTCCCAGATTAAGAGCTACCTCGATCCTCTATTAGGTCTGTCTGGCTTTTTCAGTCCTGAGGTGTGTGTCCTTGGGGATTTTTCACGGGTTGACAGTGTCGGTAGATATCACATGGCCTTGGTGGCTATGGCTGTTAAGAAAATGGTGTTAAGACACTGGACCGATCAACTGGCCCTAACACTTGCTGACTGGTTAACTGAATTATTATCATATCTCCAATCTGAAAAGCTTTTGGCAGGTCTTAGAGGACAGTTGGATCCGTTCCTGGAGAGATAGAGTAAGTTACAGGCCCTTTGTTTAAAATAAATTGGTTTCTTTTATTGTAATCCAAATCCCTATGTCCACACACAGCTATGTCCCCATTCTCATTGTTAACCTACTATAACCAGGTTTTCTCTGATTTTCCTGAAGTACCTATACCTTAAGTTTGTTAAGTGACTATTCTCTGAATTATTGTCAATAGATTTCCCATGTTATTACTGTATCAGTTCCTGGGGGTGCACCCTGGGTGGGTAGGGTCTGGGTCGATGGTGGGTGTGGGAGGTGTTATGGTTTATGCTGTTATGTATTTCATATGGGTTCCTTGGGGTGGCTGGGTAGATACCTTTGGTATATTTCTGTATATGTTTGGGATTTATCTTTTAGGTGGTTGGGGGGGGTTGCTTTATGTTTTTTGGCTGTTTTTTGCATGTTTATGTCCTGAAATGTTCTTCTGGGTATGTTTGGACATTGTGTTTTCTCACCTTTAAAAACAATAAAATTTAAATTTCAAAAAAAAAATAGATAGAAAAGATAAGCTCCTCAACCTATGGAAAATTTAATGTGCAGCAGTTTCATGAGCTGTGTGCAGACAGAGGGATTGTCTATGAGGGCCTGACAAAGAATGAACTCATGGAAGCCCTGTCAGTGCATGACCAAATGCAACAGGAGTAGATGCTGCGGGAGGTGCATAACAAAACACCTGTCCGTAATGGGTCTCTGAGGAAAATGACTAAGGTAGCGAGACTGTGACCATAGCGGCTGGGTCAGAGGGGCACCTTGAGCCACAAGCTGTTGAAGCAGTACAGCCCAAACCTGAGTTGAGAGGTGGTGCAGCAGGGGCTCAAACTCAGAGATCCTGAAGATAGACCTTGTGCAAAAGGAGGAGGAGGCTGACCTGCAGAGGGAAGGCTGGATGCTGAGGAAAGAGAGAGGGCTCAGCTGCGTCAAATCCTGATGCAGGTGAAGAGAGTAAGGTGGGAGACAGAGGAAAGAGAGAACTCTCGCCAACATGAAATCCTGATGCAGGTGGAAAGAGAGAAGGAATGATTTGAAAGAGAGAAAGAATGAGCAGAATGAGAGAAAGAATGACAGCACGAGATCGAGACGGTGAAACTGCACCAGCAAACACCACTGCAAACCGTAAGCAATGGTGAAGGGGGTCCAACCCACAAAGCCACAATTAATTTAAAAATGTTCCCACAATACTGGGAGGGGGATGATTTTGATTTATTTATAAAATCATTTGAGAGAGAATTTGTACAGTATAAAATTGTACAGGGCTCTGTGGATGACCCACCTGACACCACTGTTTACTGGCCGTGCTTTGCATGCATTCACTAGAATGGATGACAATGACTCTATGGACTATGATAAAGTAAAAAGGGTATTACTGAAGTGTTTTGAACTGACTCCTGAGGCTTATAGGTGAAATTTCATTGAATTAAGAAGAGTCCCAGGAGAATGCTATGTAGAATTGCATGTCCAGATGTGTGCATATCTAGACCACTGCATGGATGGGGCTAAAGCTAGGACTGTAGAGCAAATAAAAGATTTGATTGTAAGGGAATGATTTCTTAAAATTGTACCTGATGACCTGCGTATATGCCTACTGGACTAGGCATGCAACTCCATGAAGGAAGCAGCAGAAAGTGTTGATTTGTATGTGGCCAGTAGACCACACCTGCAGCATTAAGAACAATGGAGGTGGGGCAGCACATGGTTTTAAGGAAACCCAGGGAGGGCAGCCTAAAGAAAACCAGCCTCCACTTGAACCAAAATCAGAACCCACTGGTTCTAAGAGGAACAAGATGCCGGGGCCAAAAAAATGCTGGATTTGCCAGAAAGTGGGGCATGTGTCCTAGGAAGACCAAGAAAAAGCATCAGTACTGAATAAATACTTCTGTTCAGTATTCACTGAAGAGGGGGAGGGACACTGACTTTAGGCATCAGAAACAAAGGGGAAGGGAGGTGAACATCAGTCCATTTAGAGAAGAGAGAGAGTCCTTGAGAAACTCACAAAACTGAGGGTGGACAAAGCAATGGGACCAGATGCCCTAGGATATTAAAGAAACTACTGGTTGTGCTAGCAGCACTGCTGGCAGCCCTGTTTAGTGGGTTGCTCAATATGGGAGTGGTTCCAGAGGAGTAGTGGAGGCACATGTAGTCCCTCTTCACAAGAGTGGAAGCAGGGAGGAAGTAGGAAACTATAAGCCGGTCAGTCTCATCTCTGTATTTGGCAAGATTATGGAGATGCTGCTTAAGGAAAGGATTGTGGAACACTTGGAATCCATCAGAGCACAGGATCTGAAGCAGCATGAATTCACAGCAGGAAGGTCTTGTTAAAGAAATCTGATATACTTTTTTTGACTGGGAGACGATGGAGGTGGATCAGGGGGGAATGGTAGATGTCATCTACCTCGATTTCAGCAAGGCCTTTGACACTGTTCCTCATAAAAAACTGGTTAACAAGTTGGGTAGCCTAGGTGTGGGCCACAAGGTGGGGGAACTGGGTTAGAAACTGGTTGAGGGATAGAAAGCAGAGGGTGGTGGTAAATGGGATCCAATCTGAGGAAAGGGGGGTGACCAGTGGGGTGCCTCAAGAATCAGTCCTAGGGACAGTTCTTTTTAATGTTTTCATTAGTGACATTGCTGAAGGGCTGGAAGGGAAGGTTTACTAATTTGCAGATGATACCAAGATCTGCAACAGGGTAGCCACTCCAGATGGGATCGAGAGAACGATGAGGGACCTAGGCAAGCTGGAAGAATGGTCCAAAGTGAGGCAACTAAAATTTAAAGATAAGAAGTGAAAAATCATGCACCTGATGCACAGTGAAGAGTTACAGGATGGGGGGGGTGCTGACGGTTGCCAGGGAAGAAAGAAATTTACAGATAATCATCTCAGATGAACTGAAGGTGGCCAAACAGTGTACAAAGGCTGTGGGGAGGGCCAGTGGCATGATGGGGTGCATGGGAAGTGGTATCACTAGCAGAAGGAGGGAGGTGCTGATGCCACTGTACAAAACACTGGTGAGACCTCATCTGGAGTATGGTGTGTAGTTTTGGAGGCTGCATCTTTGTAAGGAAATAGGATGGAGGCGGTTCTGAGAAGGGTGACTAAGATGGTGCAGGGCTTGCACCAGAAGACATATGAGGAGAGATTAAAAGTCCTTAATATGTATACACTGAAAGACAGGTGGAAACAGGGAGATATGATAGAAATCTTCAAGTATCTTAAGGGCATAAACAAAGTGCAAGTGGATGACATCTTACAGTATAAAGGATGTACAAGGATGAGGGGGCATGATATGAGATTGGAGGGGGGCAGGATAAAGGGGAATGTGAGGAAGCTTTTCTTCACAGAAAGGGTGGAGGAGTGCATGGAATAGCCTACCCCAGAAGGTGGTGGGAGCTAGCACATTGGGGGGATTCAACCATGCAGAGGATAGGCATTAGAGAACCCTAGAGGCGGGAAGGAAAGGCTAAAGCTGATGACCAAGTAGAGTCAGCGGCTGCTGGTGCAGGTAGGGAATATGGGCAAAATGGCTGGGCCTAGTGGTCCTTATCTGCCATCAATTTCTATGTTTCTGTGGTTCTATGATTTTCCTAAAAACCTGAGAATAGGGAAAGAGCCTGGGGGAAGGGGTGATCAAGACAGTACCCAGCAGATGGTAGGCTGCGCACACACTGTAGTGCCACCAAACTCCTTCTTGCATATGCATGCACCTATCCTAATTAATGGGACTGTAACCCAGGGATTGAGCAACACTGGCACCTCCATCTCCATAGTGAGGCAGGATCTGATCCAGGCAAAGCGGATTCTGCCGAGGCAGTTTTCCAAGATTTGGGAAGTTTCAGGTCCAGTGGTTCAAGTGCCAATGGCTTGGGTCTCTGAGCTGGGAAGGTGACCATTAGGTACAGAAGGTGGGAGTTGTACCATCTCCCTGTGGATGTGATCAGGGGAATAATTTTGACCACAGGGAAAACCTAGAGTGTGTTACTACCCATAGTCAAGCAAAGGGGCAAGCTTTTGAGGCTGAGGAGGGGCAACACAGCTGGTGCTAACCCATCTCTCAGCAGCTGAGGAAGTGGCTAGTGTGGATGAGGGATAGCTAGGAATACCAGCCCATAGCTTCAGCTGCAACCAGAGGAGGTTTCTGCCGGGGGCAGAGTCACTCCTGAAGGGGAGTTGGGGATGATCAGATAGGAGGAGCTGGGTGGGACTCAGCTGGCTGATCCAACCCTCTAAGGAACGAGAGCGACAGAACAGATAGTGCAGAGGACTCTCAGGGGAGCCAAAAGTCAGTTTACTGGGAGAATGGGCTGTTGTAGAGGGACTGTACACAACAGTTGGGGCTAGAGGGAGAGGTATTAAATGACTGGTAGTCCCCAGGGACTACTGCAAGCAGCTTTTGGCTTCAGCCTATGACATCCCTTTTTCAGGCCACCTGGGTATGAACTGCAAAAAAAGGTGACTCGCCAACAACTTCTTTCGCCAAGCATGTACACAGATGTGGTAAATAGCTGTTGGACTTGTCCACAGTGCCAGAGGGTGGAAAAGGTAGGGAACAAGGCTAAAGTGGCTTAGGTGTCCCTGTCTGTTATTGATGAACCCTTTAAGAGGGTAGCTGTGGACATAGTGGGGCCCCGATCCCCCTAAGTCACATAGGCAAAAGATACATACTAGTTGTTGTGGACTATGCAATCAGGTACCCCCAGGCAATGGCCATGTCCCCCACTGAGGCAGAAAAAGTGCCTGATGAGCTCCTGGGCATCTTTAGCCAAGTGAGGTTTCCTCAAGAGATTTTGTCAGACCAGGGGACAAGTTTCATGCCTTCATTAATGACTAGTCTGTAGGAGAATTCCAGGGTGAAATAACTCAGTGCCTCAGCCTACCACCCTGAGACAGATGGCCTGTTCGAGTGGTTCAATAGGACCCTCAAAACTAAGCTCAGGACATTTGCTGACTGTCTTTGAGGCACAGGTCAGCAAGCATAGGAAAAAACAAGAGCAGTTGTAGAATTCTCAAAAAGTATTTATTAGCACTAGTAGTAACATAAAAGAAATTAAATTGTTCAGAATAACTATTTACAAAAACAGAATAAACAGAGAAGATCCATCTGAGTTTTCTTTCAATCTCTGTCTCTCAAAACATTTCAACTCTCTCTTATAAGTCCTTGTACCCCCCTCCTTAACAAGCATCCTGTTTTTTTCTAAAATGTTCTTGTATGTTTCAGGCAGGTGCAGCAAGAACACAATATCCCAGAACTGAGGCCCCTTCCCCACAGTTTCTGGAAAAGGGCTTAAAAACTGATCTCAGGTTAACCTCTTGAGTTCCCAATAGCTTTTTGAAATCATCTCAAGCTATAATTTTATACATTTCAACAGTAACACTATATATTTCTAAACAAAGGAATCCCAATATCAGTTACATTTCCAAATAATGATTTGCATATATTTTTATACCAGCAAATATGCAAGGGAGGAAAAGACAGAAACAGCGAGTGAAGACTGAGAGACAGTGAGAGGCAAAGAATTGCGAGATTGTCAGGGTGATCAAAACCTAGGTCTCACAAGAAAATTTGGTTGCACAACCAAATAGACAAGAGACAGGAAAGGAAAGAACAGACCAGATCTCTGCATTCAAACTCTCCATAACAACTGGGACAGAGTCCTATTCAACCCTGTCACACTGACCAGCACAAGAGGGATCGGGACAAATATTTGCCCCACCTCATGTTTGAATACAGGAAAGTCCCATAGGAGCCCACAGGGTTCTCACCCTTCGAGCTCCGGTTTGGTCATAGGGTGAGGGGGCTCCTAGATTTAGTCAGGGATGAATGGGTAGGTAACCTTGCCTCCCAAGGGGAATCTGTTGTGGAATACATCCTGAATTTCATGACCCAGCTTAAGGAGCTCATGGAGCTTACCCATGATCACCTAGCCACTGCACAGCAGCACCAGAAAACCTGGTATGACCTTGCAGCCAAAGCCTGAGAGTACAAAGTCAGACATAGAGTGATGGTAATTGTCCCAATCCAACACAGTAAGCTGCAGGCAGCATGGGAGGGCCCACTCTACATAATCAGGAAGGTGAGTGAGGTTAATTATGTAGTAGGGCTGCCTGACAGAAGGTGCAGGCACAATGTTATTCATGATAACATAATGAAGCCCTACTATGATAGGAAGGAAATGGTTCTTGCTGTGTGCAGCATGCCAGAAGAGGAAAGTGAGGCTGATTCCCTGGTGGACCTCCTTGGGGAGGCGTAGGAGGGATCCTTGGTGGATAACCTCACCCTCTCAGGACAGCTGACACCAGCCTGGCAGAGGAGAAGAGGGGGGTGCTGCGGGAATTTAGGGACATGTTCAGGAGGAAACTAGGGTACACCATAATGGCTGAACACCATGTGAACACTGGGACCCAAGTGATTTTATTGTGGACTGGGCACAGCCCTTTTTCAGCCACACCTGACAAAGAACATTGCAAAACTTTTACAATTACAATACTTAACAGTCAGCATGTAGCAATACATTACTTACATTCACATTTACTGAGAGTTTGTAATAATTTGAATAACACTCATTTAAAACTAGCTGCATTTTTTGCTGTATTAACCAACCCTGTAAATTAATTAAAAAAGGTAAGTCCAAACCATGAGAAGGCCTTTTTATACATTTCTATTCTGCATGGAGGGATTTGATAGGAGGACATTACACTGTTTCTTGTTTCTTGACATGTTGACCTCAACTTTAGTGCATCTGAAAGTACTTTAGGTTCAGAATTAATTGCTACGCGATCATCAAATAAAACTGCTTTATAGTTAATCCTAAGCAAAACTTTTAATTTCTGATATAAGATACAGTGATGTGTCCAACTGGAGATTCTGAGGGCAAACCTACAGGTATTATTGAAAATAACTCTGTATTTGACCCCAGATGCTCCACTGTGGGAAACAAATAATATGTTTCCATAATCTAATGTTGGAATTAACAACTGTTTGGCTATAAGTAGACGTGCTTTGTTTGTAAGGGAACTCATGTTATGAAACAGAAACCCAAATTTTTTATTTACTTTCCTCCCTACCCAGTCTATGTGAGGAACAAGACTCAGACTGGGATCTAGTACAACCCCATAATACTTAAAATTGGAAACTAGTGGTAAACACTCCCAATTTTTCCCTTTAATCTGCAGATAGTTCTTGTCCATTCCCAGTCTTTGTACTGATTCATACATCATTGTTTTGGTCTTCCCCTCATTCAAAATTAGTCTATTTGATTTAAGCCATCTAGTAAAATATTGTACTTAGTTTGTAAGGATGACTGTAAGTCTATAACTGCTGGTGCAGACTCTCATATTGCCACATCATCCATTTACATCTAATTATTTCCACCAGAGAAAGTACTTGGCAGATCATTCACAAATATTGAAAATAACAGGGGACCCAGTACTGATCCCTGGGGATCCCCTGCTTTAGCCATTAGTGGCTCAGATACCTTGTCAAATAACCCAACTCTCTGTATACAGTTCCTAAGATAGCTGCTGAACCATTCCTTAGCCATCCCTTGAATCCCCATATTTTTTTTTATTTTTTTTATTTATTTCTTTTGTTAACCGGGTAAACATATGAACCAAGGCCCTTTTTCATATTTGACCCGAGACTACAAAATAGTCACAAGATGTTATACAAAAAGATAACTTTTAAATTAATTTAATACAGGAATACAAATACGTGACATATAAGACAAACAATATAATACAAATTATTTAAAATAGCAGTGACATTGCAAGTTACTCAATAAATGATGCTTCAATTTCTTTTTGAATAAATTATGACTACTCATAGTTCTCAATTCAATTGGAAGATCATTCCAGTATTTTGGTGCTTGGATAGAAAAAGCTTGAGCACCCACTTTAGTTTTAGTGACTTTCAAATTTAAACAAGAAAGAAAATTTGATCTCAAGTTTCTCAGAGCTTCCCTTACAGATATCAGAGAATACAAGGGAGAGAGATACTTTTTTGTCTCAATACATTATCCGTTTTACAACAAAGGGAGTAAATGGAACTCAAGTTAGGCGGTAGAAACCCTGAAACTTGATATAAAGTACAATGATGCGTACTATGAGGCAATCTATAAACAAATCTACAAATATTATGAAAAGTCATTGTTAAGTTATTTACCACATGTTTAGACAAACTAGCAAACAAAAAATGAATTATCATTCAGTTGAGAAAGTAGTATACTTTGGGCTGTATGTTTCCTGGCTTGTAAAGTTAACACATTCAGTAGTCTGAATAAAACCCCTAATTTTTTGATTTACTGATTTTGTTAAAGTCGATATATGATTTGAAAATGGTAAATTTGAGTCCAAATTCATTCCCAAATATCTAACACATTGCACCTGTTCCAAATTAGTTCCACTTTTAACCAAAAATATTCAGTTTCCCTAATTTAATCAACTTTTGTTTAAAGGTAAATATCATACTCTTGGTTTTTGAAATATTCAATGATAATTTTAAGTCCAACAAACAATTTTCTAGACTCTGAAAATCTACAGTCAAATCTTGGGCAATTTTATCTATTGAATTAGAGCTATTATATAATATTATATCATCAGCATATAAGATTTTCTTAGCCTTAAGAATTTTACTTGGTATAATATCCACAAATATGGAAAATAATAGGGATCCCAAGATTGACCCTTGAGGTACACCCTTTTCTAAAATTCTACTCTTTGACACTGAACCCTCATAAAGAACTTCTAGTTCCCTACCTGATAAACAACTCTCCGCCCATTCTAATAACAATCTGGATAACCCCTTGGCAGCTAGGCTCCTGAGCAGCAGGCAATGGTCAACAAGGTCAAATGCCTTGGACAAGTCCACAAAAACAGCACCAGTGAGCTCACCCTTCTCCATAGCCTCACTGATGTGGTTTGTGAATCTGGCCAAGGCAGTTCCTGTACTATGAAATTTCCTAAAGCCATGCTGCTCAGTAGCCCGAAGCCCAGTCAATTGTAAGTAATCACTAATTTGTACCTCTGTTATCTTTTCTAAAATTTTACCTAAAGGATGGAGAAGAGAAATATGTCGGTAATTCCCCAAATCTTTACTATTCCCCCCCCCCTTAAAAATTGGTCTTATTACAGTTTTTTTCCATTGTTGTGGAAAGATCCCTATTTCTAAGGACAAGTTAAATATTTTTGTCAAAGACTTATAAATGCATGACGATATTATCTTCAAAAACCTTGGCTGAATACCATCAATTCCAACATTTTTTAAAGGAATTTTCTTCAAATTTTCAGTACCTGATTGGGCTCTATTTCTTTAAAATGAAATATTAAATCATTTTGAGATGTTATAACTGTGTTCTTTAAGTCCTGATCATCCTTATCTACACTATATTTACCCATATCCAAAAATTGTTGTAAAAAGGCTGTACTTATTTCTTGTGGATCTTTCATTGTAACTCCTCCAACAAGGTACTCACCTGATTGTGCATCTATGGGAGGAAACACCAAAGATTTGAGTGAAGACTAGAATTTTTTTGGATTTGACAAATTTAGATCTTGTTTTTTGTATAATAATCAGATTTACATAACCTTAATTTTATCTCACATTCATTCCTTAATTTATGATAGCTTTGAAAATCACTAATATTTTTCCAGACTTGTCCAATAATCTATAATGATCCACTGTATCGAAGGCGCTGGCCAGGTCAATGAACACTGCACGAGTAGCCAGCCTCTCTTCACATTCCCCAATCACAACATCTGCAAATCCAGCCAGTGCCATCCTGGTGGATTGCCCTTTTCTAAACCCATGTTGCTGGTATATTAACAGATCATGTTCCTCCAAATGAACAATCATCTGATGGAACACACATCTCTCCATCATTTTTCTCAACACTGTCAATAGTGAGATAGGGCTATGGTTTGACATTCTAAGTTTATCCCCTCCCACCCTAGATTAGAGGTGTGCAAAAATAAACTTCCACCAGCAGAATTTCCATGAAAGGTGGATTTTCACTTCCTCAAAAGTGCGGAAATCAAATTAGCAACTTTCACAGAAATTTATAAATTGCAGATTATTGCATAAAACTGCAGAGAAAAAAATCCGCAGAACTGATCACTGAACTATGAAATAATTACATGTACTGAGGAATGATTTATTAAACTGTGGAAAAAAAATCCTCAAAACTGTTATTCCACAGTTCATGTACATTATTCCTTAGTTCAGCTAAAACATTCTGCAGAACAGGGTGAAAATCCACCAAGCACATTCAGAAGATTCCAATCTTGCCAATGGCGGAAGTTTAGAAAATTTGGCGAAATTTTCAAATTTCTATGAAAGTTCCATGAAAGCTGAATCTGCAACTTTCGCCCACCTCTAGATTATTTCCATCTTTGTGGTACCTGCCCCTTACTCAGTAACAAATTGAATATGACTGTTACTTGTCCCTTAATCCTAGCTGCTGCTATCTTTAACAATTTTGGGTGGAGATCATCTGTTCCAACACCCTTCCCTTCCAACAGTCCATTAAGAAGCTCCAGTACTTCTTTCTCCTTTATCCCCTGGAAGGGAAAGGGAGGGGCACAGTGGCCTACATTCATCATGTTATTAGATTGGTGGCCTATTTTATCCTGGTTACTTTTTGCTTTCTGACCCGGTGTGGTCTTAGAAATGAAATACTCATTAAACTTGTCTGCCATTTCCTTTGCATCGAGGATTGTGTTTTCCCCTACTTTAATACATTGTATTCCTGTTTTACTCTGCGGAGTACAAAGTTGTTTAAAAGAGGCCAGAAGTTTTTCAGAGCCCCTAGATGTTCAACTGTGCTTAATGGTAGTAGTCTGATTTCCCTATTACTCTCTCAGTTTTAATTTTATTTCTTAACACCTTGTATCATACCAAACTGTTTGAATCTCTGTTTATTTGATATTATTTTCTTTGCTTATCCCACTTTTTTTAAAATCCCTCATGTTTCTATTTACCCTTGACTGTTCAGTTATAGGTGCATTTTGTTCAAGGGTACAAGAGAGGGTTAAGGAGACCATGCAAGGGGAACTCAGGGAGATGCTGGCCCTTGGCAAGATCCAGGAGTTCAGTAGCTCATGAGCCTCACCCGTGGTCCTGATCCCCAAGAAGAACAGTACCACATGATTCTGTGTTGACTACCATAGGCTCAACAACTGCACAGAGTCAGATGCCTACCCCATGCCCAAAACAGATGAGACCTTGGAACAGCTGGTGGGAACCCAGTTCCTGACCACAATAGACCTGACAAAGGACTACTGGCAGGTACCCCTAACCCCTGCAGCCAGGGAGAGGTCCACCTTTGTCACCCCATTTGGCTTATTCAAATTCTGAGTAATGCAATTTGGGATATAGAATGCACCTACAACCTTCCAGGAACTTGTGGATTGCATTCTGACTGGGGCAAGTGAATATGTGCTGGTGTACATGGATGACGTAGCCATTTACAGCAACACATGGGAGGATCATGTCAGGCACATGAAGGAGGTTTTCCATTTACTGAAGGCTGTAGGGCTGACAGTTAAGACAGAAAAATGCTAAGTGAGTATGGCCGTAGTGTCCTACCTTGGGCACAGGGTAGGCAGTGGACACATCCGTCCAAAGCTGGTGAAGGTTAATGCCATCCAGACCTGGCCCACCCCTGCCATGAAAAAACATGTGGGGACATTTGGGTACTACAGGAGGGTTGTGCCACACTACAGTGATGCAGCCAAGCCCCTGACAAAACTGACAAAAAAGAGAATACCAGAGACAGTTCTCTGGACAGAGGACTGTGAATCTGCCATTCAACAGTTGAAGGAGGCCTTATGTGAGTCACCCATGCTTGCTCACCCCAGTTATGACTTAGGGTTCACTGTGCATGTGGATGCTTCAGACCATGGGCTGGGCACTGTCCTGAGCCAGGTTACACCTGCAGGGGGAGACACATCATATAGTGTATCTGAGCCAGAAACCTCTGCTCAGGGAGGAGGCATATGCCACAATTGAGAAGGAGTGTCTGGGGATAGTGTGGGCCTTTCAGAAGCTGCAGCCATATTTGTACAGTAGAGAGTTCACTGTGGTGACAGATCATAAGCCCTGAAGTGGCTCCATAGGACTAGTGGTTAAATCACAAAATCATTGCACTGGAGTTTGATACTACAGTTTTATAACATGATCATCCAGCACTGGAATGGTGCGTAGAGTGTCAGTGTAGATGGACTGTCAAGGCAGGGCTAAGTGCATGGCATGCTCCTTTAGGCACTCCCCAGTCCCTACATGCAAGACAATGTCTCTTGGGAGTCACCCAAATGAGACACACCTTCATTTCCTGGGGGGGGGGGTGGATGTGACAGACATATGGCCAGATTGATCTTTTAATTTCTTTTGTTAGTGTAGTTATGGTTCTGTAATAAGTTCTGTTATTTGGAAGTGGAATCAAACATGGCTCCCAGGTCACATGTCCAGGCAGGTCTTATGGGAAATACTGGCTCAGTGTAAAATTCCCATGAGCTCATCTAAGCTGCAGATCTTGGAAGGTGTAAGGGTGCAATTTTGAACACCTCAGACATCCTACAAAACAAGATTGTAAAGTTAGAAAAAGAATGTTCTAGGTGTGAAGTAGGCCATTTGGCCCAGATGATCTCAGGCACACACACACACACACACACACACACACACACACACACACACACACTCATTTATGTGGGGTAGGGGACAGTGGGGAACTGCCATTCAAAGGGGTGAGGCCACTCCCTACAGCCAAAACATGTATACATTTGGGTGTTGAAAAGCAGCACTCTTTGTCTCTCTCCTGTCTCTCTCTCTCTCTCTCTCTCTCTCTCTCTCTCTCTCAGGGACATTCAACATCTGAATGAGGGGGACCTGCTGCAAGATAGCTTGGTAAAAGAAGTACAACTTAGGGGAAAGTGTCTTCTATAGCTAGTGGCAGGTAAACAGATGTTAGGTAAGGATAGCTCAGATTTTTCTATACATCAAGTGTCTGTTAACTTTATTTTCTATTTCTAAGTAAAAGTAAATATGTCCTGTTTGTAAATATTTGTAACATCCTGTAATAAAGACTCTATTTTGAATAGAATTTGTGACTGCCTGTTTATTGAAAGGTAGTTTTACTATTTCTGCTGGAGTCTGTTTTCAGTCCGTCTCCAAAGGGCATTCTACCAATAGTTATTATGTTCACCTTCTTGATGTTGAGCCAGGAGGCAAATGACAGGTTTCCTGGTTCCTGATAGAAAATTCAGGTGGTGGCATAGAATTGGAAGTCCCTGAGCAAAACTGCCTTGTAAGCTGGTTGGCCCAAGGGGCAGTTTTTAATACAACTGATAACAGTGGTGTGGGATCATTGTCACAGTTTATTATTTATTTATTTATTTAGTGTTTCTTGACCAGGAAAGTACACTAGACAAAACATATGCCTATTTTCAGGTATGACCTGGGAGAGTACAATAGTTACAATACATACAGAGTACATTTTTACACAAGCAAGGCAGGTACATTGACCATAGGAGAAGCACAACAGTCACACTAAGATTATTTAGTAAAACATGATGGCAAGATCAATATAGAGTAAATACAAAGAACACTAAGGCAATAATTTAATTATTATATACAAGTATCTTATCAGACAGATATCAACAGCACAGGACCCTGGCAGTTTCACCATTTCACACAAGGCCAACGCCCAATCGGGCATGCTACCACAGCGGGATCTAAGTCAGAGTGAGGGAGATGATGTCAACGAGTGCTGTGCAGGGGACCAGGATGATCAGGGAGGTTTAGGACAGTCACATGCCGAGGAGAGCTTCAGGTGCTTCCACAAAGTGGTCCTTAGGCACACATGGGAGAGAGAGGAGCGGACGTGGGCAGGAAAGGAATTCCATAGTTTAGGGGCCCATGAGGTGAAGTCCCTGTCTCCCATTCAAGTACATGTAGCAGGAACCTGAAGGGTGGCAGGGCCAAGAGACCTGAGGGAGTAGGTGAAGAGGACAGCAGGCACCAGGAGCTCTGCCAATCCGGTGGGGGTACCCGTGCTCAATACCTTACCTGCAAAGCAGGCCAGAGCAAAGTTTAGGTAGTTGGGCGGAGAAAGCCAGTTTAGTTTACCATACAAGTCACAACAGTGAGTGAGGCGAGGGGCTGCTAGAGCAAAGCGACAAATGTTTATTGTATGCCACGGTCCACCTTGCAAGGTGGACTTTGGAGGTATGGCCAAACAATGGGAGCCCATAGCATAGGGATGGTAGAAACACCCCCCTTTGGCTAATGCTAGGCAAGCAGTTGAGGTAAGATTATTTTTTGCCCTGTAAGCCAGACCCAATTTCCAGTTAACAGCCAGACACACATTCAGGATGTGATGACCAAGGCTGAGCTGAGGTTCAAGTGTCATCCCCAGGTATTTGACTGAGTCAGTAACATGCAGAGGAGCACCTCCAGTACCCAAAATACACAGAGGGACAGGGGAGGTCTTAAGCGTAGCCAGGGATCCAAACAGCATGGCCTGGATCTTTTTAAGGTTTAGGACCAGATTATGGGACAATAACCATGACTGGATACCCCTAAAATCCTCCCTCAAATAGGAATTAATGACCCCAATGTCACGGGAGTGAGTGAGGATAACCAGGTCATCAGAATACAGGATGGTCCTGCAGGTGGCTGAAGCAGAGGGAAGATCGCTAACAAATATGGAGAACAGCAGAGGCCCGAGTACAGACTCGTGGGGAACACCTGTGGATACAGTGGTGGTGTCCGAGAGCACCTTCCCATATTTTGGGAGTTGTTGCCTGCCCTGAAGGTAATTGGAGAACAAACGAAGGACAGGGGGATAGACCAAGAGACCCAAGTTGAGAGCATAGGAGGACATGGTCAACTAGGTCAAAGACCTTAGAGAGATCAATAAAGACAGCACCCGAGAGTCTGCCCTGGTCCATAGCAGTCCTTATCCCTGAAGTGACAGTGACCAGAGCAGAGGTTGTACACTGCCCTTGTGAAAACCATGCTGCGAGGGAGACAGAAGCTCATGAGATTGGATACAATCCATAAATTGCCCTGCTACAACTTTCTCAAGAATCTTACTGATTGTCAATAAGATGGCAATCGGCTGATAGTTGTCTAGAATCCTAGGGTTGCCCTGTTTGAGTACAGGGACAACCCTTGCCACTTTCCATATGTCTGGGATCGTCCCAGAGGCGAGGGATAGATTAACTATGCGGGCTGGGGGGGCAATGAAGGCTGTGGCCATGCGGAAAAGCTTTGACTCCATAACATCTAGATCAGCACTAGCAAAGGGGGAGAGACCAGAGAGCAATCTCTGCATCTCATGCGCCTTCACTGCCTTAAAGGGTACCTAAAAAAGCAGTTTTTTAAAACTGCAAATTCCAAAATCTGGCTGCATCACGAGGTAAAATAAAGGCTACTGTTTACATTTATGCTAAAACTGCATTTATGTAAATAACATAAATGCAGTTTCATAGCATTTGTAAAATGTAAACATAGCCTTTCACTTTCAGAAAACAGCCTTGGTTTCTCCCTAAGATGTCTGCCAAGTGTGTTAAGTGATGAGTCATGATGACATCACTGGAGCCAGAAACAGAGATCCACATATATTTCTATAATGCTAACTAATTCTTCTTTCCCTCTTTTTTTTTGAATTGTTGTACCAGAATGATCAACACCATATATTACCTAGTGGATTATTCTGATCAGTACACATGTTAAGCTATGATTTTGTTCATTTTGTTTACTTTAACTTGCGGAAAATGTTTTGCAATCCAGCTGACTTTTTCTTTGGCAAACTGCATTACAGTAAAACACTTCAAATGCTTGATGATCTAGTGGTTATATGATGCACTGAATTTTGTTTTGTGTTAACCAGGAGAGTTGCACTAAGCTGAAAACTTATTTGCAGGTGTGGCCTGGGAGCACAAGGAAGTTTAATGACTTGCTCAGAGTCACACAGCAAAGTACCGGTCCTGTTCAGTTCCAAAGCTCATGCTGTCTTGTTAATCCAGAAATAAGGCTTTCTTTTTCCAAGTGAACCCCCTGCACCTAGCCTGTCTTCTGTTGAACACCCCACCATCCATACCCTGTCCTTAGTACTACCTGGGGCCGCGTATGAGCTTGCAGTCTCATGAAGAGAATTATCATACCTCAGATTGCAATCTTCTACCTCAGAGAATTGTGCACACCTATACTGATATGCATCATCAGCTGGCACTGTTAAAAAGTGCCTCCCAAATAACACTCCAGTCCACATTCTCAATGTTTGTCTTCTGCTCCCACGGTAAATATTGAGTAGATCACCACACTTCTGTACAGTGAAGGTAGTATGTACAGTTCCTTGTTGTGTTTTTTCCCACTTCATTAACCAATAACTAGGTCTTCCTGGAGGGCCAAGCAATAAGCATCATGATCCACCAGAAAAAGTGCAGTTTATGCCCTCATAAGGGCTGCACTTACAGTACAATGGATAACAATATTATTAGCAGGAGAGGCATACTAATATCTTGAATGAATCCACCTGGATTCCAGTGTCAGTCTGCTCCTCTACCTGTGAACTGCAGAACCACGCAGGACAGTTCCCAGCAATTCTTCTCCAGTACTTTTCTGTGCTCTACTCCACAATGCGAGTTGGCTGGCTACCACCTTTCCAAATCTTGAATGAGCTACACACAACTCCCTCAATACTGTCCTAACAAACATCCCCCTCACCAGAGGGTAATCTCCCTACACTGAATTCAAGTAACAATTCAGGTGCAGCCCTGCCACTCTAAGTATTTGTCATCACTGGCTATGCTCATGAACAGTCAAGTAGTGATCACAATGCTGGCAGCCCACATTTCAGATCTCACAGAGATCTGCTCAGCGTGCTTCTTCATGTCTTCAACCAACTTGAATATGCAGTAGCTGTATCCTGCTGGCTGGAATGGCCTCTTCAGTCCCTGTCTGGCATTCATTCTTCTCACTTGCTCCTCACACCAAAACTGGTGAGTTCACTACCCTTCCGCATCATGAATGTGGTTAGTACAGTCTCCCATGTTATATTTACATATTAATAATAAACATGATCTTCTGGTAAGCCAGGCTGATAGCAGCATGGCACAAGTGGAAAAATAGGCTTTCCTATCCATATAAGAGCTAAACCACCTATGATAAGGTACTATTAAATGATGTGCATAATGATGTGCACACCCATCATTTAACAGTGCCTAATCAAAGGTAGCCTGGATCTTTTAAGGTTAGGAAAGCCCATCATTCCCCTTGTTCCCTGCTGCAATGAGCCTGACTTACTGGAAAGATATGTTTATATTTGATATGTCAAAATAAAACAGGGACTGTACTACTTGCATTCATGATGCAGAAGGGTGATGAGCTCACCAGTTTTCAGTGTGAGGAGAAATAGTGAAGAATGAATACCAGAGGGGACTGAGAAGGCCACTCTTGCAAGGTACTGCTATATTCAGGGAAGGGGAAGACAGAAGGAGAGAAATATGAGCAGATTACTGTGAGAAATAAGATGTGGGGCTGCCAGCACCTTGATCACTACCTGACCTCATTGTCCTGGCAACATTCCCCTTCCCATAAAACCAGCTTATGCAATTGTTCAAGGCTGTGTGGATTTTAATGCATGAAATGGCTGCCACTACACGTTCAGTCACTTCACTACCAGTCTAGTATTGCTTGTAAAGCACTTTGGGATACAATGTGTATGAAAACCACTATATAAATGCTGATTCTTCTTATTATTATTATTTACCATGGAAAAAGAAGGCAAGACAAGCATATATTTGAGTTTCAAGAAAGTCTGAACTCTAACATTGGACTACACAAGAACTTTGCTGCAAAAAAGTGGTGGCTGTAGGGGTGGTGAAGGGTGTGGCTGCAACCCCCCCCCCAACATAGTAATGTACTTGCTTGCTGCTGCTACATTTTACTTTGTTGAAGTCTGATTTATTGATTGTATAAATGTTTACATTCAAACTATGGATTACATTTGTAGGTTCTGTCAAAAATGTACTAGAAAAGAATAATAGCAGAAAATATAAAGGTTAAATAAAAATGTTAAAAAGTACAAATTAAACATGCACAGCACCCCAGCACCCTCCTTGTAGCATCCTGGATCCACCATAACCACTAGACCACCAGGTTATTCAAGATGTGTACTGCACTGTGGTTTGCCACAGAGAAAGTTGGTTGGATTAAAACACATTTTCAACATGTTAAAGTAAACAAAATGAACAGAACCATAGTCTAACATGTGCATTGTATTCAATAATGCACATGGTTTTGACCATTTGGGTGCAACAATTCTATACAAAGGGAAAAAATAATTAGCCCTATAGAGAGCCATATATCTCTCTGACTTTGGCTCCAATGATGTCATCACATAACACATTTGGCAGCCATTTTAGGAAGCAGGTAAGACAGTTTTTTTGAAATTGGAAGGCTGATTTAACAATTTTCAAATGCTCTGGAACCACATTTAGATAAATTATGTAAATGTAGTTTTAGCATTAATGAATACAGCAGCCTTTCCTTTAGTCACCTGTGGAGTCAGATTTTTGAATAGTTTGTTGTCAAAATGTTGTTTAGGTATCCTTTAAAGTAGAACAATGGTCGGGAAGCAGGGGGCAGTTGAGGCGGCAGGACCTGTGCAGAGCCATCACAACCAGTGGGGGGGAATAGAGAGGTGAAGGCGGACAGGTCTGAGAAATGAGATACAGTAATACTGTAGAATCGCATGCCTCAGGTGGGTTGTTAGGCACAAGCCTTAGCTGAGTTCCATTAAATGCATTTGAGAAGTAGTAGTAGTAGTAGCTTTATTTATAGGATGCCCTTCCCTGAAGGCTCAGGGCACCATACAGAATGATAAACAATAAATAAAAACAACCATAAATAACTTAGATAATAATCCAAAAATCAAAATATATAGAATATATACAAAACCAAAGCTGGGAATCAAATTCTTACTTCCTAAAAGTCTGGTTTAACAAAAAAGTTTTAAAGGCCTTGGCCGAGGGGGGCATCTCTCAGTCCTCTGGGAAAGGAGTTCCAAAGCAGAAGGATGACTACATCAAATGTACAATCTCCAGAGAACTTAAGTCAAGCCCTAGGGACCAAAAAGAAAGTCCTCAGTGGAGGAGTGGAGAAATAGGCTGTTGGTTAAATAGGATCTGCAGCTTATCCTCTAGGCAGGGAAATGGGCAGACTACGTGGGCCAAGCGGTCCTTATCTGCTGTCAAAGTCTATGTTTCTATGAGGAGTGGAGGGGATGCAAGGACTGGACAGGATATAGGAGCTCCATCAGGTTGTTAAGGCCCAACCCATGTAGGGCATTAAACATTAAAGAACCAACCCTGCAAGTTACTCTCAACTTCACAGGCAGTCAGTGCAGATCACAAAGTACTGGGGTCACATGGCTAGACCTCAGAAGGCCAGTCTGCAACCTGGAAACTGCATTCTAGACCAGCTGCAAGCATTGTAGGGTACCCCACTTACCCTGAGGTAGAGCACATCACAGTAATCGAGCCTAGAAATCACAAACGCATGCACTTGAACTATGGTCGGCAGGTGTTCGGGAGGGACAAGGGACTTAATCTGGTTAATATTTCTCAGACAGTAAAATCCACTCTTGACTATGGCTGGCACCTGAGCCTCCAGTGCCAGCCACTCATCAAAAATTACCCTCAACATTTTTACCTTAACAGAGGCCAACAGACTGGATGACCCAAGTTGAAGCTCCATCTCTCCCATGAGTACCACTTCTCCCTCCTTCCAGCCTGGCTTGATCACCAGCACCTCAGTCTTATCCAGGTTAAAACTCAGACAACTAGATTCCATAAATTTCTTGATTTCAGCTAGGCACAGATTAAGCACCCCGACAGCATCCGGTCATCGGGGTGCAAAAAACATATGCAGCTGGGTACCGTCCACATAGTAGTGAAAACCCAGGATGTATTGTTGAATGATTCCTCCAAGGGGCAACATATATACACTGTAAACAGCAAGGGTGAGAGGACTGAACCTTGAAGCATGCCAAAGGGCAGGGGCACTGGGGATGATGATAAAGTACCCATCACTACCCTCTGTGTCCTAGCACTGAAATAAGAATCAAACTAGTGAATGACAATGCTGGTGAGTCTTATGTACTCCTTCAGATGATCCAGTAAGAGTCAATGGTCCACAGTGTCAGATGCTAAAGAGAGATCATAGAGAACGAAAAGTAGCCATTCACCTCTGTCTCTTGTCCTGAGAAGGTTATTATCCACTCTAACTAATGCTGTCTCAGTGCTGTGCCCAGATCTAAAACTAGACAGAAGGGACTCATAGATGTCATGGGCTAAGAGGTATGCTATAGGCTGCAGCAGCACCACCACCTTCTCAATAACCTTACCTAAGATAGGTAGGTTAGAGACTGGACAATTATGCACAAGAACATCTGGATCCAAAGCTGGCTTCTTCAGGTGGAGCTGAGCCAGTGCATTTCTCAGTGCTGCTTGAAAACTCCCTCTGACAAGGAGCACCAGTCTATTTCAGCAAACACCAACTCCAAAGATCCCACACAGATCAGTAGTAGACATGGGGGGCCTGGGTCTAGTTCACAAAAGGTGGACAGCTCTTAAATCACCTCGCAGACCTCATCCACTGAGATTGGCTGAAACTCCACCCAGGACTGCTGAGTGCATCAATGAGATCCCTACATGACTTTGCTGGGCCACAACATCCCATCTGGAGAGATCCCAGCTCAAATAGAGGACACTCTGTCTGAGAAGAATCAAGTAAACTCATTACACTTAGCTGCTGACACTGTTCTCACTATCTGAAGACAGGTTGGATGTACCAGCTTATCAACAGTCCAGAAGGGCTGAACCAGTCGAGTTTTCCCAGCCACAATTTCCTTGGACAGAAATACTGCTTTCTTATGGGATAGTGCCCTTTGATATTCATCAAGAAGAATCTTCAAAGCCAGTTTGTCCTCTTCCCCAGACCTTCTCCTGCAGTGCTTTAACCTCCGACCTCTTGACTTCAACTCCCCAATGTCCCCATCAAACCATGGAGACTCTAAGCATGAGACCTGGGGTTGTACATGGATTGGCGCCACATAATTGATGGCCTTGGTGACAACCTTCATATAAACCAAAACTGACCTCCCTGATCCCACCCCACAAGCTGCCATAAGTTCCAAGATGTTGAGCGCCACCAGTAGTCCTTCCGAGTCAAGCCCTTTTAAAGGTGGGTACTTAACTATCTTCACGAGGGGAGAACCACAGGAGGGGGCACTGAAGGAGAACTTCACCATGAAATGATCTGACCAACTGACCTGATCTATCTCAGGGTTGCTCACCCCGAGCCCCAAGGAGAAACAAAGTCCAAGGCGTGCTTATCTTGATAAATCACAGAAGTTACTACTTGTGCTAGGCCTAGTGATTCCATCAACTGGAGGAGCTCCCTTTCAAATTGTAAGATTCATTGTCACCCCAGGCATTGAAGTCACCCAGAAACAGCCATCTGGATGACTCCAGCATCCTTTCGTCGATGAAGTCTGCTATTTCCTGCAGGAAGTCCCCCTCAGTTTAAGGCAGGTTTATATTTAGGGTCTTGTTGAAGTTTTATAGTAAGTAAAGGCAGAAGTCATGTTTGTAATGGGAGGTCAGTTCTGGTTGTAATGGGACTAATTTGCTCATTGTGTGATGTGGCTCATGATCATTGTGTGATGTGGCTAATAACAAATCTGGTCAGGTTTAGGACCAGGATGACCATGCATTATGCTGTAATAATGCACAATCACATGACTGATTTTACCAAATTAAATTTCTTTAATTTTTAGACTCATTTTATAAGCAGGTATAATATATGGTTGGATGTATGTTCGTGCTGTAATATGTGGACACCAAGGATATGTGGGCATGAGGTGTAGCCAAGTGCCTAAAACACACCCAAAGTGTCCGTATGTAAAGTATGAACATACACCCTAAATTGTTTGATACTACACTTACAAATCAGACCTTATAAATAAGATCAGGAACATTTTGCAAGCAAAACACTTTACATTTATTAGGAACAAAAACATTGTTTTGCCCATGTAATAGTTTAGAAATAGAAACTAACAGTTTAAAACTGAAACATGGTCTTGTTTAACTCATCATTGTAACAAAAACATGACAAATAATTGTTCTTTTAGGTCCTTTTGGTTATAGTTCTATATTTTATTTATTTATTTACGTATGTATGTATATATGTATGTCTTTGGTAACCAGATAAGTGTGCTGATCCAAAGGACTGTTTTCAGTCACGACCTGGGCTACAGTGTGGCAACATATTTCAATGGCAGTAAAAATACACAGACAGTTGTAAATAATACAAAATGGTAATAATATACAGGACAATGCAAAACCTCATAGAAGTCAACAGAGATACAATATCAATTGAACAAAACATAAAAAAGTAATAGCAGTAGTAACTAAATAGATTACAGAATGATGAATGGAACACAATAATAGTACTGTATCTTATGAACAAGCAAAATAGTCTTTCAGCTGAAATAGACTGGCAATCATGATAGGAAGACATTGCAGGTTCAGGAGATGGGAGCCAAACTGCTAGGAGGTCAGTACTGGACAGGGGCGCAAAAACACAGAGATGCATAAAGATGTTAGGGTGTAAGGAGAGCTGAGGAGAAAGGGAAGATAGAGAGGCAGGGATTAGCAGAAGCACAAGGAACAATACAAAATCATAAATCAAGGAGGTTTATGGGCACTGCTTATTGTCTGGACACAGTTACAGGTGGATTCCGATAGGAGCCATGCTGTCAGGCTTGTTTTGAAGGACAGGTGGGAGGGGGACAAGTGAGTGGATGGCGGTAGCTTGTTCCATAGGGTGGGTGCAGAGACCAAGAAGGCCCTAGTCCCCACTACAGTAGAGACCCGTAATACCTCCAGAGGAGGGACTGAGGATATACTGAGGCACCTGGAGGCTGTCCTGTGAGTGAGCAATAAGGAATAGGGTTAAAACTGGCTGCACTTGGGTGCATTATCCAATACACAGCCCAGGGCATACTCAAAGCAGTGTTGCAAGGGGAGCCACCCTGGACTGACAGAGTGCACAATGGTGGGTGGATTAGGGGGCTTGAAGAACAAAGTGGCAGACAGAGTTATAAGTTGTGTTTAGCTGAGAATGTAGGGAAGAGAACACAGAGGAATAGATAGGGGAGCAGTAGTGAAGGATGGGCAATTGGTTACCTTGTGCAATAGCAAGATGAGCTTCTGGAGAAAGAAACTGTTTGATACAGAAGACAGCACCTAATTTTTGGTGGAGTTTTGGCACAGTGTTATATACATGTTCAAAGACGGTAAGGGAGGGGTCAAGAGTAACACAACGGTATTTGAAAGAGGTAAAATTTTCAAGAGGTGGGGCCCACTGGGGTGCATACCAGGAGGGGGGAGGAGGAGGAGGATTTAGCAGCCTTAGCAAGGAAAGGTTTTGAGCCGAAGAGCATTGCCTTAGTCTTTTTTCATTGACTAGGGGCCTGTTTGAAAGGAACCAATGATGCGCAGAGGCAAAGTTTTGTAAGAGATTGAATGAGATGGAATCAAGTGAGTTATTACTGTGATAGAGGACTAAGTCATCTGCATAAAGGAGGGTGTGGCAATTTAGGCTATCAGTAGGGAGAGCATTTATGTACATAGAAAAGAGTAGCGGGCCTGTATTGAATCCTGGGGGACTCCCGTGTGGATAGGTAGGGTAGAAGAAAATTCTGTACATATTTGTACAGCCTGAGACCTGGCAGAGAGATAACTACGGAACCACACTGCAATCTCCAGGGAGCAGCCAAAATGAAGTAGTGTGGAATGGAGAAGATGGTGGTTGATAAGGTAGAAGGCTTTAGCTAGGTCCATGAACACCGCTCCTGTGGCCTTGCCGTCATCCATATTTCTAAGAATGTGGTCAGAGAAGAGGGCCAGTGCAGAGGAGGTACTATGATGCTTATGGAAGTCATGCTGGAGAGGGCAGAGGAGGTTATATTTTAGTAGATGTTCCAGTAGCTGGTAGTGGATGATTTTTCTAGTAATTTGCTGAGGTGTGGGAGGAGGGAGATTGGTCTATTGTTTTCGGGGAAGAGGGGATCACCTGCTTTGAAAACAGGCACCACGTGCACTTCTTTCCATGCATCAGGCACAGTACAAGATGAGAGGTCCAGGTTAAATGAGAAGGTAAGTGGTTTAACAATAGCTGGGGAGATAATCTTGAGAAACATTGGCTAGAATCTATCACTGCCTGAGCTGCCTCTGGCTGGTAAAATCTTTATTAGTTTAGTAGTGACTTTTAGCCCAATGGCCCTGAAGTAGAAAGGGGGTGGCAGGGTATCATTTAAAGAATCTGAGATACGGTCAGATTGATTCTCTAGGTCAGGGGTAGGCTGAGTGGGTAGCTTGCTGAGGTGAGAGGATAGATCAGTGAACATTTTGTTGAATGTTTCTCAGTCATAACCAGATCTGAGATGGGTCTCAAAGAGGATGAGAGTTGAATAATATGCTTGCTATCCTTGGGGTTTAGGATTGAACCTAAGGAGGCCCAGAAAGTACAAGGATTACTGAGGGGATTTTGTTGTTGGTTTAGATAAAATTTGAGCTTTAGAGATTTAGTTACCTGTTTACAAGAATTGTGCAGTTTCCTGTATGCATTCCAGAGCTGTGCGTTGGGGGAAGATTTGTAAGCTCTCCACTTACTATCCCTATCCTTCATTTGAGCCAGGAATTCCTTCGATAGCCAAAAGATGCAGCCCCCGCCACCAACCTCTGCTAGTTGTGAGGGGAAAATGTTTGTCCTGCAGTCTGGACAATGTCTGGTGATGTGCCTTCCAGAGATTTGAATTTCATGGTTTCAGTTTGAGTTGATGTTTCAGAATAGTGAATTTTTTTTTTTTGGTATAGCCAGGTATAGTAATAAGAAGCTTGGGCGGAGCACTGAAAGTAAAACCAGTCGAGAAATCTGTGGATTTACAGTCAAGAGTACTAGGTATTTAGGAGTTGGGGGCCTGAATGAAAGACTATTCTTCAAGTGTAGGTTTCTACTGTACATTTGATACACTTGAGATGAGAGACAGTCCTTCTTAAATACAAGCAGTCCTTTTTTCCTTATTTTTTTTAAAAGAAAAAAAGCCTTCTGAACCACTGCCCAGTGCTCGCTCACGTTTTGCTCCCACGGTTAGCACTCACATATTCTCTCTCTGCTTGCTTACTCCCTCACCAGTAAAAGTATGTAACCTAGCAGCATATTTCAAATAAATACAAAAACATCATGCTTTCAGCTGTACGAATGGAGAAATCTATAGCTATAGCTATAGCCTTAGACATGCTTTAAAATAATATCAACAGAGATGGGAGAAGCTACACACCCTTCATTGTGCTTTCTTGATAAATAGTGTGATTATGTGGCTCATTATGCTACACTGTATTATATTTGTTTTTCTACTTCATTGTGGGTAGTTTTTTTTATATGTAACGCCCCGTGGACTTATAAAATGTTCATATTCACATTTTAATATTACAGTGAGATGGATCCACATAGCTTCATTGTGTAATGTTCAAAGCTTCTATTCTTGAGTGTTGTAAGACTTCTTTGGACCATTGTTGATTATTTATTTATTTATTTAAAAATGATGACCAGGAAAGGCACATTGAGCCGAGGCTCTTTTCCAGGTGCAACCCGGGTACAAAGTGTACACAGTAGTGAACGGTGTTACAAAATAAATAGATTACAACAATATGCACAAGGACAATAATTGGATTTGTTATAATATATATATAGAGTATATGTACAGGAATATAAACAAGGTTATATTAGGCAGGCTAACAATTATATATTGAGACCATTTGAGGCCCCTCATGCAGGGATCATGATTGAGTAGGGGTGGGTTAGAGACCAGGAGGAAGACAATTCGGGCCAGCATGATGTAAGAAACACAGAGCAGGAAGCTAGGGGAGGAAGGTTTAAGTGGAGATAAGGGGGAGGTGGGAGGAGCACAATGGGTCTTTAGGAGCATTTGGGGCATTGAGGGGTGAGGATGAGTCTGAGGAGTGATCTAAAGGATGAAGGAGAAGAGGCCAGGTGGAGGTTGGAAGGAAGACTATTCAAGAGGAGAGGGAGATGGTATGAAAAGGCAGACTAGCCAGTAGCAGTGTGAGGACAGGAGATGTGGAAAGTGCATGAATCCCTGTGGTGAAGAGAGTAATTTGAGGATTTGCCTGGGGTAAGACATGATGAGAGATGCAGGGGGAGGGTTACCAAACCAATATTTTGCTATGAGGGAGGCACTGTGGACAGTTCTCCTGTGGGAGAACTGTGCCAGGGAGAGTGGTGCATAGAGGAGGCAGTGATGAGAGAGTGGGGAGGAGGCAGTGGCAAAGCAGCAGAAGGAGTTGAGAAGGGTGTCTAGTTTGGAGAGAGAAGAGGCTGGGGCCATTACATACATAACATCAGCATTGTCCAGCACTGGCAAGATTGTTTTATGTACAAGCTCATGTCCAGTGGGGAGAGGGAGGCTGGCTTTGTGTCGGTAGAGGATCATGAGTCTGAGCCAGAGTTTGGTGCAGATGGCCTCGATGTGAGTAAAGAAATTGAGGTGGCTGTCCAGCCAGACTCCCAGGTACTTGAAAACAGGGACCAGCTCAAGGGGTGAACCGTCCAGGGTGGTGATCGAAGGTGGAGGGGCGGGAAGGGAGGTAAGCTTCTGTCTGGAGCCAAAAACCATGGTGATTGTGTTTTTGGCATTGAGTTTTAGCTGGTTTTCCTGTAACCAGGACTGAACTCTGTTGAAGTCAATTTGGAGATTGGGGAGAACATGGTCGGGGGAGAGCTACAGGCATAGATGATAGTGTCATCTGCCTAAAGGTGCAAATTGAAGGAGAGGCAGGTGGAGGGAAGGTCATTTATGAAAAGAGAGAAGAGGATGGAGCCAAGGATAGGGTCTTGGGGAACCTCTGATAGTATAGGGAGAGGAGAGGAGAGGAGAGGAGAGGAGAGGAGGAGGAGAGAGGAGAGGAGAGGCATTACATCTATTTGGACTGACTGTTGTCTAATTTGGAGCTTCAAGTGGAACCAGGTGATGGCAAGTTTAGCAAGGCTGAAGGAGCTAAGCTTATGGAGGAGCAGAGTCGAAAGCTTTTGCCAAGTCATTGAAGGTGGCAGCAATGATTTGGCTTTTGTCCATGGCAGTGATGATGGCGTCAGTAACGTGCAGCAGAGTGGTGATGGTGTAGTGTTGTTTCCAAAAACCTGACTGTACTGGTGAAAGGCAGTTATTGGAGGAGAGAAAATTGGAGAGCTTGGACAGTATGAGGGATTCCTGGACTTTAGCAAGGGACGGGAGGACAGAGATGGCCATGTAATTCCCTGGGGAGGAAGAATAACTGCTAGATATGCAGCGAATTTAAATTCCACTGGCAAAGTGCTCTCGAAGTGGGCACTTCACGTTGTCACTCTGCTATGCGAAGTGGCCAGTACAAAAGGCTCACTTTGCCTTGTGATTATTACTTCACGTTGTAATTGTGCCGTAAGGCAAAGTGGCGACAATATTGGCAGCCCTTCGCTCACACAGTCACCAGAATTAATGTGCATCCCCAAAATGCTCATGTCTTGTGTTCTGAAAACTCCCCAGTGCTGATTAAGTGTAATGAGAGCACAAGAAATGCAAAGTTTCCCAAAATTAATGGTGCACTCAGACGTCATGCATGCAGTAGTCACACACAGTCACCAGAATTAATGTGCATCCCCAAAATGCTACTGTCTTGTATCCAGAAAATTCCCCAGTGCTGATGAAGTGAAATGAAAGCATAACAAGAAATGCAAAGTCTCCCAGAATTAATGGCACACTCAGTCATGTGCGCAGTGGGCACACACAGTCACCAGAATTAATTTGCACCCCCAAAATGCTACTGTCTTATGTCCAGAAAATTCCCCAATGCTGATGAAGTGAAATGAGAGGGTAACAAAAAATGTAAGTCTCCCAGAATTAATGGTGCACTCCGTCATGTGCGCAGTGGTCACACACAGTCACCAGAATTAATGTGCATCCCAAAAATGCTACTGTCTTATGTCCAGAAAATTCCCCAGTGCTGATGAAGTGAAATGAGAGTGTAACAAGAAATGTAAAGTATCCCAGAATTAATGGTGTACTACAAATGTACAGACAAATTAAGATTGCGCTGTGCACACAAGAGATGCAGACGCAGGGGCACAACAGCACCAACTAGTGCTCACAAGTCACAAATCCAAATCTGGAAAAGAATACCTTTTGCCGGTTGGGGGGAGGGTAGTGCTCGGCAGTAACAGTCCACCACCAGTAAAGATACCACAAAGCAGTATAAAACAATTCTTGCAGGTGCAGTGTATAGCAGGTTCATACTGCTGCAATTACTGTGTGGCACAATAAAAAGTGTCTGATTTAATGACACGCATTGCACACACACTCACTCACACACACTAGAAGTAATGCTTAGCAAATTGAAAACCTTTAGTAATATAACCAAATGTTTTAAACAAACTGGAATTCTACACTGTTGTAACACAACAATCAGCAAAAAAATGCCAAGAATTACTGAAAATACTACCGTGTGTACATTAACACACATACAAGAAAAATACAACCAAAACAGAAAGACTGCCTTTTTCTCCCAGTTAATCTACCGACACCACAGATACGCCGCACCCCAAAGCACACTTCACAGTACACAGACTGACTGTTCTAAATTAACATTCAAAATCCACACACAAACAACAAACTATCGATATGACCATAGGAGGGTTCCCTACAGTTGATGTACTAAATTTTGAGCAAAAAAAAGCTCAAAAAGGCTTTTTTAACAGTTTTAGAGGATTCGAATCTCAGAGCTCTGAGAGGAAACTGTATCCATATTCCACTACATACACACTACACAGAACTGAGGCTGTGCAGAAAAATCTAGAGCCCATGTGACCTGCAATCCCATGAAGCACTGCAAAATTCGCCTTTGGAGCTCACAAACACTGCAAAGTACATTGATTTTAATGTACTTCGCCTTACAACTGGTGGCGAACAGGTTTGGGGAAGGCAGAATAACACAAAGTCATTGTTTTCAATGGACTTCGTGTTCCCCATTATAACGTGAAGTACTCTGCTTTGCATTGTGGAGTACTTCACGGATTCTGCGTTACTCCGTGAATCACTTCGTGGAGTGAATTTTGGCCACTTCACCCACCACTAATCGCTACCTTTGTGCAATGGAGGGACCTTGGCTGATTTCCAGGCTTTGGGAATGGTGGTTGTGGATAGAGAGAGATTCAGTATGTAGATCAAGGAGGCGACTATCGCAGGGGCAGAGATATGGAGAAGTCTAGGGCGCATACCATCAGGGCTGGATTTGGACTGGTTAAGGGAGGTGAGTGCATTGTAGACTTCTAGTGGAGTGAAGTGAGGAAAGAGGAAGCCAGAGGAAGGCAAGGATGGTTCAAGAGAGTCGGGGAAGAGACAGAAGAGGGGTTGGGGGGGAGTTGGGCAGGGCACAGGAGTCGAAGAACTTATTGAAGACCTCAGCTACAGAAGCAGGGTCAGAGACAGGGCTACCATTGATCTTAAGGACTGGGCATGCTTGCTTGAAAAGGGGTCCAGAAGGGGGTTGATCACCTTCCAGAAAGATGCTGGGGAGTTTTGGCTCTGATTGAGTTGGGCTTTAAAATATGAAGCCTTGGACTGACAGATGACCTTGATGCATTTATTTCGGAGTTGTCTGTAAGACTGAAGATCACTTGGAGCATGGGAAGCTTTGTACAGCCTCCAGGCTTTGTCCCTGCACAACATGTGGCGATGAGGTCACAGGTGATCTGGGGGTGGTGGTGTTGGTGTTTTACCCTAACTTTTCTAAGGGGTGTGTAGAGGTCGCAGATATGCTTAAAGATGTTGCAGAACTGGGATAGGGCAAGGTCTACATTCAATGTAGAAAAGACTGGTTGCCAGTCTGTATTTGTGAGATCTTGCTGCAGGGCAGATTTGTTGAGAGAATGGTGGGAGCAAGACCAAATGAATTTGGGAGGGGAGTGAGGGTAGTGGATTTTTCGAATGCAATAAGTAAAACAGTGGTCGCTAAGGGCATTGGAGAGGATGCCTGAGGCAGAGATTCAGTGGGAATGGGTGGATAAAATCCAGTCCAGAAGGAAGTAGTTTTGGGACCAGTGGTTTAGGTGGTTTGGTTCCTGGATTAGCCGGGCGAGATTAAGGGCTTCAATGCTTAGGGTGGTAGGTTTGGCAGATGAGGAGAGCCAGCTGAGATTGAAGTCATCTAATAGCAAGAGTTCACCATTTGATGTGTTAGAGGAAAGAGAAGAGATGAGGGAATCAGGTGAGGTCTTTGGTGGGGTGTACAGAGCACCAATGTAGAAGGGGTGGGGGGAAAGGATAAGTGAGCAATAATGGATTTGTGGGAGGAAGGGCAGGATTCCTTGAAAATAATGGAGCTTGAAATGGATTGTCTGATGTACAGGGCTACCCTCCCCCCCAACTTCCCTTACCTCTGTCCTGATGGAATAAGTTGTATTCAGGAATGGCAAGAGAGGAGTTAGGAATTTTGGCAGATAGCCAGGATTCTGAGATACAGAGTATGTCAGGGTAGTATTGGGTGAACCATACATTTAGGGCATCCATTTTGGGGAGGAGGCTCCTGGCGTTAAGATGAAAAATGCGAAGGATCTTGGGAAGTGAGCATGAAGTCTGGCAAGGGGGCAGTCCTGGAAGGGCAGAGGATGAGGAGGCAGTGGGTTGAGGCACGGAGGGGCCAGGATTGGGTTGTATGTCACCGGCCAGGAGCAAGAGGAGGAGGGAGAGGATAAGGAGCGGAGGATGCTTGGATCTGCCAGAACAGCACACGGAGAGTGGGGCATGGAGGTTTAAGCACTGGAAGAGAGCTTTGAGGTTTAGGAGTCATGAGGGGAGCAGAGAAGGGTGTATGAAAGGGGAAAAGAGGGGGGAGGGGTAAGAGTGGGACACAGGAGAGGAGAAGAAAGGAGAGAGGTGATAGGCTGGCATAGGGATGGACCGTAAGGGGGTAGGAGGGGGGACAGCTGGTGGAAGGTGAGAGGGGCTGATGAGTGGATAAGGGGAGAAAGGTTAGGAGCAGCAGAGGGGGAGAGGGAGCAAGAAGGAGTGGATGATGGGGGAGGGAAAGTAAGTAAGTAGGAGAAACAGGAGAGAGATGTTGGGGAGAGAGGACGGTTGGATGACACGGTCAGGAGAGAGAGAGACCCATTTGCAGGGTGAGGTGGGAGATTATAGGAGCAGTGAGAGAGTAGAGAGTTTAGACTTGGAGGAGTGGGGGAGCATTAGTGGGGAAGTGTAGAAGGCAAGAGGACTGGGTTATTAGGATTGACAGCAGGCAGCAGCTGTGGAGAGAAAATTGGGATAGAAGCTATGGGCTAATACTGCTGGGATTTGATTGGACAAGCTGCACTGAAGGGGCAGCAAGAGCATTTAAAGAGTGTCGACGGTGGGGGAGGGTGGCAAGGACAAGATTTAGGTGTACTAAAGTATAAAATACAAATAAGCAGCCTGGTAGTAGATTTCATCTGGAGCTCAAATTGGATCACTCTGGGAGCAAATGAGGAGGAGTTCTCCATGGAGGCAGTCAATCACCGATAAGCAGCTGGAGGGTACCAGAATTTGAACAGTTCCTACAATAAAAAGTGGACTGTACCTTGAATTTCATGTGGCTGATGTGGGTGAGGCGGGCAGTGTCAGCAGGGAAGCTACACTGCAGGGTGTGCACCTGGGTCAGGGGGGGCTCTTAGTCCTGTAGAAAAGAGAGGGCGAGAGCAGAGGATTAGTTCATTTAAGCTGAAAAAGGGGGCAGGGGTTGAAAACGTACAACAATTAAACAGCAGGGGGCTGAAGGTGTCTGAGGAGGATTAGCTAAACCGGGTGCAGGGAGTGAGCACAGTGGGAGGAGAGAGAAATAGCTGGGGAGCAGGGTGGGTCAGCGCCGAATTCTGGGAGAGGTTTAGCGAGTGAATCTTGGAGAGGAAAAGGTGAGAGGGGAGTAGCTTATAAGGCGTAAACCCTGGAAGGAGAGAAATAGGATAGAGTTGCAGTAGCAGAGCGAGGTAAGAGGTTGGAGCTGGGGGCTCAGTAATTTAAGACAATGAAAAGAGAGCATAGAGGAAGAGAGAAAGAATAAAGGCAGGAGCTCAACAGAGAAGGCAGAAAACACAGGGCTTAGGGAAAGAGAAAAAAATAAATAACAGTTAAACTGTGGGCAAACTAAATGGCAAAACTGTAGGCAATCTATGCAAGAATCAGGAGCACTAGCGGATAGCAATTCACAGCAAATTAAGAGACATTTAAACAGAAACAAAAATAAATAAAATGCAGTTGCATAAGCAGTAAAATTTAGGTATGCTAAAATACAAAATACAGATAAGCAGCCTGGTAGTAGATTTCGGCTGGAGCTCACATCGGCTCACTCCTGGAGCCAATGAGGAGGAGTTCTCCACAAAGGCAGCCAATTGCCGGTAAGCAGCTGGAGGGTGCCAAGAATTTGAACAGTTCCTAAGATCCTAAGTGGGCTGTAACTTGAATTTCATGCAGCTGATGAGGGTGAGGCGGGCGGTGTCAGCAGGGAAGCTGCACTGCGGGGAGAGCACCCAGATCGGGTTGGGGGCTCTTAGTCCTTGAATTTCTTGCAGCTGATGAGAGTGAGTTGGGTGATGTTGGCAGGGAAGCCGCACCGCAAGGGAGTGCACCCAGATCGTGGGGGGACTCTTAGTCCTTGAACTTCATGCAGCTGATGAGGGTGAGCTGGGTGACATTGGCAGGGAAGCAGCACCATGGTGGAGCACACCCGGGTCGGGGGGCTCTTAGTCCTTGTATTTAATGCAACTGATGAAGGTGAGGTGGGTGGTGTTGGCAGTGAAGCTGCACTGCGGGGGAGTGCACCCCGGGTTGTGGGGACTCTTAGTCCTTGAATTTCATGCAGCTGATGAGGGCGAGGCGGGTGGTGTTGGCAGGAAAACTGCACCATGGGGGAGTGCACCTGGGTCGGGGGGCCTCTTAGTCTTTGAATTTCGTGCAGTTGATGAGGGCGAGGTGGGTGGAGTTGGCAGGGAAGCCACACCACAGGGGAGCACACCTAGGTCGGTGGGGGCTCTTATTCCTTGAATTTCATGTGACTGATAGTCAAGTCAAGTCAAGTCAAATTTATTTAAAAGACGCCCAATCCCGGAGGCTCTGGGCACCGTACAAATTTTTAAAAGAACATAATACAAAAAATAAGTGAAATAGCAAATAATGAGTACATCATAGTCTAATGTAGTCTAAACATCAAACGCCTGAGAAAATAAGAAGGTTTTCAGGCGGATCTTAAAAAAATATTTACAGTCGAGGCCTCTCTGACCATAGTTGGTAATAGGTTCCATAGGGCGGGAGCCGCAACGCTGAAAGCTCTATCACCGGCTGACTTCAGCCTCACCCTAGGAACGGTCAGGAGGCCACTACTGGAGGATCGAAGAGGGCGGACTGATAGAACAGGTGTCAGGAGGACTGACAGGTAGCCAGGGCCCTGCCCGTGTAGGGCCTTAAAGGTGAGAAGACCCACCTTAAAGAGGACTCTCCACCTGACCGGCAGCCAGTGCAATTCACACAGTACCGGTGTAATATGGCAAAATTTTTTCTGCCCAGTCAATAACCGGGCAGCTGCATTTTGCACCAGCTGCAGTCTGTGGAGAAGTCCTCCTGTGACCCCGAGATAGAGCGCATTACAGTAGTCCAGCCTAGATGTGACTAAGGCATGTATCAAGGTAGGGAGGTCCAGAGACGGAACAAGGGGCCTAATCCTGGCAATGTTTCTGAGATGAAAAAAAACAGGTACGAACCACGGAAGATATTTGAGTCTCCATGGTCAAGTTCCTGTCCAGAATCACTCCAAAACTACGCACCGTAGAGGAGGCCTTCAATGAGACAGCCCCAAGAACAAGTCCAGTTGCTGAATCAGAGACCTCCATATCACGAACTCTGTTCAACTCCACTACCAATACCTCCGTCTTTTTAGGGTTCAGTCGCAACCAGCTGGAGGCCATCCAGTCACTTATCTCGGTCAGACAGATGTTTAGCACATCCACTGCATTAGATGTTCCTGGGGCAAAGGAAAAGTATAGCTGAGTATCATCAGCATAGCAATGAAAACTCAGACCATACTTCCTAATGATCCCACCCAGGGGCAGCATGTACACTGCGAACAACATTGGGGCCAGTACCGAACCCCTGAGGGACTCCACAAGAAAGGAGATTGGGTGTAGATGAGGAATTACCCATCAACCCGTTGCCTCCTGTTTGTAAGAAAGGACTCAAACCAGTTGATGACAGTACCGGTGAGTCCACATAAATCCCTAAGGCGAACTAGCAACACACAATGGTCCACAGTGTCAAATGCCGAAGAGAGATCGAGAAGAACAAGAATTGTCCTGTCCCCCCAATCTCTAGCCCTGAGGAGATCATTCTGCACCCGTACAAGAGCAGTTTCTGTGCTATGTCTGGCCCGAAAAGCTGACTGGAAGGGATCGTACAACTCGTGAGTCACGAGGTGCTCTTCCAATTGAAGCGCTACTACCTTCTTCACCACCTTCCCCTAAAATGGAGGTTGGAGATAGGACGGTAATTCGCCATGATCTCTGGGTCCAAAGATGGTTTCTTTAAAAGGGGTCTCACCAGAGCCTCCTTCAAGGCATCCGGAAAGACTCCCTCAGATAAGGAACACCGTACGATCATGGTGAACACCGGGCCAACAGAGCCAACGCATCTCATTAAGAAACGCGTTGGCACTGGGTCCAGTTCACAAAAGGTATGCCTCAAATTGGTTGCTACCTCAATAACCTCACTTGCCTCCACTGGTCTAAACTCACCCCAACTTGGCGGAGTGCACTCAGAACACATCTGACGACCACTGTTAGCTATGGTATTGCTAGCTGAAGAGGCATCCCGCCGGATCATGGACACCCTGTCCGAGAAGAACTGAGCAAACTCCTCACAGTCTTCAACGGAAAAAACCCTCCTAGGCTGCAGGCAGAGAGGATGAAGAAGTCTGTCTACAGTCCGGAAGAGTGAAGCTGGTCGATTCTTCCTGGCAGCAATCTCCCTGGACAGGAACACTGCCTTCTTACGATTGATTGCCTCCTGATATGCACAATAGTGCGTACGCAGGACCAGTCTGTCCATCTCCAGGCGGGATCCTCTCCAGCAGCGCTCCAATCTCTGACCCATCTTCTTCATCTCCCTGAGGTCCCCATCAAACCATGGGGACCTCAGGTATGAGGTTCTGGGTCGTACATGGACAGGTGCGAGGGAGTTGATGGTGTCAGAGAGCACCTTATTACAGGTGTCAACACCGGCACCAACTCCTCCGATGCATGCAGCACCCACACTAGATAATTTAGCTGCTGCCAGAAAACCCTCAGGGGTAAGACCCCGCAAAGGGCGACAGCTAATCATCTCCGCAGGGGAAGGGCTTATGCCGGGAGCCCCAAATGTGAACGTCACCGTGCAGTGATCGGACCAAGAGACCCGATCAATCCCGAGATCAGTGATCTCAAGCCCCAGTGAAAACACCAGGTTCAGCATGTGGCCATCCTGGTGAGTGGGTGCGGCAACGATCTGCATTAGTCCAAGAGAGGACATACTCCGCAAAAAGTCGCCGCCGCATTTTTGATCACCATCATCCACCCAGACATTGAAATCCCCCAGAAAAATACATCTGGAGGATCCCAGTGTTTCACCAGCAGTGAACTCGGCAAACTCCTGCAGGAAATTCCCCATTGGGCCAGAAGGGCGATAGACGAGGAAAATCCTGCAGCCCGCACCGAGACCACCGCGGATAGCCACACACGCAAAAGAACCCAGAGCTTCCACTGGGTGCACGGTGAAGGTCAAACTGGATCTAAAGCAAATGGCTACGCCGCCACCCCTGCGATTCACTCTGGGGAAGACTGATGATGGCAAGGTGAGTGGCGTTGGCAGGGAAGCCGCACTGCGGGGAAGTGCACCTGGGTCAGTGGGGCTCTTAGTCCTTGAATTTCATGCAGCTTATGAGCGCAAGGCGGGTGGCGTTGGCAGGGAAGCCACACCCTGGGGGAGTGCACCTGGGTTGGGGGGGCCCTTAGTCCTTGAATTTCATGCAGCTGATGAGGGTGAGGCTGGCGGCATCAGCAGGGAAACCGCACCCAAAATCTGACTGATTTATCTATATTTGTGCAGTTTGACCTCAGACACCTCACTCATAACTTACAACACTCATGAGCTTACCCAAGGTCAGACAGCACTCATATACTGTGGATGGGTCATGGAGGTACCTAAATCAAAGAATAGCAGCACTCTGGATAGGGAGGTCGATACTAGTCCATTCACAGAAGAAAGGGTTCTGAATGGACTCTTAAAACTGAAGGTGGCCAAAGCAATGGGGCCTGACAGGATTCACCGAAGAATTTTAAAAGAACTAAGGGTAGAACTAGTGACACCACTGACTACCCTTTTTAACAAATCATGGGAGGATGGTGTGGTACCTGAGCACTGGAGGAAGGTGAATGTGATTCCCCTTCACAAAAGTGGGAGCAAGTCAGAGGCAGGAAACTACAGACCTGTTAGTTTGACCTCAGTGGTAGGCAATGTGATGGAATCACTACTGAAAGAAAGAATTGTTGAGTTCCTAGAGGCCAGTGGGGCACAGAACCTTAGGTGGCATGGATTCACAGCAGGAAGGTCATGTCAGATGAATCTAACAGATTTTTTTTTACTGGGTGACCAAAGCAGTAGACCAGGGAGGGGCTGTGGACATGGCCTACCTAGACTTTAGCATGACATTTGACACAGTCCCACACAAAAGATTAATATACAAGTTAGTCAGCCTTGGAGTGGGTCCCACAGTGGTAGCCTGGGTAAAAAACTGGCTGGACAACAGGATGCAGAAGGTAGTAGTAAATGGAGTTCATGCCAAAAAAAAGGAGGTTACTAGCAGGGTACCGGAGGGTTCAGTACTGGGACCAGTCCTATTTAATGTCTTTATTAGTGACATTGTAAAGGGACTGGAAGGAAACGTATGTCTCTTTACAGACAACACAAAGATCTGCAACAGGGTTGATACAGAAGGTGGGGTGGAAAGGATGCAAAGGGACTTAGCAAGGTTGGAGGAATGGCCAAAGGTATGGCAGATTAGATTCAATGCAAATTAGTGCAAAGTAATGCACCTGGGAAACAAAAACCCAGGGGCAGAGTACACAATGGGGGGGTGAGATACTAACAACAACAAGAATGGAAAGGGACCTGGAGGTAGTCATATCAGATGACCTTAAGGTGGGCAAGCAATGTGACAAGGAAGTAAGGAGGGCTGGCAGGATACTGGGATGCATAGGGAGAGGCATCACCAGTAGAAAACAGGAAGTTGTTGTCCCTCTGTACAGACAGTTGGTGAGACCGCATCTGGAGTACTGCATGCAGTTCTGGAGACTCCATCTCCGCAAGAACATGGACAGAATGGAGGCTGCCCAGAGGAGGGCAACTAAAATGGTGCAGGGGCTGCACCAGAAGACATACGAAGAGAGATTAAAGGAGCTTAATATGTATAGCCTCGAGGAGAGGAGGGAGAGGGAGGACATGATAGAAACTTTCAAGTACCTCAAGGGAATCAACAAAGTCCAACATGGTAGCATCTTTCAGAAAAAGAGATGTACAAGAACAAGGGGGCACAATTTGAAGATAGAGGGAGGATGGCTCAGAGGTAATGTGAGGAAGTATTTTTTCACAGAGAGGGTTGTGGACATCCTGAGGAGGTAGTGTAGCCAAAAATAGTGGAGGAATTCAAGAATGCATGGGACGGACATAAGGCAATTCTAGTGGAGAGTAGGAGGAAGTTGGCTGTTGGTTAACTAGGATCTGCAGCTTATCCATTAGGTAGGGAAATGGTCAGACTGGGTGGGCCAAGCGGTTCTTATCTGCCATCAAATTCTGTGTTTCTATGTTTCTATGTATTGGACTGGGCCCCATTGCATATCCCTCAAAAACACACACACACACACACATATATATATTCACATATATTATATATATATCTATATCTATATCTATATCTATATATATATATATATATATATATTATAGTGGCACGGTAGTGCCACCATAGTTAGGGTTGAGGAGTCATTTACATGTTAAACCCCAAATTTTGCACTTTAATAACTTTGCAACCATTCAACGGATTTGCCTGAAATTTGGAATACACGATCAAGACCCATACGCCTTGGGATCTGCCAAGTTTCATATCAGTCGCTTATACGGCTGCGGAGTTATTAAGCGTGATCTGCGTGCGCGTTTACGCTTTCCTGGAATTTTACTGTCATCTCTACAGGTCGCATGGTTTGCGCGACTCGTGCAAAATCTTCAGGGAACATGTGACCGGGGTCCCTGATGTGCCTTTTGAAGATTTCGTGAAAAAATATTAAACAGTTCAAAAGTTATTCAAAAAACAAGTTCCTATTATAAGTCAAAGGGAAAAGTTAACAAAAAGTTTGACATGTCGCAAATGCAGTTTTTACTTTCACAAATGGCCCTTTTACTGTCGCAGATCCACCATTTTGTTTTCAGTTAGTGATCAGCAAAATGCTTGGCATTTAAAATTGGGACCCTCTAGTAACCTGATTCTTATTGTATTCACCTAGTCAGACCCTGAGAATGCTAGCCATGTCTTTATTTTGGGGTAAAACACGCCAGAAATATGTTTTTCAAATTTCTGGGAAAAGTACTTTAGCAAAGTACTGTTGCACTTGTGACACTGTCTAGTGAATTTGAGAAAGCTTTAGCAAACTTCGACAGTACTTTTCTAGGCTGTGGGAAAATGACAGCAATTCTTTCGCACCCTGCTGCAAAAGAACGGCTTGGTGTTTTGGCCTGAAATTTGGAGAGAATGCAGCCGACATCTTACAGATGTGCCTTTCAGTGTTTTATTGAAAAAATATTACATGGCCGCAAAGTTACGGCACTCCAAATTTGACACTTTTTCCCATAGGATAACATTACGGCGTCCAACGCATTACAGGAATGCTTTGGCACCCTGCTGCACAATAACAGTTTGGTCTTTTGGGCTGAAATTTTTAGGTGAACACAGCCAATATCCCACAGATGTGCCTTTTTGTGGTTTGTTGAAAAAATATTACAGGGAGCCAAAGTTATGGCACTCCGAACTTCTCTTTTTGTCCCATAGGATAACATTATGGCTTTCGCTGTGCCTTTCAGGGCCCGTATCTCGGAAACAGTATGAGATACGGACTTTTCATCAGAAAAATGCTTAGCCCCCTAACAAGGGCTAAGTACAAAACTAGCCAGAAAAGTCATAAATCATATGACTTTTAAATTTTTTTCCTACGTCGTACGGTTCCTGAAATATAAGCAATTTAGTATTCCAACCCCTCATTTTCTGCTCTGAGAACCATTATTATCCATATATTCTTTGTACTCACTGTCTTTCTCTATGCAGCTTTTGGGGAAAGCCAGCCTGTGCGCTTCCGTTACTGTTACCGTTACCGTTTCCGCTTGTGGTTCTGTTCCCGTTTCACTTAACGTTCATGTCTACGCCACCATGTGCGTTACCCTTTGTGTTTTCATTTGCACTTCCTTTTGCATTGTTTTTAACATTTCTGTCTACACTACTGTTTCTCTTTCTGTTTTGCTTTGAGTCACCATGCGCATTACCATTTGTGTTTGCGGGCACAATGTTACTATGTGACAAGACATCACGTGGTGCCGCTGCCGCATTACATTCACTATTTCTCATTATTCTCAAAAAGAAGGGAAATTAGAGGCAAAAAACTCTGCTTAATGCATTAGTTAGGGTTGTTCCACACTGACAAAAGCGAGGAAATTCAGTGTTAGGGTTGAAAGCCCCCTTTTAGACCCCCCCAACATCCCCAACCGGCATCGGGGTGCGCATTAGGGTTGTCGATCCTAACTCTCACCCCATTCTCCTACATCTCTATTTCCTTACACATGTGATGGGGTGAGAGTTATGTCCGACAACCCTAATGCACACCCCGATGCTGGTGGTGGGTGTGGGGGGTTCCAAGGGGGGCTTTGAACCCTAACATTGAATTTCCTCGCTTTTGTAAATGAGGCTAACCCTACTAATGCATTAAATGGAGTTTTTTGCCATATATATATATATATATATATATATATATATATATATATAAATATCAGATAATACACTACAGGACGTGCAGTCATGGTCTGATATACAAACACCTTGGTGTGAGTTGTGAGGCATGAGGCTAAGTGTGTTCAATCACCTATTTCATGCATACGTCAGAGCACATCCACACACCTTGTGCTGGTTTACCTGTCTTATAAAATGGCCTAAATTGTTTTTGGATGATGAACAATAGAAAGGAGTGCAAGCATGCGGTCATTGTGGGATAATGCATGGTTAAGGGGTGTGTTTTGTCCAGTCAGGAGACAGCATTTTTACAGATTTTTCTCACCAATGTTATATATGAATGTAAGTTTGGAATACAAGGAAAGGAGCCAACCAGATCATAAAGCCACAAGCCAGAAGGGAAAATGGTAGTCTTGATGGGTTTACTTCTGAGTATACCTTACTTACCCATCTTTTATTTTATATAATACATTTGGATGGTTATTGTTAGTTTTAATCGCAATTGTATATACAGATAAAAGTGTACAGTGAAATAACTGCTAACCGCTTCTGTGGGGAAAATATATATATATATATACTGTATACCTGACTCATTCTGCCATGGGGACTGCCCTGCATACCAGGAGAATGGTTGAGGGAGGATTCACTTTCGAAATATATACTGAATGAGGGCAGAGGTGCAGCACCCAGGGGAATTCCACTTGAACAAGGTTTTAAAGCCAAGCAGTCTATACATTGCCACAATGTGAAATCAGGATCAAAGCAATGCAAACATTTTTATGTTTGCTTGCACGCATGTGCAAGAAACATAGTGCCACCATATGAGAATTCATAGGTGTGCTTCCCCCACTTCCAGTGCCCTGCTCCCTTTTGCAGGCGTGGCTGCACCGCGCCAATGAATGTCCGAGCTGTCTATGACAGCCATTCAGATGCAATGGCATACAGTTGAAAGGAAAATACAGCAGACAATTTGCATACTGTCATCAGCAGTATGCAAATTGCCTACGTCGGCACTGCATCTGAACTGTCTGTCATAGACAGTCCTCTCCCCTCCCTCCACAAACACATAGGTACACGCTGGGAGCCCACCCCAGCATGCTCATGTGCTCCCCTGTATGTATGGCTGACAAGGGTGCCGAATCCCCCGTCAGCTCAGGGCCCACCCCATCACACTTCCAGGTGCCATGCTGGGAGCCCACCCTAGCATGGCAAACATCCATCTGCTGGCCCCCCCCAAACACACTTCCAGGTGCCACACTGGGAGCCCACCCCAGCATGGCAAACCTCTGTATGGCTGATGGGGGTGCCCAATCCCCCATCAGCTCCACTGCCTGCCGCCTCAAAAACAAAACTTCCAGCTGCCACGCTGGGAGCCCACCCCAGTGTGGCAAAAGTCCCATGTCATCTTCCTAAAAGAAAAAAAGACCTAAAACAAAAACTGTCCCTCTTAGTTTGTCTTGCCCCCCTCCCGCACCCACCCTCTGTGCACCCTGCCTCCTCACATCACACCTCACCCCCATACTTACCTCCGGAGTCTGGTACGACGATCTTCGGTGGATCGGGAACACATCTGTACTCTTCAAAGCAGACCGCGAACTGAGAAAAAGCCGGTAAGCTGTATAATGGAATAAATAGGGTTTTTTTAAACTTTGATGCATATCTCACGCATTTTGGGGAATTTTTTCACCACATTTTCAACATTGGGTTATTGGGACCCCACCTCATGAATTCTGGCACTGTCATTTTGTTTTTCGGTCCCACAAGGTGATTTTGTGGCCACTGCACCGAACCACCTTTTGGGACTGATTTACGAAATGACAGTGTCACAGTTCACGAGGTAGGCTCCCAAAATCCCTGTGTTGAAAAATTGGTGAAAAAATTCCCAAAAATGAGTGTTTTACAAGCGTGCGTTTCACAGTTCCTACGCACACTTCTAAGTTCGCAGACTTTTAATATTTTCATTACAGATTTTCAACACTGCCATTTTACCACACCTCCTTATGAGCAGTACAGCTGTCATTTTTCACATCTCACCCAAATGTGTTTCCACGCATGTAGCGAACAATGGCGCAGTCGGTGTGTGAAATCAATATTTGGGACAGATTAAGAAAATTACAGTGACACTGTTCATGAGCAGAGGTCTTAAAATGGCTATGTTGAAAATTTGGTGACAAAAGTTCATAAAATGACTGTGTTACATGCATGCATTGTACAGTTTCCACGCACCCTCGTAAGTTCACGAATTTGTAATATTTTCAGTCCAGATTGTCAACATTGGCATTTTTCAACACCTCCTTATGAACAGTACAGCTGCCATTTTTCACACCCTGGCCAAAATGTGTTTTCGCACTTCTGGCGCAGAAATGCGTGGTCACTGTGGGAAATCAGTGTTCAGGACAGATTAAGAAAATCACAGTGACACTGTTCATGAGCAGAGGTCCCAAAATGCCTGTGTTGATGATCTGCTGTAAAAAATCCCCAAACTAATTACATTATGGGTGTGCGTTGCACAGTTTCTACACACGCTCCTGACTTCACCAGTGTTTTTATATTTTCACTCCAGATTTTTAACATTGTCATGTTTTATACCTCCCCATGAACAGTACAGCTGTCATTTTTCACATTCGGTTTGAAATGCGTTTTCACACCAGTGGTGCCAAAAGGTGTAGTCACTGTGCAAAATCAGCTTTCCACTAACAAACTGATATTGCCACTGTTCATGAGGTGGGGGTCACAAAAAAAACATGTTTAAAATTTGGAGTGAAAATATGAATGAATGCCTGGGACGTTAGGGTTTCCGACCATAATACTCCACCCTGTAGAGACTGACAGGCATGAGGGGTTGTGACTTGGGATTGTTGCCCGCAATACTCCTGCCATTCCACCCACTCCCACACCCTGCAGCCAGTGACAGGCATCGAGGTGTGCCTTGGACTATTTGGCCCCAAAGTTCACCCCATTCTCCTAGACTGCACCCATATCACCATATTTGTTATGGAATGGTGTGACCATAAGGCCCAAAGGCTCCAAGGCACACTGTGAAACTTGTCAGTGTCTGCAGGGTAGGGTGTGGAGAAATGGCATGGCCGTTATGCCTGATGACCCAAAGGTACACCCCAGTGCCTGTCAGTCTCTGCAGGGTGGTGTTGAGGTTGGCTTCAGTTCAATACTTCGCTGCCATTCCTATTATGCATCTCTCTAACTCCTACACTACCAATGCCAGTGCCAGCAAGCAAATGTTCAGCATTGACAAATGCTTGTTGTTACAGCTTTAGTGCCTTCACTGTCAGCAGTTTGCAAAACCAGCACTTTTGCAGAACTGTTACAATGACAAACATGCCCCAGACATGCAATGTCACTTAAGTTTAGACACAGACTGAGAACCCTTTATCAGACTTTTAGTATTACTTTACTTAATTGTAGTTATTTATTTGCTTTTGGTAACCGGGTGAGTGCACTAGGCATAAGGATGCCTATTTTCAGGCATGACCCAGGAGGATACAAGTTGAATACAATGAACAACATCAATGTGACACAGCACGTAACATAGATGATACAATGTGAAGGAGTAATAAATACAATCAACTTAGTGAATCAGTGAAGTACATAGTTGGACCAGGTCGAAATATAAACACTACATTGGGATATTCAGAACAAACAAGTGCAAGAAATACAGGGTTGTTTGTGCAGGCTGCTTCTACAATCTTTACACTCATCTCTCTCTATGGACCCCTTAAATCAGGGGTCCTATGAATAATATGATCTCAGTCTGCTGACCCATGTAGTGCCTTGCTGATGACTATTATTAACTTACTGCCATTGCCTTCTCTTTATTTCTTTTGAACCATAGGCAAGTGTCCATCCCTCTTACTCCAGTCTTACATTGTCTCCACAAGGCCCTTCTTCCTAGGGGGACAACGGGGATGTTAGCATCACAGGCAGGCAGCAAAACAGTATGGGCATTGCTTGTGTGTCTGATAAGGAGGTCTTATGATGAACAACCCATCCCTGGTGGATTTATTCCTTGAACAACAGGCACCTCAGGGATGCCAGGCAAGGCAACACCTAGACAGATCATTATGCCCGAGGGAGATACATTTCCCTGCATGCTATCTGCCAGCCAATGTAGATAGCACCTTCTGCGCTCCTCTCCAAAGTGGACTCTCTTAGACTATGGGTAACCCAGTATTCCCCCAAACTACTGTGCATGTCTGAGACTTGGCTCTTGCCCCATACCCCCAACCCACAAGTAGCCCTCTCGGGCTACAGCTTATATAGCTAGGACTGCTGTAAGCATGGTGATGGTGTGGCCATCTATGTCCACCCCAACCTTCCATGCAGCATCACATTCAGGGAGTCCTGTACCTGTGCTCATTATTTGTTTCAATTTCCCATCCTCCCTTGGTCACTGTGTTATATGCCTCCTCCAAACTCTACCCTTCCTCTCTCATTGACATCATTCCTTCCCTAGTCTCTGTGGCATACTCTAAAGAACTTATCATCTTAGGGGATTTTAACCTTAACTGGACTTTGCCCTCACAAAAACCCTATATTGATCACATTGAATCTCTCAACCTCACTCAATTAATAAAAGAACCCACTCACCCAAACCCCTCTACCCAAAATCACTTACTTCTTGACTGTATTCTTTCCACCCACCCTCATAGAATCCTCACTGCAGGCACCTTTCCAGATGTCTTTAGTGACCACCTCATTACCTACTGTGTTCTCAAAGCCCACACCACTCACTCCCCTCCTGCATATTGTTGGATCTGCTCCTACAGCTCACTTGATGTTGAAGCACTGCTGCGTGACCTACATTCCACTGACTGGTCAGGGGTATACTCTGTTCCCAACCAACGTTGATTCAGCCCTGTTCCTATTTTCACATCTCCTCCATAATGTTAGGATCACCATGTCCAGATCAGACATTGCAGGTTAGTGCTGTGCGTAATGCAGAATTCCACTGGTGAAATTAGCATGGAATGACCATTCTGCTGGCAGAATTTCTGCCAGAATTTTGCTGGTTCTTGTGCAGAAGTCTGCCTGCTATGAATAATATTCTGCGGAACAGCATTTTTCCATGGAAAATTACTACACAACAAATTCTGCAGAAAATATAGAGATCCGCAGAATAATATTCCACAGAACAGCATTTTTTTCTGCAGAAAATCATTCTGCAACTCTTTTCTGCCACGGAATTCCACCATTCTGTTTCTGCCAAAATTCAGCAGAATTTCAGCAGAATTATGAAAATGCTGTGGAATTTTGTTCCACTGGAATTTGAAAATTTCACACAGCAGTATCGCAGAGTTAAACAGCGTCATCTACCCTGGGTCTCTGCTGACCTCATCAACCTATGCAAATCCACAACCAAGCCTAGGCCTGACACAAAGCAATGCAAGCCCTTCCCTATCTGTACAATTACTGGGTATTAAGGAATACCTGCACTAAGACTATCGGGTCAGCAAGGCCACATACTTCCGTACTTTATTGCACTCGAATTACAACTCCCCTGCCAAGTACTGGACGACCATTTATTCTCTTCTTGATCCCTATTCTCTTCTTGATCCCTCTACCCAATCAACCACCACCACACTATCAGTAGATGGCTCACCTGTCACAGACCCAGCCTCAGTTGCCTCCGCTCTAAATGCCAACTTTACCACCTATATTCTACAAGCAGCCACTTCTGACACTTGCCCCTGCTCCCTTCCCCACTTTCCTCTCAATGCTTCTCCTTTCCTCCTATCACACACCACAGTCTTGAAAGCCCTTTCCTCCCTAAGCCCCAGTAAGTCTAGCCCTGACTATCTTGGCCCTTGCCTCCTTTGTATCTTCGCCCCTGTATCTCTCCCTCTTACTCACATATTGAACTGCTCATTCTACCACTGCACAGCCCACAGGCCTGGAAGACTGCTAAAGTCATACTCCTACACAAAGGCGGTGACCCCATCCCTCTGGGTGACTACCGCCCCATATCTCTGCTTCCTGCTTGGCCAAACTTCAGGAATCTTTAGTCCTCTCTCGACTCACTGAGTATTTTAACTTCTCAGACTTCATCACCTCCTTCCAATTATGTTTTAGAGTGAATCACTCCACAATTACCTCACTCCTCTGTGTCACCAACTCTTTCCTTTCCAGCATGGACCAAGGACACCTAACTGCTGCCCATCTTCATCGACCTCGCTAAAGCTTTCAATTCTGTTTCTCATTCCCTCCTACTAAACAAACTGTCCTTTGCTGGTCTCTCACCTCAATCTGTAAACTGGTTTCACTCCTACCTCACAGGCTATACCCAGCAAGTCCTTGTCGTCCATGCCCTCTCTCCTCCCCTCCCAATCCATGCTGGAGTTCCCCAAGGCTCCATTTTGGGCCCCATACTTTTCTCCATCTGCCTAAATGAGCTCCGTTCTGCCTGCTCTGTGTCTAATTCATAGATGTATGCTGACAACACTGTTCTTTTCACCTCTGGTCTCTCTGCCACAGCTGTCCAATCCCAGCTCAAAGCTGACTTCATCTCGGTCCTTCAGTGGTTTCATGATAACCTTCTCAAGGTAAATGTCAATAACATGGTGTCTATTACCTTTGGAACCCCTCAAAAACTTGCCACCCTCCCTTTCCCTCTCTCATTCACTACACTTGATGGTTCCTTAGTGGACATAGTCCCATACTACAAATCCCTGGGTGTCTGGCTCTATGCTCGACTTAACTACACTAAGCATACAGCGTGCATCCAAGCAAAACTATGCCCCAAACTAGGGGTGTTGTATAGAAACAGAGGCACTCTTCCTAAATACTCATCAAAAACTCCTCACCAAGATGATTATACCCTTCTTCGACTATGGTGACATAGCGAGTGGCATAGACTCAGACTCCACCTTAACCAGACTAGACTCCCTCTATAACACTTTCTGCTGCTTTGCACTAAACGCCCCTCCTCACTCACACAACTGCTCCCTCTACTCATCCCTCTCACTTAACTTCCTCCACTGCCATCCGTTACTTCACTCTTCCCTTCTCATTGCTAAATTTTGGCTTGGGTCCCTACCCCCTTATCTCTCCTCCCTCCTGTCTCCCATATTTGAGGCCTCCTACCCACTCCAGTCCAGGGACACCCACACTTTCTCCCTCCCTTAGGCCGTCCTCCTGTTCTGGCTCTCCTGCTTTCACTTACTGACTGTCCTCCCTCTGGAACACCCTCACTTTCCACATCAGACACTACTCTTCCATTTCTTACCTTGAGCATGCGCAACCCCTCTCATCTGTGTTCCCTGACCCATGCCCCTGTCATGACAATTTCTCTTGTTAATATGCTCCCACCAGCAGCCTTCCTTTGATCAACTACATCACTTTTCTCGCTTTTCTTTCCTTCATTCCCCACCACACTCCACCCCACACTTTTCCACCTTTCCCCATCCCCAGGCATAATGTTGAACCTTTGAAGGCTCTACACTATTATTTGACTAGCAAGTTCTGTTATTACTGAAAGTACTATGTATTTGCTACCACACCTGTAGTGATTCCCCATAATTCAGTACTTGTGTTTATTTCTGAAACTAGCTCCCTGTTGTATTAGTTTTTCAGCCTATTTATTTGTAAAACTAATTTCAATACTTGTGTATATTCTGTTTCTAGTTCCCTGTTGTATTAGTTTTCTGCTTATTTATTTATAACTCCCTTACTCCCCTTTTCCCCACCGAGTTGCACCTGGAAAAGAACTTTGGCTCAATGTGCCACTCCCAGTCAACAACTTTAAATAAAATAAATAAATAAATGTGAGGTCCCAGTCTGACCCAAAGATGGAGCCCTAATAGCATTGATGAAAGGATGCTCCTAGAACCTGACTCAAGGGTATATGTAGTAGACTGGGATGCATCACTTTTTTTCCTACTTATAGTGATCAAGGCACTATCTCATGAGCTAAAAGAAGGATCCACAAGGACCTCTAGGCGACACCGTTGATGGGTAATCCACCTGTCTCTCACCACCTTCTGTGCTCCTACCCATATCTCCTCCTCCTCCTCCTCCTCCAGTCACATCTCCTACTCCACACTCTTCTCTACTTCACTCCCACAATGCAGTATGGATGCCAACCTTTCCATTCATACATAGAACAGCTGGTCACAGGGATATCACAGACCATGCTGAACATTACCCCTTCAGTGATCATGTTTACATAAGAAGGAGTCTGTAGGCACATAGTCACACACACACACATATATATGTGTGTGTATATATATATATATATAGATAGATCGATAGATAGATAGATAGATAGATATAGCTATATATATATATGCATTGTCCTGACTCCAAATATGAAATTTATCTTCAAGTTTGAGGGGATAAGTCCATAACTCAAAAGGGGCAGAGCCACTTGTGAGTTTAAGTCTTGCCCACAACAAATGATGAGATTCTACATATTTTAAGTTGGGCCATTACACATTTTGACTTATACAATGTATCTAATAGGCAAACATTATAATTGATTTGGTTTAGCTACTGCAGCATTCTGAATAAAAATAAAAAATTTGTTTCAATGTTAAATGGATCATCAGCATTTATTTCTACTTTAGGTTAGTCACAAAGGAACTTGTAACCAGTGAAGGAGCAGCTTGCAGGAGTATGCATACATGTCTTCCATGGATAGATGCGTTCCCTCAATCTCCTGACCCCCCTCAGCAATAAAAGTTTTACAACAGCATCCAGCTGCCATTATACCAGCATCTAATAAACAGGATTGTCTCAGCTAATAAAATGGACAATTATGCCACAGTAGCGGGGACGAAATCAGCCAGGCAATTGAGGAAGTTGGACATGAAGTGGGCCAGGGCCGGGCAGATGCCAGATGCCGATGTCCTCCAGGAGACCTCAGAGGAGTTGATGGGGGTATTGGGCAGGATGGTGTCTACTCAGGTCCTGGCTATGGTAGGGCCTAAACTGGAGGAGGTCACAGCTAAATTAGACTCCCTAGGGAAGAAATATGAGGAGCAAGCTGCCAGAGTGTCAGCCATGGAGAACCATGTCTCCACACTCAGAGCTGGATGCCAGACCCTATCAGTGCAGATGGCTAAATTGGAAAAGGAGATTGCGGAACTAAGGGAGCACATAGATACACAAGAAAACAACCAATGCCGTAACAACAACCTCTGAATCCGGAGATTACCAGAGGGTATCAGAGGCACAGATACAGTCACATTCCTCAAGCAGTGGCTCCCTAAAATTTTGAAAATGGACTGGCCCAAGAACTGAATCTGAATTGACAGAGCATACGGATCCCTGGGGCAGAAGCCAGCAGAGGATGCTCTCCGAGGCAAGTGGTGCCACGCTTGCACCGCCTGTCAGACAAACAGCGGATCCTGCAAGCTTACAGAAAAGTTGAATGGTGAAAGTTGGGGACAGCCAAATCTTCTTTTTACAAGATTTCTTGAGGCTAGTACAGCTAAAAAGGAAGGTTGTTGCACCTTGAATGAATGAGCTGAGGATCAATGAAGTTGAGTTCTGTTTTGCTTTCCCTGTGCTACTATCTATCATACTGAGGGGCAATCGTTCTCTTTCTGGGAACTAGAAATGGCCAATAAGTTTTATAAAAACAGAAAACTCTTTAAATGACTGGTTTTGTGTGTCAGAAGCTGATGGTATGTCTGACCTACTCACCTCACTTTGTTGGCTCTGCATGGCTATGGTGGCTTCTCGCCTTCCCCTCTTGGCTGTGGCTCTATATAAGGACACTGGGAGAAGAACCTAACTGCACCATCTTGCTGCATACCCCTGGGACAGATGGAGTTTTTCCATTTTATTGGGCAAGCAAAGATTCTGGAAAAAGGAGAGATGCTGCCAGTAATGGAAAATATTAATGCTTTACTGGAACTCCCCCCAATCTCTGGACAATTGGATTTTCCTGACCCTTCCCTCTGGAGCGGTCTCAAGTCCATAGTCTTTGTTGCTTAATGTCATCTCTGAGGCTACCAGTTCAGCAGGAACTGGGACAGACCTTGTCCATGAGTATGCCTTATGAAAAACACCCAGGACAGCACTGGCCTATAAGATATTAGCTATGATGAGGGAACTGAGGCATGCTTAAAATAAATGATGGAAAACAGAGGGACAGATAAGAAAACATGTATACCAGACAGGAGAGAGGGTGGAGTGAACCCCTCAGGAGCTCAGCCATATTCTAAGGGAAGGCTCATGAGGATTTTAGAATATACCCCCACAGGCACGGGGAAGTACAAATGTGCCACAAGACAGGATTGTGGAGAAAATGAGAGACAGAGAGAGCGATACCATGTGGGGGAGAGCTGTGTGGCCAGCTGAAGATAGGAGCTATAAGCTTGATTTTGCAGGTGTAGACCCGATTGAGAGGGTGGGGTAGACTACCTACCTTACTAAGACACGGGTATGTAACAACTAAGAGATGAGCTGAAGATAAAAGTGTGGGTACTGTAAAAGTCAATACTGGGGCTTGATGGAGCCAAACATGGTCAAAATGTGTGTGTGTGTGGGGGGCAGTGCATTCAAAATAACAAATGGGAATTGCTAGCAAAACCCATGAGGTTAGAAAAGATTTAGCAGAAAATTTGGTGGCGCTGGAGTGCTGTGAGAAGAAGAGAAGAAATAAAGTGGAGATGTACCTCTCCTGGCAGCAGCCCCAGCCTTCTCATTCTGTGTATTGTATAAATGCTAAATATTTGCTGTACGTGTGCTCATAAAGGTCAGTGGGTTCACAGTGTACTGGAGATTGAAAGGTACACTGATAGAGGTAGCACTGAGTCTGTCATGGGATGGGCTCACCCTCCCCAGATCTACGGCTGTCAATAACATATAATGAACAAGATCTGATTGCTCACCTGGAATGTCAAGGGCATTTCTTCTCTAATAAAATGGAAAAAGCTGCTGAATGTATTAAAGAGGCAAAATACACAGATAGTCATGCTCCAGGAAACTCACCTAACTGGACATGAACACCTGAAGCTTGTGATGGACTGGGTTGGCCACTGCTTCTCAGCTACACAAAATGGTCACAAGAGATGGGTAGCAATCTTAATAGATAAGAGACTCCCCTTCTTCGAGGAGCAAGTGCTAACCCATCCAAAAGAAGGTAGATATGTGTTTGTGGTCAGCATAGTCACTGGGGAAAGACTGACCCTGGGAAACATCTATGCTCCAGCCTCACCTGACCCTGTATTTTTTGACCAGATGTTTGCCCTCCTTCAGAAAGAACAATTCCAGAATTTGATTCTGGGAGAAGACTTCAACTGCACCACGGACCCCACATTGGATAAGTGCAAAACAGGTGTCAGAGCAAAGCCGGCAGTGGCACGTTGCAACCAGGGTCTAACTGAACTCGACCTCATGGATGTATGGAGGGAGGCAAACCCTGGCACAAGGGAGTATACCTTTTACTCCAATCCCCCAAATAGAGGTCACAAATTGATTATTTAATAGCCCCAAGATCTTGGTACCAGAAAGTGGACGCTATATAAATTAGCCCAATAATGATATCGGACCATGATACAGTTATAATGACCCTCTGACTGGGTTGGGCTGGGCTGTAGCACAAAACCTGGTGGTTGCCCATGGACATGCTCACTAATGAGCTATTCAAGGAGGACATGCCAGACCAGTGGGAATTACATGTGGCCACAAATGCAGTTTTGGCATCCTCCTAAGTTATTTTCTGTGAGATGGGTGAGGCCTATATGGGGGGGAGGGTTTATGGCTACCAAGCACAAAAAATGGCAGCAGCAGTTCAGGGACCTGGAACAGAGGGTTAAGGGACTTAAACAAACTGAATTACTCTCACCCAGCAAAGGAGAATCAATGGCTCCTCAAAGCAGCTAGGGAGGCAGTTAACAAAGTCCTGATAGGAGGGGAAGAGTCTGCCCTATTCCATGACAACCAGAGATTTTATGAGTGGGGCAATAATCCCAGTATGAGACTGGTTAGGCTTGCAAAAGGCAGCCATAGATCCAATACTATTTCAACAGTTAAAAGACAGGGAGGGGAGCTCACCAGCCTCACAATGGACATGCAGGGCTGTTTTGTGGACTTCTGCACAAAGCTATACAGGGCAGAATGTCAAGTTAAGGAGCCAGAGATGGCACAGTTCCTTGAAAGTGTGCATCTGCTGAGGGTCACCCCAGATTAGCTGCAAGTACTAGAATGGTCAATTACATGAGGAGAGATCAGAGAGGCTGCATTCACCTTTGCCAAGGGTGAGGCAGTGGGCTAAGATGGACTACCAATTGGGTATTATAGAGGACTGGGAGATTCGGTGTGGATGCACATGTATGAGATGTTTGGGAAGGCAGAAGAAGTGGGGACACTCTGGCCACTATTTTGCTTGAAGGTAGACTCCAATACCTCTAATAATGTATGGTGTACAGGCTAATTTATGTACATACATCACCTAGCTTAGCCTGTCTGCTAGTTCCCAAACCCATAAGAAGGCTTCTTCATACCTCAAATAGAAAACTGCTTAATGTGCCTAGGATTCAGACTCTCATGGGGAAGAGGTCCTTTGCCTTTTTCGTACCTTCCCTTTGGAATGCACTCTTGGAGGACCTACAGCAAACTAATACTCTCTCCAGTTTTAGAAATGGGCTTAAGACGTATCTACTTAAGAGATGCTTCAGCTCCTGCTTCCGCTGATCAGCCCTACCTCTGCTACACCATTATGCTTTACCTTATCTTTAGGAACTCCAGTGCTTTGGACTCTATTGTTGTATGATTCTGTCCTTCATCTGTGACCTCCATGAATTCGTTTTTCATCTGTTATTGCATACTTGTGCTACTTGCAAATGTTCTATGTATATTGTGCCTGAAAATTTAACTCTAGCTTAGACTTAATTAGTGTTTTAGCACTCCTATGTATACTTTTCCAACCTAACTGTTTGTTTATAACAAATGTTTGTTATGCACTTGCTCACTTTGTAAACATCTCTGTATTTGTAACTATACTATGTACTTGCTCTGATATATCTGTGATTAATTCTGGATCACCCCTGAAAAAGGGACCTTTGGTCTCAGTGGGTCTTACCATGTTACCAAAATGAAATAAAATAAATATTACAGTAATTCACAAGGAACAGAAGGATTCCACTGACTATGGGACCTGTAGGATGATCTCTCTCTCCTTAACTGTGACATTAACATGCTGGCTAAGGTGCTGGCACATATACTGGAGGTAGTCCTGCCCATGCTAGTGGCCAGTGACCAGGTTTGTTATGGGGTGACACTTTTACCACAATGTGAGAAGGCTGCTTAGTGTGCTCCAGTGGGGGGGGTCATGTCTGGAGGAGCATGTGTGCTCCCCCCTGGATGCCAAAAAGGCCACCAATTGAGTGAACTGGAGCATCTTTTCATATCCCGTGAGAGATATGGTCTTGAGAAACACTTTCTGGATATGATCTGCTTGCTTTATACTGTACTAACCCAAGAGTGATTATCTTGATAAATGGGGAACTGTCACAAGCTTTCCAGCTGGGACGGGGTACATGACAGGGATGCCCTCTCTCGCTATTGCTATTTGCATTGGCAATAGAACCCCTAACAAAGAGCATTAGAGTGGAACAAGCAGTGAGGCAGTCATGGGAGCAGAGGGAATGGAGCATAACGTATTGCTTTACTTGATGACGTCCTGCTGTTTCTGACTCAACCACGGATGTCAATCCCAGTGGTGACCAATATAATTTAAACCTTTGCCAAGTTCTCGGGGTATAAAACAAACTACAGGAAACTAGAACTCATGAAGGTCGGGGGGATGTCATGGAGAGACATCAATGGGCAGTAATTCCACTTTGTGCATTCGAACATTAAGTATCTGAGAGTGAAAGGGGACCCACACCATCCTCACTGTATCACCTTAACTACAGTCCTTTGCTTGCCACGAGCAATACTTATCTGGCTAGATGGAAAGGACTGCCTACTTCTTGGCTTGTGAGGATCTATCTCATTAAAATGAATGTTCTCCACAGAGTCTTATATCCCCTGCAGATGTTGTCCATGGGACTGAAGAGCTGGGACTTGCAGGGATTAGAGAAAAGCTGCTCAAATTTGATCTGGGCTGGGAGAAGACGAAGAGCAATTTAGTGAAATTGAAAGATCAGACTGGACAGGGAGGTCTCAATTTTCCAGAGTTTGCCCTCTACCAGCTTGCGGCCCAAGCAAGACTATTACCCGAGTGGGTTAAAGGGGTGCGAGGAGCCAGCTGGGTATCCATAGAAAGCGATGGGTACTTCATGCTCTCTCAAGTTGCCTGAACTGTGGTGAACTAAGAGCACTCTGTGCAACATGAGCAAGGAATGAATGTTGGTGGAAATACTCCCGGAATCATGGGAAAAGATAAAGAAGTATCTGGTGGATGTGCAAGAGAGCACTTTGCTGAGCCCCATTTATGATAACTCAGAGTATTTAATAGGGTTGGAATATCAGGGCTTCCAGGATTGGGAACAGGTGGGAATAAAGGGCCTAGGGGACCTCCTCACAGAGGAAGGTCTTTAAACCTATCAACAGCTTACTGAGGAACTGGGCATCCCCTGATGGCATACAGTCTGATATTTTCAGGCTCGGAGCTGGGCACAAACAATGGGGAAGCTCTACTACAAGGGGACCAAGATTCAGACGATTGAGCTGACCATACTACAGACCAAGACAAACCCAAAAGGCTCTGTATCTAAGGCATAAAAGGTTCTAAGTGGGGAAGGGGTACACCAGGCAGGTCATCCATGACACGAGGACAGTGGGAGAGGGACCTACAATGCCAGACCCCTGAGAAGGCCTGGGTTATGATATGTGAGTCCCACATGGGTCTGCTTATCTGTAATCAGTATAAGGAAGCCCAGCACAAATTCCTACAGAGGCTATATATACCACTGGGTATGGTTAACAAATTCCAGACAGGGGTCTCCTTAATTTGTGCATGATGCAGGGTGAAATGGGAACATACATACATACATTATTTTTGGGTTTGCTCGACACTTTACCCCTTCTGGACACAAATAGCACAGTACAGGTGAAGTGATGAGGCTAAATCTTCCCATTGAATCATTGTCTCTCCTGTTTGGAGTTAATAACAGTGAAGGGAGTGATTGGGAGTTGTATCCCAGAGTTATATGGATTATGCTTCTGATAACCAGAAAATGCATTCACTATACGTGGGTTTCATGCATAACACATACAGTGAGCCTCTGAAAGGACCTACTGCTCAAACTTTTACCCCTAGAAAGGTTGACCTATGAGTTAAGGGGAAGGGAAAGAAAATCTAACTGGCACTTGGACCCCCTTTTAGCCACTTCATCACCAATTGAAGTTGCAGTGGTCTGACTCTAGGCACAGGGGGTGATGGAGATTAATAGAAAGTGAGCAGAAAATTAACTTATCCTAGCCAATGTGATTTGTATAAATGAGCAGTGCTAACTGACAGATTATTTTAGTGAATATGTGTCAACGGTGTGTGTTAAATATTTTTCTTAGTCACACATGTAAAGTTTTAGAATGACATATTGTATGGCATTATCAAATCTGAGATCAAATGATTACTGTAGCTAGTAATGTTGGAATGCTTTAAGGCAAGCATGTTGGTCAGTATGTACGTCCCGTCTGGAAAATATGTGAAACCTTTTTTTATCTCTATGAAAAGAATTAAAAACAAGCATTTGTCAATGCCGAATGTTGATTACTTATATGTGCTGTTTAGGTATTTGGAAGTGAAAGTATCTTACATAAGAACTGTCATGTGCCCCCCCCCAAGACATCTACTATGTCTTTCAGTTCAGTATTCACAGAAGAGGGGGAAGGGCAAGGGCCACATCAGTTGCAAAGGCATGAAGAGGTAGACAATTGTTCATTCACAGGCAGAAGAATCCTGCAGAAGGTGAGTAAATTAACGGTGCACAAAGTAAGGGGACCAGATGGCATACACCCAAGGATATTAAAAGAATGATGAAGGGAGATAGCAGTACTTCTGGCAGCCATGTTCAGTGAGTCATTCAACACGGGGGTGGTACCAGAGAATTGGAGGAGGGCACATGTGGCCCCTCTATAGAAATCCAGCAGTAGGGAGGAGGCAGGGAACTATAAGCTTGTCGGTCTCACTTCAGTAGTGGGGAAGATCATGGAGACATTGGCTAAAGAAAGGATAGTGGGGCATCTAGAAGACATCGGAGGCCAGGACCATAAGCAACATGGATTAACAGTAGGGAGGTCATGTCAGACAAATGTGGTTGATCTCTTTGATTGGGTGACAAAGGAAGTAAATCAGGGTGGGGCAGTAGACAATGCTTACCTTGATGTAAGCAAAGCCTTTGACACCATCCCACATAGGAGGCTGATAAACTAGCTGAGTAGGCTAGGCATGGGGGAAAGGGTGGTAAAGTGGGTTAGAAACTGGGTAAGAGACAGGAGGCAGAGAGTGGTGGTAAATGGGGAGCAGTCTGGGGAGAGTGGGTGATCAGTGGGGTGCCACAGGGATTGGTCGTGGGGCCAGCCTTGTTCAGTGTCTTCATTAGTGACATTGCAGAAGGGCTGAAGGGAAAGGTCTGCCTGTTTGCAGATTACACCAAGATCTGTAACACAGTGGATACCCCAGAGGGGGTGGAGAAAATGAGGAGGGACCTGAGGAAGGTTGAGAAATGATCTGAGGACTGGCAATTGAAGTTTCATTCCAAAAAGTGCAAAATTATGCACCTGGGACACAGAAACCCTTGGGAAAGGTACAGGATGGGGGGGGGAGTTGCTGACAATCACAAAGAAGGAGAGGGACCTGGGGGTTATTATTTCAGATGACCTGAAAATGTCAAAGTGGTAAGGCAGCTGGGAGGGCCAGTGACATGCTGGGGTGCATAGGCAGGGTATCACCAGCATAAGGAGGGAGGTAGTGATGCCGTTATATAAAACCATGGTCAGGCTTCACAAGGAGTACTGTGGGCAGGTCTGGAGGGCACACCTTTGTAAGGATATTAACAGGCTGGAGATGGTCCAGAGAAGGGTGAATGAGATGGTACAGAGCTTTCAACACAAGACTTATGAGGAAAAATTAAGGGATCTCAATATGTACTCAGTGGAAGAGAGGAGGGAAAGAGGGGATGTGATAGAAACATTCAAGTACCTTAAGGGTATAAATATAAGTACTGAGAAGCAGGAAACAGCTGCTATAGGCATATGTGCCAGCTTCTGTGTGATATTCTTTTGTTCTTATAAATCTGTAATCTCCAGTATTTCAGTAACCACATGACCACACAGCCTTCTTTAGGCAATTTTATGCTGGCTGATGTCTGGTGTCAGATGGCAGACAGAGGGCTCACCAGCTTGTGTTGCCATTTGAAAAACTTCATAGAGTGTTCTTTTACTGGTATGCATTTTGGAAAGCTGGTGAAGGTCTCACAATTTTTATTATGATTTTATCTTCTTAGGTCTGTCCCCTTTGGTCCCCCCCATTCCCACACCCAAACAGTCATCAGTGTCACAGCTGCAGCCTTCTTCTTGCCAAGACAGTGGGTGAGAAACATGGAAACATGTAATTTGAAGGCAGATAAGGACCGCTTGGCCCAACTAGTCTACCCATTTCCCTACCTGATGGATAAACTGCAGATTCTAGTTAATCAACAGCTTACTTCCTCCTACCCCCCAGTAGAATTGCCTTATGTCTATCCATGAGCAGCTGCCTTCACAGTCTGTGAAGTCTGATGTCTTTCAGTGCCGCTTATTGGTCATCTTCCAACACAGGTGAGGTGCTGCCAGACCAAAACTAACTCAGGACAAGCAGTTTTCAAAATGGGGAAGAAATGGAGTGAGGAAGAATCAAGTACTCATTCAGATGCGGCGTCGATTTTAAGATCAGCATACTGGTGTGGACACTGCAAATAGAACCCCAGCTCTTTAAGCAGCCTTATGAAGAGTAAAGGCTTCTCGAAGCATTAGGTTTCTGTTTATTGTACTGTAAGTGGGCTGCATCTAATTTGGTAATTTATTGTACCTTACATCTGGATGTATGGTAAGCCCAACTTTGAATAAACACTGCACCTGAATTAACACATGATGCCATAGAAACAAGAATTTGTCAGCAGAAAAGGACCAATCAGCCCACCCAGTCTGCCCAAGTGTTCTCTACCTACTTGTAAGTCCTGCCTGTATATGTTACTGCATGTCTTATTCTGCCTGTGTCCATGAGGACCTCCTTGTGAATGAGCTTGCTTAATGGATTTTTCCTGCAATGAACTTGTACCTACTCCACTTCCATAGCCCTATTGATCTCCGTTGACCCCCTCCTTCCCCTTTTTCTAATATACCCCTATGTTTATCCCATGCATGCTTCATGCCCCCTACCATTTTCACTCCACCACTGCTCCTGGCAGTCTGTTCAAGGTGTCTACCACCCTTTCAGTAAAGAAATATTTCTTCACATCTATCCTGAATGCCCCCCCAGCTTCATTGTATGTAACTTGGTTTGGGTGCTCATCCTCATTTGAAGGAAACTCCCCAACTGTACCTGCTTTACCCCTGTGATGTACTTTGTAGGTCTTGATGATGTCACCTCTCGCCCTCCTCTCTTCCAGAGTGTACATGTTGAGATTCTTCAGCCTGTCCTTGTAGGGATTCCTGTGAAAATTCTGAACCATTTTAGTTACCCTCCTCTGGGAAACCTCTACCTTATGTCCTTTCTGAAGTGTCGACTCTAAAAGTGGACACAGTACTCCAGCTGGGGGTATACCAAGGAGTGATACAATGGTAGCACAACATCCCTCCTCCTCCTACTCCTTATGCACCGCTGAATCCAATTTGCCCTGCCCATTGCCTTGTCACACTGTACTGCCATCTTGAGGTTCTCTGATATAATAACCTCAAGGACCTTTTCATGTCTAGTGAGTATCAGTACCTCCCATTATCCTATACCCAGCATTGGAGTTTCTATGCCCTAAGTACATGATTTTACACTTGTTGGCATTGAAACCCAAGTAAGTAAGAAAATGAAACTGATTTGAATGAATTGCAGGCTTTTAAGCAGCTTTTCAGGGACTGTATATGTGTATGTGTGTGTGGACTCTGTTACTATAACTATTTGCTTTTGATTTGGTATAATGTGCCAACAGACTAACCCTGCTCCCTACTCCGTGTACTGTATCGGAGATAAAGAGCCCAAATAGCACTGGGCTGAGCACTGAGCCCTATGGCACCCCGCTTGTCACTCCTGTGGATGCCGATAGCTACCCCACGACCACTGCCCTCTGCACCCTCCCCTGTAACCAGTTCTCTATTCATTTAGTCAGACCACCTTCCACCCGTACCCTCGTTCTCCTCACTCTTCTCCTCCTTGGCCTGTGTCCATGCTTCCAGTAGTCCGCACCCTTTCTCCTCATTATTCTAACCAGGTGGTGGTGCCTTCTGTATTACATTCAGATCACTCTTCCCGCCCCTTCCAGGGCTACTACGCTTCTGCCTTTACCTATATCTAGGGCGGTGAGCTCATCAGGCTCCCCCTGTCCGGACCTTTCTACCAACTTCAGTCTTTTGGCCACCCCACCCCCCGCTATTTGCTTAAATCCATCTTTTTTTTTTTCTTCCTATTTCTTTATCCCCCCAGGGGCCACCGGTTTGCCTTACCTTCCACGTCTGGCATCTCCCCTAGGTCCATCCGGCAGCCATCTCCTCAGGCTACCTCCGGCATCCACATTCGGGCCTCGCAGCGACCCCCACAGCTTGCCCCCCATGGTGGGGTGGTGGGGTGCACTCCCTCTGGAGCTCAACCCACCCCAGTCAGGATCCGGTACTGCCACGCACCCTCGGGCACCGAGAGAGTCCGCTACGGGAGATGGCCATCATGCCGCCGCAACTAGTGCCCCAGTTTTCCGCTTTTCTTCCCCTGAGCCGGCAGGCATGCACTGACGCCAATGGCCATGAGCGTGCGCGCGTCCGCCCACATTCTGGCCAAGCATCAGCCTCCGACTCTGTACTTGTGCGCCCAGCAGCAGTAGTACCTCCGGTCTCCACCGGGGGTCCCCCCTGCACCGGGATGCCCCTGGATCCCCCTCCCCAGGGAGAGGAGAGCTGTCCTGCAGACGCTCAATCCTACTCCCTCCCTGCCGACCCCCAGCACCCGGGCTCGTTCCCAAACCCGGGTCGCTGGCATGGCGCGAGGGTGTGGCTTCCAGCGCCTCAACCCTCAGTGCCACTGGGACGGCTAGCTTAAATCCATCTTAGTAGAGATACACCCTTCTAATCCTGCCCTTTTTTTTTTAAACATATTTTTTCCCTGGGCTACGATCAGCTTGGTCATCCTGACCGACCTCCTCCAGCCCTGCCCTCGACATCAGGCCGACCTGCTAACCTCCATGGATTACCCCCATTGTAGGGTGGTGAGGAGCTTCCAGGTTGACCCACTGGAGCAGGATCCAGTTGAGGAGGCACCATTCAGGGTGGGTGGGGGCGAGGCTTATGATGCCTGACCATAGTACATTTTCCACTTTCTTCATTTTGCGGACTGCGGCCTTGCAATGGCTTAGGCACAGCATGCCAACATCTGCCACAGTCTGCCACCCTTTACTACACCACTGTAGTAGCATCCGCGGTCGTCACCAGGGGCCGCTACAGAGTGGTGGGTCCCTGGATTCTGCCCCAGGATAGGACAGCAGTCCTCTGGATGCTGAATCCTATCCCTCCGTTCCCAACCCCTGGCAGGCCAGACTTGCGTCTGAACTCGCGTCGCCAGCGTGGCGCGAGGTGTGGCGTCCAGTGCCTCAACCCTCAGTGCCAGTGGCCTGGTAGCAATACTGCCTTTATTACGCCCTCCTCTTTCTGCTCCAGTGTACCTTCTCCCCATGTACAAGTCACTATTCCTCCCCGACCCTACCCCAGTTAGCCACTAACTCATAATGTTTCATGTGGCACCAATCCCTCAGCCACTCTAACTGCTCAAGCCTACCCTTCCTTCTCTATGCTTGCACATGGTACCAGCAGTACCTTCAAGAATGCTACCAACTTCCCCACCCCTCACACTGCCTGCCCAAGTACTCAATTCTCCCCTTCACTACTTTCACAGTGTCCCCCGCCAAGTTGTTTGTACTCACATGCAACAGTAAATAAGGTTTCTTCCTCCCTCTCGGTGCACACTTGAGCAGTGCCTGCTCTACCGCTCCTGCAGTAAACCTGGGGACAGCTTCAGCCCAAATATGGCTGTGCCTTTCCCCCTTTCCATCTCAGCTCACCCATTTCAGCACAGAATCCCCCAGGATGAGTACCCCAACCCCTTACCCCCTTTCCCTTCTAATGCACCTTCCACCTCTCCAGTATTCATTCTTCCCTGTCCCTTACCCCCACCAACTGCACCCTCTGTGACATCTGTATCTGTATACCCTACTTCTGCGATACCCCTTTTCTCTGCCTTATTCCTCCCATCCCCCTTGAAGCCCTTCCCAGCCTGACTACTTCCTACTGGGCTTCCCATGTTGACCTCCCCTCCTCCCCTGCTGATTGCTAACCCCTCTCCTAACCCCACTGTTGTTGATTTAGAGCCTGCATTCCCTTCTATCCTGATAGTGATGCCCCTCCCATCCTTCCCCCTTCCCGTAGCCTTCTCTCCTTCAGTCACCACCCCTTCTTCCTTACTAGCCCCCTTCAACCCTTTTGTCCTCGCTATCTCTTTCCCTACCTGTTGCCATCCCTCTCATGCTCCGCTTATCCTCCCCCTTCAGTAAGTTCCTGCTCCCCCTCTTTGTCTCATAGCAGAGGTTTGAATCTATTTGTAGTCGATACCAGTCTTACATCTCTTTCCCTTCCTACGTGTTCCCCTCCTTGCCACCCCTGGTCCCTCCCTACCCGCAACCATCTGCTCTCTCCCCTGGTTCTCCCCTGGTACTCCTCATCATCTCATCCTCCCCCATCAGGGAGGCCCCCTTCCCCCTCCTCGGGCACCCCCTCCCTTCTCCTCTCTTTTCTGCTAGTGCCGCTGATACTGTGATCAGTTTCAGTCCCTAAAGTTATTCTTCTTCATTCCTTCCCCCTTTTCCATCATGTATTCCCCCCCTCAGGATGCCTACAATACTCATCTGCCCTGCCACTTACACTCCTCCCTAACCTCCACAGTTCCTCCCTCAAACTAGCCAGTCATCTACAGACCATACACCCCCCACCCATCCTCCAAGTCCAGTCCAGGATCATGGCACACCCACACCCTGTGCACCCCTCCACCCTTCCAAAGATACCCGCCCAATTGACATGTGGCACCTGCCCCATTTTGGCCCCCATCTTATGTTATAGGCTCTTACTCCCAGGTTATGTACACTACTGCAACTGTTGGGCCCCTATTTAGTCAAATTCCTGTCCCTCTCAACACTAGTCACCCTATTGACCCCTTGCCGACCAGGGTAAATCAGTGTCAAATCTCATCCATTAGATACTGTATTAGTGTAGCAATCCTAAAGACTCCTTGTCTGTTTTTCAACCCTCAGCTACCATACTTTTGGTTCTCGGCTCTCATATAGTTTCACTTAGCCCAGTTAGAAATCCTATTGCACTCCAAGTATTACTCAGCACATTTAGAGAAATAAACAGAACAAATAAATATGTATTATTACAGCAATTCTAAAGTATGCAGTCATTGCTTTGTCTCGACTCCAGAGACCCTGCTGTAATATAGGACCACAGAAGACCTGGGCGGAAGGGTGGGCAACTGTAAAGTCCCCTCAAAGCTCCATTGAGCTCACTCACTCTCTCACTCGTTTGTTCTATTTCTCCCGATGATGCAGGCTGTAATTTTGTACTGGGCTCCTGCTTGCATTGGCACCTTTTTCTGCCCACAAAGAAATCCCCAGCAGTCCTGACACAGCTCCATTGAGGTCGCTCACTCCCCCTCTCTTACTCGCTCATTCTGTTTCTCCCAAGGCTGCAGGCTGCCCCTTTGTACTGGGCTCCTGCCTGCGTTGGTGCCTTTTTCTGCCCACAATGAAGTTCACAGCCGTCCCAACAGAGCTCCGTTGAGGTTACTCACTCTCTCTCTCTCACTCGCTCATTCTGTTTCTCCTGGCGCTGCAGGCTGCCCTTTTATACTGGGCTCCTGCCTCTGTTGGTGCTTTTTTCTGGCCATAAAGAAATCTGCAGCAATCCCGACAGAACTTTGTTGAGCTCGCTCACTCACCCTCTCTCACTTGCTTGTTCCATTTCTCCCGGCACTGCAGGCTGCCTTTTTGTACTGGGCTCCTGCCTTCAGCGGCGCCTTTTCTGCCCACAAAGAAATCTGCTGCAGTTCCGATAGAGCTCCGTTGAGCTCGCTCACTCCCCCTCTCTCACTCACTCGATCTGTTTCTCCCACCACTGCAGGCTACCCATTTGTACTGGGCCCCTGCATGCACTGATGCCCTTTTCTGCCCACAAAGAAATCTGCAGCAGTCTCAACAGAGCTCCGTTGCGCTTGCTCACTCCCCCTCTCTCACTCACTCATTCTGTTTCTTCTGCCGCTGCTGGCTGCCCTTTTGTACTGGGCTCCTGCCTGTGTTGGTGCCTTTTTCTGCCCACAAAGAAATCAGCAGCAGTCCGGACAGAGCTCAGTTGAGCTTGGTCACTCCCTCTCTCTCACTCACCCAATCCTAATCTGTCCCAAACACTGATTTCTCAAAGTGACTGCAATATTCTGTGCCTGAAGTGCAAAAACACATTTTGGCAAGGATGTGAGAAATGACAGCTGTACTGTTCATAAGGAGGTGTGAAAAAATGCCAGTGCCGAAAATCAGGCATGAAAATCTTACTAATTTGCAAAGTTACAATAGTGAGTGGAAACTGCACAACGCACACTCATAACACAGTCATTTTATGGACTTTCATCACAAAATTTTCACCATAGGCATTTTAGGACCTCTGCTTATGAACAGTGTCACTGTGGTTTTCTTAATGTGTCTTGAACACTGATTTCCCCAGCGACCACGCTATTCTGCGCCTGAAGTGCGAAAATGAATTTTGTCTAGGATGTGAAAAATGACAGCTGTACTGTTCATAAGGAGGTGTGGAAAAATGCCAATGCTGAAAATCTGTAGGGAAAATATTGCAAATTTGCACACTTACGAGAGTGCATAGCAACTGCGCTGCGCACGCTTGTAAAACAGTCATTTTTTGGATTTTTTCTGCCAAATTTACTACTCAGCTCCGAGAAATAAACAGGACAAATAAATATGTATTATTACAGCAATCATAACACTATAGCTCAGTACTTACCTCAGTTAAAGAAATAAACAGAACAAATTAATCTGTATTATTACAGCAATCCTGAAAGTATCCAACCATTGCTTTGTCTCCACTCCAGAGACCCGGCTGTAATATAGGACAACAGTGGACTCTGGGCAGGAGGGTGGGTAACTCTAAAGACCTAACAGAGCTCCACAGAGCTCACGCACTCCCCCCTCTCACTCACTCGTTCTGTTTCTCCCGATGCTGCTGGCTGCCCTTTTGTACTTGGCTCCTGCTTGCATTGGCACCTTTTTTTTTTTGCCCACAAAGAAATCTGCAGCAGTCCTGACACAGCTCCGTTGAGCTCGCTAACACCCCCTCTCTCACTCACTCATTCGGTTTCTTCCTGTACTGCAGGCTGCCCTTTTGTATTGGGCTCCTGCCTGCATTGGCACCTTTTTCTGCCACAGAGAAGTTCACAGCTGTCCCGACAGAGCTCTGTTGAGGTCACTCACTCCCCCTATCTCACTTACTTATTCTGTTTCTCCTGGTGCTGCAGGCTGCACTTTTGTACTGGGCTAATTCCTCCATTGGCGCCTTTTTCTGCCCACAAAGAAATCTGCAGCAGTCCCAACAGAGCTCCGTTGAGCTCACTCACTCCCCTTCTCTCACTCGCTCGTTCCACTTCTCCCTGTGCTGCAGGCTGCCCTTTTGTACTGGGCCCCTGCCTGCACTGGCACCTTTTTCTGCCCACAAAGAAATATGCAGCAGCTCTGATAAAGCTCCGTTGAGCTCGCTCACTCCCCCTCTCATTCACTCGTTCTGTTTCTCTCACCACTGCAGGCTGCCTTTTGGTACTGGGCCCCTGCCTACATTGTCATCTTTTTCTACCCACAAAGAAATCTGTAGCAGTCCCGACAAAGCTCCGTTGAGCTTTCTCACTCTCCCTCCCTCACTCACTCTCTCGTTCTGTTTCTCCCTGCACTGCAGGCTGCCCTTTTGTACTGGGCTCCTGTCTGCATTGAGGTCTTTTTCTGTCCACAGAGAAATGTGTAGCAGTCCCAACAGAGCTCAGTTGAGCTCGGTCACTCCCCCCTCTCACTCACTCAATCTTAATCTGTCCCAAACACTGATTTCCCATAGAGACCATGCTATTCTGCGCCAGAAGTGCAAAAACATATTTTGGACAGGATGCGAAAAATGACAGCTGTACAGTTCATAAGAAGGTGTGAAAAAATGCCAGTGTTGAAAATGTGGCGTGAAAATATTCCAAATTTGTGAAGTTACAAGGGTGCGTGGAAACAGCACAACACACGCTTGTAACACAGTCATTTTATGGACTTTCATCACCAAATTTTCAACAAAGGGATATTAGGACCTCTGCTCATAAACAGTGTCACTGTAATTTTCTTAATCTGTCCTGAACACTGATTTCCAACAGCGACCGTGCTATTCTGCATCTGAAGTGCGAAAACACATTTCGGCCAGGATGGGAAAAATGACAGCTGTACTGTTCATAAGGAGGTGTGAAAAAATGCCAGTTTTGAAAATCTGGCGAGTTCGCAAAGTTATGAGCATGGGTAGCAACTGTGCAGTGCACACTCGAAAAACAGTCATTTTTTGGATTTTTTCCACCAAATTTGCAACATAGGCTTTTTGAGAGCCCACCTCATGAACACTGGCACTGTTGTTTCATTATTTGGTCCCAAAAGGTGATTCTGCGCAGTGACCGTGAAATCACCTTTCAGGCCTGAATAATGCCATGACAGTGGCTGAATTCATGAGGAGGGGTCCCAAAAACCCCATGTTGAAAATTTGGTGCCAAAATTCCAACAAATGCCTGATATATGCACCAAAGTTGAAAAAACCCTATTTATGCCATTATGCAGCTTACTGGCATTTCCTCAATTCTTGGTCAGCTTTGAAGAGTGCAGATGTGTTCCCAGTCCACTGAAGATCATTGCATCAGGCTCTGGAGGTAAGTATTGGGTGAGGGGTGTGGGAGGTGGGGTATGCAGTGGGTGGGTGTCGGGTTGAGGAGGGGGCAGACAGCAAGGGATTGTTTTCTTCTTTTCAGGGTGTAAAAAAATTGATGGTTTTTCTGTTTACAAGTACTTCTGGCATGCTGGGGTGGACTCCCAGCATGCCACCTGCATGTTTTGGAGTGGGGGGGCACTGGAACTGATGGGGATCGGGCACCCCTGTTGGCACATTCTTAGGGGAGGCTCATGAGTTGAGGGGGATTGGCCACCACTGTCTGCAAAGAAAGAAGGGGGGAACATGATGCCGAGGGGGATTGGGCACCCATTCGGCATACAGTAACAGAAACTGATGGGAACTGGGCTCCTCGTCAGCAAACTGGATGGGAGGAATGCATGGGACCGCCCTGCAATTTTCAACATAGCCTTGTTATGACCCTTCCTCATAAAGAAGGGCAGAGAAAATTTTCAACTGTCAGATTCATGATGTACTGTACAGAAATGGCTATGTTGAAAATTTGAGGTACAAATATTGAACATTGCCAAAGTTATGAGCCTGCATTTGCAAAATTCAACATAGCCTCATAACTTTGTTTTTTGTTTTTAATATTTTTACACCAAATTTAAAACATAGCCTTCTTATGACCCCACCTTATGAATATGGTCAGAGAAAATATTTGACTCCTGTCTGAAAGGTAAGTTCATGCAGGGACCACAAAAATCACCTTTCAGGATGTAAAAGAATTGGACAGGATTTGATAAATGACAGCTGTCACATTCATGAGGTGCGCATAATGATATGGCTATGTTATAAATTTTGAATAAAAATATTGAAAATTACCAAAGCTACGAGCCTATGTTCACAAATTTTACACCAAGTGTTCAACATAGCATTTTTGTGATCCCACCTCATGAACAAGGGCTGAGCAAATTTTCAGCTCCAGCCCAAAAGGTGATTTCATGTAGGGACCATGAAATCACCTTTTGGATGTAAAACAAACATTTTGGCCAGGATTTGAAAAGTAACAGCTGTGACACTCATGAGATAAATCCATGTCAATTCAGCCAGGTAAATTCAGCCCTAGTCAATTCATTTTGGTGAATTCAGCCCAGTATCAATTCAGCTCCTTTCATTCCGCTCATGTGTCAATTCATCTCCTTTCAGTTCTGCACCAGAATAAATACAACAAACCACATATGTACATATATAAACTTTATTAACATTATTAAAAGAATATTAATAAGCAAGTTAAAACTTGAAATTGTGCCGAAGTCTTCTGAGATATGCCACCATTTCCCTTGTGTGGTACTCTGCAACTATGTGCAGTATTCTTTCAGCTGACTTCTTGTACACTCTCTTTACTTCTTGTGGTGGCTGACCAGCAATTTATTGCTCCATTATTGTGTCTGTCAGGCTCTGTTCCTTTTTCAGATCATTGATTAATTTCCAGATTGTGATGGTGATCACCACTTAGAAGACTCACAAAACTGTTGTGCCACTCTTCAACAGCACTGATAGCCGATGTGATACCTTGGTTTGTAGCATCATAGCAATTCCACTGGCTGTGAGGAAATCTGGACTGTCATTGCCTGCATTTTCTGTCAGGCCTCCCTACCCAAACATTTTCAAATTAGTCCAGTATAGGCTGTAGCAAATCCTCATGCTGAGCATAATATTCACTGTCCATTAAATCTTCAAATGCTTTCACCACATCATGCATGGGCATGAATGCCAGCATAACCAACATTCTCATATTCAATGAGAATTTGGGACCTGCTCCATAGTGCTGTTGCAGCCCACAACTCTGTACCTGCTCCCAGATACTTTGGCTGAAATTAAAAAGCAGCCTCGCATTGTGGTCCCTGGAAATGTCTCTTGGAATGCTGACATAGCACTGAGCCTTGAGTCAGTCAGAATTGACAGAGGACTAAGGTCCAGTTGTAGCTTCTTAAGCTCCTGCAGCAATCTTGAGTATGTTTGCTTTGTCTTGTTTGGTAGCAGGGCATATACCGTGGGCAGCACTTTATTATGATGCATTCCATGAATGGTATACAGCTACTCAAAGAGTGGTGGGGAAGCCTTAAAAAGTGCCATTAGCATACCAGTGTGGTGAAATGCTGAGGAAGCAGAGATTGGCACTGGTACTAAAGAGTAGGATTATGTCATTTCCTGGTTCACTGTCAAACAAAATGAATGCATCACCTGCACTTGTCTCACTGTATGGAGTTGGGATTTCCAGCTCATGCAGACTTACAGGATTATGTGGTGCACCATAAATGGTCACTTTGTGTCTCTGCACTGTCCTTTACATTATCTTCTCTTCTGGCAGCAGTACTAGAATTTAATTTGATAGACACTGAGAAGCACCAGAAAAGATAGGGTGTGTAGGCTCATGTGTTTTGGCCACAGTGGACTTCATTTTTTCAATAACAAGTCTTACAGCATTGCCAGCAGCATCAGGTGCATAGTTGTGGTTGGTACATTTTACCACTGTATCATCCTGCATATGTGCTCATTAGAGGTGTTGTGAAATAAAATTTCTCCAGCTAAATTGCATCAAAATCGGCAATTTTGCCATGCAAAATGCTAAATTGCGCCCCAAAATTGTGAACTTTTACCAGAAAATTTTGAAATTTCACCAGAAAATTTAGAAATTTCAAATTTCCCTGCACCATTTCACAATTTCTGGCCAAAATTTCACATTTCACAGCCATGAAATATTTTGTGAAATGCACTAATTTCACGAAACATTTAGCATAACGAAATTCTTAATTTTGCACAACACTTGTGCTTTTCCAGGGTATTTGGAATGGTGATATATTGAGCACTTCCACAACATTTTAGCACCACTCACCTTCTCCTTTCAATAACTGTAACCCCTGTACAGCGGCATGTCGCTGCCCTATTCACTCTTAACGTACTCAGGTGGAATCTCTAAGTTCTTCTTTTGCACTGAGCTATCATGTCGATTGTCAGCACACCAATATTTACAGAGCTGAGTGACTAAGCACTCACCAATCACAGTAGCCCACATGTTATAAAAAAGCCAATACAAACTGGATGGCAATATGCAACACAGTAACAATCAATTACAGTGAACAGCACTGAGCTTGCTTTGTGCTGACCTCAGGAACTCTTTTCAGTAGCCCATATGTTATAAAAAAGTCAATACACACTGGCTGGCAACATACAACACAGTAATAATCAATTACAGTAAACAGTGCTGAGCTTGATTTGTGCTGATCTCAGTGATCCTTTCCAGTAGCTTACATGTTATATGTGAGATGTAGCATCACGTGTCTTAGTGCAGATTTGTGCACAGGCATTGAACAGGCATCGGCGATTAGGAGGCAGTGTGAGTTATGGAAAAGGCATCGTTGAGCAGGATTAAGTGCAAGGTATGGAACAGGCTCAGGAGGAGTAACAACGTTTATCTTATTTCAAGCATTGTACTGCTTAGTTTAGAATTTTGCAGTTGATGCAATGCATTCTGTGGCAAAAGTTACATTCAGGTGGGTGGGGAGAAGAGTAAAGTAAATATGTGGAAGGGGAAGACTTATGTTCCATTTGTCTGTTGCCAGAAGCTGTTTCAGGTCTGGCTGTCAAGTCACTCTTTTTTGAGATGGAGCACATAGATGGAAACTAGCACTTGATTGTGATAAGTCAGTGTGATGCAGGAGGCAGTGCAAGGTATTTTTTTAAAGTAAGAAAAAGGTTTGGGTTGGTGATAATGTTAATTCATGTGGTATGAAGGTGGATGGTGAGAAGAGAACAGTAAATATGTCATTTTGAAGTAGCTTACCTGAGCAGCGTGTGATTATAATACCTAGGCATTACAGTACCGCATACTGAATTGACACATGCTAAACTTTGTAGTTGCTGAATAGTACAAAGCTGAATTGAGAGGGATGAATTGATGTGCTCTTAATAGGACATGCTCAATTGATGTGACACCATGAGATGCTGTAAAGATGTATGTTGTGAGTTTGGGGTAAAAATATTGAAAATGACCAAAGTTGCAAGCCTGCATTCACAAAAGTCAATGTAGACTCATAACTTTGTTGTTTTTTATATATTTTTACAACAAAATTTAAACATAGCTTTCTTATGACCCCAACTCATGAACAAGGGCCGAGAAAATGTTCAACTCCTGACCAAAAGGTGATTTTGTGCAGGGGTCACAAAAATCACCTTTTGGGACAGATCTACCTAATGACAGTGCAATTGTTCATGAGGTAGGGTCCTAAAGAAGGCATGTTGGAAATTTGGGCCAAAAATATGCAAAAATTACCAGTTATGCCACTATGTTGAAAACCCCATTGAAATACATTGAACCACATATCTGTTTCTTCAGTACACGGTCCGACTTTGAAGAGAGAGGACGTGTTTGCAGTCCAGAGAGGATTATGGTGTTGGACCTGATGGGTAAGTAAAGGCTTGGGGGTGGTGTGGGTTGCTGGGTGTTGAGTGGAAAGGTCGGGTGGGGGCAGTTACAGTATCGATGTATAGTTTTCTTTTTGCAGGGTTTAAAAAACAAACAAAAATCCCACAGAGGATTCCTTATTGGAAACTGAGGATTACCCCCAGTGCTAGTCTTATGTTTCTGGGGGTGGGTGGGTGCTGAAAGGAGGGTTGGGTGGGGGATATCTATATATATATATATATATATATATTTTTTAAAGAAAAATAACCACTCATATGCGGGGGTAAATAGATTGAGGATTCTACATTGGGACACAGATGATTGGGCACCCCCAGTGTCACTCTTATGTTTTGGGGTGGTGGGTGCTGAGAGAGAGGGTAGGGTGGGGTGATAGCAATATATACTGTATATATATATATATATATATTTTTTAAAGTAGAAATAACCACGCATGTGCGGTAGTAGGGGGTTGCTTTAAACACAAAAAAAAAATCAGGGGCATCCTGATATCGACACTGGGGGATTGGGCATGCACAGTAACATTCTTATGTTTGTGGTAGGGCTGCGGGGTAGCGGGTGCTGAGAAGGAAGGTCGGGTGGGGGGATAACTGTAATTTTAAAGAAAAAAAACAAACGCTGGTCATGACAGAACATGGTATAATCTGCCATGTGCAAGATGGCTGCTGCTTTCTACTGTGCATGCCCAAGTAGGCACACATGCATAGTAGAGTGTGATGACCATCTTGCACATGGTGGAGACTGCCTTGTTCTGCCATGACCGACGTTTGTCTTTTTCTTTAAAATTACAGTTGTCCCCCACACCCCACCCTCCCTCTCAGCACCCACCACCCCACCCCACACCCCTGCACAAACATAAGAGTGACACTGGGAGTGCCCAATCCCCCAGTGTGGCGATCAGGAAGTCCACGATGATTTTTTTAGTACAAAATAGTGTAGTGTGAATAGAGTGCTCCACAGATGCAGAGGTAACTGTGGTGCAACTCCAGCATGTTCAGTTGCAAAGAATGCAAGAAATGCAGAGTCCTTTTTTGAAAGCAAGAGATCTGCAGGGCTCCACCCACTGCAGCCCTAAAAAAATTAGGAAAGCAGCACTGGAGCAAAAAAAAAAGGTGACTTTCCTTCACTCTTTTCAATGTCTTATCCATATGTAAAATAAAATAATAATATAAATTAAATAGTGTAACATACATTTATATCACTATAGTGCACATTTAAGAAACCAACATTTTGTTCAACGTACTTCTAGTACTGTATCAAGAAACTTAGAAATATCCAATACCTCATTCTCAAAACAGTTATTTAAAATATCAACTGAATGTTATGAGATTCAGTCACATGCCTAGGTTGCCAAAATACTGCCTGTCAAACACTTGTAGCTTGGTTTTTAGTTACTGCCCATGATAAAGCCCTGCTGCAGTCTATACCTCATCCAGTGAGCCATTTCACACCTTGGTAAACAAATGAGCTCAGCTGCACTTGTCTCATATGCCAGGGCAGTACAAGCTCAATTTTTTTTTTTTGCTAGCGAGATTACAACAACATAAAGGAACACTTGAAAATTATTACTTTTAGACACAGTACATTTCAGCTGTTTATTGAAATAATATGTGTATTTTTTTTGTAACTGTGTTCATTATTGTAACACATGGATTGCTGTTCATTAGATTTCATCTTCTCTTGCTGCATGTCTACACCAGTGTAAGCCCCCCCCATCCACCTTAGTCTAGGGGGTATCTATGATGCTAAATAAGGGAAGGTTGCCCACAGCAGCAGAAACATTGGTCAAATTCATTTAAATAGTTCTTACTGTGATTGGTGGTGTTGAAGGGTCCATGGCTTGGGGGGGGGGTGTTCTTCAGTGCAGGGCTACAAGGAAACTCTTAGGTTAAGCAGAAAAACATACTGAAGGGTTAAATAAATGAAGGTCCACAACAGCTGCAGCTTCAAAATTGGGGGATTCCATTTTAATTAATAACAAGGTAACTCCATGGCACCATGCATAGTTTTTTAGTTCCAGATTGTAGGGTTCTAAATAAGGTAGCATTGGTTACATGTGGCCGAGCTGGCCCCCACCTAATCTCTTAGGCATTTTCCCCTGGGATGAGATTGCCACTAAAGGTTCTGGGCAGCAGTTAATCTGGGCTGGGTGACCTCAGTACAAGCAGCAGTTGAAATCTTCACATTCCACTCTTCTGTGGCTCTAAAATTGTCTCACTATTTGAGGTGGCTTGAAGGTGAATAGCCATTACAAGTCGGGGCTACCTCTTTCCATCCCTCCTTTAGTGGTACTTAAAACAGAGCCCAAGCAGGCAACTCTCCCAACTAAAGCATAGGCCAGACGTTCCCACCTTATGGCCACAACTGGATTGGCCCTCCTTGTTCTGGATGTACTCCTTCCCTGTTTCTCTGAGCACAGGATGATTCCCACAGTTCCCCTGGAGCTGCCACAACTGGGTTGGCAATAATGCTCCAGAGCAGGCTATCTCTGCACAATTCTGGACTCCAGTTTGCCTTCCTCACAACACTGTATTCAGTACAGGCAGTCACAGGTTCGAGACTGCTCTCTCCTTTCACACTGCCTGCCCATCTCCGGCCAGTTATAGATGCAGTCTTTGTGAAGGGAAGACAAAATTTACACTGCCTTCTCTGCGGAGTAGTCCCCTACTCAAATAGTGGCCTCCGCCATGTCAACTTGCTGCACTCCCATTTTGTCTCGACCATCCACCAAAACAAGAACTGTCTTGGCAAATGGGCAATCTGCCCCACTCACCACTCTCCATAAAGCTGTCACATATCCCAATTGCAGGCTGTCTCCAAATAGCACCCAAACCCTCCATTTTATGCCCCCCCATACATCTTTGGTGACTTCTGATCTGCAGAGTCTACACTGGTGGGCAGAGGCCAGAATGATTAATTAATGGCCTTAAAACCCTCAGCGGTGTATGATATGTACATACACCCCCTCAGTGGAGGTTAAATTTCACCCTTGCCTTAAAGGCTCACTGTATCGGTGAGCACCCCTTCCAGCTACCCTGGCAATGGCCTACAGTGGGGTATGCACACTTTCCCACCAAGCACAGCAGCCATGGCCCACTGGAGCACCGCCACAATGGTGGATATGAATCCCAACTCTATTATCCCTGAGACCTAAACCATAGCTTCTGGACCATCTCACTAGCCACTGGCGATGCCTTGCTGGCAACCCAACCACCTGTGTATCCAAGGATAGATTGCTGGACAACGGGGGTGTCCCAGCCTAACTGCTCAATAACCCCCCCCCCAGCCTACAATTCTGATGCAAAGTCATGGCTGACTGACCAACAGCTGCCAAACTGCCCAGATTTACCCAGCATTAGAAACCCATAATTAAGACAACAGACAGTGATACTTAGTGCAGCCTAAACATTACAAAACTTCAAAAGGCATACAAGCAATGGGATCAATATTGAGGAACTGGTTAACACAGTAAAAATCTAACAGTGCTACCCCCCCTGCTGGAAATTCTCCATAATGCAAATAGTCCTGACCATGTCCATTATGCAATCCCAATGTTCACAGTCACTGCCTTTATTACATTTTAAACTTTACAGCAAAAGGAAGAAAAAAGGTTTATCTTACCCAGTTGCTCTGCAGTTCACAGTTCAAGGCTGTCCTATGCTTTACTTTCAGGACAAACAGTTTGTGGAGCAGTACCAGTGCTGAATTCTCTGGCAAACAAGGGGGGCAGAAAAGCACACTTAATCAAGGTTCAGCAGTCTTGGGGCTCACATGATGGCAGCTTGAGAAGCAGCAGCAGCCCTCCATTGCTCCTTACCTTTTCCTCAAATTTAAGCTTTCTCGTTCAGTTCCTATATTCAATAGCAACACGAAACTTGCATGACTTGAACTCTCAAAGTCCCTGAAGCCTGGTAAACCTGTCCGGAGATGGAGATCTACATGAAGAAAGGCCAGCAGCAACATTCTCCTCCACCAACCCCGGAGAAGGACAAGGCCGCAAAGCACCCCAAACACCAACCTGCAGGCTCTGGTGAATCAGCTGCTGCAACGGGCACACTCTCTGAAGAGAGATTCCTAGAAATCATGCAACCTCTACAGGAGAAAATAACCAAAATCTCAGATGACCTACATCAAATCAAGACCTCAGTTCAATCCCTAACTACCCATGTGGGAGATGTAGAGGCCAGATTGACTTCCTTGGAGAAAAAACAAACCCCATACTTTTTCTTCGGAAACTGTTTGAGAAGATCGCTGGGCAGTCACCGAATGGAACAACCTACATAATTGAGCGGGCTCATCGTCACCTCCGCCCTCCTCCACCACCTAATTCTCCACCCAGACCCCTCACATTCAAGCAGTTAAACTTCTTGGATAAACAACATATCCTGGAAAAGGTCAAGGAGGTACAGGATGTCTTATGGGAGGGATACAGAATCAGGATCACCCAAGATCTGCCACAATCGGTCAGAGCAAAAAGGCAAGAAATACACCCGACTGTGTCGAAGCTCATTGCTGCTGAGACACCCTTTTGAATGAAATACTCGGCGGTACTTCAGGTGAAAACCGGTGATCAATGGATCTCATTCGATTCTCATAACCAAGCTGTGCAGGAGCTCAAAGGTCTTTTTCCTGATCTTTTTAAATGAAGAGATCCCTGATGCTATGTGGTACTACCTTGTGTTACTAAAAATATGTAAAAAGGATACCTTTGAGAGTATTATTGAGAGTTTTGAGAAAGTGATTGGTATCTGAGAGTGCTGAACACTGTATTTACACAGTGGAGTTCTGGGGCTCCAGTTTAACATAACACGTGCAACGCCAGTCAGAAACTGCCTTCTTTTTCAGAAGGCAAATCACTCTCCAGTGATTTAAAATACATGTAATGAGCAACGACTGGGCCTTATTTTAGTTAGCATCTCGGACTGTTCTGTCCTTTTGTCACTGTGTGTTTGGTTCCTCAAGTTGGCTGATATTTCGAACCTGGCATGGACCCACTGTTTGCTGGTAATCGGGCAGTGACTTCTGTGAGAAACACCCGGTCTGGAGTGAAAATCAAGGGCTATATTATTTACTTAGTTACTGGACATTCCTGATTTATTTGAAACATGGGAACTTTAATTATATGCAAAGTACTTCCCAGACAGTCCTGCTGTGGATACAGAAGAAGAGATATACTTTTCCCAAAGCTGGACTTTTTATTTAATTAGTTAATCCATGAGACTTTAGTCTGATAAATTATCAGTAGTAGTTGAAAGGCGAGGTGCTGAATCTGAGATAGAATTTACATAGCATCAGGGAATGTCCTCTTCTGAATGTCTCAACTCATTTGCCTTTTTTCTAGGTTATTATTTGGCATGCTAGCTCGACACTAGAGGGTGTTCTTCTTTAACCTATTTACAGGCCCTTCAGCAATCCTCATGGCCTAAGGGTTAGTTAAGGAAGGAAGGGGGATTTTTTCTCTCCCTTTTTTCACATAATAAGAAAACTACCATGAGGTCACAAATACAAATGTTTTGTTCTATAGATTGTTTCTCTTAATCAGTTTGCTGCATTTAACAAATTATTGCAATGTTTGTATAAGATTAGATAATTTGAATCTACTGATTGCTATTTATGTAGTTGGGAAGGGGTGGGAGCGAGGTTGGAGGGCTCTCTGGTGCAACTCATTCTTGTGCAAAGACATCACTCACAGGAGTTGATATAGTGGTACGGTTTATTGGAACTGGGGTTTAGGGAACTTTAAACAGGACAAGGGTTTGTTTTTGTGTAGTATAAGGGTAGGGTTTTGAAAAATAAGTGAGGGTAAGTTTCCTTTAATAAGTTATAAGGTTTTGGGGTACAACAGTATCATGTGTATTGGCTTAACCTACTTTTTTAAACCTCCCTTTGGTTTTTAGACTGATAAGCATTAGGGATTATATCAACCTAGACAAGTTAAAGATACCTAACATTTCTCCTTAAAGCAGCAGTACTACGAAATCAGGAAGTGACCTATCAAAATTCTGATTTTTGGCTGTAAGCATGCGGCCAAAGTTCCACTTTCCATACCTCTAAATGTTTTTTTCCAGTCGTCTTTAGTTTTTTAGATATTTGCAGTTTTATTTGAAGTGTTGTAGCACTACAACAAATATGGCGGCTGACTAATTTCAGCTGCGCTTTTTCTTCAGGTCAGATCACATCTTTTGACAACAGCAGAGGGACCCTCTGCTGACCATTCCCGATGTCACTCTAAGTCATTCACATGTGCATTTGGCAGCAGAGGGGGGTTACTGTGCAACATGCTTAGTGGCAGAAATGTAAACAAAAGTGGAGAATAACAGAGCAAATTACTCAACGATAGTACAATGCTGGCGAGAAAGAGTACCAGGTATATGATTAGCAGGGCACAGGGAATAAACTGTCAAAAAAACGCAGTAGTACTGCTGCTTTGAATAGTTAGAATTAATGAGCCCTATAAGGTGATAAGCTGGAATGTTAAGGGGCACAAGACAGGTGCAAGAGGTAAGTCATTCTTCGACACCTTTTTCAATCAAAAGCTGGAATTGCTTGTCTCCAAGAGACACATCTTCAATGATATGAGGTTAATCTGTTATCTAAAAACTGGGTAGGGCAGGTTTATGGAGCAGGGAAATCCATGTGCAGTGGGGGAGTGGCAATACTAATAGGAAAGAAAATCCCCTTTAAACTAGAAAAAAAAATCTGGGATGCTGGTGGTAGATATATTATACTTTATAGAACCCTGGCCACTCAGAAATAATTTTGGGAACTGTATATGGGCCAGATATTGAATCTCCTTATTTTTTCACGCAACTGTTAGGTCTTGTGGTCACTACTCCACCTGTATTGACCATTCTGGGAGGTGACTGGAACATTGTTCCATATTCACACATTGATAGGTCTGAATCATGAAAAATAGGGCTATCACCCTCACAAAGGGCTTTAAATGATCTGATAAGAGGAGCTGCTCTTGTTGACGTGTGGAGAATGTTGAATCCGGGGGAAAATCAATATACCCTTTTTTCACCCCCACATAAAACTTTTTCAAGAATTGATTTTCTACTTTTGAGCTCCTTTTCCCTTCCGGGGGTAATTAGTGTAGATATACATATGAGGGTCATCTCTGATCATTCTCCTATTTACCTTACTTACCTCCTAGGGCCTAGTATTAGAAGGGATGCTCTTTGGCGATTAAACAATCAGCTGCTCCAAAAGCCAGATTCTTTACAGCAGATAAAAACTTTTCTTATTAGTTTCATGACCAACAATAGGAGCTCAGTAACCAGAATAGATATGGTTTGGGCAGCCTTGAAATGCTCCATAAGAGGTGAGTGTCTTCAGTTGGCGGCTACAAAACACTAGCAATTTAGATCTCAGCAAGATACCTTACTTGGAGCCATCCATCTGCTAGAACATACCCTTAACCAGCATTCTCCTGAGGCTGATTGGGCCAAATCACTCTCTGAGGCTGATTATACCAATCTACATGGTCTGCAGGCCCAATATTAGGCCCTTATGTTCCAAAAAGCGGAGCTTTCCTTAAAACGCACTAAAATGGAATATCTGGATAAAGCTGAAAAAGCAGGCAAGTTACTTGCAATTAGGCTTAGGCAAGCAGTAGCCTCTTGAATCATCCCAAGTATTAAATATGATAAAGATAGTCAACTTATCACTGCACCCAGAGGTATAGTGAATATTCTCAGATACTACTATCAGAGGCTTTATACTGCAGACCCATCTGATTGGCCCACAAATATAGCCATCTCTGGGTATCTCAATTCTATTGATCTCCCCAAATTACTCCCCTTGCAAGTAACTTCCCTTGGTAACCCAATTAGTGTTGAGGAGGTCAATGTGGCGGTTGAACAGCTTTTAGCAGATAAATCCCCTGGACCAGATGGTCTCTCAAACAATTTATATGAGACCAGTTTGTCAGAAATTGCCCCCCTCTTAGCAGAGATGTATAACTTCCGGTTTGCTGAGTATGTCAGAACCAAATTTCCTTAATGCATTAACTACTTTCATACCCAAATCAGGTAAAGACCCCCTTGATCCCGAAAGTTATAGACCAATTTCAATGGTTAATACTGATGCCAAGATACTGGCCAAAATGTTGGCGACTAGGTTGGGATCTGTATTGACTAATCTTATTAACAGGGAACAGACTGGTTTCATGACCGGTCGGTCATCAGTAGATTACATAGGTAAGCTGATGCACATTATCTCAGCCTCCAGGGACACGGACCTTCTGCAGTGTTGGTGTCCCTGGATGCTGAGAAAGCTTTTGACAGAGTTTCATGGGATTTCTTATTTGCAACTTTGACCCACTTCGGACTTCCTTCAGGCTTTCTTAGGTGGGTCAGATTATTGTATTCTTCACCATCGGCTCAGATCTGGTGCACTAGTCTGTTGTCTGATCCCTTTTTGCTTCAAAGAGGAACCAGACAAGGATGCCCCCTTTCCCCACTATTGTTTAATCTTTATTTAGAACCCCCTGATTAGGAAATTAATAGCTTCCCCACAACTTCAGGGAATTAAAATGGGAGATAAATATTATACTGTATCGACTAATGCAGATGATCTCCTTTTACACCTTGAGAACGCCATAACAAGTAAACTGTCTCTCATGGAGGAGATTAATTGTTTTTCTGCTGTCTCCCACTACAAACTTAACCCCTCTAAAACAAAAGTTTTTCCCCTGAATAATAAAACTCACCATTCAGTTTTAAATAATATTACTCTTTCATGGGAACCCCACTCGTTCACCCAACTGGGAATTCAAATTGCTAGAGATATCCCCACTATGATTAAACTTAATCTTTCAGAGTTTGTAAATACAATTAAAAGTGATTTAGATAGATGTGATAATATCCACCTTTCATTATGGGGTAGAATAAATACAGTTAAAATGAATATCTCACCCTGGGTGTTATACCCTCTTGGAATGCTGGGAGTTTTTCTGCCCAAGAATTGGTTAATTAAATTACAATTCATGATAACTGTTTTTTTGTGGAAAGGCAAGGGCATCAGACGTACTTATTTAAAGCTCACAGCACCAAAATTTCAGTGAGGTCTAGCTATACCCTCTTTTTTTGCCTACTACTGCACCCACCATCTCAGTAGGCTAGCATATTGGGCAAAGGCGGTGCTGGACAATGAATCACGGATATATTCCCCCTTGTGGCTGGACATTGAGAAATCCTTAGCTGCTCAGTATCATTGTGCTCTCCCTTCCCTTATATACACCACACCTAGAACACTTCCCAAATTGCTCTCGAATACCCCAATCAGATGGTCAGTTAGGGCATTACACCAGATGCAAATCCATTTGTCACATAATTGGCATCTCTCCCTTGAACAACCTATTATGGGCAATCCCCATTTCAAAATTGGCCATAAACCCATTTCTTTGACTTCCTGCCCTCCTTTGCTCAACAAAAAGAAATCAGATCTCTGTGTTGAAGGGAAAATAATCTATTTCCCCCTTTTTAAAACTTTATTTAGTATGCCAACAATAAGCTTATTTAAATATAAATGCTCCAGGAGGCTATTATTGCCCATTTGGGACATAAAGGGATGCAAGCAGGGTCTACTGATATATTAAATAACTTTCTGTAGTGAGCTGGGCAACTGCATGCAGTATCTGCAGTATATAAGAAAATCCAAACACTTGATTCAAATTTGCCTCAAGGAGTTTGTTACTACTGGTCTCAAGTATTATGTCTTAGTGCTGAAACTAGCTTCTGGCGGAGTGTGTGGCAAACAATATATACATTTGTTAAACAAGATAGATTGCATTTGATACAGTTTAATATTATGCACAATCTATTTTACCCCCATTAAACTTCACAGATTAGGTCAATTGCCCTCCCTTGATTCCTCTCGATATGGTAATTCCTCAGGAACACTATATCATATGTTATGGGAATGCTTGATGGTCCAGACCTTTTGGCAATCTATTAGACAATCACTAGATTCTTTACTAGATCTAGACTCACTTTTTACTCTAGAAGCTTGTTTAATTTGTTTTCCCAACAGGCACTCCTAATCTTAGAAAGGCACACCTGGCCCTGATCTTGGCCACAGCCAAGTTAATTATTATGAGACACTGGAAGGATTATATACCTTTGTCATTTTTGGAATGGCATAAGGAATTGTTATTTGCTCTCCAATTAGAAAAGCATGTCCATTCTATGGCAAACCAGTCTCAGGTTTACCTCCTTAAATGGGGACCACTGGATGCCTTGATTAGTGAATGGAAACCATAAGTGATTAATGTATACATTGTTCTACATGTTTACCACTACCACAATGAATATAAACACACTTGATATGGGGTGGGATAGGGAGGTTTTTTTTGGGGGGGTAAGAAGGGGAGTTTGGGAGTAAAGGGGAAGGGTTTTTTCTCCAGTATATAAGTCACTGTATTCCTGTATTGGATAATGGATGTGAACATGTTATTGGGGGTGATCCTCCTGATTACGCAACTGCTACCTATACAGTATGAATGTCATATTAAATCATTTTTGGAAGAAAAAAGAAAATAAAAAAGCTAAATAAAGTTTATTGAATAAAAAAAGGTTCAGCAGTCCCTTTACAATCCTGAGAAATGGTATTTTGAGTGGGGCTTCATGGTTGCCTCTCTGAAGGAATCCATTCCTTGGGCGTAGACCTTGCGTCTTCTCCTTCCCTCCAGGTTTTGTACAAGTGCAAATGTCTTAAACAGGGTGAGGAGTTCGTGCACATGCCAGACACACATCCCTTTAGCTGTCCTCTGGATTTCTTGGAGGTCCATGGTGGGACTATGGGGACGTAATTTGTGTTTCTTGTACAATTTATCGAGAGTACCCCAAAACACCCGGTGTTTTCTTCAATTATACCCCAAATGCGCTCTGAGAGATAGGGATATAGGTACTAGGCAGCAGTCCTGGCAGATCTTGCAACGAATAATTTGTTCAGTTTGGCTCCACTCAGGCAAGCTGTGTATTGATGTTTTCAGAGCCTGGCCATCTTGCAACCAGACCCTCTCCTGGTAGCACCTCACCTCAGGGATCTCATCTTTACAGACTCCATAGGTCATTTGCCTCCTCCTACACTGGACAGCAAGGGTGGGCCAGTCTTACTGGGGCATAAGGCAGATAGTTTTAAACTGACACTGAATGTCCCATACCAGGTTATCATCACTCAACTTGCCCTCACCTTCCATTACTATATCTGCAGCATGATCTTCACTTGGCTATGTTTGCATAGCGCCTACAACATGGGTGCAATTGTTTTCCCATGGCTCCTCTTCAGGTTCAGGTGACTTTGGGGCTGCTTCACTCAGGGGCACACTACAGACAGGCCCAGTCAGACCTTTGAAATCATCTGAAGTCAGTAGCTTCATGGGCTGGTTGATCCCCAGCTAGGTCTTTAAACTGAGTAGCAGCATTCACTCTGCAGGGCCCCGGAGTATTTTTTTGGGGGGAGCTACTTTGTGGCTGGCCCCCCTCTTCCTTCTCCTTCTCTGATGACACACTTAGCCATCCTTTCATATCCTCCCAGTCCTTGAAAGCTGATTCAGTGGAGGCTAAAGATTCAATTGGCAGTGGACACAGCAGCTGTTCCACACTTGAAGGGCCCCTTCTATGGCATATGGTGCATATTTTTAGCAAAGAAACAGCAGGGCACTCAAACTGGCACACCACACATTTTGATCCTGTGGCTTTTTCCACAGTGTGCCATAGTCACCACAGCATAGATGATGGGACAGGAACATTCAAGGCCTCTGGGGCTCTAGCCATCCTTGAAAAGCTTTTGCAAATTGTTTTTCTCAAGCAAAAAGCTGCTGAAACTCCCAAAGCTGGTTGCAGTCTCCCTCACACAGATCTCAGAACATGGCCAGACAACTTCCTCTGCCCACAAAGGAGCCATAGTTCAATCCTGGTGCTATGCCCCAAGACATTTACATAAATGGCAAATGCTTGAGACGGTGCTGTACATCCTGCAGAGCTCAAACTGGTGCCATGAGCCCTTTGAAGGCATGAAATCTCTCACACCATGCCATTTGCTTTCATCCAAAGTTTAAACATCCAAACACAGTCCAGGCAGAACCAGCACTACCAGACAGTCCAACACTATACTGACACCCCCAAAGCACCAATCCCGGATGAGGCCCCATGTTTGTAAGCCCCCCCCCCCATCACCTTAGTCTAGGGGTATGCCTAATGTTAAATAGGGGAGGGTTGTCCACAGCAGCAGAAACACCACTCAGATTCATTTAAATAGTTGTTATTGGGATTGGCAGCATTGAAGGGTCCATGGCAGGGCAGGGGGCGTTCTTCAGGGCTGCAAGGAAACTCTTAGGTGAAGCAGAAAAACATACTGAATAGTTAAATAAATGAAGGTCCACAACAGTTGCAGCACATTAAAAATTGGGGGATCCTATTTTAATTAATAACAAGGTATCTCCAAGGCGCCACGTACAGTTTTTTAGTTTCAGACCACAGTGGTCTAAATGAGGCAGCAGTGGTTACATGTGACCATGCTGACCCCACTTAATCTTGTAGGTATTTATCCCTGGGCTGATATGGCCGCTAAAGGTTCTGGGCAGCAGTTATTCTGGGCCAGGTGACCTGCAGTACAGGCAGCAGCTGAAATCCTCATATTCCCCTCTTCTCTGGCTCTAAATTCTCTTGCACTTCGAGGCAGCTTGAGGGAGAATAACTGTTACAAGTCGGGGCTACCACTCTTTGTCCTTCCTTCAGTGATGCTCAAAACAGAGCTCAGGCAGGCCACTCTCCCTGCTAAAGCACGGACAGACATCCCCACCTCATGACCCCAACCAGGTTGGTCCTCCTTGTTTTGGATGCACTCTCTCTCTCTCTCTCTCTCTCTCTCTCTCTGAGCATGGACTGATTCCCACAGTACCCCTAGAGCTGCTACAACTGGGGTGGCACTAATACTCCAGGGTGGACTCTCTCTGCACAATACTGGGCTCCATTTTGCTTCCACCTCAACACTGACTTCATTGAATGGTACAGGAAGTCACTGGTTAGAGACTGTTCTCCCCTTTCACACCACCTGTCCATCTCCGGTCAGTTCCAGATGCAGCCTTACCAAAGGGAACACAACATTACACTGCCTTCCATGCAGGGCAGTTCCTGACTCAGATAGCGGCCACTGCCACGTCAACTCGCCAAACTCCCTCTCCAGCTCAGCCACTATCCGAAACATGAACTGTTTTGATGAGCAGAGTCAGCCTTGTTTACCACTCTCCCTATCACCGCCACACACCCCAAAGTGGCTGTCTCTCCTAATGGTGCTAGAAACCCTCCGATCTATGCCCCGTGCACCTTTGATGACCTCTGACCCTCAGAGTCACCACTGGTGGGCAGAGGCCTAGAATGATTAATTAATGGCCTTAAAGGCCTCAGTGGTGTACAATATATACACACACACCCCGTAGGTGAGGGTTATACCTGATATAGTAATGCTGTTTATGACACCATGAACTTTCGCATAGCAATAGAGCAGCAGATGAAGTCCAGAAAAGTGTGATTCTGTTTTAATTTTAATGGCCATACTGTAATTATATGGAAAGGAAGGAGATGAAATAGAGAAAATATACAAAAAGTAAGACACCTTAGTTCTAATAATGTAAAGGCTCAGCCTGCAGTTTGGAGTGGCAATGGGTGGCACTTGCCAATCCCTCTCTGAATGTTATATGAATCGTGCATGCCCACACATATCTCAGACATTCGGATTTTGTTGCTGCAGCCTGGCTGCTTACCTCCAGCTCTGCCAGTACTGTACAGCCATGTGGCTGCTGCTCCAGTTGTGTCCTGGCTCCTTTCCCCCTTTTTCCTTGTCTCTTGGCTATGTCTGTTCTCTTGTTGTGCTGAGTCACGCTGGCTTCCTGCCTGCCCGCGTTTCACTTCCTCCATTGTCTATGTCAGCCTGTGTGGCTGGTTCCTTGGTTCTACAGAGATTTTCCCATGGGGGGGTTGTTCTCCTATGTCCTTAAGGTCATAATAGTTTTGTTTTCCACTGATAACTGGAACTGGATGATGGTTGTACTTTTGTTTTCAGTGAAACTTGGGAAGAATGTGTTCCTCTGTAACAGTTATCTTTTTGAGCCTTCTTCTCCAAGGTGTCTTTTGCATTGGACATCTCATCCCTGTGACACCTCAAGGATTTTGTAAGAACCCTTTTGTTTACAGTTAGTGCTATTTTCCCTCTGGGCCAGAGCAGCCCTCAAGATGCCAGCCACCCCCACACCATCTTCCCCGATTTTCCTCTAGAACTTAGCATCATGCAAATGCAGTGTGACCTGGGTACTCATCAGGGTGCAAGGCTAGGTGATGGCTGGGAGTCAGCAGTTGCTTGGGATCCATTTTCCCATTTTCGTGCCTGAGGAGTGTGCATGCAATTTCTCTCAGATGTCCCCATGCATGCTTCCATACATGGGATGCCAGTAGCTGCCACTCTGCCCCATATTCCAACAGTCTCTGATTGCCATACCCCCAGCCAATGCTAGGTGACAGGATAATGCCAGGCACTGTAACCCTCCCTCTGTGGGAGAGGAGAGCAGTCCTGTGGATGCTCTATCCTCTCTCACCCTGCACAACTCCTGACAACTTGAGTCTTCATCCGAACCCTGGTTACCAGTGTGGCATGAGGTGTGGCATCCAGCACCGCAACTCTCAGTGCCACCAGGCTTGCCCACCCTTTTGTGATGGTTTCTGTCGCTTTATGATAGGTAATCCTTGCAGAAGTGACAGGAGAATGTAAGTCAAAGTTTAACAACTTGCACAAGTAGTCACATACTACTTCTCAACCCTCCTGTTCAGTTCTAAACCATGACTCAGAAGAGCCTGATGACCCCTTGAACTATATGTTTTCAGAGTTTGAGATGTCAGCACACTTTAAATCAGCAGTTAACCTTAATAAAAAATGTACGTACTTCATTACACACTCTTTTGCATCCCCACATTGATCTCAGCTGTTCAGTTTTCTTCCCAAATCCATTTACATGGAGCCCCATTTCATTTTATTGTCACCATCTTGGAGCCTATGCTTTATGTCCAGGAGTTAGGCCTGATGTCACCGGGGTCTCCTATGGTCAGTGAGCGGGGTGTGTGTGTGTGTGTGTGAGCACGCGTGACTGTGTGTATAGGGTGTGTGTGTGTGTGTGTGTGTGTGTGTGTGTGTGTAGCATGCTGGTTACTCTTGGTCGCAAGAAAAGTTCTGTCAAGCTGTGGTTATTCAAACGCAGTAGAGAATACTGATGAAAATGCTGCTGCCTTATTTAATGATGCCCCAGTCAATTATTTTAAATAAATAAAAATGCTTCAGCAAACTCAAAATGGGGAAAGGGTGTCTTACAAGACTGTAGAAAAGGGGGATCTAAAATGGAATAGAAAAACACAGGGGTGCATTTGACCATCATGTGAACTGCTGCTTAAGTGTGTTTGGCAATGATGATATGCTGCATGCCTTGAATGCCACCATATTTTGTGGCACCCTATCAAACCTATTTGTCTAACAGGCTAAATGATCAAAATGTCCTGTTTGAACCAATTTTTTAGCTCACTTGTTGAGGGACATTTTAAAGGTCAACTGTGCTGAACCTATGTGGTAAGCAGATGAGAGTGAGGCTTGTTTCTTCCTTCAAGGAGAGGAAGGCACGACTTTCCACTTGCAGTAAATATAGAATAAAGGATGGGGAAGTGTGTGATATGGGAATTTATTCAATGGACTCTAGAATCTGATTGGCTGACTGCCACCTTTCAAGCATGGTAAATCCTAGCATTACCCATGCAAAAGGTGCCAGCTGGCTGTATCTAAAATCACCCCCTTTTATAGATCACTCCAACCCCTGAACATCCAAAACAAAATAATGCCATATTAAATTGCCGTTAAACTGCTTCCTTCAAGCATGACAGTCAAAAGATCCAGAGGAGCTAGAAGTGATGTTCAGCTCCATTCCACCTAATTCAGTTCAAATAAATCACAGCAGGCAACAAAATGTCAGAAGGTGCCTCTTTCCAATGGACTCCACTTTGTCACGTAGCCATGTTTTCAGCTCTGTGCAACCAGCCGGTGTGACACCCAATTGCATCCTACCACAAAATGGATCCCAATTTGGCATGGCACTGGCAATACAGCTTCCAAAACACAGACTGACCATTTACCTGTGTAACCCCTCACCCTGCCTTTTTGCCAAAATGACAGGTGGCATGCTGTTGAAGCTGACAGCAGTACCTGGTGGGGACTGGGTTCGGGGAGGATGAGGTTACTTGGTGCAGGGGGACCTAGGTTTGGCTACTCTGTACAGGGGCACCCAAGTAAATCCGAACACAGGAAGCAATAACTGTAATGTCCAGAACCAGGAATGGGATTCTTCAATGTGGCTTTTATTCACATACTAGCTGAACAAACAAAGCATAGACGGACCTCCATGGGGCTACATTTCCTGGTAATGCAGATTAGAGACTACAGAACACTTTATCACTATTTCCAGCCCTCAGGCTTTGAACCCACCAGGCACACAGCCCAGACTTGCACGCAGCTTTGGGTACACAGCCCAACTTGTACACACTTGGGTTTTTCCCACGGGCCCAGCTTCCCTGCCGGCCACTTGATCCACGGTCCATTGGAAGAATGAACACATCATCCTGTCATGGCTCCCCACACCACCTAGAGTCTGCGACTCCTAGAGAGAATTTTTTCCTTGTTATGGCTCCCCACACCACCTAGAGTCTGTGACTCCTAGAGAGAATTTTTTCCTTGTTGTGGCTCCCCACACCACCTAGAGTCTGAGACTCCTAGAGAGAATTTTCCCTTGCAACCCCACATCTGGGTACTTCCCCCATCACTGGCCAAGTGCATGAGGCAAAGTAGCAACCACAGCAGAAATCCGTAGAGGTGGACCTGGTCACTAAAGATGGGAGGTCCGCCCACCTCCAGCTCCAACAGCCCATACCCGGCCATTTCCCTGGAAAAATTGAACCATTCCTTTGCTGAACTTCCAAATGTAGATTAAAGGGTAGATGTCTGGTGCATCTCCTCTACATATCACTTGAATCACACAACACTCCAGGATTTGACACTACTTTACTTGCTTGGCCCATTTCTCTAGGCTTCCCATTATGTAGCACAATCCCTAGATTTTCACACAAGTCCCAGGGTGAAGAAAACAATTTTGCCCTTTTAGCTAGAGCAGACACTGGCCCTTTAGTTGCAGGTGCCCCACAGGCGACTCACAAATCTTCCATCTTCCAAACATAAATGTTGAACTAAACAGGCAGCTTTTCTTCCACTTGGCAGAATTAAGGGGGTTGCCCCAGGAATCTGCTAGGGATCTTTATGTTCCCCCACCCCCGAAGGGAGGGGGCACTGAGACCCGAAACAACAGTCTCCACCACTTCAGTACAACTTCACTCCTTCACTTCTGAAGACAAACTGGACACTGACTACTATCCTTTGAAAACTCCCAACGTTCTATCTAACTCCCTCTTCTGCAGATTCCAATGTGGCTTATGCAGCTGCGAAAGTTCTATTGGTGATGTCATCTCTCAGTCTCAGCTGAGACTGAGAACAGAGTGAGACAGTGTGAAACCCATTTAACTGGAGTTTCACAAGCTGCCTTCCCTGTCTACCACTAGGTCTTACTGGGATTCTAGTAACCCCGGGTAACAAGGGGGTTACACCTGTTTCTCTTGCTCCCGTTTCTATTAAAAAAAATGCAGCTCAGTTTCCTCATTTTCTAGCCCACTCAAAACACTGTTTGTCATGCTGTCTTTGGCATGGCATCGGTTACTGGAGGGCAGGAACAGCAACAGTAGACTGTTTGATTTGTTCAGGAGTTGTTTGACAGGTGAGAGAAGTGGCTGGCGCTCGGAGCAGTTATAAAGCCCCACAAAAACTTGATCTCTGAGGTGGGCAGGGAGCTGGACTGTGTAACCCAGGGTACAATGAGTCAGGCAGTCAGTTCATACACCAATCTGTGAGACAGATTTGAAGTCCATCTATACTTCATCAATAATGGATCATTTTCTAATGTTTTGTTGTCTGAAATATGATTACATGAATTAGCTGTTTTTTAATTGCTGTACTCTCTAGCTTCTTGGAGATGTGTGAGACATGGGTACTTGACAAATCCTGAGGTTGGGAACATTAGCCTACTTTTATAGACATAAGAATCATTTAAAAGATAATCATTTAAAATGCATAAAAAAAGGTTTTCTAAATTGTTTCCTACAAAAAGTGAAGGGGGCCATTGTATAATTGAAATAAACCACTCCAGGGTGTGGGTTATGCTGGTATTTACCCACTTCTGGTGTGTATTTGGTCACTCAGCTTGCAGCCTCAAGACTGAACCACACCAAGCGTGGGTAAATCATACCTCTCAACTGTCCCTGATTTTCAGGGACGTCCCTGATTTTGCTTCATAATTTTACTCTGTCCCTCCTAACAATTGTGTTTCCGTGACCAATCAGTGGGGGTTGTAAGCACAAAATAATGTCAAACATTAAAGTTACAGACTTGTTCTTCCTTAGAAAATACATTTTACACTAAGCCCCTTATTCTACCAGCTTCCTGAGTGGATATCATCAATTTTGAAGATGTGTCCCTGATTTTGGTCCTTTGTCCCTGATTTTTTTAAGCCTTGTCCCTGATTTATGAGGCAGGAGGTTGAGAGGTATGGGGTAAATCCCAACATAACCCACACCCTGGAGTGGTTTATTGCTTAAATAATGCACATCCAAGGTGTGGTATGCTACATAAACCCTGAGGGTGAAGCCTGAGGGTTTATTAAAGCATCCCACACCCAGGGTGTGCAGTAAATTTGAGTTTCAGACACTTTCCCATCTTTTATCTTATATAATATCTGGTCAGCAATTTTTTTTCCATCCCAAGTCCTGTAACAGACAGACAGACAGACACACGTGCACACACACACACACACACACACACACAGACACACAGACACACACACAATCTGTGTCCCCTCCTTGCTTTCTGGCATCATAATTTGGTTTTTTATGCATTTATTTATTCAACTTATTTTTGAGACTGGGATCGTGCTTACTGATGCAACTGTTCCTGGTCACACTCTGCATTTAGTGAAGGTGGAGAAGCATAGGGTCAATCAGATAAGGTTTTTTTTTATTTAATTTAAAGTCAGGATCAGCCAGATAGATAAAAATCTTTTGTAAAGGTGGGCAATGTTGTTTTGGTGTCTCTTTGCTAAAGGAGATTTGTAGCTACCATGTTTGACGAAGTGTTCTGCCCGCCCACACACAAGATGAGAGTGAATCAGGGAGTGCTCGAGTTTGACAGATGGAGTGCATGTTTGCCATAATAACCTGTGGATTATTACATTAAATATCAACTTGGTCAGTCTTAGAAGAAAATTGCTAACCAGTTATTATAATCGTTTATTAGCACTACCATTCATGTCACACGAGGAAACAACAAACCATTTCCTCCAGCAATTATAAAATACTCATACTCTTTGAGGACCACCTGTAGCCCTACATCTGTAGATGTAAAAGTTACTAATACCATGAGAATAATACTATAAACTGAACATCCTGGTCAGGAGCAACTAGCAATATAGCAGCTTGAGAACATTTACAGTACAAGTCTAATCGAGCTCAAGACCAATGCGCACTAAGGTACCTGGTCGACCTATTGGTCTTGTTGGCTGGCAGAAGAAGTTGGATGATTCTGTGGTGAGGTGGGTGAAACCCTTTGCAGAGAGGTGAGGTGACTGAAGAAGCAGGAGGAATGAAGAAGATGAAGAACGATGGTCATTGTAGACATCTGAAGATTTGGGGGACTTCTGATAATGCAGGTGTTGATGAAGCAGCAGAGATGAAGAAGGATGGTCACTGTGGAAGGCTGAAGATGCTGTGAAACTTTTAACAATGATGGTGAATGAGAAGGCAGGAAGAAGATGACCCTGAAGAAGATCTTTTAGAGCTGCAGATGTCTCCTTAGAATGTCACTGAAGGGTTGCTGCCCGATGAAGGAATAACTAAGGCCACCTGTGGAAAAAGCAAACTAACAATGTGTTAACTCCCTATTTACCATACTGTAGGGAGAGGGGAACCTCACTACTGCTGATCCAGGTTGGCTCCTAGGTTAACTACACAGGGGTGTACTGGTTACTGCTATTCTGGCTACTTCAGACTTTGGTGTTTTCTGTGTTCTCAGGGCAGGCTTTGTAACTCATGTGTTGGATGGGCAGAGATCCAAAGGGCATTGGCTGGCTGGGCAGGAAGCAGGAGAAAAAGGTGCTTGTGACTGATGATGAAGGGCACTAGGTCAAGATGGCGAAAAAAAAAACAGCCATCAACAATAGCGCTGCAAAAACCATGCTGTCAAAACCAGTGCCATCTCAAAACATTGTCAGGGAAAAACAGTGCCAATGGTAGCAACCAAAACCATACGACGACCACTACCATGACTTAAAAACAAAATTTACACTTTGGTTTTGTGGAGGGTTACACCCCAGGCACCCCGTGATGCGGGGAGCTCTGCCTCCACACCCCAGAACTTAAAATAACTAACTCAGATGGGAGGGCGGATCTCAGGGATGGGTAGAAAGTTGGGGGAGTACATCTGTATTCAGACATAAAAAAAAATAAAAACACTTGGGTTGGGGGGAAGTGAAACCACAAGATCAGGGAGAACAGTAATAGAACCCTGGTCTTTTGAACTGTATTGCCTGAGCTGCTTGTACCTTAGCCCTCTCCACTACAGGAGCAGCTCAGACAGCCTCCACATTTTTCCCTACTTTTCCACTTCCTTCCCTGACTTGACAGCTAGAGGAGTAGCAGTAACTAACATGCACTATCCTATCCCTGTCCCTGTCAAAGCATACGCCATTTTCACTGCGCTATTCTTGAACTGACATTTTAACCCAGTACAATAATGAAGCTGGAATTTGGGAGATGAAGTCATCAAGTGCACTGACTCTGGCAAGGTAATGAAGGAAGAAGCTGGCAAGCAGGACACAGGTTCTATTTGGGTGGCTGGACATGGACCACTTAACATTTTATTTTGTCAACTTTTTTTTATTGAAGAAACACAAAGAAGCTACAGAGCTAACTTAGAAAAAAGTGGTATTTGTGGATACATATTAGCAGTTGTTGATGCCTACATATCTCAGTATTCAAAAGAAGAGCTTAGTCCCTACAGCATATAGATGTGATGTATAAACAATTAAAAGATCTCACTCTACAATCGTTTAATGTTAGGCTACATTGAAACAGGCTGTTACTAGGGCTTCAGAAATCGTCATATAGAGGAGAGGGTCTACCTCTGGGGGGGGGGGCAGATTTGACCCTTACCCATATCTGCAATGGCATCTGGAAGGCCGGGGGTAGATGAGAATATCTCCCCATGGAAAAGAGGACTTGGGTAAATGAACCTGTGAGGCATCCAAATATAGCAGCTATCGCAGTTAGGAGGGGAAATAATTGCCCTCAACTGTTGCGATCAAGGGGGTTCCACAGGGACAGAAAGGTCTCATATGCCCGATTGTTTTGTAATTGTATCCTCTCCAGAGCCATACATTGACCACTTCACGTTGAACTTGCCTAAGTGACTATAGACTTATGCACTAACCTGGGTTTTACAGGCAAACAGTTCCATTCTTAATCAAAACAGTTTAGTTCACAGGTGGCAAAACTTGTATAAGTATTAGCAAACACAGTTCAGTGTAAGACGAGGAGTTCAATTCCTAAGGGCAAAATATTTCACTTCCTATGGTGCTCTAAGTGGACTAAAGCACAGTTTCATTTTGCAGTGGTGTCAGGTGAACACAGTCCAGTTCAAGGTATTCCACTGCAGTTCACATGGTGAGCAATTCCATCTGAGGGCAAAATAGTTCAGTCCCTAGGAGCACCTGCACACTAAAGCAAGATTCAGGTTGGTAGGGGAAATGTAGAAATGCAGTTCAGATTGTGTGGCAAGCACTAAGCAGGCATGATAGCCACAGCAAAATAGCCCAGAAGGACCCTCCCCAAAAATGCTTGCTGTGCCTTTAAATATATTTGTTCTGGGATCTGGATACGCCTTTACTGTCTTTAGATAGGGCCTATTGCCCTTAACTGCACCTTCCTTAGTAATAATTATAATGACCCATAGCCTTGCCCTTGTGTTTGGGCCTGTGACTTTAGTTCTGAACCTGTATTTAATATGAAAGAGGGCCTGAGCCCTCACCTTCCTAATAAATAACTATAGGGGCCTCTGCTCCTTGGTTCTGCCCCTTGCGCTTATGGTGTAAACTTTAACAATGGGCTCTAGCCAAGGCTCATGAGTGCCAGCCTCTGCAAGAGTCCTTGGGTCCTTTCCATTCTTTTTTTTAAATTAAAAAATAAAAAGACTTTCTGGGCTCCTCGCCCAGCAACCTGTCTTCCAGGTGGTCCTCAAATAAATGGGGAGTTGGCCTGCCCTTCAATTATTGTCTGTTAGGGCCTCCTTTACTGGTCCCACCCCTCTGGTGCTGAGTGGTGCAAAGTTTAAAACAAGGGGCTTTAAGCCCACTGTGAATCCTTTCCTCTCGCATCTATTGGTGCCACCAATGTATTATGGGTACTCACCCCAAACATCATTGCCAGCCCCTTCCCTTTGTCTAGCTCCCAGCGGAGAGTGCTTTTTTTTTGGTTGGGCGCTCAATCAAGTTCTTCTTTTTCCCCGTACTAATGCATCTGTGGCATGAGTTTTAGCAGTATACAGGTGCATAGCCTACTCATCACCACAGTGAGGGAGAAGGAAGGCTGAGGGCGAAACACAAGTCCAGGGAGGTGTGCTCCAACCTGAACAGTGAAACCTGTGACACAGACAGGGCAAACGCACAAAAACATAATAAACAAATGGTGGGACTACAGACACCGGGTAAACTGTCACACACTAGCAGCCCGACCCCTGACCACCACACGGAGGGAAGACACAAATAAAACTACAAAAAAGAAACACTCTGCTTCTGCTACTAGAAGACATCCTCTGCAGCTGCTAGAAAATCAGGAGGCAGAGAGTTTGCATGAACCGGATGGCTTCACTGCACCTGGACTGCTGGGGGACCATCACAACTGTGGGGAACCTGGATTTTAAAATAAAAAGAAGAGGAAAAAAAGACCTTTGCTGCTGCTCACCTCTGGGGACTTAAAAAAAAACCTCTGCTGGAGACTGCCAAACTGGGATAAATATTAAAGCTAATTTGGCTGCTGTACTGGGAACCCAATGGAGGACATCTGCTAGAGTAGACCACTGCCCAAGAAGCCTTGAGCCAAGCTAGTAAGTCTCCTGTCATCGGTGGCCCTGCCTCCTCAATCCTACACAGCCACACCAATCAACTCACCCACTGACCACTAGGGAAGGCCTTTTCTAGGCTTGGGGTGATCCTGGCTACTGGCCAGATGATTAGGCCTTGGTGCCTGGAGTCATCCCCCTTGGGGAGGGTCAGTGTGACCTGGGGACTGCCCTCTGTGATAGCCTTTGGCCTGGGAGTTGTACTTTTAGATGGCACCAAAAGGCTTCAAGTTGAATTCAAACAGGGTCAAGAGATCAGATGAGGACTAGCTGAGCCTGCTTCCTGGCTCCCCACTGGGATAGGATGCAGGCCAGAGGCACAGGGGATGAAGAATGTGGCCAAACTGTTTTTTGGCCTGGCCTGACTAAGTGTCAGCCTTGGGCAAAGGGAATTGTGATGGGAAGAGAACACAAAGAGAGAAGAAAATGGCTAGGAAGGCAGTTTTTAAATGTGTAGGCTTATGTGTGTGTGTGTGGGGGGGGATAAATTATTTCACTTGGTCCTCCTATCTCCACTACTGCCCCTGGGATTCCCCTAACTGCCTGACCAGTGATGTACTTAGGGATCCCTAGCATAATTCTTGTAGCCCCCAAAGTTACCTGGTTATACTTTGGGGCACCACACTTCTATCTCATTTTTCCCAGTAGAAGTTGTTTTTAAGTACTGGTTCCAATTCTGTTATTGTTCCATTATCTATACAGGTCTTTCAGCAACAACACTGACTGGCTTTGATTTATACTGTGGTGGTAAGTACCATTTTACAACTGCATGAAGTATGGAGTTTATAGTATGTAAGCAACAGGACACATTAGGATACTAGTTGTACTAGGTTTACTACACACCCCGGGGCGTAGAGTAAGGCATAAGGCTGCAGGCCGAGAGACTTCAGCCCTTAGGTATGTTGTAAATCTAGTACAACCAACACCCCCAGAGTGTCATATTGCTTATTTAAAATGGATATTAACTAACATAATTAAAAAATAGAAGAAACTAGTTTAGAAATCTATTAAAAATGTAGTTATATACCGTAAACATATTGAAAATAGTTCCTCTGCCTGTTTGGTGACACCTGTACAGTATACCCAGTAGACTACTAAAAGTTTTATAAAGTAACCACTTTTTTTTTATTACTTTTATTTAGTGAATATGTTTTGTTTCAGTGTTGATTAGATGGTGAATGAGAAATGTTAACAGTACCTGGAGTGCCAACTGAGATCCGCGCCAGGCATGAGAATACTGATATTTTTTTAACATGCTACCCCTCAGATGGAAGTGTCTTACTAGTGAGCATGGTTTGTGCCAGTGGTCTGAGTGAGCTCACAGCAAAGATAGTGTGTGGCAAGTGGCAGAAGAGGTTGAGAAAACGTGGAGCCAAAACGTGATCATCTCTTTTAGGGAGAAATAGAGGAGTTGTAAAGACTGGAATAGCCAGATTTTCAATTGTTTGATGTTACTAGTGATTGGAAGACTGAGTGGGAGGGCAAATGAATGAGGGGACAGGGGGAGAGCAAGCAATTATTTGAACTTGGAAGTGAGTGTTGGTGAGAAAAAAACAATGAAAGTAAAAAGAGGCAGTTATAAAGTGAATGGGGTTACCAAATGCTTCACTTATTTCTCGAGTTGCTTTTATGAATATTCCGTGCAGCTGGCACCTAGATATGGAACGTTTTACGTTCAGGTTGGTGGGACCTTGTTTTTAGCCATTGATAGTGCTCTCTTAAGGCAATGGCTAGAAACAAGTGCCCGCCAATCAGAACTCAGGAACTTCCTTACCAATTTTATATGTCCCTCTTAATAGTAGAGTTTTATAGTAAAACATATTTATTGTGACAACAATGATAAAGCTTAGCAAGGACATAAACCACATCATAGAGTTCTAAAATGGTCCTTACCACCAGAGAGTAAATCAGAAACACTAAATGAATTTAATAAAGAGACAGTAAAGATGGAACATTAATGAAATTTAAACCAATATTAACAAAAAACAGCGTATACGAAGGCAAATTATTTCCAGGTCAGCACAGTTCTCCTTTAAAGGTTTAAGTTTGACTTTAAATGAAAACTTGAGTGGTCTAAAAATCCAAACATTTAGAAATTTCTACAACAGTGTTTGTCTGTATACTTGCCCATGTATCTGTCTCTGTCTAGGTACCAATGGAGGACTGACATATATTGACATGACCTGCTCCTTGGGGAGGAAGGAATTCACTTGCAGATTGGCCTGTGCATCTTATCAGATGCCCATGGTCCAATGCCACTCCACCCACCCTTGCCCCCCCCGCCCCAAAGCACAGCTCCACACCAACTGTGCACATGGGGGGGCTAAGGAAGCCATCTGGTGTAGATCAGCATCAAGGGTGCGAGGTCACATCCAGGATTTGTTTCTTTCAAGCATATCCCCACACCTACATGCTTCAGGTCCTAAAATGTGGTTATTTTTTTTTTTTTGTTCAGATAAAAATTTTAACATCAAATACTAGAAATCATTTTCACAGGTGCTCCCTCTCCAAGGCACTAACACCATAGATCTCGGGCATGCACCTGTATTGACATACTATTATGAGAGGGTCAGTTGTCTCACCCTCACTGATGGGCAACACTATGGCTGCACTACACACATAGACGCTGTTCACACTATGGTATTTAAAATGGTTTAAGCTCTTTAAACCATTTTAAATCACAGTAGCACGATTTGCATTTGCACCTATCATGGACTGTAGCACGATTTTAAAAAACCATGCTTAAACCCTGATAACACCTAGGCTTAAACATGGTTTTAAAAACATTATAATCACTACATCAGACTTACTTCCTGTGCGGACACAAAGACACAGTTCTTCTTCATGTGACTACATGGGAACCGGTTCTGAGTTGCATCAAGCTGGAGGCAGTAGTACGGATTCTGTAAACCATCTTTAAGAACAGTTTACAACATGCTGGAGCTAGTGCAGACGCTACAGCATGGACACTACAGCATGGTAATTAATCCATTTTTTAAACCATTTTTAGTTACTGTGCTGCAGTGTGAACATGACCATAGTTACCAGAGAATAGGGAAGCACTGAATCAGTTTGTCACCCTCCCTTAGAGGCTCAGAGCATCCAAATGAATGCTACGCAGCCTCTGACCCATGGCAGTTACCTGGGATTGCAGTCTTCTGAACCTAGTTCACCAACATGCCAAACAGCTCCCCAGACCACCAGGATACATTATAATGATAGCCTGACTTTTTCTTTCCAATAGTTCACAGACTTGACAGGCAGAGTTGACTGACAGGATTTGTTCACAGGGGATCATGTTGGGGATCACAAGGGTTACCATTTTGGTACCCAAATTGCTTTTTGGGGGGTAATCCAAGTTTCCAGGCTATTGTCAGTTTTCAGCTTCTATATATACTGAGAGACAGAGCATCTAAAAGACACTTAGTGTTCTACTTAGCCACATAATTCAGATTCTACACGCTACTATGGTGTCTCACTATATTTGTTTTAACTAGATCACAGCATGCTGTGCTTCCACAGGGAATGCAAGGGAAATTCCATTTGGACAGCACTTCCCATCCCACCAAGAAGATCATAAGCCTCATTCATTTATCAAACAATTTTCTTTTGCCATTTCCTTGATTTCATATCCCCACCCCCAGGCTGTAACATCTGGTTAGTGATATCACTAAGCAGGGTCCTAATCTCTGGCCCCTTGTGGCAGCTGTGAGTATGAGGAAGAAAGACAGCAAGAGTTCAGGTGATTCTAGATTTCTCAGATGTGCAATCCACTGCTTGTTCCATCAAGCAAGTTTCCTTGATCTTGTCAATGTGAACATCAGATAAAGACTAAAAACTCAGCAAGGTTAATTGCTCTCAATGCTCGGCAACTAGTCATTTTTCCCATATAGCAGTCCCCATCAAATCAGAGAGGCAAACACTGATAAGCAACAGCATCTACTCAAGATTTCTTAAGAGATTTTGGTGTTCCAACCTTTAACAGGGTTTTCACTAAGATTTTCTTAACTTTTTTTAATTATTATTCTATATATTATCTTTTTTACTGTTCTTCCTTTATTCTCTCTCACCTCCTACATCCTTATCTTCAGTTGGTCTAGTAAGAGAATTGGAACCCACCACAGCCTATGGTCAAGCACCCCATATTCTTGTGAATGGAAGAGAGGGCCTTGTGTCATTGTTGTCATGCCTTCTACCAATGGGTTCCTCTCAGCCATCAGCAAAGTGAAGCAAGGGGAAATAATGGCTTTCCTCACAGAATGGCTTTCTTCTGCTTAGAACACTAGGAGGCAGTTGTTCCATGGGGAGTCCAGGAGACCCTCCCCATACTGTTAGTTTGACTGTGGAACTGGGTCTCTGACTCATGCCATAGCTAGCTAGAACCATAGTAGTAGTAGTAGTAGTAGTAGTGAAAAACGTGTTATTCTGAGCATCAGAAAAGGATAACCCAATTTAGCCAAAGCTTATTTTCAGTGGGGGTCCCATGATACAAAAAAGCAATTCCACAATAAAATTTACATAAGATTCAATATAAACATACAGTGCAAATACAGCAAAAACTTACATTTAACAATAAATCAACATACATAGCTCAGCCACAGCAAATTGGAGGAGCTTTAGCAGCATCAACAACCCAGGATCTTATAGCATTCCAAGATAATGTACTTTTATGTTGCCTCAGGTAACCCAGCAGACTATTCCAAAGACTGGGGCCCATGTGAACAAAACTGGAATTACCCCTCACAGTTTTCACAACTGGCACCATGTACTCTGTTACCCCATGCTGTAAGTAGACCCTCCCTAACACTCCGTTGCCTTATTAAATCTAGCATATAGTTAGGCATTTTTTTAAATTTTCAACAATGCATCAAATGTAATGCATGTAATTTTCAACACTCTGTTAGTTCTATCCAATCCAGAGCTCTATAAAGGGAACAGTGGTGTGTGTGTATGTGTGTGCCAGGGTGCGTCTAAGACGTAATGCTCAAATCTGTTGTATAACACATCTAGCTGGTGCAAGACACTTCCAGCTGCACCCCCAAAAACACCACCACCATAATCAAACAAAGGGATTATCAAAGAGTTCTCTATTTTTAATCTGATATCTGGTAGTATACAATTTTTATATTTCTATAAGGCCCCCAGTTTTTTGTTAAATTTTCTAGTTAACAAATCAATATGTGTGTCCCATTTACAGTGACATCAGACATGGGTCCATGGTCCCGCGAGCGGGAGGTAAGAGCTTACCACAAAGCCACCTGTCCCGAGTATCAACTGAGAACTTTGATTGAAGACAGTGTTCCTTTTATTTGTAATAGTTTTATTTTCTAGATAACAAATATAAACTATAATGTGTTAAAAACACCCAGATACTTTGTTATTTGGGTTAACCATGTCTTCAGACTGAGCTACTATAATGTGTATGTGTGTGTGTGTATTTTATATAGTGTTGAGGCATTAATGTTTCTCTAGAGAGATGAACTTCACTCCAGCTAAACCTCTGAACTAATATCCTGACGGCACAGAGGAAATAGAGTTAAATTAAATATGTAGGAATTCATTTCCGTTTCAGAGTAGAAATATCAATGGCTTAATACTCTCTAGATTAACCAACCACAGGCAGCTTCAGACCTAAGCCTTTCTGAGAGTCAGTAGCTTTTTTTAATACATCACTGCTTACAGCCAGGTGATGGCAAGAAAGGAAGACAACTTTTTTAATATATATTTTTTGTTATTGAAAATCAGAGTGATAAATTTAGTACTTGTGAAAGGTGAGTGATAAATGTTAATACTGGAAACAGAAACCCACTGCTGATGTGCAGGTCAGATGCATTTTGTGTGTGTGGGTGTGGGGGGTGCATTGCAGTCTTCTTCATCTGCTCAGGCAAAATTCAGCTTGTAGTAGCCTAGCCAGATGTAAGCTCCTATCTCCATCTGAGAAGGATATTTCAGTCTCAGTTGAAATTCAGTACCAGAAAGTGCAAGGTGATGCATGTAGAAAAATCCTGTAACAATGTACTATACTGATGGGATGCAGGTAAAGAGCTTGAAGGAGATGGGGAGGTGATAAACAAATCCTAAAACCAACTTCTCACATTAAATCCAACTTCTCACAGTAAAAATGGAGGGCTAACAGAATGTTGTGGGGATAGAGAGGTGGGTTACTAGCAGTAGGAGGAATGTGATACTGCTTTTGTGTAGCTCACTGAGCCTATTTCCGGAATACAGTGTTCAGTTCTGTGACCTGCACCTAAGGAAGGCTAAGGTGGAACATCTGGTTGTGGAACATCTGGTTGTCAATGGACTACAGGACCCAAGGCAGCATGGTTTCACCAGGGGGAGGTCATGTCAGACCAATCTCATTGAATTTTTTGACTGGGTGACTAGGGAGGTGGATCAGGGAAGGGCAGTGGACATGGCCTATCTGGACTTCAGCAAGGCCTTTGACACTGTGCCACATAGAAGACTATTACACAAACTGGGGAATATGGGTGTGGGCAGGACAGTAGTGTGGTGGGTAGGTAACTGGCTGGGTGGCAGGACACAGAGGGTGGTGGTAAATGGCTGTCACTCCACAGAGGGAAGAGTGACCAGTGGGGTACCACAGGGATCAGTGCTGGGACCGGTCCTATTCAACATCTTCATCAGTGACATTGGCAGGATCTAGAAGGCAGAAATTTCACTGTTCGCTGATGACACAAAGCTCTGTAACAGAGTAGACACACCAGAGGGTGTAGACAGAATGAGAAGGGACCTGCAGAAACTTGAAGAATGGTCAAGGGTTTGGCAGTTGAAATTCAATGCCAAGAAGTGCAAGATAATGCATATGGGCACAAAACCCTGGCACAATATATCAGTTGGGGGTGAGGATATAGCATGCACCAAGCAGGAAAGGGATCTTGGGGTTGTCATCTCTGATGACCTCAAGGTAGGGAAACAGTGTGACAAGGCATCAGGTAAAGCAAATAGGATGCTGGGATGTAAAGGCAGGGCATCACCAGCAGGAAAAGGGAGGTCATAATCCGCTATACAAGACACTAGTGAGGCCCCACCTGGAGTACAGTGTACAGTTCTGGAGACCATACCCTACGTAAGGACATAGACAGGGTAGAGAAGGTTCAGAGGGAGGCAACAAAGATGGTGCATGGATTGCATCACAAGTCCTATGAAGACAGGTTGAAGGAACTGAACATGTACTCCCTGGAGGAGAGGAGGAGAGAGGATATGATAGAGACATACAAGTATCTTACAGGAGAAACAGAGTGCAGGAAAACACTATTTTAAAGGAAAAGATGTTCCAGGACTAGAGGGCATGGGATGAAGTTGGAGGGAGGATGATTCAGAGGAAACATGAGAAAGAATTTCTTCACAGAACGGGTGGTGGACAAGTGGAACACCCTGCCAGAGGAAGTGGTGGGAGCTGAAACAATCACAGGATTTAAGAATTCATGGGATAGACATAAAGGAATTCTAGAGGTCAGGGGTAAGGGGAAACAGACTTCTAGGAAAACAAACTGAACTTACAAGCTCAAATGGGCAGACTGGGTGGGCCATAGGCCCTTATCTGCCGACACTGTCTATGTATCTATGTATCTATGTAAGATATGGAACAGCGCAGTAAAGGGCCACAATGATGACTTATGGTCAGCTGGGCAAGACGTATGAGGACAGGGAGTGAAAATATCATCATGGACTAACCAGAGGATAGAAGGAAGGGGGGGATATGATAGGCACTTTCTTGTTCATTAAATAAATCTTCAGGCAACAAACTATGGATAGGGGTGATCTGTAGACCTCCAGGGCAGGGGGAAGTCACAGATAATGAGCTAGGGGCAGAACTAGAAAGAGGGGTGGCAAAGGGATAAGTTGTAATGGTGAGAGATCCAAATCTGCCAGATACTGAGCGGGTCATTCCAGCGGCCAGGAGTTCCAGAAGTCAGGCCCTGCTTGATATATCGTAGAGCTGCCTGCTAGTACAGCTGGTTAAGAAACCCAGTAGGAAGGGTGCCATTCTTGATATGGTGCTCACCAACTCAGAAGTGGTAGGAGGAATGAGGGCAGGGGAGCAACTAGGGTCCAGTGATCATAACTCTATATGGTTTGACTTGTCCCTTGGGACAAGTAAGCTCTTATCAAAGGCTGAAGTCCTAACTTTCAGGAGGACAGACTTCAAATGGATGAGAGAGCTGGTCTTGGACAAGTTAGTTAAGTGGACAGCATCAGGGAAGCAGACAAAAGATGAGGGAATCAAGATGGCCATACTCAAAGTAACAAAGTCTTGCATGAGAATGATAATCAAAAGGAACATGTACAAGAAACCAAGACGGTTCTCTGGAAAGGTCAGGGAGGCAGTGAGAGCCACAAAAAGGCCTTTACCAGGTGCAAGGAAACACAAGGGAAGAAAGAATGGAGAGGGTACCAATTGTAAACAAAGTAAACCAAGAGAGTGGTCAGAGAAGTAAAGACAAACACACAGCTGTGTACTGTGGAGGGGAGCAAGGAAGGGGAAAAACAGATCTTTAGTTATATAAGAAAAAAAAAGATGGAAGGAGGAATTGTTAGGTTAACAGAGGGAAGAGGGATAATTGAAGAGGACGGGCAGAAAGCAGTTGTTCTTAACAACTACTGCTTCTCTTTATTCACAGGGGAAGACAGAGAACCTCTGCCAGAGAGTGGCATTAAGGTGGTCATAAGGAGGATCTCTGAGATGAAACAGCAAGTTACTAGTGAAAGGATTCAGAAAGAGCTAGCAGTCCTAAAGATGGATAAGGCCCTGGGGCCAGATAGGATGCATCTGAGGGTGCTTCAGGAACTGGCAACAGAATTAACTGAACCTCAATAGAGCTTTTCAATAGCTCAGTTGAGACAGGAGTAGTTTCAAAAGACTGGATGGTAGCAAATATAGTGCCGCTTCATAAGATGGGCGGACAAGAAGCAGCCAGGTAACTATAGACCTGTTAGTCTTACCTCTATTGTGAGTTAACTGACTGAAACACTAGTCAAAGAGGATCTCATGGAGTACCCGGAAAGCAATGAACTCCAGGATAGTAAACAGTGCATATTTATGGTAGGGGGTCTTGTCAGACCAAGCTGATAGTATTCTTTGACAGGGTAATGAGGGTAGTAGATAAAGGTGACACTGTGGTTTACTCTACTTTCATTTCAGAAAGGCTTTTGACTTGGTGCCTCACAGATGGTTGTTGAAGAAGCTAGAGGATCTGGGTGTAAGGAAGGACACAGATGAGTGAGAAACTGGTTGGAAGGGAGACAGCAGAGGATTTTGGTTAATGGAGTCAAATCAGAAAAGAGGGTGGTCACCAGTGCGGTACCGCAAGGATGGGCCTGGGGTCCAGTTCTTTTCAGTATGTTCATCAGTAACATGGGAGAAGGAATCCATGGCAAGATGTGTCTTTTTGCAGATGACACTAAGTCATGTGGCAGGGTAGACAGCAAGAAGGGGGTTAGGAAGATGCAGAGAGACTTGCAAAAGCTAGAGAGGTGGCCAAAGGTTTGGCAGTTGGAATTTAATTAAAAACAAGTTCAAGACGATGCGGGAACAAGAACACCAGGACAGAGTACCAGATGGGGTGGTAAACTTTGGGCCTGATATTTGAGGAAATAGACCTAGAGGTCATCATCAGTGACTTCCTAAAACAATCAAGCCAGTGTACCAAGGCCTACAGTAAGGCAAACAGGATGCCTGGGTGTATAGGAAGGGGTTTGGACAGCAGAAGGAAGGAGGTATTACTACCTTTTTATAGAGCACTGGTGAGGCCTCACCTGGAGTACGGTGTCCAGTTCTAGACTCCTCACTTAAGGAAAGATAAGGACATGCTGGAGACAGTGCAACATAGGGTGACTGAAATAATTCAGGGCCAGATGGACAAATCTTACTAGGACTGGCTCAAGGTACCGAATGTGTACTTGCTGGAGGCCAGATGAGAGAGGGGAGATATGATATAGACCTTCAAGTTCCTGAAAGGAATGAACAAGGTAAATTGTGAGGAACTGTTTATCATAAGAGTGAATCAAGAACATGAGGGCACAACTGGAAACTAACAGGGGGACGGTTCAAGAGGGAACTGAAAAAGTTTTATTTTACAGAAAGGGTGGTGGAGCTTTGGAACAATCTGCCAGTTGATGTGGTGGGTACCAACATTATTAGTGGTTTCAAACATGGCTGGGACAGAGTAAAGGGCTTAGTAGTTGCTCAGGGTAGTAGCAGTAGGGTGGGGAGCATGGGGGTGGATAAGCATGGGTTAGAACACTATATGGACAATAGGTCCCGGGTTTGTTAGGGTTTTATGGACAGGCTGGATGAACCTGTGATCTTTTTCTGCCATTGTTTTCTTTGTTTCTATGTTTCTTAAGGGTTCAACAGCAAGCTTGTTAGGGTAGGCTCCAGGCCCTAAGTGGGAAAAAAGGGTTAAGGCACATTATCTTATATCCTGAAGTGATGTGGGTATCCCAATTTCTGCATCTATCTTCAATGCTACAAGCTCCACTCTCCTCCTCAATAACTGTATGAGCACAATTCTTCATCCAGAGAATCTGTACAGCTCTTTTATCACTCTGGCAGATGACAGATTTACTCTCCTTCACAGTTTCTGGCAGACTCCATCAGAGTAAGAATGTGCTGGAAAATTCCCCAGTCTTTAAATAAGCAGACAGCCCCTCTAATTTGTTAAGTCCCATTGTCAGTCTCCTGGAAGGACCTGTCTCGCTGTCACTCAATGACTGATTAGACACCTGCTTCTGAGTGAATAATAAAGTCCTTGTGAGTCACAAGAATGCTCTTTTGCGCACTCTGGAGGCTCTGAAACCCTGATTGGATGCACTCATGTCCTCTTACCCCATGGTGAGAAGGATAATCGGTAACTATAATGGCTGGCAGATTGGTAATTCAAGGAACTCTGATCCCAATAGTCCCTTTTCATGCAGCCTGGAACTACAGTACAAGTTGTATCTGTCAACAGTACTCTGCTCCCAGTCTGTTTAGCAGATGCACACATAATTAATTAGGTTCAGCTCAGCTGCTGATGTTCACTGGGGAATCAGCATCTACAGCTAGTCATGTGAGCTGTCAATAAAGGCAGGCAGTCCTAGAGATCTGTCACTCGAAAGGTGTTGGGGACTGCAAAGGTACCTCAGCTAACTAGGTCACTCACAACTCTAGGTGCTCTTGTACCTCTCTGTCCAGGCAGTTTTACCTGATTGGTAGGCTACTCACCCACTGCCCCTCTTGTCATGCTGGGGCGTGGGGGGGGGGCATTTTTTTCAAAGAAGTACTTATTTACACAATCTCTTGCAATTTACTCATGATTCCACACTCTGAAACAGTACTACATGGGTGAATTGTCACATCAGACCAAGTAGTGATTAGATGAGTCTCAGACTGCCTAGTTGATACCACTTCTATTTTGCTCCATCAGCGGAAACTGAAGCCTTTGATGTATGAGTGCAAAGTGAGGGTTAAAGGTATAATAGCCCCATGTGGAAAAAATGTTTTGTTTAATGCAATACAAATGTGTGCCTCGGTAAATGTTATTTTTAATTAAATGCAATTTTACATAGTGTAATTTACTACTGTTTTACAAAATGCTTTGCAATGCAATTATTTAAAAGCTGTGGAAATAAGCAGAAACAGGATGCCACTAGAAACAACACTAACACTGCAAATGGGTAGAGCTGTGAGAAATTTTCAAATTCTGTTTCCATCAGAAGTTCACAGAATTACAGAAATTCTGCCAGATTCTGCAGAATTCAACCACAGGTGGAATTCTAAAATTTTGAAAGCAAAATGGTAACAGCAGAATTGTATTCCACAGTTTACGTAAACCACTGATTTATTTCCACAAACCAAAGAATAATATTCTGTGGACTACGTAATACACAGAATTTTATTTGATGGTTTACATAGAAATGTTTTCCGGAATTTGATGGCATTGAAACAAAATTCTGAAAAGCATTTTGGAAGAGGAAGTACCATTCCACACGCGTTTTGCCAGTGGAATTCTGCATTCCACACAGCTCTGCAGCTGGCCTATCTTTTGTAAATAATTAATAAAATAAACTGTTGGCAATGGCAATAGTCTGTATAAATTAAAAAAAATTTTTTTAAGAGGAATTGCAGGTCATATCTGGAATTCAGTGTGCTGTGCTCTAGAGTTCTCACTCTGTAAGTGCTATAAAATGTAGTTCAACTGAGATCTCATCAAAGGAATGAAGAATGTTCTAGTAGTGTATTTTAACTGACACTTTCTCCCCTCCCACCTCACCCCAGCACTATGTATTCTATTAACAAGCTAAGACAACTATATTACAAAATCATTTTTCTTACCTTTGATAAAGATGCTCCTCAAAGCACTGGCCTCTAAGATAATCAACCTACAAATAATGTCTGCAGTGCCACCTATTGTTTCAACTTAAATTAAACAAGTTTAAATAGGGAAATTGTCATGTTTGGTAAGAGAAAGAGAAGATTAACTGGCACAGATCTATCCACCACATCAGCCAGGCCTCAGTCTGAACCAATGTAAAATTGTGCACTCATAGAAAAGTGATAACTAAGCATGCTGTTTCATTCCATCAAATGGTAGCCAGCCCAGCTAGTGAGAGGTTCTTTACTATATGAATTAGCAGCCAGGGCCAGCCTTAGAGTTTTAGGGGTTCTCAGCAAGGTGGTAGCTTGGGGCCCTGTTTACATGTACTGTATTTATTTCATTTTTGTTGATCGGGAAAAGAGAGCTAGATAATATTGCCTATTTTCAGCCTCTTCTTGGGGGGGGGGGTAGGTGGCATACAGATGCAAGCCGACTGAAATTAAATCAGACTGGGTTATTGGTGGTATTTTAGTGAATGGAGGAAATTTGGCCAGGGCATTCTCCTTACTCTTCACAAGAAGTGCTGTGGGATCTTTAATGTCCACCTGAACAACCACCAGAGAAGGAAGATGGGACCTCAGTTTAACATCACATCTGAAAGACAGTATACCCTGACAGTACTGCATCCCCCTAATACTGCACCTAGGGCCAGTGTTTGTGATCTGAGCCCAATCACCGTGCAGGACTAGAACCGATGGCCTTCTGCCTCTGAAGCAGATGTGCTACCAACTGAGCCATGCTGAGACAGGACTAAAGATATCTGCATGCACACTAGGGCTGGGCAAAATTAGCAAATTCCATTTTGTGGAATTTTTGTGAAATTCCACAAATTTCACAAAATGTCGTAGAATTTTGTGAAATATTTTGAAATTTTTAATTGGTCATTACTATATTATTCATACTGCTAGAGAACTGCAAATTGGCATACTTACTTTAGGTAAGAGGTCCTAAGTAGCTGTCATATTTTGTGGCATTTGAAGGGGTGATGTGGAACTCATAGGATCTCAAAATCTGATAATTTATTATTTTTGTGAACATTTTCTGAAAAAATTTCCCTGCTTACAACTTAGACACCTTTGTAGCTACATAATTGAAAATGTATATACAAATTTTCTAGAGATGCTCAGATACTACACTATCTGATCTGACAAAGATCAGATCGGTATTCATATCATATGCCATTATACATTTCTGGTACAACTTAAAATTGGATAATTTGGTTGGATCAAATAATGATTATCCAATCCAATTATCTGATTATCCAATATTCCTAAATGGGATTAGAGATGGGCAAAGTTGGGACTCTTCATGATGGAAAATTGTTTGCAAAGTTTCCCAACTTGTTGTGGCATGAAGTGACACTTCTTTTTTTTTTCAACTCTGTTTATACTCCTTTCACTGGTCCCATAGACCTCTTTCCAGTGTGGTCTCACAGTCTGGCCTTGTCCTACCTGGCCTGAGATCCTCCTCAGTCAGGTCTTCCATTCCCAGGGTTGCTTCTTCAACTCCAGCAACCACCCTGCCCTGCAGCTTTGAGCCCCATGGGGTGGGACCACCCTAACTCCTCTGGTGCTCTATCTACAATATACTGTAGAAAGGTGGCCAGGGAATGGAGAAGACATGGAAGCCAGGTGGGATGGATAAGGCTAAGGGCATGGGGGCCATCCTCTGGACCCATCTTTGCCTATCCAGGTACTAAGGTCCTTTTTCCTCTGTTCTGTGGTCCCGGGGGAGCGGACGTGCAATGATATCCAGCATGGCATGGGCTCGCTCCCACACCCACATGCAGGATGTCTACCGCTACCCTCTTAGTGTGCCCTGCATCAGCCGCAATGCTCTCAGTCACCACTGGGAGCCACTAATGCTGCTTGGTGCATCTGAACCCTCCTCCCCCCCAGCCAACCCCCTGGTTGCCTAAACTTGCTTCCAAACCTGGGTTGCTGGCATGGCACAAGGTGTGGCATCCAGCGTGTCAACCCTCAGTGCCATCAGACTGGCTTTGAAGTGACACTTCTTGTAGGTGAAGCCTACACTTAGTGATACTTTGCCAGCAATGTGCAAGTATATGTAGTTGTTTGAGTGATGAAGTGGGTAGCTCCCCTGTTGAAAAGGCACTTAGCTGGTGAAGTGCCAGTGTACTTAGATGCTTTTCATTTAAGTGTTTAAAAAAGTACCCCACCCAGGTAGTAATGTTCTGCAGCTCCCCTCCAATCAGTCCCAACCAAAGAAATGAAAGTCCCAACCCCCACACTCCAATCACTCATACTTCCCTCCTTCTCCTTCTCCAGTTCTGGCAAAGTTGCATATTATTTGCACCATTCCCTCCACTCAATGTGCTCTTCATTGGCATAGTATAAAATACAATCCCACCCACCCACCCACCCACATTCCAACTTATTAAACAAAGATGGATAAACCTCAGCACACTGGCACTCCTCCACACCCCACTCACCCTAAAAGGATACTAAGTAATGTCCACTCAGTTGATGAGGTATCCTGTAAGGAAGAAAATTATCCCTCACTGGGATAACCATCCACTAAGAGCCCCCTGTTTTCCTAGGCTGGCCACCAACAAACACTGAGATAATCAGGTGTTACTATAGGAGAATGTCACCTGTTTCATTTATTTGACAATGGCCAGCATAGAAAACATAAGGTTGTCAGTGTCTGGTTACTATAGAGAGGGGTTGTTGTCTTCGTACATGACATCACACTAACCACCCAGTTATCACTTAGTACTAAGGAAGTGAACACAAAAACCCAATTTTAGACAATAGGTCAATGGGTGGAGGAGGGTAAAATTAGCTAAACTGGATGGACTGATGGTCTTTTTCTGCCAATTTTGTCTAAATTTCTATGTCTGTGTTTACCCTTTTACGGAGAGTGGGGGGGATGTGGTGGGTTTCCAGATGGTGGTGTGGGGATCTATCCTTGTTGTTTTACTGGGTTGGATTTGGTTGGGGGAAGTGAGTAGTAAGGCTGTACTGTATACTATGTCAACAAGTGGGCATTTGGTGGAGACAAGTGTACTAAAAATATGCATACCTGGAAGAGGAGGGAGATATGGAAGCTACAAGGATGGGCTTTAATTTTCATTGTTTTGTTGGTGGAAGGGGTAGGCTTACTTTAAAAACTTAAAAACTTAAAAGCAAGCTGCTGGGCATAGTGGCACTGCACCAGTGACATGCCTCTGCACATAGCAAAGTGCCCACTTCACCAGTCAAAAAAATTGACTAGGGGATTTCACCAGGGAAATGCCATTAGGTGTAATAGTCACCTGGTGAGGTGGTCATCTCATCAGATGATGAACAACATGATGTGCCATTTTGCATTATGAGAAGTTGGGAAATATCGAAGAACTTAATGAAAGGTTCTCATCTTTGCCCATCTGAAGTCCCATTTAGTGCTGTTGGATAATTGGATAATCAGATCAGATAATAGTTATCTTATCTAACCAAATTATTCTATTTTCAATCAGATCAGAAATTACAATCTCCACAATTTCTGAAGTAAAAAAAGCCAATATCCAATGTTATCCATTGGAATGTTTGTTCATTCAGGTGTAAATAGGTTCTGGAATCTAATAAAGCAGGATAAATGTGGTTTAGTAGGTTAAAGTTTACCGTGGAAATTTCAGAAATTACTAATTAGCAAAATGTGCTCAAAAATTCATTGATCCTTTTGAGGTTGCTAATGGGAATTCAAACAGCCCCTTGATAAGGCGGTATACCATTAATATGGCAACTGAGATTGTGTGACTCAAATATGACCGACTCAATCTCAACACCTGGAATGTGAGCTACCCTGAAAGAGTAGCAATGGGTGAAGAGCAAGGCAACCGGAACCACAGGACAGGAACAGAAGAGGAGAGAAGATATGCGGGAGGTAGTGCAGCGAGAGGCTGCCAAGCTGGCCATGTGGCATGGTGGTGGTGGTGAGGGTAGCTGACTGCAATGGGGAGGGTGCAGGGTTAGGGGCTGGGGAGGAGCACAATATTTTGTGCTTTTGTGCGAGTGGGAGTAATCTTTTTTTTGTAAGGTTCTCCCCCTCCCAGACATGCACCCACCCTGGAATTGGTTATTTTTATTAATGGGGGCGTGGGGGAGAAGCCTCCCCAAGGAGGTTCCTGTAGTCGCAGCCTCCCACATAAATAATGTAAGGCATCGTTACCCTACTTATCTTGCTGGTAGTGTACATCACCATTTTAGTTTTTTGACAATGTACACTAGCCCTAATGACGATCACAGTTTTGAGATTGCCATTATCACATGGAACCTGGTAACATCAAGGGTAGTCATAGAGGTACTACCTCTCCCCCCTCTATGTAGCACTTTCACAAAATGCTATTTTGATTGAGTTTTATCCTTTTCTCCAGCAGCTATGGGGTCTTTATTGGGTTATTTTTGACACAATTAATATAAGCCTTACTGGGTGATGTTGAGAATATAACAGCAGACTTACAGTTACTACAGTAGTTGTGTCTTTCTTTGTTCTTATTATTAAGGACTTGTTCTCAGCTCCATTGGTGCTCTTAGATTGTATCTCTGAGGAGAGATTTACACTCTGGCTATGTGTTCATGTGGCATTGTTATGTTAAACCTATGTTTTCTATGATAATGTTGAAAATTCAATAAATTATTAATAAAACAAATTCACGAATGCATACTAGGTAATGCCACTATCATACCACTTGTGAAATTTGACTTTCACAAAGCACTTATCAGCACTGAATCTGTTTAACTGTGCTGAGTGGTTTAAAGTCCTGTAGTTCCTTTCTGGGTGACTATTTTGTCCCGCCTGCTTTCTTTTTCTCTCTGAGCCTGACCAGATGGACTCTGTAGATCTACTTGTCATACTTATTTCCTCATTGTTGCTCACAGACAGGCTGACTTCCTGTAGGATCTTCTCACATTTGAAAGGATGTAACTGCACCAGTCACAGGGCTTTTCCACCCAGCAGCCAGCTAGTAAGCATCATCAGCAGCCTGTGAGAAATAAAAACCCTTCCACTCCATCCCTCTGCATGTTGTCCTGCCCCCCAGTCTCTGATTCTAAGAATGAAAAACCCTCTTGCTGCCTTACTCTGTCTGCTGCCCCACCCAAACCCTCAGTTCCCAGTGTACTGAAATCAAAACCCTCACACTCCCTCCATCTATCTGCTGTCCCATACCCTCCCTCCATTCCCTGGTCCTGGTTTACTAAAATTGAAACCCTCTTGCTTGCTCCGTCTGCATGCTGTCCCCTCCCTGCCCTCCATTCCCCCTCCCCATGTACTGAAATTAAAACCCTTCAACTCCCTCCCTCCCTCTGCATACCCCACCCTCCAGTCCTTGGTCCTGTTGTACTGAAATCAGAACCCTCTTGATCCCCCTCTCTTTACAAGATGTCCAACCCCCTCCCTCCATTCCCATCCCTGCACTGAAATCAAAACCCTCCCATGCTCCTTCATCATCTTGTCCCTCATTGTCCTTGTTTTTTATACAATGTGTGAAAAAGAAAATGATCATTCAACATGTTCTCTTGCTCATGACCCTTCAATCCACCAATCTCCTCTGAGCACCCACTACCCTTCAATTCCACCACATCCTCACTTACAAACTGGGTCCTCCAGAAATGATTGGCACATCCTGCTGCTTCCAGTGCTGACCAGAAAATGACTGAATATGATGTAAGTTCAGTTAATGGACTTTTAATAAGTTTTGATCTTTTACCTGTTTGTTGCTCCAGAGGGAGGGGTTCTTGTTATCACAGAAATAAAGGCAGATGCCAGCTCCCCTCTACCAGCCCCATCAATGTCTCTGCCTATTGCACCTGAGTTCCAAAACATTTTGAGAGTACCCTAAGTGCCATTCCCCAAAACTTAAAAATTCTCCAAGCCATCATTAGGACATGGTATCTCATTTTGTAGATTACTGTCTCCTTTTGAGGAGAGACACAAATCCCTAGACAAAAAGACATTTTTAGTTATGAGAAGCCCCTTAAGGACACCCCCCACCTGAGACCCCCTCCCAGAACAAGACTGCTACTTAAGGAGGCTGGGGAGACAGCAAGCCTTGCTTTGACTACCAAACAAGTAAAGAGGCAGAAATACTCTTTGAGAGAAATAGAGTGTTTTACAAAACTGGGATGTGGACCTTACTCAGCAGAGTCTATGACAAATCAAAAATATTACACTAGGTAAGCCTGGCTGAATGAGTCATCAGAAGAACTGCCATGAGTAGATTCAATGTGGAGTGGCCAAACCTCACTGGACAGACATGGGATGAGGTGGAGGCCAGTATGGAGAAATGGCTGAAACATGAGGCTTTAAAAAGAAAAATATAGGACAGACTTTGATTCTTTAGATGAATGCCACAGAGAGGAAGCTTAAAGGACAGCCCCCAGCATCATTCAGGAATGAGAGGTGGGATGGAGTACCTTCAAAAGAACAGTGATACTCATCTCCTGGGATGGTGTTCCCAGTGCTTACAACTACCCTGATACTGCCCTAGACAGCAGCGAAATATTCAAGCCTGACATTTTGTGGGTAAGGTTATTGAGAAGGTGGTTGCGTCACAGCTGGATGATCATTTGGCCAGCCACAATGTCTATGATTCTCTCCAGTCAGGATTTAGGAAGAGACATAGTAATGAGATGGCCCTTGTCCAGGTACTAAATGATCTCCTAATAGCGAGAGCTCTGAAGACCTGCTCCATCTTGGTTCTTGATCTCTTTGCAACATTTGACATTGTAGACCATGGTGTGCTATTGGAGCACCTGCGGTTCATCTGTGGGCTGTCTGGTAAGCTCCTCAGGTGGTTTCTATCTTTCCTTGAGGGTAGGACTCAGAGAGTGGTGTCTGGGATTTATTCCTTGGCCCCTCTCCCCATCCTGTGGGGTGCTGCAGGGATCCATCTTGTAACCCATGTTGTTTGCAGTGTATATGCTGCTGTTAGGAAAGATTATTAGCCAGTATGGTCTGAGTTTTCACTGCTATGCAGATGATAGTCAGCTGTACATGTCCTTTGTACCCTCTCAGGATGTGTTCCCCTCGGTAATTAATAACTGTCTAGCTGAGATCCAGGATTTAATGAGAGCGAGCTGGCTATGGTTGAACCCAGTTAAAACTGAGGTGCTGGTTGTGGACCCAGATTGTTGGGTGGTGTATTTGTTGGTGGGACTACCCTCTGGGCTATGGCTTGGGGGTTTTCAGCTAACTACCTCAGACCTGGTGTGGAGTCTGGGTGTAATTTTTGGCAACGGCCTGACCCTTATATTCCAGGTGTTGGCAGTTGTCACAACCTCTTTTTACCATCTGAGAAATATCACCCGGGTGAAACACCTGGTTCCTCCTGATGATCTTCCAACATTGGTCCATGCCTTTGTTACCTCCCGCCTTGACTACTGCAATGCCCTTTACCTAGGGATACCAGGGGTTGATATCTGCAGCCTGCAGCTAGTGCAGAATGCAGCAGCCAGACTATTGACTGGTACTTCTATGACCAGTCATATAATGCCTGTGCTTTGTGGACTGCACTGGCTGCCAGTACAGTGGTGGATCACCTTCAAGGTCAATTTTCTGACCTATAAAGCTCTACATGATCAGGGACCAAGTTACTTGCAAGATCTCCTTCACCCTTACTGTCCCCTCCACCCACTCCAATCCACCGATGAGGGAATGCTAGAGATTCCCAGGGTCCACTTAAAGACGTCTGGGGCCCAGTCTTTCGGTTTTGTGGCCCCGACCCTGTGGAATTCTCTACCTCATCGGGTGCAAGATTACCTGACCATCCAGAGTTTTAAAACTGCACTTAAAGCTTATTTATTTAGCCTGGCACACCCAGATTTTTAGGTTGTCGTTGTAATATTTATAAAGTTTTAAGTTGTGAGATTTTATTAATTTAATTGACCTGTTATGATTATTTATCATGTTTGTTTTATATATGTGCAAGCGCCTTGGTTATGAGAAAGGCACTTTTTACCTTTACCACTAAGCCAGATGGACTCTAAAACTGTTTTGTTCCTGGGGCCCTTGTATTGGGCCAAAGATCAACCCCAAGACAGAAGCAAGTGATGCTGGACCAGGATTGGGGGAGGGGTTACAACAAAAGCTACAACAGCCCTGGAGAGGGGGAGAAACATCATGACATCCAATGAAGAGAGATGACACCCACCAGTACAAAAAGAGAGAGTGTGTTTGATTTTTATTAGTCCAGGCCCAGATGATATACTTTTCAGAAAGTGGTCTGATGGTGGTGGTTCCTTAGGAGAACAGCAGCCCCAACCTGATGAAAAGGTGTTCACCAGTGCTAGGTAAACCAGAGATCAGAAGATATCAAATGGTGAGGTGACCTGCACTTCTGAACGGCTTCTGTTTCTTTTTATACATAGACTAGTTAAAAGACACTAGTTACTACCAGCAGCCTTTTATTTCATTGAGTCTTTAAAGTGTTTTAAAGACATTTCTGATATGTAGAGCTATGTGGATTGGAAAATTCCAAATCCAGAGAATTTCAATGAAGGTTTGCTAAATTCTGTAACATTTTGTGGAATTTTTTTGAAGTTTTGCTGAATTTTAAAAATTTACTAATTTGGTTATAACTCAACAACCATTCTGGCAAGATCTCAGAAATGTGGAATACTTACTGTTTTGTACAATGGCCACAAATGTACCAAATATCATGTAATTTGGTTTAATAGTTTTGAAATTATAGGTGCTCAAATGTTGTCATTTTATTGTTTGTGCAAAATGTCATGAACATTTTTTATCTGCATATACCTTAACCATCTATTGGGTCAGGGCTCTTAAATTTGGCATGCTTTCTTGATGATAGGTGTTCTAACAATGTGCCAGATTTCATGAAAATATGATGCATTGTCTCAAAATCTTAGGTGCTCAAAATCTGCCATTCTATTTTTTCCAGGACATTCATCTGCATATAACTCAGGCACCTTTGGAGCTAGACATGTGTAAATTAGCATGAATAACCTTTTTGTTATGCTTACAGAATAATCTAAATATGGTGAGAATTAGATAAGAGATTTTGAAGTTACAGGGGTTCAGAACTTTATTATGTAAATATTTGCAAAACTTTATGAAAACTATCAAAAATGTGGATGTTTGTAACTTCTCTGCTCTTGCATGCATAGAGTAAACATTTGACATGCAAATACATAGCCTGTGCATCCTGGTGTCTAACACAACTGAATAAATTGGTTGAGCAGTTGAATTTTGCAGAAGAAAAAAAATGATTAGTAACATTTTCTCACATTTTTATGATAGCATATTCTGTACATGAAGCATCCAGAATTTTTTTTTTGTGGAATTTAACATTAACAATGCATATATCACTACTTCATTTGATAAACTGGGCTGATCTTTTTGCAGTCCTGCTGTTCCTCACTGGGTGACTATTACCCCCCTTATCTTTTGACATAACCAGATTGACTCAGTAGAACTACTGATCCCACTGATATCCTCTTTGCTCTTTACAGTGACAAGCTGCCTTAAATCGTGGGTCACCTACTCCTTTTCCTATTGATCTATCCTGTTGTAATAGCCAGAATTCTTTCTTCCTGCTACTCAAGACATTGTCTTCCCCCTCTACATCTTTTTCTGTACCTCTAAGCCCTAGACTTGCATGTACACCAGGCTCCTTGGATCATAAATTTACTGGATGTGATCCTTAAATATCTTGCATTCAGGTTGGAATTTTTGACACTCTGTGCTTTCTTGCTCAAACCTGGGGGTCTACCACTGTTGTGCTACCCAGCTCAGTGGTCCATTTCTTGGTGAAAGTGTGCATCTGACTCCAGAACCTGGTGACCCCTTGCAGTACCTGCTTCTTATACCCCTATCCTTTAATTAGAACACCCAGATAAGGCTGAGTGAAATTAGAAAATTCTAGTTTTATGGACTTTTTCATGAAATTCTGCAATTTTCACAAAGGCTCATAGGATTTGACTTTAAGTACATATGTTATTTTGCAACTTCTCACAGCAAGCAGTTAATAAAATTGGAACACACAGTCTCCTTGTAAGGTCTAAGAACCTACCAAATTTAATGGTATTGCATTCACTAGTTTTAAAGTTTCATGGGTTTATAAATTTGTGGTTTACATTCTTGCAAAATAACATTTTTAAATGTTGTGAAACCTTGACTACTTTTAATTCAGTCCCATTTAAAGCTGAAAATATGAACTTTTTCAGAAATAATCATGTGGTATAGTAGTTTAAATGTTTAAACTCTGGTTAAATTTGGATATGTAGTTTTAAAATTAGAAGGAACAAACTGAAATTAAAATGCTAGCAACATGTTTGGCAGGTTATAATGCAGTCCCATTTAAAGTTATAAATCTGAAACTAAGTGCATATACAAATGTAGTGATAAATTGCATATCTGCCAATTTTTGTAATATGTCAATGAAAACTATCAAAGTTATACTAAAATTACAGAAATCCAAATTTTGGCAAATATTTAGCTACCTATAACTCAGCTCCCATTATAGATTGAAATTTAAAACATGGTGCATATATATATATATATATATATACACACATATATATATATATGTATATATATATATATATATATATATATATTACCCGTGCTACCATAGTTAGGGTTGAGGAGCCAGTTACATGTTAAACCCAAAATTGTGCACCTTAATAACTTTGCAACTGTTTGACAGATTTGTCTGAAATTTGGAATACATGATCAAGACCTGTACACCTTAGGATCTGCCAAGTTTCGTACCAGTCGGATACACGGCTGTGGAGTTATTAGGCATGATCTGCGCATGCATTTACGCTTTTCCTGGAATTCTACGGTCGCGCCTACAGGTTGCACGGTTTGCATGACTGGCCCAAAATCTTCAGGGAATCTGTGGCCGGGGTCCCAGATGTGCCTTTTGAAGATTTTGTGAAAAAATATTAAACGGTTCAAAAGTTATTCAAAATACAAGTTCCCATTATAAGTCAATGGGAAAAGTTAACAAAAAGTTCAACATTTTCTCAAATGCATTTTGACTGTCACAAATGGCCCATTTACTGTCGCAAATCTGCCATTTTGTTTTCAGTTAGAGATCAGAAAAATGCTTGGCATTTAAAATTGAGACCCTCTAGCAACCTAATTCTTTTTGTAGTCACCTAGTCGGGCCCTGAGGATGCTAGCCATGTCTTTATTTTGGGGTAAAACACCCCAGAAATATGTTTTTCAGATTTCTGGAAAAAGTACTTTCGCAAAGTAGTGTCGCACTCACGAAAGTGTCGCAAATTTTTGCGAAAGCTTTTGTAATTCACGACACTACTTTGCGACACTATGCCCAAAATAACAGTAATTTTTTGGCATCCCGCTTTAAAAGAATGGTTTGGAGTTTTGGGCTGAAATTTGAAGGGAACATAGCCAACATCTCAAAGATGTGCATTTCGGTATTTTGTTGAAAAAATATTACATGGCGGCAAAGTTACGGTACTCCAAAGTTGACATTTTTTCCCATAGGATAACATTACGGCATAAGACGCATTGCAGCAATCGTTTGGCGCCCTGCTGCAAAATAACGGTTTGGTATTTTGGGCTGAAATTTGCAGGAAACACAGCCAACATCCCACAGATGTGCCTTTCAGTAGTTTGGTGAAAAAATATTACAGGGAGGCAAAGTTATGGCACTCTGAACTTCTGTTTTTTTCCATAGGATAACATTACGGCATTCGCTGCGCCTTTAAGGGCCCGTATTTTGAAAACGGTGCGAGATATGGACTTTTAGTCAAAAAATTCTTACAAAACTAGCCAGGAAAGTGATAATTCATATGACTGTTACATTATTTTCTATGTCGTATGGTTTCTGAGATATAAGCAATTTACTATTCCAAGTCCTCATTTTTGTGTTCCGAGAGTCATTATTTTGCATACATTCTTTGTACTCACTGTCTTTCTCTATACTGCTTTTGGGGAAAACCAGCCTGTGCGCTTACATTACTGTTACCATTACCATTTCCACTTGTGGTCCCATACCCGTTTCACTTACCGTTCACATTTACGCCACCAAGTGCGTTACCCTTTGCGTTTTCATTTGCGGTTGCGTTTGCGTTGTTTTTAACATTTCTGTCTACAGTACTGTTTCTCTTTCTGTTTCACTTTGCGTCACCATGCGCATTATGATTTGCGTTTGCGGGCACAATATTACTATGTAACAAGACATCACGTGGCAAGAGCGCGGGGCTTCCCGCTGCCGCATTACATTCACTATTTCTCATTATCATTCTCAAAAAGAAGGGAAATTAGAGGCAAAAAACTCCATTTAATGCATCAGTTAGAGTTGTTCCACAGCGACAAAAGCGAGGAGATTCGGTGTTAGGGTTGAAAACCCTAACTCTGAATTCACCCCCCCAACACACACACACACACACACACACACACACACACACACACACACACACACACATGCAAGTACAGGGGAGGACCAAGGCAACATGACCAATGACAGACAACCAGCAGCAGGTGACAGAAATAACAAATAATTGTCTAAATGTACTACAAGACATCCCCACCCACCTGGCCAGGTACTGCATGCTCAGTGGAGATAAACAGCAAAACTGAGGCCATGTACACCAAATGTACACATCCCTGATTGCAGCTGCACACAACGTACCACACTTAGTAGTTGCATGGCCTTACCTACCGATACTATACTTTGCTGCCGTGTAATATTTTTTCAACAAAACACTGAAAGGTACATCTTTGAGATGTCAGCTGCGTTCCCTCCAAATTTCAGTCCAAAACTCCAAACCGTTCTTTTGCAGCGGGATGCCAAATAATTACTGCTATTTTGGGCATAGTGTCACAAAGTAGTGTCGTGATTTGCAAAAGCTTTCGCAAAAATTTGAGACACTTTCGTGAGTGCGACACTACTTTGCAGAAGTACTTTTTCCAGAAATCTGAAAAACATATTTCTGGGGTGTTTTACCCCAAAATAAAGACATGGCTAGCATCCTCAGGGCCCGACCAGGTGAATACAAAAAGAATTAGGTTGCTAGAGGGTCTCAATTTTAAATGCCAAACATTTTTCTGATCACTAACTGAAAACAAAATGGTGGATTTGAGACAGTAAAAGGGCCATTTGCGACAGTAAAAATGCATTTTCGAAAGTGTTGAACTTTTTGTGAACTTTTCCCATTGACTTATAATGGGAACATGTTTTTTGAATAACTTTTGAACCGTTTAATATTTTTTCATGAAATCTTCAAAAGGCACATCTGGGACCCTGGCCACACGTTCTCTGAAGATTTTGGGCCAGTCATGCAAACTGTGTGACCTGTAGGCATGACCGTAGAATTCCAGAAAAAGTGTAAACGCACGTGCAGATCATGCTTAATAACTCCGCAGCCGTGTATCTAACTGGTACAAAACTTGGTAGATCTCAAGGTGTATGGGTCTTGATCACAAATTCCAAATTTCAGGCAAATCTGTCAAACAGTTGCAAAGTTATTAAGGTGCAAAATTTGGGGTTTAACATGTAAATGGCTCCTCAACCCTAACTATGGTAGCACCCATGCTACCATAATATATATATATATATATATATATATATATATATATATTATATATGTGTGTATGAATATATATTCACACACATTCTAAGAGCTTCTCTAAGTCCTGGTATAGTGGAGAAATTTGGGTAAGAAATTTTAAAATGATCTCAAAATAACTAAAAATTACATTTTGATTAAATGTTTGGCCACCCATTACTCTGCCCCCTTGGAATCTATAATTCTGAAATTCGGTACACTTTTATAAGTCATATAGTACTGCTCATGTTCCAAATATGTTGCTATTTGGACCTGTACATTTAAAATTATAATGCAATAACTGAAATTTAAAGTTTTGCAAACTTCCACCGAATGTTTGCGAAACTTCTGTAGAATTCCATGGAACAAGAATGGGCATTCCACGGTCATTTAGGGGTGGAATTTTATATTCTGCACAGCTCTACTGATGTGTCAAAGACATCTGCATTCTTAGATGGACATTTTGCCTCTTTGTGTTGAAATAAAAAAAGGTAAATAATTTATAAAAAGTATTAAAAGAAACCCATTGGTTTACAAAAATGTTTTTAGAGTCAAGTGATACTGTGCATATATGGCTTCATTTTTCAGATTGAAGAACAAGATTTCATCTATCGAATATTAGCGTTGAGTGTGATGTGATATGAATGCTTTCTTTACAGGATGTGTGGTCCCAGAATCAGGCCCCCAAAATTTTAAAGAAAAATATTTCATCTAGAGTAGGAATACAGTTACTGTATATAGCTATATGTTAATATTTATTCCAGAAATTGTGGCCCCTTATGGGTCAAAAAGGTAATATAAATGTTTACAGAATTGTTAACAATATAAGAACAGAAACATAAGTTTTGTCAGCAGAAAAGGATCTCTTGGCCAAACAAATTGGCCCTGATGGTTTCTGCCTAGTCTTTCTCTGCAGATCCTAACTGGTCTTTGGTAACCCTCCCTCCTCCATGTCAATTTACTACTATTCCCCTATGTCTATCCCATGCATGCTTGACGCCCCCTACTATTTTTGCCTCCACCACTTCCGCTGGCTATCTGTTCCAGGCATCCATCACTCTTTTAGTGAAGTAATACTTCCTCAAACCCCTCTTTAACTTCCCCCGACAAGCTTCATCACATGCCCTCTGATCCTGGTGCTCCTTTTCATTTGAAAGACACTCTCCTCCTGCACTCTGTTCATCCACATGAGGTACTTCTAGGTGTCTATCATGTAACCTATCACCCTCCTGTCTTCCAGAGTGTGTTGAGATCCCTCAGTCTCTCCTCATAGGGCTTTTGATGGAACCCTGGCACCATTTTAGTTGCCCTCTTCTGGACTGCCTCCACTCTCAATCTATGTCCTTTCTGAAGTCCATCCTCCAGAGGTGCACACAATACTCCAGGTGGGGAACAATACAGTGGCAACACCACCTCCCCCCCTCCTGCAGCAGATACCTCTCCCTAAGCATTCCAGCATACCACTGACCCTACCCACTGCTTTGTCACACTGACCTGCCACTTTGAGGTCATCAGATATGATAGCCCAAAGGCCCCTTTCTGCTTATCGACTGTCAGTACCTCACCTCATCCTATACTCAGATCCTGGGTTCCTATGCCTTAAGTGAATGATTTTGCACTTTTTGGCATTGAACCCCAACTGTTATGTTCTTGACTACTTCTGTTTTCCAAAGTCCCTACACATTCTCTCCACCCCTCCTGAGTGTCCACCCTATTACAGATTTTGGTATCATCTGCAGAAAGGCCTACTTTCCTTCTAGTTCTTCTGCAGTGTCACTTATGAAGACATTGAATAGGACTTGTCCCAGTACTGAGCCCTGCACCACCCTACTGGTTACTCTCCCCTCATTAGAGTGAGTGTCATAAATCACCACTCTCTGTTGTCTATCAATTATCGTGTTTCATGTTCAGTTCACCACTTTGAATCCCATCCCTAGGCTGCTCAATTTCTGTATCAGTCTCCTATGCGGCACCAGATTGAAGGCCTTGCTAACATCCAGATAGGCCATGTCTACTGCTTTCCCCTGATCTATTTCCCTGATCACAGTCAGAAAACATCTATCAGATTAATCTGGCATGGCCACCCCCCATGAATCCATGCTGCCTTTGATCTTGTAGCCCACTGGATTCGAGATACTCCACCAAACTTTAATTTAAAAAATGTGACATAGTTTCCATTAATTTCTCCACCACTGCTGTGAGACTGCCCACCCACAGTTGCCAGCCTCTTCCCTGCTGTTGCTGTTATGGAGAGTGATCATCTCAGCTCTCCTCCATTCCTCCAGAGGCATGTCTGTTTCCAGTAAGCTGTTGAATAAGGTCATCAGTGGGGCAACTAGCACCTCCCAGAGTTCTTTTAGTACCCTTTGGCGTATCCAGTCTGGTCCCATAACCTCGCCTACTTCAGAGCTGCAAGTTTCTTCAGGACCTTTCCTCTGAAATGGTCTTGTTCAATCACCCTCCATTGTTCCTGCTCCTCCCTTGTGGTCTGTTCCCCCTCTCTGTCCTGTAAAAACTAAGCAGAAGTTCCTGTTAAGGAGTCTGCTCTTTCTTGATCCTCTTCTGTGCAGTCTTCAGCAGTCGCCATCCTTACTTTCACTATTCCTCCCCTTGCTTTTTTCTTCTCACTTACACCTGAAGAATATCTTATCCCCTTTCACTACACCTTTGGTGATCCTTTCCTCTGTCTGTGCCTTTACTTCCCTCACTGCTTTTCCTGCATCCCTCTGTTTTACTTGGCATACCTCCCTGTCATCCTCCCTCCTCTCGTTACACCTCATGAATGCCACCCTTTTTTCCCTTACCACCTTATTCACTTTCCTAGAGAGTAACAATGGTTTCTTTGTCCTACTTTTATTCACTTCCTTCATGCTGAGGTTGGTTGCCTTAATCATGCCCTCCCTTATTTTCCCCCTGGTGCTTCTACCCCTCCCTGGCAATCCTTCCTATGAGGCAGTTTCTGAGACAGTCTCCCATTTCTGTGAAATCTGTCCCCCTAAAGTCCAGGACCCTAGTGGTTGTGTGGTTTGCCTCTGTTCCTCTCTTAATGTTAAACCAAACTGTAAGCTGATCACTGGTATCTAGAGGGCTGCCCACTGTGATGTCAGCAATTATGTCTCTTGTTGAAAGCACCAGATCTAGCATTGTCCATCTCCAGTGGGTTTCTTGACTGTCTGTCAGAGAAAAGTCCATTCTAGGGAGTCAAGGATGCCCCTGTTTCTTACTGAAGCTATAGTTAGAAGGCTCCAATCCACATCTAGCTGATTGAAGTCTCCTAGCATCACCTCCCCCCTTTCTTACCATCCTGATAATAGCTTTCCCAAGTGCCTTATCTGACTCCATTCCCTGTGCTGGAGGTCTGTATACCACCTCTGGAAGTACTGTGGCCCCTGTACCTGTCTCCAACATTACCCAAAGGGCACAGGGTCATAACTGCATGTGGCAAAACAGCACACCTAAAAATGATACAGCAAAACAGCACCAGACAAGAACAGAGTGGGGCAAAACACTGACCTGTTCTGCATACTATGCCCATTGATCACAATGGGTCTTCATGTGTTTTTGCAGGGGGCTTCATCCTCTGCACCACCCCACACCCTCCAGGACTTAAATATCTAACTCTAGGGGGCCCTCAGGGATGGGGAGAAACTTGGGAGGTGTTTACTTTGTTTTTTTAAATAAAAAATGTGGCAAAAAGCTGTAGCAAGGGAGACCTGTGGGGGGAAGTGAAATACAGTCCCAGGTTTCCCAACTGTGCCATGTGCTGGTGCCCTAGCTGCTTCTTCATGGGAGCGGCTTGACCAGGCACCCAGCACATGGTAACTTGTCCAGTCATCTGATCTGTATGCAGTGACAGGGGTAGTGGTATTCCTCTGCCACTATTCTACCCCTGTCGCTGTAGTCCCAGGCACTCACTATACAGCACGGTTAATGCCAAGCTGTCTTACATACGTGGTATTGATCTGGTAGGGACCCACAGCACCTCCAGCCCTTCTTTTTCCTCTATATGTCCCTGTACTTCCATTGCCTTGATTCCTTCCCTCACATATATACAACCTCTCCGCCCTTCCCTCTCTTCCTGAACAGAGAGTAGCCTGGTATGGTTATGTTCCAGTCATGGCTGTCAAAACACGATGACTCCATTATGGCTACTACAGTAAATCCAGGCTAGCCTCCACCATGATGGCCTTCAGGTCCAGAATTTTATTTCTCAGACTTCTTGCATTGGCAAACATGGCTCTTCATACCTTACTCCCTCACTGCCTGCTTCCCTGCTTCCCCCCCACTTGTGCTGTTCCCTAAAGTTCTCCCTGACCCCTCCATTCCCATGTTACCTTCTCCATTACCCATTTTCTTAACTTCTTTCTTCTTGCTTTCATGATTTATACCCCCTTGTCCTCTGCCTTGTCCCCACCCATGTCATCTTGCAGCCCTGTCCTTGGTGCACTGAGTCCCCTCAGGATCTCCTTCAATGCTGCTTCATCATCTGGGGGGAGGGGTAATTGTTGCCATTCTTGGTTTTAAAGTTTCCACCTGGCTAGTATAAATGCTCATCCAAGTAGCAATTAAACCTTCTACAAAGGACTTTGGTCCCCCTCCTGGAAAGATGCAGGTTTGCCTCTCCCATAGAAGCCCATATCACCTCAGATTGGCCCCAGACTCTAATGTAATGAAAGCCCTCCTCCATGCACCACGCTTTACACCAATTGTTAAAAGCTTTGGTGTGAAGTGTTCTGTCCTCTCCCTGGCCACATATAGGTAACACTGGCAAAAGCAACTATGAATGCCACCTGCTTGATGGCCCTACTCAGCTTCCTGAAATTTCCCTACATTACTGTTACCCTGTCCCTTGCCAGGTCATTTATTCCTAGGTGGATAATGATATCTAGCCCCCTCCCATTTTCTTCTGCCCTGGATCTGCTCTCTATCCCTCCAAGTCAAAGCACCTCTTGAGAACTTTACCAGCCTCTCCCTTTATCCCCAACTCTCAAGTCTGTCATCCTAACAATACAGTCCCTCACCAGGAGATGCTTTCTCCTCAGCTGGGGGCCCTCTTCCACCCACCTTGGGGCCTCCCCTTCTGAGGACCCCTACTTCCTCCCTACTCACTGTTTCAGGTTCCTCTTCCCAGCTGCCCTGTCTCTGCAGTATGGTAAATGTGTTGCACAGTGGTACAAGCTGAGTAGTGTGTTCCTTTCCCAGCTCCCCCACCCTCCTGGAGTACAATGCCTAGGCATCCTCTGGGGGAGTGGTGGAAGCCTTGGTGGCCCCTGGGTGGGGCAGAAGGTTCTCTGCACCTTTGGTAGCTCAGCCAGACTCTAGCAAACTCTGCTGTCAACCATGAGAGGTGAGTATAAATGGGGAAGCACCCCAGTCTTTGAAAATGTCCTGAAAGACTGCTGCTCTATAACTTTTTGCACTGCACCTATACCATGCTCTTTCTTTCCTTTACCTTAGTGCTTGTTAAAATGTCCTTATACCTTACTGCCTCTTTTCTATGCCTTTTAAATTCTTACCTCCCCCTTTGCTTGTCTGAAATATATTTGTTAACCTACCCATAATAGGATGTCTCTTGTTTTTCCTTTATTAATCCACCTGTGTCTAATGGGCACGGGGTCATAATGTCTTGAGACATTATGCTGCATGAGCAAAATCATCACTTGCCAATATTAGCAGGATTTCCGCCATGCGCATAACTCTTTTTTGTGGGGTCCACCCCTGAACCACCCCAACAAAGTTTCTCAATTCCAGGGGGTTCAACTTGGGAGAGCACAAAATTAAAATACAAATAAACATTTACTGGGACTGGGAATCAAACCCAGCCTCAGATGCAGCACCTGGGTTCCTGGCTGTAGTGGCTCAGTCCGTTGAACCATGGCAGCTGCTCGGTGGAACCACATCCCAGCAGAGGTCTTATCCTCTGCCTGGGATGTTTCAAGTGGTGCAATACCGTGTACAGCAGTATTCACGGTATTGCACCACTCGCTGTAACCTACAGCACTGTGCACGTTTAGATATAATGCTGTACACTATTAAGCATGCAACATTATGACCCTTTAGGTGTCTAACATGCACTGAGTGTCTACTACTCCTTATGTGCTTGCCCAAAGTTATTTGTTACCCTACCCTAGATAGGGTGTCTCCTACTTTCTCTTTTCAACTCCATTGCCTGTACCTACCTTATCCAAGTTCATACTACTTCTTATCCACTAAGCGTTTGCCCACTACTTGTACTTACCTACCCTGAAACTGACTGCTTCAGTATACAGTACCAAAACACAGTACTGTGTAATCTCCTACCTTGACCTGGTGTTCCTCCTGCAGAGTCCACTGTTGATTGCACACTAGCAGCAGACACCTGCAGATGCCTAAGGCAGCTATCCCATTCCTGAACTTTTCAACTCCTGCACCAGGTCACAAGCATGATGGAACATGCTCAGCAAGGGAGGCTTTTATAGTACTCTTGTGAAAAGGCACTAAGTCTATGGCAGCTTCACACTTCGAATCACACATCTGATTCACAGGACATTCCTAATCTGCTCACCTTCAAGATTAATTTCCTGAGCAAGGTTCCCTGCACTACCTTTTACAAATTTAAAGACAATATATATTAGGATTGAACTGTATGTGCTTAGGGATGGTTGAGGGATACATAAAAGAATATAAAGAAACCCTTGAAAAATAAACACTCAAGCATAATATAAAGAGATGGGAAGAATGTAGGAATGTGGTAACCCAGAGGGATACTAGGGCTTTCTGGACACAAGTATCTTCAGGTTATAACACTTATTTTTACTAAGGTGAATGCTTTTGTTACTCCGAGTATTTGGACATCATATTTTGAAAATTTGTACTACTCTATTGAGGAACAAAATCTTTTTATTTATGGCAATCTTATAACAGCAAATAGACACCATCCAGCCTTACTCTATATTAGTGAGGTGGAAATACATGTTGCCATTACTCTGCTCTCTTCTAATAAAGCTCCAGGCCCAGATGCTATACTCCGGAGATGTATACAAAACTTTTCCATCTTAGTGGCTCCCCGTTTTTAAAGTCCTGTTTAATGCAATATAACAGGGCCTAGCAATCATGGGAAGCTGGCAAGGCACTATTATTTATCTAATTTTCAAAAAAGGAGATAGTAATGACCCAAAAATGTACCGTCCAATTAGTTTAATCAACATCTCACAGAAATTATTTACAAAAAATAATATTGGAGAAACTAACATTCTGGATTGAGAATATGCCATTTTAAGTGAATTTTAAAATGGTTTCAGAGCAGGGAGGTCTACTATTCAACATTGTTAAGTCCTAAACTACCTTATATGGAAATATGTTAAGAATAAGTCCCATAAACTCTATTGCTGTTTTGTTGATTTCTTCTCTGCTTTTGATAGCATAAGTAGGAGAAACTTATGGAAAAAATTAGAGGAGTATGGATTGGATTCAGATCTACTTAATATAATAATAAGACTTTACACCCTCACTTGGGCTACAATTCAATATAACCAGTATGGTCATATAACTCCAATAATTAGAGCCAACTTAGGGGTTAGACAGGGTTGCCTACTGGCTCCCTCTATGTTTAACATTTACATTAATTCACTGTTGGAACATTTGGATGATACTGATTTTCACGTTCCCAAGATTGGAGAAAGAGGGATACAATTACTAGCTTACGCTGATGATATTGTTTTAATAGGAACCCCGCTCATGGCATCTGGTCAGATGCGTAACCTTGCTGTTATATTTGACAAGGGCTTAACCCTGAGGGCACAGGTGTCAGCCATAGTCAAATCATCCTTTTTTCATCTAAGGAATATAGCACGGGTGAAACACTTGATTCCATCAGAGGATCTTCCTACCCTGGTCCATGCCTTTGTGGCCAATCATCTTGATTATTGCAACGCCCTTTATCTAGGGATGCCGGGAGTGGATATCCACTGCTTACAGCTGGTGCAAAACATGGCAGCTAGGTTGTTGACTGGAAGCCCGAGGTCCAACCATATAACACCTGTGCTTCGTGAATTGCACTGGCTGCCTGTACAGTGGCGGTTCACTTTCAGGGTCATGTTGATGACCTATAAAGCCTTATACAGTTTGGGACCTTGCTACCTGAAAGAACTCCTGACTTCTTACTGTTCCTCCCGCTCCCTCCGATCCTCTGGTGAGGGATTGCTGGAGATTCCCAGAGTAACCTTAAAAACATCTGGTGGAAGAACATTTGCCTTCATGGCCCCTACCCTGTGGAATTCTCTACGTTGCCAGATACACAATTGCCTGACTGTGGAGAGTTTTAAAAAAGCTTTAAAGACCTTCCTTTTTAACCAAGCATTTTTGTAGTGATTTAAATTATATTGGACTGTATCTTGAATTTAATGTTGTTTATAGTTGTGGTTTTAAATTTGTATGAATGATATTGTAAAGGCACCCTGAGCTTTGGAAGGGTGTCTTAAAGAAATAAATATTTACTTACTTACTTACTAATATCCACTTCTATGTTGTGCCTCCAAAGATAGTTGAACTGCTTTTTATTTTTGTCTAGTGATTTGAAATTAAAGATAAATAAAGACAAAACCAAAGTGATCATATTTGGAAACAAGGCTAAGAAATACACTTCAGTCTGGCTAGGCCAAGATAAATTGGAAACAGTTAAATCGTATGACTATTTTAGGGTAAGATTTACTCAGGAGGCTACTTGGAGAGAACATAAAATTCTAGTGAAAAATAAAATGCAAATGGCTTTGGGAGCCTTCCCACTATTCAATGCAAAGTTAGGGAAAACTATGATACCAGGTGTTGTTAAAGTATTGAATGCCAAAATTAAGTCATGTGCTCTCTACACCATTGAGGTCTGTGGGACTGAAAGTATTAAAGATATTGAAATTCTAATTAACAAACTATACAGATAGCTCTTGTTGGTGTCTAATTCCATACCAGCAGTCGTATTATAATTAGAGCTAGGACAGTATTCCTTGGATTCTATGGCCATGGAAAGAAAAATGTTATTCTTATTGAAACTTTTCCTCCTCCCTAATACACAACTCCCTTCTTGGTGCATCGAGGAGGAGGAGATGAAATACTTAGGGAGAGGCTTCCTCTCCTTCTCAATGCAATTAATGAGGAAACAAGTTTTTCCCCTGGGTCTTGAAAATCTTCTGACTGACATATATATTCAATCATGCAATGAAATTAAAATCAAGGTAACATCAAGAATCAGGGATAATGATATTTCAAATAACTATTCTCGATTGGATCAATTAAAGTGCTTTGGATGGTTTAAACAACTCAAAACTACAAATCTTTTTGAACCCTATCTGTAAATCTTAACTAAATCCTAAAATAGACATCTGATATGCAGATTCAGTATGGAATTATACAACTCAGATTATGTATATTATCTTCACCATAGACCAGATGTTGTTTCACCACTCTGTAAATGTGGGAAACTATGGGAAGATGATTTAAAGCAAGTAGTCCTGATTTACCCTCTTTATAACAAAAGCAGAGATAAATGGCTGTGAGAAACTCTGGATAATTTGAATTTAACACCTAACATGATAATTCACGACCTATTTACATCAAAGAATGCTGTAAAACTAAGGGCCCTGGCTGGATTTTTGGGATCAATTCATCTCTAGTTAACAGAGCTGATAATAATAATGTGACTGTTTTGCAATTTCATCCTTGGTCTTGCTTACAAATGATATTACATACTAACATACTAAAATGCCAGCAGAATAGGCCTAACGGTCTTTCGTGTCTGCTCTTTTGGTCAGCCCCCACCCTGGGTGCTGACCTTGCTGTCCCCCTCACCTTCTCTGGCTTCTCCCTTCCCAGTTCCAGATGTTCTTGCTGCATTGGATTTTGCTTCCAGAACCCTTCCCCTGTACCTGTCCCACCCCCTCTTAAACCCCTCCACTGTCTCTGCCTCCACCAGCCCCCTAGGCAGTGCATTCCATGGCTCCACCACCCTCTCAGTGAAGTAGCACCTCCTCCTTTCTCCCCTGAATCTTCCCCCCTCCAGCTTCCACCCATGCCCTCTAGTGGCCCTTCCTCCTTCCTTTGAAGCACCCTGACTGTTCCTCCCTATTTACCCTCTTCATGTACCTGAAGACCTCTATCATGTCCCCCAGTCCCTTCTCTCTTCCAATGTACATATTTAGCTCTTGAGCCTCTCCTCATAGGTCCTGTCCCCCAAGCCCCAAATCATTTTGGTTGCCCTCCTCTGGACCCTCTCCAGGAGGTTAATGTCCCTCTTTAAGTGTGGCCTCCAAAACTGCACGCAGTACTCAAGGTGCGGCCTCACCAAGCAGTTATACAGAGGGAGTATCACTTCCCTCCTTCTGGAGGTGATCCCTCTAGTATTGTGACTTGTGACTTGGTAGAGACATGTACGCATTTTATTTACCTGTAGAAATTGTATATTTATTTCTCAGAATTGTAGTATGTGTTGTTATAGTATTTATAAATGTTTTATTTTTATTCTGTAATGGTATTTTTATACCAATCAATAAACATTAATTGATTGATAACTGGAGTCCATAGGAATCTGTAAAGGCTACAATTCATGGTTGCCAATATGGCACTAAACTATGGCTCACTTAACTTTGTCGTGGGATCCCAAGTTCTATTTATCCTGCCAATGGGTGGGATTTGGCCAATTCAATGCAAAATTCTGGAGGTTCCTGCCTGCGGAAATTCTGTAGGGGAGAGCCGATCACCCTACCCCTAGAGAACCTGGAAAAGTGAGCAGGTGTGTCCAAACCCTTGCAGAGGACAGCAAGAATTTTAAAGAAGGGAGAATGTACCCCATGCAACCCTTCCTGGGGGTTGCTAGTAGTGTGCTGCTGGGCACCTTAGGTAAAGCCTGTAGGTTTTCCCAGCTGGTGTGAGCCAAGTCACCGATGACATAACGTTTACAGCTCTCTGCAGCAGCATAAGGCACCTTGGAGTGTTGCAGTATTAGCATTCCAAGATGCTATGCTATGAGCTTCAGAAACTGTAAAGAGTGAAAACACAACCAGAGAATTATAGTGCTGTGGTCAGAGGCTGACACTTTGAAACAAAACAGGATTACTGGCACCTACTCTAGACTCACTGCTCACACATAGTTCAAATACTCAAAAGAATATTACCTTGGATGCTGTTCTTTATTGTGCAAATCATGCAAGAACATGCAATTCCTGCTGATACATGCACACTGTGAAAGCACCCTTGTGTGAAACATGTCAGGTGGTGATGACAGCAGGAGAGGGGTGTTTCAGCTTGTGTGACATTCATCATGAATGGTGTCTGTAAATTGCTTTGAAGGAATTACATGTCTGTATCAGTATGAGGCACACATTTTTGCATGATATGCATAAAAAATAACTTCTTTTGAGTATTTTGAACTGTGTGTGAGCAGCAAGTCTGGAGTAGATGCCGGTCATCCTGCTTTGTTTCAAAATATGCTGTTAGCTGGCAGTTCAGTTTGAAGTGAGAAGCAGTTTCAGACAACTGAGGGTATGAAGGACAACATCCCATATTTCTCCTGAGAGGAAAAAAAACTCCAGTGACGTGGCAGAGGCTGTACAAAACAGAACTCCTCCTGCTGCAGTACAGCAAGAAACAGCATCTGGCATTTGATCCATGAGTAAACTGGGACATGCTATCTGTGGAGACTTTAGAGCCTCAGTAGTGTTGTTTAAACAAGTGTTTCCTGTGATACAAAAGTCACTAAACACTGTAGGAAATACTTTAAAGATATTCAGAACTGTGTGAACTGTGAGGACCCCCTCTGGACACCCAACATGTCTTCTCCAGGGCAATCCCTGAGAAATGTTGCCTGCAGGTTCATGTGAGGTAGTGGTAATGACTAGGGGTAACTGACAAGTGAAGGGGAGTCAAGGAGAAATCTTCCAACAGGCTATCGAGTTCCTCTGTCTGGAGGTCACACATGTGCTGAACTTCACTGACAATGCTATTTCTTTTCCCCTGGACGTGATGCTGTGATGAAGGAAAGGTGTCTGTTAGATTTGTATGTAAATAAATGTGACTACTGCTTGATGCTACTATTGGGATGAACATTCCAATTATTCACTATTTACTAAGTCATGAGGTGCTTCTTTCTTCTACCGGCTGTGGTCCCAAAAACAGGAAAGGCACATTAGAAACCCTGGACCCAACCCCACCCACAGGTGGAGGGCTACAAACATTGTCCTGCCACTTTGGGTATGCAGAGACACACAAAAAGTGGACATTGCAACCAGCCCCTGTCAAAGGTTGTGATTTTGCTCTCAGCACAGTCGAACTATTTTACTAAGTGTGTGTGAACTTCTAGCTCTGCTGTCTCTATCACCTATCTTTCAGAAAAACTACAGCAAATACCACTTTCTCTCAACTTACTGCATCGTTGGTGGTCAGAGGGGTTGCCTGGTGGAAGGAGGACTATTCAGCAGATAATCTACAACAGCTCTTTCAAGAGCTACGTTTGCTTAAGAAATCCCTTTAAAGGGTATACTGACAAAAGGAAAGTGTAAAGGATTTATGAAATACATTTATGAAGCTTATATCATTGCTGCTTGTTTCTTGCAGAGTCAGAAGTGCACAGCTACTCACTTCCTGTCCTGAGAGTACAAATGTCAATGCCTGCATAGTGCTCAGCCTGACCAGGGTTGCAAATTTGTTCTCAGTGCAGCTAAGCTGTTTTAGTAAGCGTGTATGCGTGTAACTCTATCTCTACTGTTTCTATCTCCTATCTTTTAGGAAAAATACAAAAAAGTTCCCCTTTCTCAGAACTTACTGCATAATTCATGGCCAGAGGTGTTGCTAGGTAGTAGGACTGTTGAACAGACAATCCAAGATAGGTCTATTGAGAGATAATTTAGCTTAGGAAATTACAGTATTTTAAAGGAATAGTGACACTAGAAAAATGTAAAGGATTTAAGAAATCCATTTTTAAAGCCTAAACCATCGCTGTTTGCACCTCACCAAACCAGAAGTGTACAGCCTGTCACTTCCAGTCCTGAGAATAGAAACACCAATGCCTGTGTGAATGTCAGTGAGCACTGGTTGGAGGCAACACTGGCTGAGGCAGTGTCTGCCAGTGTTAGCCAGGACAGCCAGGAGGGGCAATTATTATTGCCTGTGTAAGTAAAAGCAAAGAAGCAAAAAAACAGTATTTCACTTTCCAAGTTTAAAAACAAATAATGTTAAATCATAGATGTTTGAAAGAGCTGCACCATGTACTACTCAGAGGAAATAGATGTAGAAAGGGTAAATTGACATGCAACAAGAATAATCAGAAGGAGAATCAACATTATATAGCACTTTTCATACACATTGTACCCCACAGTACTTTATAAGCAATGAGAGAACAAGCAATGAGAGGTTGGTAGTGAAGTGACTGAATGTGTAGTGGTGGCCATATTGCAGATCAACACCACACACAGCCTTGGACAATTGCATGAACCAGTTCTAAGGGAGGGGGAATGTTGACAAGGACACCAGGGAAATTCCCTTCTCTTGGGAGGGAGTGCTGTTGGCCCTATTACCAGGATGGAGGAGATGGCTGCAGAGGAGGAGATGTTGCAGCAGGCTGCAGAGCTGTCCTCCCTCCTCATTGCTGCCAACTAGGAGGACAACACTGGTAAGCATTCAAAGGAAATTTATTTTGCTGTAAGTGATACTGCAATGGAGATGGACAGCCAGGATGGCAGTCTGACAGTGGATTTTGAAACATCTGAAAAGGACATTATGGATGCAAAAGCTCAACTAGAAAAATAAATTTTGGAACGATGACAACATATGTCTGCCAAGATAGCTAAAGACAAGGAGAGGTACTTGTGAAGGAAAGTGGCACTTCAGAGAAATAAGGAGTCTAAAACAGAGAGTGTTTGACAAGCGCTCATGTGAGTTTGACAAGAACACAGCTGATTTTGGTGACAAATGACTGGAGGTTGCTATGAGTAACCAAACAGTGGGAGTCTGGTTGAAGGAAACATTTGGAATGTGATCTCAACCAGTATCAGAGATGGAATAGATGCCAGAAAAAGCTCTTCAAAATGCTGTCTGGATGAAAGATGATGCCGGTAAGTGAGTCCCAGATCCTAACTGGGACATTTCTACTGGATTCTCACAAACTAAAAGTAGCACAAATATTTGTTTTTGCAACCAAAAGGATACTGTGAAACAAACAAGGAGAGTGAAGGGACCTCAGGGTAGACAAGAAGGGAACTGAGTCAAGATAATGCAACTTATAAGGCAGACAATGTAAAAGCTCCAGTTTTTAAAGATATTAGCTTGGAATGCACCACTGATTTTATATTTATGGCTCAGAGAACACACAGTCAATTGCAAGTGGCAGCTAGTGCTGCTAATGTTGCTAAAGGAAATTGACAACAAAATACAAAAGAGAATTCAGACCCAAAGACTGATCATGCCCTACCAAAGATTTCTGTTTATGCACCAGACACTGCACATACACAGGCTTCTGAAATTAATTCTGAAGGTGAACATAGAGAACAGCCCCTGCCCAATGAACCTAATACTGAATTAGGAGACACAAGTCACAGACAACAGAATGGAGATTCTAGTGATGAGGAATCCAAGGAAGAAAATAATGTACCTACTTGCCAGAGACCCCCACTTGAAATGCAAACTTGTTTGATAGAACTGCATCTGTACCCCGACGGAATGCAGTTTGAATAAGGTACAAAGGAGGCGTGGACCCTTGTTCTGACAGGGCTTATGTGGGCAAAGAATTTATAAAAGAATCATTACATTTTCTGCCTTCCAATGTTTGTGCTTTAATCCATATTTATGCAGAAGATAATTTCGATGTTACGAGGTTTAGAAAGGTTTTGAATAAAGTATAATCAAGTTAAATTTTCCACATTCTGGTCTCCCTTCCTTGTGATTCCTCTAACTAAACCCATGATAAAATGAATCATGGTGATGTTCAGAAATGAGGGGGTGAATGTGGGGGATATACATCACTGGTTACAGACAAGATATGAAGTCCTAAGTGCTCCAGAACCAATCATGGACTGAATCCTTTTGGACCAAAGGATGGAATTTAAGGGTACAACTCAGACAGGATGAATCTGGGATACAACATCTTCTAAACAGCTTTTTTTTTAGGATGAGACAGGGGAGTGTGTTTTTACACAGGACAGCCAAAGGCTTGTTATAAATGTGGAAAAGAATCCATCTGGCAAGCACATGTGGCAAGCTCAGATGTAATGTATAGGGGGAATATAATCATATTATTACAACCTGTCAAAATGTTGCACAATGTAATTTATGTGATATCTCATGACATGTGTTTCAGAAATGCCCATGGGCTGCACACAGTCATAAAGATGAAGTAGATCAAGATTCTCTGATTAAACAAGCACAGAAAAAAAAATGCTCACAGCCCTATGGATGAGACAAGCAGGGCTTTCCCCATCCACTTCAGCCTTTTCCGCTACGGGCCAACCACCTGCAGATACAGTATAGTAGATTATGGAGATGGAGAAGAAACACATGAAGAAAATACAGGAGAGAGACAATAGCAAGCAAAGGATAACCAACCACAAGTGATACAAGACAAACAGACAGAATAACCACAAAACACTGCAACTAACCCAGCTACTGAGTCCTTCATTCATGAAGAAAGAGGGAATAAGATGCCCCCTCCACATGCCTGAAAAAAAAATGTAACAAGAAAGAGTACTAGGTTAAGACCTTTATTGCCAACAGAAGTTCCCACTGAAAATAGATTTCGACTATTGTCAGGGGGAAAAAAATGGAGAGACGCAGATATTGGAGAACATGACTCAGATACTTCCTCCCATTCATTGCCATCAGTGAGAGATTAAGATGGTAGAAAGAAGAAAAAGAAATAGAAAAATATAGAAGGAAAAGAATGGTGAATGTATATTGTTTTAGTAATTAAATGTTTTTTTCACACCCTTGCATATGAGGCAGTGAAAATTTGCCAGCCTAAATGTATGTTGTATAAGAAATGGAGTCAAAAATAAATGCATTTTTCTCATTATTGGAGCAAATGAACTTAGATATCATATTTCTGCCAGAAACATGAATGCCAGACACATTTATCTTATCTCAGTGTAAAAAGCATTGGGATGGTTCATATTGGTCATTTGGCTTAGACAATGCAGATGGGGTGGGAACATAATTTAATAGAACACAATTTACACTACAGGAATTAATTGATTTATTTCAAGGACAGCTGATGATTTTAGATGGAACATGGGAAAGTCAGTCCTGTAGGCTAATAAATCTTTATGCTCCACAATTAAATCTGAAATGGTAGCATTATTTGAAAAATTACAACCTTTCTTGGTTCCCGTTAGGAACATTTATGTGGGAGGAGATTTTAACAGCTCCTTAAATATTGATCACAGAAATTTAGAAGGTAAAAAAGTTTACTGTGACTCTAAGGTATTGAAGTATTGTATAGACACTGTGGGGTTAATAGATGTGTATGAAGTAAAAGGGACATCACTAGGAAAAACATATGTAAGAGGCCCTTTGGATACCAGGATAGACTATTTTTTTCATTTCTCCTAGAATACAGGTGCAGGAAATACATACTGTGCCAACATAATTTTCTGACCATTTAAGGTTGAAAATGGTAGTACAAGACACACAAGATTATAGCCATACAGTGAAAAGATGGAGCTTAAATACAACCTTCTTACTACATACACGAGTGCAGAAAGAAATTAGACAATTGCTACTATCAAGGGAATCAGTTTATTGCCTGTAGGAATCAGTGGGAGAATGGTGGCAAGATACTAAGAAGGAAATACAAAAATGTTTTCAAAATTATGGAAAACGCAAACAAAATGAGAGAGTTTAAAAGTATCTTCTAACAAGAAATCAGCTATAGCATGTTTATTCTTTAGTAAATAAAACATCAGCTGACTGTACTGAGTATATTAAAACAATAAAATCACAGATGAAACCCTTTCAATATGACAACAGCAATTTTAGTGGCAGAATTAAGTTATGGTACCATCAATACCCCTTTTGGGGTTCCACAAGCAGCATGTAAGACCCAGGTAGAAACCTCCATGATTATGTGTTTAAGATATTTAAAGGGTACCTTAACAACATCTCAGGAAGGTATACTGGAAGTAGTAAGGAACTATATGAATTTTCTGAACATAGAGACCCATGCTACAGACACAGATATGTCTTCCTTTTTAAGCCCTACTGTGGTCACAATAAAAGACACAGAGAACAATAAATTATTAACATCCATAAATAAGAAGGAGATAGAAGAATTAATAAACAGCATGAAAAAGGGACTGTCTCCAGGGTGGGATGGACTACCCACAGAATTTTATAAATATTAAGAGATTATTGAACCGATATGCTAGATACTGAATATACAGAAATGTTAGAGAAAAATACTATTGACAAGAGATTTTCAAGAGGCTTGCTTAGGTTTCTGTTTAAATCAGGAGGCAAAACATTACTCCAAAAACTTGGGACCAATCTGTTTACTAAATACAGATTGGAACATTTTAACAAAAATACTAAATAACAGATTATTCACCATCAGAGTTTTATGCTTTAATACATGCCCCAGGAGAACAAACCTTTGACAATAGTTTTCGGTCTGCATTTTTCCTAGAAAAATTCTGGTCTCAATACTCCAGAGTAAAAGATAGCCCATTGTGGACCCCCCTTTATAGCAATGCTCCTTACAAAATCCTCTCTTAAAACAATTACTATTTCATTTCAAAACAAAGGCGTTAATGTCACTGATATTGTGTACTGGTCGTAACATCGGTGTGAGTTACAAGGATCTCCACTCCTCATTATTGATAATGAAAATTTTTGGACTGGGGGCTGGAAGTTACAGGTCCAACTCTGGCATACAGAAGAAGGAATTCAACATCTAGCCAGTTCCTTTTTTTAGGCAGAGACACAGGGATCCTGTTCTACCCAGGACAATCAACATTGTGTTATAAGGCACAGGGTCATTATGTTGCACGGCAGAATGCCGCAAGGCACAAGTGCGTTGTGCGATTTCTGCCTGTTTTTGTTCTGTGGGGTGCTCCACACTCCCACACCCCCATTACGGGGGGGCTGTGCCCCCGGAGCCCCCACTAAAGATTCTCAACTCCGGGGGAGTCCAACTCAGAGAGTGCACAGGTCCGGGTTCGCCATAATGTCATATGCTATTAAGTGTGTAACATTATGACCCGGTACAGTCTGATAAATGTGGTTCTCTGAGACACCTCGATAACAACTGTGACATAATTAAATGCACTATGTGTGGGGCTTTTGACCATCCTGGGATTCATTGTACGTTTACACCCTGGTGTAACTTATGTGACACAGATGGACACACCTCTACATCCTGCCCGTGGGTGGCACACAATACCACAAATGCAGATTTTATGCAGCACATACATAAAGCCACAAAATCAGTAGAAGTAACACCACCGACTATGCCTTATATGAATAAAGATACAGGTTTTGTGAACTGAGGAAACCCCCCTGATGATTCCTCCAGCTCGACCCAACAGCCACCATCACCTGTACAGCTTCCTGCAGATGGAACAAATCCTGTTTCATCTGCTACACCTTTCCAGTATTCATTTGATTTGGTTTCAGCTCCTTCTCTACATTTTGAAAGTCACTTTCTCCATATGACTAACACTATCTCCCCCCCGCACCATGCCAGACATCTTTTAAATAGTGGGGAAAAGTAAAGTGAAAAGAAAGAAAAAGGCAGCCACAAAAGAACAAGTGTCTTTGGGCAATAGATTTGAACCACTGCAACGGGGGGATATAGATACAGGAGAAAACTCGGATACGTCTTCTAAATGTTCTTTTCTAAAAGATACTGCAATAGAAGAAGAAGCTTCCCTGAATGCACAACCTAGACAGAGAAGATGGGGGACTACAGCTGCTGTTAAGACTTTACCTTCATGATAACCTTTATGATCCCAGACCTTTCTTTCGCATCCTTTTATGTGAATAGTATCAAGACACTAGAAAATGTATAGCAACGTTTGCATTAATTGAGCATTTTAATTTTGACATTGTTTTCTTCCAGGATATTAGATTAAACTCTGAGGCAGAAATTAAAGCAGCAACTTCTGCCTGCTGGTGGGGAACTTTATACTGATCGACTGGGGAAGAACTGTGCAGTGGAGCTGGAATTTGCATAAACTATCCTGAATTTAAAGTAGCCTGATTAGTTGATGAATGCCCCGTTGTAACTTTATTAATAGATATTTTGATTTCCCAACACAAAATTAGATTAATAAATATGTATGCCGCACAGACCAAAGTCAATTGGATAGAATTGTTGAAACAGATACAGTCATACCTTTTTATGGATGAACCAATTATATTTTGAGTGGATTTACTTTGCACAGATAAAGGAACCAAAACAGAAAAGATTTTCTGTGATACAGCTTTCTTAAAAAATTAATTGCCCAGTCAGGACTAATTGGCGCCCATGCTCAATTGACACAGACTACCATGTGCACTAATTTCTGTGGGGAAATTTCCACCAGAATTGATTTAAGGTTCATTTCAGAGAACTTCCCAATTTCCCATATAGAAATAAAGCCTGTAGCAACTTCAGACCATGGACTGATTAGTTTAACAATATCAAGCAGCACAAATAGTAACTGTGGCAGGGTGATATGGAGAATCAATGCAAGTTTGTTAAATACTCCCATAGTTAGTGCTGAACTTTATATGTTATATTTTATTACAGGCTCAAAAATCTGTATACTTCTTACATGACTCACCCCTTCAGTGGTGGCAAGATGGCAAAATGGACATTCAGTCTTGTTTTAAACATATCACTAAAATATAGGTAAATCTAACCACTCTAGATATTTTTTTATTTATTTATTTTCTTGGAATAATGCCTTTGAGCTAGAAGCTCATTTACAAAGGTACCACATCATCACAAAACATTACAATCAACACAGAACATTACAGGATAGAAACAAATAATTTGAGTACAGAGTTGAATAAATGGTATAATACATAGAGAATACATAATTGAATACATAGCAGAGAAAATATAATATACTTCAGATTACATACATATCAACAATATATTGCAGTCAGAGTTGATTTTGTAGGGAGGGTGGGTAGGAGGGAGGTTGAGGTAATCAGGGTATCAAGTTGGCAATAGTGTTGTGCTGTTTTGAGGTAGGGCGGTAGGGGCCAGGTGATAGGGATGGGGACAGGGATGGACAAGTGCAGGAAAGGAAGAGAGGGGCATTTAGTGTAGACAGTCACATCTGCTTAGAGAAGCAAGGTGTTGGAGAAGCTTTTTCTTAAATGTTCCTAGTTTAGGCTCATTGGTAATATCGGGGAAGGGGGGATTGTTGAGCAAATAGGGTGCCTTGTAGATAAAGGATCATTGTCCTTGACATGAGTGGCAGAATGGGACTTGTGATGAGTTTCTAGCCATGCTTCTTGTCCTGTGAGGGTTGGTTGGCAGGTTAGGGATATCTTGGATGGCAGTTGGGGTTAACCCAAGGTGGGTTTCTTCCCTAGGACACAGACATGTCATTTCACCCTGCCGTGGAGGTATATCCACTTGGTGACTAAGACCCCAATATCAACATTTATTGTCCCTTCAAGCAACAAAAATAGGTAATTACTCTGACCAAGTTGCTTGAATAAAGAAATAAATGTTTTTTTAACAATATGATAGATATAAGTCCCTGGAATTGGAATAGAAATTTGGCATACAGGGTCCTGTCAAATACTGGCAAGGAGATATCAGGGGTCTGAGTAGATGTTTTCCAGTAAGCAGTCCTGTCACACCCTGCTTCTTATGTGGATTGGATTTGTGTCTGTAAATGGACTTGAAATAGTAAGAACATTATCCAGTGTTTATGATGGCTTTCCTGGACTTAAGTGCTTCTCGTAAGGTTTTTGCCCTCCCCCAACCCCCAGCTCTTCCATTTTTTAAATGCTTTGTGGGTGGAGTTGGCAAATACACTGTTTGGGGCTGGTCTTTTTTTGTTGGTCAACTGGAGGGAGGAAGAGCTTAGGGTTGTGGGATAGGGTTGTGTTCTATGATTTGTTGAAGCCTATCTGTTATATGCTTCTTCTGGGAGGGGATCACTGTCATTGTATAAATAAGCAACTTGAAATGTGAAATGGGGAGGTGTTGTTAACTGTTTTGTAATCTGGGAATAGGTGCAGATGGGCTATAGAGAGCAATTTTAAGCTATGGATAATAAGGAACTTTGTTAAAAGTTTTGTTAAAGTTTTTCTGAAATGTTTGTTTTGTTATATCTGATTTTCTGAAGCAATTGTTTTGTGTCCTCTTCTTGTACCCCTCACATGTCAGTTAAGGACATGCTGCCACACTTTATCTTCCCTGCTCTTCCCCTTCTCATCCTCATCACTCTTCCTTCCTGCTATTACCCCACTCCTCCCACATCATCTACCAACTTTTCCTCATACATAGCTGCACTGTCGGGCACCTTACCCCGAACACATCTCACACCCTAACTCCACTCCATACCCTTCCTGGCCTCCACTTACCCTGCCTCTCCCTGTACATTGTCTGCTCACTAGCAATTCAACCTTTCCTCCCATACCCCTACACCCATGAGGGAATCACCCCACTGCAGCAAACAACTCCTGTCTAAGTCTCAGAAGCACTATTTTTGTAGTACTGCCTTGCTTCTCCTTCACTTGTCTGGAAATATTCACCCTAATCCTGGCCCCCTTTAGCACCCCCTAAGCCCTAATAACATGCATAGTCATCTTATAATTGCCTCCATTAACATTCGCAGCTTGCAACCAAAACATGATGACCTGCTCGTCTGGGTCATGTGGCACTTACCTGATGTTCTTGCCCTTAATGAAAGCTGACTCTCACTTAAGATTCCTGACTCTGCGATCTCTCTCCCTGGTTATGTACTGTATAGGCAAGACCATTCTGGTAAAAGAGGGGGTGGTTGTGCCATCTACCTTAAGGACACCCTGAAAGATTAAGCCCTCACACCTGCATGCACTGTCATTAACTCCCAAGCTCTTGCTATTAAAATCTTCCTACAGTAGGTCAGCAGGGTAAAACCCTAACTGTTCTATTTGTCTACATCCTCCCTCATGACCAATCTGCTGGCCTCAAAATGGTTACTGACTACTTCAATAACCTTCCTCACCATTCTGAGACTATAGTTCTTGGTGATTTCAAAATCAATTGTCTTGCCCATGAAGCTAACCCCTACAAGGATGCTCTTTCGACCATTGGTCTTACCCAGATGGTACCCGCACCTGGCAGGATCAACCCTAGGACTGGCAATAGCTCCCTCCTTGACTTGATTCTTACCACCCATCCTAATAGAATTACCAGTACCTCTGTCCTCCCAGATTTGAAGAGTGACCATTCACCTGTCCTGTGCCTTTGGTCAAACAAGACCAACAAACTGCAGCCTAAAATGTCCTTTCAGCTGGTCCTAACAAATGGTACGCTCACACAGGTCCAATCCTTCCTGTCCTGCTGTGACTGGCCCCCCTTAGACACTCTTACTAACATGAATGATGCACTTAAGTACTTCATCACCCAATTCAACTCTGCATGTGATTTAGTTGTCCCTTTTCAAATGCAAAAACTCTGGGGAAGCTGAAACCACTGGATCACCCCATCTCTGTTTAGCTTGATGTCTCACAGGGACCACCATTGGCACCGTGCATAGTCTACCAGATCCCCAGCGACATGCAATTCTATAGGGCTGCAAGAAATATGTGCACCCATGAGATACGCAGAGCCAAACAAAATTACTTCAAGAGCGAGCTCACTAATTCCTGAGGTAATAGTTGCAATTTTTGGAATAACATTAAGGAGGTCACTGGCAAGCCAACAAAAACTTCTCCCTCAACAACTGATGTTAATGGTACCACCATACAAGACCACAGACTCATAGCTGACACCTTTAATACTGCATTCTCTGACCTGAGTGGTCTACTCCCCCCTGGCTTCTTTACTGTCCCTGCCCACCAACCGATTACCACCAATCCTGCCCCCCCCACCTGTTGCACCACTCCTCTACTTCAGGAGAGTTTCCCCAACCGAAACCAGGAGATACCTATTAAAGGTACTTGGCAAGGCCAGGTTCAGTGATGACTCCCTAGACCTGAAACTCCTCCACCTCTTGCTAGATGCAGTTCTACTACCCCTCATTAAACTGTTTAACCTATCCCTCCCTCTTAGATAATTCCCCTATCTTTGGAAATCTGCCACAGTGATGCCTGTCCACATAAGTGGTGACAGGTCTCAACTTTTCAACTACCATCCTCTATCCATACTTCCTCCATTATTCAAAGCCTTAGAGTGCATCATGTCAGACCAACTAATGGAATGCCTGGAAAAATATTGCATCCAATGTCCACAGCAGCACGGTTTCCACAAAGCTCACAGCACGACTACTGCCCTTCTAGAATACATAAGTCATATCCACGAGGCCCTGGACCGTTGTCATTTACTTGGTGCCATCTATATTGACCTTACTAAGGCATTTGATACCATTAACCACCAGCTTCTTTCTCACTCCCTCCCTGCCCTTGGCCTCTCACATGGTGTTTTCAGTTGGCTCGGCAGCTACATTGAAGGCAGAACTCATCATGTCAGATATTTGATACTCTCTCCTGCAGCCTCCCAGTTCATTTTGGAGTCCCGCAAGACTCTATTTTGGGTCCATTACTATTTAGCCTCTTTATTAATAACCTCCCTAAGGCCTGCAACAACCATATGCTCCTTTATGCTGATGACACGGTCATTTTCTCCACTCACTCTGATCTTCTCCCACTTACTGCCAACCTCCAATCAAATTTTTTCTTGGTTGAATCCTGCTTTCTTCAACATAAATTACTAATGAACAATAAGAAAACTAAGGCCATGCTGTTCTCTGGCATTAACAATAAACTCAGAGCTGCCAATCTTACTATCTTTAACAAACAAAACATCCCACTCTAGACCACGTCAGTGACTTCAAGCATCTATGAAACATAGAAACATAGACTTTGATGGTAGATAATGACCACTTGGCCTACCCAGTCTGCCCATTTCCCTACCAACTGGATAACCTGCAAATCCTAGTTAACCAACAGCCTACTTCCTCCTACACCCTACTATAATTACCTTATGTCTGTCCTATGCGTTCTTGAATTCCCCCACTGTTTTTGACCCCACAACCTCCTCAAGAAAGCTGTTCCATATGTCTACCACCATCTCCATGAAAAAAATACTTTGCCCTGAGCCATCACCCCATCTTCAAATTGTGCCCCCTTGTTCTTACACATCTCTTTTTCTGAAAGATGCTACCCTCTTGAGGTACTTGAAAGTTTACATCATGTCCTCCTTCTCTCTCCTTTCCTGAAGGGTATATATATTAAGTTTCTTTAATCTCTCTCCATATGATTTCTGGTGCAGACCCTGCACCAGTTTAGTTGCCCTCCTCTAGACTGCCTCCATCCTGTATATGTCATTGTGGAGATGAGGTCTCAAGAACTGTACACAGTACTCCAGATGGGGTCTCACCAATTGTCTGTACAGAGGGATGTCCACTTCCAATTTTCTACTGGTGATTCCTCTCCCTATGCATCCCAGTATCCCCCAGCCCTCCTTACTGCCTTTTTACATTGCCTGCCTACCTTTAGCTCATCTGGTATTACCACCCCCAGTCCCTTTCCATTTTTGTTGTTGTTAGTACCCCTCCATTGTGTATTCTTCCCCTGGGTTTTTTCCCAGGTACATTACTTTGCACTTCTTTGCATTGAAAATAGGCTGCCATACTTTTGACCATTGCTGCAACCTTGCCAAGTCCCTTCAATCCTTTCCACCCCCATGTATCAACCCTGCCTTGGGCTCAAAGGTATTGTAATTTTGAGAAATAAATAAACAACAACAACAAAAAAATAATAATCCTTTTGAAAACTGCCATTCTGGGACCCTCAAGAAATGCATGCATCATATACAAAGGTCAGATGGTCAGGTAGTGTCAGATAGGAAAGGGATTCTTGAAGCACTAGATCATCATAATAAAAACCATTTAGTTTTCCTTTTCCTCGTACTACAACTATAGACCAGTGGTTGCATGCAAATAATTTACCACAAATTTCTGAACAAGTAGCTACAAGTTTAGTTGCCCTAATTTCACCCTAAGGGTTGGAGAGGGTAATTAAGAGTGTAAACCTGGGGACAGCACCAGGCTCAGATGGCCTACAAAATGAATTTTATAAATGGTTATGGTCACTGTTATCAGATGAACCTATGGCGATATATAATTCCTTATTGCATGTGCCAGAGCTTCCAGCTGACATGTATCAAAGGTTACTTATTTTCCTATTTAAAAATGGAGATAAAACTATCTTGTCAAATTGGTGATTCATTACTTTCTTAAATGTAGATTTTAAGATATTAGCAACGTTATTAAGCAATAGGTTAATGCCTGCTTCAAATCAAATCATACATCCCACACAGCTTTGGTCTGTTCTTGGTAGGAAAATTACTGACAGTCTGATGGTGTTACGAGAACTCATGAAAAGTGGTAACAGATGCCAGATTCAATGCTTTTTACTTAGCTTAGACCAATCTTAAGCTTTTCATAAAGTTTCACATGATTTTCTTTGGAAATGCCTTTAGAAGTATGGGATATCTTCACAGTTTATTTCCTGGTTGCAGGTGTGTTATAAGAAGGCCTTTGTATCCCTCTTTATTAATGCGTAGGTAGAGAAAGATTGTAAGATTCAGAGAGGCATCAGAAAAGGATGTCCCCTTAGTCCCCTTTTATGTATTTTATCAATGGAACCCTTGATACGTAAACTGAACACATTACCCAGTATTACTGGTCTCTCTATGTATCCTCATACAGATATTATTAAAATATTAACTTATGCAGATGATTTATGTCTGATACTAGCAGATGAATTTGCTGGAAATGCAGCAAAAGAAGTTCTTCAAACATTTTCTGAAGTTACAAGCTCAAGAGTTTTATTATCAAAAGAGCTTTTGAATTCCTACAGGACATATGGATCACCAGCTTACACATATATTAGACACTGAAATATCTAAAAGTTCTTGTAAAATACTAGGTATTATGATTAGTCCAGGGGATTTACTGTAACTATGCTAAACTGGGAACACCAATTAAATATAGCATTACAGAAAACTTCCCAATGGAAATAATGGCAAATGTGCAAGAAGAGAAGGGTTTATATGATTAAAACATTTTTGATACCGGTACTTTATGTGTAAACTATGTATACCCCCTCCAAAACAATTGGAGGTATGGTGGTACAGCTGCTTTTTCCAGTGCTTAAGGGAAATTCAGCTCAACCCTACAAAAAGGGGAATCACTTATTTAGAACTCCAAAGCAGAGGTTTACAGATGGTAAACCCAGTGGTTTTATCAACAGTATTTTTATTTATGCAGATCTGAAACCAGTAATATTACATTCTTCCTCCTTTTGTATTCCTTGAATATCAGCTTCTATTGTCTCTATTTTGAGTACAGTGTGGACAACCAATGCAACTTTTCCTAAAAACATAACATTTCAGAATCTTCCTTATCATATGACTTGTAGCTTTGATAAACTTAAACAATGGAAGGTTGCATAGACCTAAATTTGTTCCCTCACCAAGAAATCCTTTTACCAATTAATTGTCCAGACCCACTTTTCACATTTCTTTACCAAACCGATACAGGAACAAACATATATTGGGCAGTTATTACTAGATTCTAGAATACGAGTAAAGATGTGGGACATTCTATGGTTATGCCTACATAGCAAATTGAATGTTAAAAATAATCTTAAACATAAAGATATCTCAGAACAATACTGTCCAAGGCCTACTTGTTCAAATATTCTTGAAACCATGGAGTATTTATATTTTGAAGGTCCATACATACAAGAGGTTTGGTCTTTCCTTTTATATCGATGGGGAAGAGATCCCTTTTTCACAATATTTCAAGAGATATGTTCTTTAGGTATTTTTTTCATCAACATTGTGTTAGTATAATTTAAGTATAAATAAAAGGAGGCAGTATTGCTCAGTGGTTTAAGGCTCTGAGCTGCAAACCTCGAGACCTGGGTTTGAATCCCACAGCCCCCCACTTGCATACTGAGTGAACCTGAGCAAATCACTTAACTTCCTTGTGCTCCCAGGTCACACCTGCAAACAAGCTTCAGCTTAGTGTGTCTCTCTCCTGGTTTAAAAAAAAGGAAAAAAGTATTATTTGGGTCATAATGGCTTGCATGAAGTTCTGGATCTGGCAAATATGCTGTAGATTCATAATTCAGCAACAAATTGTCACTCAGGAACAGTTGTTTTATTTAATTCTGAGAGATACTGTATTTTGAAGATACAAGAAAATGAACAATCAAAAGTCCCCCAAAATACTTTTTTAGAATGCTGGGGAAAATTATCTTGAATGCTGTAATAAGTGTCCTTTTTCTAGAAGAGAAGAAAGCTTTACCCAGAAATCATTTAAGGTTATTTTGGACAAATTGCATTTATTTAAGTAAAACAACTTTAAATGATATTTTGTTACATAAAAGTGTGCAATTTGGAAATAAGGATTGTATTTGTTTTCCTTTTTCTGTACTATTCTTCTAAAATATTGCAATATTGTAAACTAATGAACTATACAGTTGTTTTTGGTTTTTGAAATACAAGAATATTTCAGGTTGTTTTTGTGTGTATTTCTGTGCTAAATATATAAATAAATAATGTCCCCTTAGTCCTGTTTTGTTAAATAAAAATAAATAAAAAAATCCCCAACTCTTGCAAAAGTACCTTGGATTCTTTTACTGCCACCTGGACACCTATTAGAACAGCACCAATGATGGGAAGAAGGGATATCAGTTTAACATCTCATCCAAAGAAATGCACACCCTAATGCTACAGCACCCCCTAGTACTGCTCTTGAGTTCCAGCATTTATGGTATGAGCTGAATCCTACTTGTACATAATAGAATTTGAGAAGGAAATTATAACACCAGCATCAGTGGATTGGAAATAACAAATGATATAGAAAACCTAAGCTCAGAACTAATTAAAATGTTAGGTGCAGGTGGATGAAGACATACTTCAACAAGACAGAGGAAGGAGAAAAACAATGCAGACGTGCATAGGATTTGACAACTGATGCTGATGACAATGAATTGTCATAGGTCACAGGGAGAAAAGTAACAAAACAGGTACCCTAGCTGATACTATTCCAGTGTAGCTAACTAATAGATAGTCTGTCTAATGACGAACATGAATTCAAAAAGGGGAGTTAGGCACAGTGGACACAGTAGATAAAAAAAGTGTAGTAAATACTGGAGAAAGAAATTACAAATCAGTAGAAGACCAGGGCCACACCAATAGCCAAAATGAAATACATGACTCCCCTATTCAGACTTATTTATTTATTTATTTATTTCAATTTTGTTAACAGGATACTGGGTCCTGAAGATCCTGTTCTGAGTGGCAACCCGAAGTTAGTTACAGGTACAATCATTTGAGACTAGGAACAATACACATGGTGACAAGCAGGGTGAAAATATAGTGCTGACAGTGCAGGAGATCATACATACTGTACATACAGTATATGACAAACAGCTTAAAACATAGGTACATACTGACTAGACAGCTACAGTAACTGTGGGTAGTTTAGTACAGGGGAGATTATCTACTATGATAACAATGGAATGTTGATGCCACTCATGGATTTTCACCCAAGCATGTTGTGTAGTTAGGAAGTCACATTCGGATCAACCTTATTCTTGTTCAGACTAACCACTGTTTAAGTGCAGGTGCAGTTGCTGTTTTCTGGCAGGTGCTCTCGGATCCCTTTTCAGAAGGATGCCAGAGAGCTGGAAGCCTACAGGGTAGCGGGGAGCTTATTCCAGAGCACGGGTGCTGAGTGGGTAAAGGATTTACTGTCAGCAGCTGTCTTTATCCTAGACACTTCCAGGGGGTTCCTGCTAGAAATCTGGAGCAATCCACATGAACAACCAAATTAATCTATGGAACAGAACAACAAACAAGAAATCTTAGTTCTTGGAAACTCAGTTGTATGGTACACTGACTGTGTGATTTGTAAAGATTGAAAGGAAACCACATCTGTATGTTGCCACTCAGGAGTTAGAATTTGTGACTTAAAAAATAATATAGATGGGCTCATGAAAAACACAGGAAGTAATCCCCTGGTACTAAGCCACTGTGGAGTTCATGATGTGGGTATGCAGATGGATAAGGATATACTGTACAAAATGATTTTATGGCCTTGGGGAATGTATTAAAAGAAAAGCAAATGCAAATTCCTAGTATCAGAGGTATTGCCAGGACCCACAGCAGGGCCAGGGAGAATATGAGCAATCAAAAAAAAAAGAATCCCTGGCTCTGTAAATGGGCAAAAAGAGAAAGACACTTCTTATCAGAAATTGGGATTTCCTCTTAAACAAAAAATACATGTTTAGAAAAGATAGTCTAAATCTAAATAGGAGAGGATCAGTAACTCTAGGAGAAAGAATGAATAACTTCATAGACAAAAATTTAAACTAATTTCCTTTGGGGGAACAGTCAGAAATAGAACTGTGGACAAACCAAATGGTGGTGTAACAAATACAACAATTGGAGATGAAAATGTGGGTAACCAGAAACTAAATCAAACTTAGAATAAAAAAAATAATGGATAACATACAAACAAAGTTTGATGAACCACAGAACCTAAAATGTCTCCTATCAGTCGACAGGATATCTTGTCCTAAAACCTGAATGTTCTAAATCTTCTGGCAGCCTAAGGGTTAATGCTAGAAGCATGAACAAAAAATGAGATCTCCTGAAAGCATGTGAAAAAAATTGATGTAGGCTCACTAACAGAAATGTGGTGGACATCAAATGACAGAATAAAGAAATACCTGACTACATTATTTATAGAATGGGCAGCAAGCATAAAGGGGAGGTGGAATTGCATTTCCAATTAAGACAGATATTGTTAGTCAACAAATAAACTTTGAAACAGGAGACCTTGAATTTTTATTGTTGAAATCAAAAATCAAGGAACAACCCAGGTTGCTATAGGACTTCTATGTAGGTCACACAATTCAGATAAAAACAAAGACCTTCAGTTACAGTCCATAATACAAAGTATACGGGCAAACAAAGATAATACATTATTAGGAGACCTAAAAATGCCTGGAATAGAATAGGAAAAAGGAACTGTCAAACCAACTACTGGAAACGATTTCTTAGAAATAGTGCAAACATGTAACTTAAAACAGCAAGTCACAATACTGACCAAAGGAGATGCAATGCTAAATGTAGTCCGTGCACTCACTGAGAAACTAATCAATAGATGCAATATACAAGAAACACTTGGAACTAGTGACCACAGGATAGTGGGTATTAAAATGAAGAAAAAAATTATAAAAGAAAAAGGAAAAACTACAGAATTTGATTATCATAAAACAAACTTTGATGGTATAAGGAATGACCTAACAACTGGGAGATGAAATTTAAAGACAAAACATTACTTTCACTGTGGGAGTTATTTAAAGTTAAAATCAGCACATTATCTAATAACTATATACCACTTATCACAAAAATATAATGTAAGGCCCTTACTTCCATGTCTAGAGGTATGGTGGTAGTATAGTCCGGGGGATACCCACAGCAGAAGAGAGACACATACCTGGTTGGCCTCATTTCCTAGGCCTTTCTGGAACTGCCCTCAACTTCTGTGCAAAGTTGTGGAGGCAAAGATTACTTAGCAGCAGTTCATCCAGAACGAAAGAGGCAAACCCCAAACTGCAGTAACAGGGGATCCTGTATAATGAACAGTTAATTAAAAGCAAGTAACAGTCACTCCATGGGGCAGTAAAACACACGCACATTTGCTCTTGACTGTGGAGGTTACATAATGGCTAAATGGGTTATCTGGTCTGTGGACTGTCACATCTAAGCATTTACTCCAGTCAGCTACCTAACTGACTAGGCAGAAACAGTTCAAAACACAGGCAGCATAACACAAGGCCGAATCAGGCCATCAAATTATAGACAGCAACAGCTCCTTTTTCCTCACTGTCTCAGGTCAGGGCACAGGCCTCTCGAGGGATGGCTGACCCAGCCCACGGTCACCCTCCATCATCAGGCTCATCATGACACTAGGCTCAGGCAAGTGACTTCACCCAAGGCAGCAAAGGTGAATATCCTCAGTGGGCTCTGACTCAAAAACTGGGCAGTCTCAACTCTGAGGCATATGGGACAATGGGGCTGTTCTCAGACCCTCAAATCCCAGATACCCCCTACCTCACAGTCTCTCCATTCTTCCTCCTCTGTCCTTCTCAGTCCCCCTGGGAACTTGATGCCATTCATCTGTTCTTCTCCTCCATCTCTCCCAAGCAGTGATTCCTCTTAGGGAGTTCCACTCAGCAGCAGTCCTCCAGGCTAGTGGCAACCCAGTCCACCCCCATGTTGCAGGTCACCATGCAGCTGCTTATTCCCATCTCTGGAATGGAACCAGCCCTCTTATCATCCTTATTTCTTTCCTCTGGGCTGACCTCAAGTCCAGTCCCAACACCAGGGTGCCCCACTGAGCTGCTTCTGCCTCCAAAAGTGAAAAATGGCAGCGCTATGGACCAAGTGGGCAATCACGCCCACTGGGTCCTCACCACTCTCTGTCTCCATCTCTCCCATTTCTGGCACTGCTTTCCCTATTTATCTTTTCCCAGAAGGGTGATTAAAAAAAAAACATGCTTCCAATGACTTATGGGACCTGTAGTCCTGTTAAATAACTATTTACACAGACTCAATGTCAGCACCAGCCAGCACCGATTTATCTCCCTCACAAATTGAGCAGTCGCTCCTTTACGTTTTCCCACTTAGCAGCCATGCATGCGCGGTGGCGTGGGCCGCCATAACTATTTACATCATTTAAAATATTTATTTTTCTTTGTGGGCCAGAAGCCAAACCCAGACCCCCTGAAAATGCATCCAGACACGGCACATCCCGTTGCACAGCCCAACCCACAACAGGCAAAACACCGGGATCCAACATAGTCACAGCTGTGAAACCACAAAAGGGCCACCGGATGTGAGTGCCCCGAGCCATCAACACAAGCAGTGCCACAGGGGACAAGGAACCACAACTCCCCAAGGTGAGCACATCCTGGGGGCATACGCACTACCACCCATTAAATGCTTGCTGTCCCAGTGAGCCACAACCCGACATAAGCTATTTACACACTTCTTACACTAGACTTGAACTGACACTACCTAAACTTACACTAACCCAGCTCTCCAAACCACCCAGAACCACTTCTTTCCCTAAGCCACCTACCACCAGGCCCTAAGGATCCTGCTTGCAGGCTGAACGATAGCATCCCCAGTACCATATTCTAAAACAAACTTACCTCTAACCCCTTTAAAGCTGCCCAATGCCTGCATGGGATGCCTGGAAATTCAACAGAAGACAAGATATAGCAGATGCAGAAGATTAAGCCATAGTTAACAATTTTATGGTAGAAGCACACCCACAACATTCTCTTACACTCTACTATCCAGTAAGAAAATACTAAAGCTAAAATACAGTTATAGCTATCCAAAACCATTTTCACAAAACTTACTCTTCGAAATTTCTATAGTGAAACATCCCCCCTTGCAATAGTGAAAAACTTTTAAAGTGTGCAAACTGTAACATCATAGATAGCTGATATATGAACTATAACATTATATCATAAACAGTTATAAGTCTCTCTCTTTTTTTTTCTCTTCATGAAGGTACCATCTCCAAAAAAAGTCCATTGTCCCGAATAGGATCAATTCATGAGTCTCTTCTAGGGGCTGCATTCCAGTTCAAGTCCCTGGAGCACTAAATAACCACTGGGCAGACTACCCACAAAACCTGAGCTCTAGGTAAAACTGGGTGCATCTCCCATGGTGCAGTCTCTTCTCCCAACAAGTCTGCTCTTGCTCCAGTCCCAGCCACAGACAGAAGCAATAGTAACTGCAGCTCCATAGGAAAATGCGAGAAGTGCCCCAAGTCCCACATGCCATCTTGATTGTGGTGTGATTTTATAATGGTATATACAGCTCTTGTAATGGAAATACAATGCATTTGTTTGGTGAAAAAATATTAATCTGTTGCAAAGTTATTCAATTTTTAAGTTCCCATTGTTTTCAATGGGAAGATCACTTTCCAGGATAAAGGAAAAAAGTTCCAAAAGGGATTGATCTCCTGAAAAATAATTCTTTCTCACAAGATCCATTCCTTTTTCATGAGAATAAAATCCTTTTTCATGATAGAAAATTTCCTTTTTAATGAGCTACCATCTTGTTATTTTTTCCACTAACTAAAATGCATGGAAAATACATAAAAATGATATAAATTTACAAATCAAACACCAGAACTTAACAAAATTGGCCTTGTTTAGCTAGAGTCTGTTGTTTGTTTTTCACAGTTATGGCCAGAAATGCTTTTTTCTGGGAACCTGAAATCCCGGATGTCCAACTTAGTGAGAAGACCACTTCCCTCACATTCTCTGCATGAGAACCACAGACTTTCTTGACTTCTGCAGCCGCAGCTGAACTCATGCTGCCAGCTGCAGTGTGAATTGTGAGCCCCCTTGGCCTGGTGTGTAGTGGTACTCCTCACTCCCCCAATCACTGTCCCTCTAAATAAAAGATTTAGTCCCTGATGTCTAGTGGCACCCCCCACTGTCCAATCGCCATCCCCCTTATTTTCATGTTTATATTAATATTTACATAATTTGATACCGGGATGCCCACCCCCAGTGTTGGATGCCCCTAGTCCATTGTTCTACTGATAATACCAACATCAGAGGAACCAATCCCTGTGTCTGCATTACAAGCTCCCCTTGTAGTGTGGGTCACTGGAGAGCCCACCCCCTGTGTCCCAAAATATTTATTTCCTTTCATCCTGCAAAAAGAAAACAGTCTCCCTGTGACTTTTTTTTAAACCTGAAAAAAAGAAAATGGTCCCTCGTTCTCCACGCCATCCCCTTCCCCCATCCTGACCATCCCACTGAACTCTCACCACCCCACACCCCCTTACCCTATACTTACCACCGGATGTCATATGCTGTCATTTTCTGGGGACTGAGACACGTCTGCAATTTTCAAAGCCAAACCATGAACTGAGGAATCAAGGTAAGTACTGTATTATGTATTTCAAAGGCATTTTGATCTTATGTTCATAATTTTGGAATTTTTTCACCAAATTTTCAACATGGCCTTTTTGGGATCCCACCTCATGAACACTTGCACTTTCAATTCATTAATTGGGCACGGAAGGTGATTTTGGGACTAAATAATGAAATTTCAACACCAATGTTCATCATGAGGTGAGGTCCCAAAAAGGCCATGTTGAAAATTTGTTGAAACAATTCCTAACAAAAATTTGTCAATGCTAAATGTTCGCTTGCAGGTATTTGCAGTGGTGTATCCATGTCACTTCAGCATCCATGTCCCAACAGAGTACCTCTCTGCAACTCTTCTTGCATCTGATTTACATTTCAGCCTCATACTTCCTAAATGTCTGTGTTAGGAACCCTAACACCCTGGTCATTCTCAAGGTTAAGAGCCTGTGTGGAAACTGCGCAATGAATGCTCGTAACACAGTCATTTAGTGGAATTATTTCACTAAATTTTCAACATAGGCATTTTGTCACCTCAGCTCCTGAACACTGTCAGTATGATTTTCATAATCTGTCCTGAACATTGATTTCTCACAGCAACCGCACCATTGTGCGCCAGATGTGCAAATACAGAATTTGGTCAGGATGTGAAAAATGACAGATGTACTGTTCATAAGGAGGAGTGAAAAGATGCCAAAGTTGAAAATCTGGAGTGTAAATACTACAAATTTGTGAAATTACAATGGTGCGTGGAAACTGTGCAGTGCATGCTCGTAAAACAGTCATTTTTTGGAATTTTTTCACCAAATTTTCAGGATAGGCATTTTAGGACCTCTGCTCATAAACAGTGTCACTGTGATTTTCTTAATCTGTCCTGAAAACTGATTTCCCACAGTGACCATGCTACTCTGCGCCGGAAGTAAGAAAACACATTTCAGCTAGGATGAGAAAAATGGCAGCTGTACTGTTCATAAGGAGGTGTGGAAAAATGCAAATGTTGAAAATCTGGAGTGAAAATATTACACATTCACGAACTTACAAGCGTGCATGGAAACTGCACAATGCATGCTCATAAAACAGTCATTTCTTTGGAATTTTTTCACCAAATTTGCAACATGGCTTTTTGAGAGCCCACCTCATGAACACTGACACTGTCATTTCGTTAATTGGTCCTGAAAGGTGATTCCACACAGTGACAGCAAATTACCTTTTGGGACTGAATAACACCATGATAGTGACTGCATTCATGAGGAGGGGTCCCAATAACCCCATGTTGAAAATTTGGTGTCAAAAGTCTCAAAAATGCCTGAGATATCCATATAAGTTGAAAAAAAAACCCATTTATGCTATTATACAGCTTACTGGCATTTCTTCAGTTCGCGGTCAACTTTGAAGAGTGCAGACATGTTCCCGGTCCACCGAAGATCATCACGCCGGGCTCCGGAGGTAAGTATGGGGTGAGGGGTGTGTGGAGAGGTGGTGTGTACAGAGGGTGGCTGCAGGTTGGGGAAGGGGCAAGCAGTTCACTGAGGGACTGTTTTCTTCTTTCACAGCGCTGTAAAAAACTCACAGCACTGTAAAAAACACAAAGATGCCTATGTGTTTGTGGGGGGGGCTGGAGCCAACAGGGACTGGGCACCCTCCTTGACTATACAGTGTGTGTGTGTGGGGGGGAGGCATGAGTATGCTGGGGTGGGTTTCCAGCATGCCACCTGGTTGTTTGTTGGGGAGGCTGCAGCCAATGGGGATTGGGCACCCCACCTTGGCATACAACGTGTGGGCTGGGGAGGACAACAATGAGGGAGCAGGGAGGACATCAGCAGAGGGAGGAATTGGGAGGGATTTCATGCAGGGTAAAGTCAATGTCAATATGCTAATTTAACACATGCTACAACCGCTGATTGCAGCGGACTTTTGGTTTGAAGTGAAGACCAATACAGCCAAATGGCTATCATACACAGCTCAGCATGTATTGGTCCGGTAGGGTCGCGCCTGCTATACTGAGCTCGCAAGCGAATGTAAAAATGCAGAGTTATGAGCATTCATTGGAATTTTTCTATGCAAGCACATAACTTTGGTAATTTCAATATTTTGACTCCAAATTTCCAACATAACCATTTTTTTACACAACCTTATGAACAGTACCTCTGTCATTTTTCACATCCTGTCTGAAACGTGTTTTCACACCTGTGGCATGGAATAGCATTATGGCATGGATGGGAACATTTTCAACAATGGGGTTTATGAGATGGGGTCATAAGAGGACCATATTGAAAATCTGGGTTCAAAATAATGAAAAATATTAAAGTTATGACCATTCATTGCAATTTCACTATGCCCGCTCATAACTTTGGAAATTTCAAATATTTTGATCCCAGATTTTCAGCATAGCTTTCTTATTACCCCACATCATGTATGTCATAGTTGTCATTTTTCAAATCCTGCCCATAAAGTGTTTTCATAACTGTGGGGTGGAATGGTGTTGCAGTTACACAGAACTGGAGGGGATTCAAAAAGTTTCTCTACTGTGTACATGAGGTGGGGTAATAATATGCTATGCAGACAATTTGGTTACTGTTGTACTATAAATGGAAGTGCAGGGCATCTATGGAGAGATGGACCCTGTGCTCCCACAGTAAAATAAGAATTATATTATACTATCTCAGAAAGTAAGGAAATAAGTTGCAAAATACTTTGTTAATGCTCCAGTTAGGATCAAGTGACAAAAGTTAGGAAATGAGGTGTTAAGATTTCCCTAACACCCCACCCTCCCAAACCAGGCAGGAGAACAGATGTGGGTGTGCCTTGGGTTTCTCAAGCCTGACTCTCACCCCATTCTCATAAAGTCTACACATTTGACCTTATTTACAGATGGACTGGGGTGAATGTTAGGCTTGAGAAGCCCAAATCACACCCCACACCTGGTCTCCTGCCTGGTTTGGGAGGATGGGGTGTTAGGGAAACTCTAACACCTTATTTCCCAACTTTTGTCCCTTTGACCCTAATTGGAGCATTAAAGTCATTTTTTGCAACAGATATATATATATATACACTGTGGCCCAGATATTCAAAAAGATTGCACATGAATCAACAGTGTTGCACCATACACAACCCACTGATGCGCGCGTGATATTCAAAAGGAAAAGTCGCCTATCCTCAACGCACTGGAGCGCATCAGTAATGTATGCAGGTGCAGGTGAGGTGTGCCCATGCATACCCTGCACAGCCTGATATTCATCCCGGGATGTGCAGAGCCATGCATGCGCAACCCCTACCTGTGCCAGCACAAAGCTGATCCAAAAAAAAAAAGGAACAACTGATGGCCACCCACAGGGGAGCTGCCGCATTGCAGTGCACAACACGGCAGCTGCCACCTATGGGTGGCCACTTGAGTTCCGGCTGCACCTGGTGGCGCACCCCCATGCCTGATTGTGGGCATTTGTAACAAAAAAGAAGAAATCTGTCCAATATCCCTGGTGGTCCAGTGTACCGCTGTCTGCCTGATCCTGGGCATTTGTATAAAAAAAATATGAATTATATCCAATATCCCTGGTGGTCCAGTGGACAGCTGTCTGCCTGATCATGGGCATTTGTAATATAATATTGATTGTCCAATATCCCTGGTGGTCTAGCAGTAACCCCCTCCCACCCACCTACTTGCCCCCACCGCAGCTCCCCGATCAGCCAGCGGGTGGCAGCACCACCAGCCTGCCGCCCGCGCCCCCAGCTGACACCGCGGGTAGGGCTGTATGCCATTGGTCCACAGTGTGAGCCAATGGGCATGTAGCCCATATTACACACATTTCCAGATATGTGAATGGATTCATTCACATATCTGAAATGTGTAGTATGTGGTGATGCCGCACACCCATTGGCTCACTTTGCGGACCAATGGGCATACAGCCCTACCTACGGTATCAGTTGGCGGGCAGCAGGGTGGCAGGCAGGTGGGGTGCTGCCACCCGCCGGCTGACCAGGGGAGAGTGTGGCAGTGGGGCACAGTGGGTGAGTGGGAAGGGGGGTAAAACTAGACCACCAGGGATATTGGACATTAATCATTATTACATTACAAATGCCCGTGATCGGGCAGACAGCAGTCCACTGGACCACCAGGGATATTGGATTTCCTTGTTTTACTGCAGCCCGTGATCGGGCTGTGGAGTACATTGCAGGCTGCAAGGGGTGTCAGTCCCCGACGGCTGCTGCTCGACAGGTGCCAGGCGCAAGTCATCGGGGATCGGCACACATGCATGCAAATGGGGCCATAATGATATGCAAATGGCCCCATTTGCACCTTGCATACATTATGGCCCATTTGCATGTCAAGTTTTGAATATTGCTGTTGCTGTGCATAGCGCAATGGAACTTGCGCTAGCGCATCCCCATGTTCCACTCTGGCCACTTGCTCTGGTGCAGTGCCACTGTGCCATGCACTCTTTGGGTGGCCAGGGTGCGATATTCAACGATGCTGTGCCATGGCGCAGCTTCGTTAAATATCACCCAGTCCACATCCCTGCGCAGCCAAGTTGTGCTGCGCCCAAGCTTGCGCCACAGCCTGGCACAGTTTGAATATCTGGGCCTGTGTGTTTATATATATAAATATATACATATACATATATATATATATATACATATAAATATATATACACACACACATATATATATATATATATATATATATATATATATATATTTTCATGGCAAAAAAATCCTTTTAATGCATCAGTTAGGGTTGTTCCACAGCGACAAAAGCAAGGAAATTTGGTGTCAGGGTTAAAAACCCTAACTCTGAATTCCATGCAAGTAAGGGGGAGGACCAAGGCAATATGACCAATGACAGACAAGCAGCAGTAGGTGACAGAAATAAAAAACAACTGTCTAAATGTACTACAAGACATCCCCACCCACCTGACTAGGTACTGCATGCTCAGTGGAGATCAACAGCAAAACTGAGGCCATGTACACCAAGTGTACACATCTCTGATTGCAGGTGCTCACAACGTACCACACTTAGTAGTTGCATGGCCTTACCTAGTGATGCCCCACACCCCACCACACCTGGTACTGCACCTCAGCTATAGAGCACAGCAAAACTAAGTAGTTGTACAGGTATAGTATGTGTGGTTGATTTCATGTATACACAACCTCCCACTGTTAGGCACTGGAGGACCTTTGAAAGGCAGAGCCCCGCCCACTCAGACCAGGTACTGCATAGTTACTGGAGAACCCCAGTTAAAATGAACCCATGAAGATGAACACTGTAACTCCATGTTTGCAGCCTTGCAAAAGTTAGCACAATTATGACTCACAGACTCTGTGGTAGAGAATGCCCTGTCCTGTCCTACAACACTTGGCCCATTGTGACTAAAAGCTATAGTAAAAGAAATTCTGTTTATATCTACTGTACACCTACTTGATTGCTGGTGTACTACAATTAACATAGTTATCACTTGCATGGCGTCAACCACAGAATGGTCTGCCAAACCTAAAGACAAGATACTACAACCTGAGTGTAGACCAACTACAAAAAAGTGAGGCTGTTGGCATAAATGGTACTCACTCATTGCAAGGATACTCAACTTACCACAATTTTGATAACCAGGTAGTACATCCTCAGTAGAAAGCCACAGAAAAATTGAGCCTATAGACATCCGTGATATACCTCAGTCATTGTAGGTACAGTAACGTTAGCACATGTAAAAGTTGCTTGGCCTCAGCCAGCTAATTCCACTCCATGTTAGACATAGCAGTTACTGCATTCTTAGTATACAAACACACTGAAGGTAAGTATATGGACATCAACAGTACACCTACATCACTGAAACTGTATATCTGATACTGATATTAGGAGTTGCACAGCCTTGTACAGGCAATTGTTTTCCCATACCTCAAGATCAGCCTGTGTATCTTGAGTGGACAGATGCAGTAAATTTACTACTACGTAAATTACATACTTAAATGCAACAGTTCTTGTATCTTGATGATGGATGTGTATTTTAGTACATTTATGTTGTTGTCTTTATTTCTGTTTACTCATAAGTATACAAACCTTTGTACAGCTGCAAGCAGAGAGTTGCATCATTGATGTCCAGTCAGGGTGCAGTACCAGGTGTGGTGGGGTGTGGGGCATCACTAGGTAAGGCCATGCAACTACTAAGTGTGGTACATTGTGTGCACCTGCAATCAGGGATGTGTACGTTTGTTGCGCATGGCCTCAGTTTTGCTGTTGATCTCCACTGAGCATGCAGTACCTGGTCAGGTGGGTGGGGATGTCTTGTAGTACATTTGATAGTTGTTTTTTTATTTGTCACCTGCTGCTGGATGTCTGTTATTGGCCGTGTTACCTTGGTCCCCCCCCTACATGCATGCGTGTGTTTGTGTGTGTGTCTGTGTGTTGTGCTGGGGGGGGGTGAATTTGGAGTTAGGGTTTTCAATCCTAACAGCGAAGTTCCTTGCTTTTGTCACTGTGGAACAACCCTAACTGATGCATTAAACGCAGTTTTTTTGCCATGAATATCCTGTCTTTTTGAGAATGATACTACCAATACTACCTGAAAATGTTATTGTGGCAGCACTACACATACATAGCCAAATGCACACAAATAAAGAACACAGTAAATCATCTAGCAGAATTTACTGTTATGAAGAGTAAGACAACATCCATCTCAAGCATATGCCTCTTAATATTTATCTATTTCCTTTTGCTTACCACTGTTATGTCAATACTAATTTATGGAGTTACAGTGTTTCACTCACTATCTTTTTGCAGCCAATGAGTCTACTCTTGTGGGACATAAACAATGTGGCACTCTATTTCTCAGTACCACTGTTAAATATTTAGATAGCTTACATGGTCCTCTTCAGTACCTTTGATAGACACAAATTCTTAACATAACTCATACTTATTAATGTACCTACAAAAATGTTGTCATAACACTGCAACATATGTAACTCAGCAATAATTTAAATGTGTTATCTGTTTAAACCTCAAACTTTGTATATAATACCCTTCTTTACCAAACTAAGGAGACCAAATGCTTTCATATAGAAAATTTTACCAATAAGGCATGACCAAGGGTTCTGTTAATGGTCTGTTAATCACCTGCTAGAGGTGTACTGTGGCACAAGGTGTAACCGACTACCACATGCAGCTAGAGGGTGATTAACTTACCATTAACATAATCCCAGGGAGTGCCATATTACTATAATAATGAAACATGGTTTTAAACAGTGTTAAACCTTGTGCAGCATTTGGTTAAGCTCTACATGTATGTTAATAAAACATTAACATAAGGCTGGTAGAATGTTTGCAGCCAATCAGAAACCTGCATTTTTAAGACCCTTTTTTATAAGTATTGATGACAAAGATCCCCACAACTTAATAATACCACAAGAAAAAAATGTATATTCAACAAATATTTATTTTCTATATATATAAAAGTACAAAAATATTATTTTTAAATGTTCAAATGAAAAAAGTCATTCCTGACAAAATGGTTTTTTAATAAATTCAATCACATTGAATGCAAAAATAAAAAAAAGATAAAAATATATTGATTTTTTATTTATCTCCAAAAATAAATGCTACATAAAAAATAGATATATTCATTTAAAAAACTTAGAGAAACAATTTTGTAAACAATATATAGAAAAATATGTAAAAAACTATTTACAATCTTAACAACAACTCTTAGAGAGAGGTGTGCTGCTGCTTGAGGCAGCCCAACCAGTAAGTTGGACTCAATGTGGAGGCGCAAAGGAAGTGGAAGCTATTGCGCCTTCCAGAGGAGATACTGGAGCAGCTGTGGAGGCTGGTCACTGTGTCCCAGAGAAGCTGGATGCCACTGGTGGAGGTGAGGAGCTGGAGCTGGCCACGGTGTCACTAGCCGCTGTCACCACAGGCTCAAGCACAAGATTAACAGTCTTCTGTTGCACTTCCATGAAGGACAGCAATTTCTCCTGTCCTTCACGGAGCGCAACATTGTCTCTTATCAGATTGTCAACCTTGAGCTCGAGTATGCGGTAACAGCGGCAGTGGCCAGCTCATCGCTTTAAGCAAGGGCATCCTGCAAAGTGACAAAGAACATGAATCGATATATGAGCCTCAAAATGGTGATTACCTACCTGTCTCTCACTTACAATATTGATATATAATTCAATAATTGTAATACATTTTGCAGGGCACTCTCAAGACTACTTAGGAGTGTGACATAAATCAGAACTCCTGTCTTGTTAGTTCTGTTATTATATTTTTTTCTACTATATTATGTTCTTCTTGGACAACTTGGAAAGATCTATAAGAACAGTATACTTTCTACACTGTTGTTCTATATCAGTTAGTATTTGGTAACACTCAGTACCTAAATGTTTTGGCATAATAAACAACACAGTCTGATATACAGTGATACTAGCTCTTCAATTGTGTATGAACAAGTAAACTTGAACATCTGAACCTATGTTATTTCCTCACACCTGCATGAGAATAATAGCATGACTTGTACACCAACAGTACTATTTTCATTATCTAATGTTCATATAATCATCTGTTTAATAACTGCTACAAAAGAGACGCACATGTCATATAGTTATTTATTCTGTGTACATATTTTCATTGAAACAAATCATATTTTACTGCTGTTACATTAATTAAACAGTAAGGCATGACCAAGAGTTATGTTAATGTTCTGTTGATCACCTGTATGATTGTAGTGTGGAAAAACGTGTAACCGAATACCACATGCGCCTAGACAGTGATTAACTGACCACTAACATAATCTCTGGGAGTGCCTTATTTGTATTATAATGAAACATTTTTTTTAACACTCTTAAACCTTGTTCACCATATGACCAATTTGTACATGTATGTTAATTAAAGATTTACATAAGGTTGTTAGAATGTTTGCAGACAATCAGAAAGTTCTATTTGTCACACTCTTTTTATAATACTTGAAATAATGTTAAACGTTTACAAACCAACAACTCACTTACTTTGGCAACAAAGTAATGAAATATGTTCTTAACACATCATGTTAAGAAACAGTGGGTGGGATATTCAGAAGGGCTGTGCAACGCGCACAACAGTGTCGCCCATACACAACCCACTAATGCCTACCAGTGTGATATTCAAAAGTGGAATCTGCCTGGTACAAATGCCAATGAGTCGAAGCACAACAGTAATGTATGCAGCACAATTAGGAGGGTCATTTCCATCCATGTTACACACATCCTGATATTCAGCCTGGGATGTACTAACCCATGCAATCACAACCCCTACTGGCACTGCACACAGTTGATCCCCTCAAAAAAATGAGCAACAGCTGTCCACCCACAGCTCAGCTGTCATATTGCAGCTTGCAGCATGGCAGTTGACAGCTATTAGTGACCACTTAAGCTACAGTGACACGTTCATGCTGCCCCCCCATGCTGATTGCGGGCATTACTATAGTAATAATGGTGCTATGTCCCTGGTGGTCCACTGTACCACTCGCAGGCCGATTGCAGGCATCAGAGCTATATTATGTCAAACCAATCCATCCCTGGTGGTCCAGCAGTACACCCCTCCCTCCACCCACTAAAGCTGCACCCACTCCCCTCATCAGCAGCAGTCAGCAGCTCTTTACTGGCTTGCCACCCTGGCCTAATGACTGACTGTGTGCAATGAGGGCTGTACAGACATTAGGCCACAACATAAGCAATGGAGTGCAGCTCATACCGTACTACACAACCCAGCTATATGAATGAATCCATTCACATTTTCTGCTGGGTAGTACGATACGACCTGCACAACCATTGCTTACACTGTGAAACAATGGCTGTACAGTCCTACTGTATGGAGTCAGTCGGCAGACAGCACGGTGTCAAGCAGATGGTGTACTGCCACCTACCACTAACCGGTAGGGGCGCGGGGCAGTGGGGCTCAGTACATGGATGTGTAGGGGAGTAACACTGAGCCACCAGAGATGCATTGGTTTCTCATTATATCTCACTGACAACCACAATGATGCTGCGAGCAGTCCACTACACCACGAAGGGCATTGGGCCATAATCTCATTACATATGACCGCAATCAGACTGAAAGTGGGCTACTGGACCATCAGGGTTATAGGAAATTGTAGTTTATCACACATCCCCACAATCGGTCTGTAAGTGTTCCACTAGACCACCAGTGATATTGGACTATTATTTCATTACAAATTCCCGCAATTGTGCTAAAAGCACTCCGCTGGACTACCAGTGTTATACGACATTGTAGTTTATCACATATACCCATGATCAGTCTGTGAGCATTCCAGCTGACCAGCAGTGACATGGTTGTTTATTGTTTATACATATGCACACAAACGGTCATCGGAGCATGTTGCCAGTAGGAGAAAGGGGCGTTTTTCCCCAACAACTCCAGCCTGGCAGGGTGGAAGGCACAAGTCATCAGGGATTGGCACACCTGCATGCAAATAGGGCCATCATGACATACAAATGGCACGTTTCCAGCTTGCATTCATGATAGCCCTATTTGCATCTGCACTTTTGTATATTACAGCAGTTTGCTATGATGAAACAAACTGCAACAGTAATTGATGCAAAAAATAAGTGGCCTGTTAGTATGCATAGTCATTAGTCTTCATTACTTACTCTGTAATCTGTGTCATATATATACCAGGATACTAATGTTCCACTGTCTCTGTACAGGAGTACAGGTGTGAGCATACACCATAAGCAAACAACAACAATATGTACCCACTTACAGATGACTTGACACATTGCAAAGCATTACAGTACATCCATCATCTGTGAATGGCAAGTACACCATGTGACATATCCATTGTAGCCCCCCTACCATTTATCACACTTTTAGAATATGATGACTAGCACTATTACTACACTAGGCACTCCCCATTGAAGTGAAAACTTCTTTTGAATTTGTTGAGTATGCATTCTAGTAAACTAGGCCTTATCATCTTGATTATCAGGAACTTTCTATATATAAATACACTTCTTATCCCAGTACACCTCCCTCCTTCATACAGTTAACTTATTATGACATACATGCATGACACACCAGTCCAGTACACTCCATCACTGCTCCACACACATTGCAATAATTATAACATACTCAGAACTGGCTTAGTACAGCTGCTCTCATGTGCCACACTTGTCTTACCTCATCATAGATTCTCCCTTAATGTAGTACTACCACCTCACCACGTACCCACTGAGAAACAAAAATGTAATCATAAGTGTACCATCATAACGAATAGAGTACACTATTCAACAAAATACCTCCCAGCTTTGCATGGAGTGATACCACATAGTACACCTGTATGCATAGTAAAGGAAAAAGTAGGTATCTGAACATAGATAACAGACTGTGTCACAGAATCTCAATATACAAGTGATCCATTCACATGTTGAGACTGTCTACTACAGTACGGTTTGCATCCCCACTTGTTCATCGCTTTCAGAAATAGTCACACTGCTCTCACAGTACGTAGCAATTAGTAGCTCTATGGCTGCCTTAGGGGTGAAAGGTCCTCCATACTACTGAACAGACATTGTGGGTGCAGGTGGCTGTGACACTATATCTTGTGTGAATATCTTTTATGATGGTACTTACGCTGAGAGCTGGTGCCTGGCTTCTCCTTCACCTCCACAGTTCTTACTGCCACAGCTTCCCTGGCCACTATAATACATATTAGTAAAAAATATTATAACATATGCAACAATATATTAATCTACCACTAAACGTCTATTGTGAAATAATTTTTTTTATACTGTCTCATTGTGTAATTCAACCATGTATCACATTTCTCTTTGCTATGACACTTCTGTGTTTCCATGGATGTTGTATCATTCAGCAGCAGTGACATCCATGCACTGGGACTGCTTGTGGGTACAGCAACAAACTCGCTTACATGAACAGTAACAGCAGTGCCACAACCAATCTTACAGAGAAGTTCCCACACCTTGTCAGCCACATCAGCACTGCACACCCCACTGTAATTCAGAAACTATCTCTGTGCAGTACTGCACGTGCCCATGCAGCTGTTCAGTGACACCCACCCCATTTTCATTTAGTACCCCACTGTTACCATAGACATACAATACTGTCCATTCAGAAATATACAGATTCTGGCAATATATTACCAGGACATAGGCTCAATATCACTGTCTGTTAGGTATGCAACCTCATTCACATATATTACTATTCTTCCCTTCTCACATCATTATGTGTACAATAGAAAATTCTCTGTGTATATTGTGCCTGGTCACATCACTACGTCTCACCTAAGTGGGTAGTATATCAATATGCAAAAACACTTTAAATATACCAGCCAAGATCTAGATAACATATATTGGGCTGAGTACCTGTATTACTCATTTTGAACATGAGATGACACAAAAATAAGTTCAAATCTGTACAAATATCTTCTTAGAGTGCAATGAAGACAACATTCACTTATAAAATAATAGATAAGAAATTCATAGGACTACAATACTTCACAAACCATTGCTGTCTAGAAATGTCATGACCAGTTGTGGCTCATACTCAGTTAAACCAAACTGAGATGTATTCAACTACCGCACATCTGGCTATAAAATCTCTTCCTTTTGAATCACTATTTATATAATGAAGTACTACACCTTGTTTTTTAGAATTTTTAAGCAATATACCCCAAAAGGGTGCTGGTTTACTGGAGGATCTACCACGGCTGGTGTAGTTCAGTCACAAGATGCAGCCAAGAGACTTAAACATGCCAAAAGTGGTAGATCCTCCAGTATACCCACTCCCTGGAGCGGTATATTTCAATTATACAAGGGGCTTATTGGTTTTTTACAAAAAAAATATTTAAAACATCCATTTGATTTCAAACTTGCTGCTTGTTTCTTTGCCATCCATCCATTAGCTTTGCAGTGGTGTTTTTGCAATGAACATATGCATTTGCCGCGGAGTTTCTAACGTGGCTGCGTGGTGGCTGGCACCTTTTACAATGAGTGCACAGTAGTATTTACAATGCTGAAAAGGTGCCAGCTAGATAATCAAAATTCAGAATTCTATTAAATTTTTTAGTGTACATTGTATTATTACAAATATTACATGGGTGCTGGAAGTCATATTAACTTTCTGAAGAGCATTTCCTAAAAAGACGTGAGTTAGGTAGTCCAGCTCACACCTTACATGATAGCCTCATACCACCCCAATTACGTAATACAATTATTTCTATCAGCATGTTACCATCTGACCCGACAAGAATGACACTGTCGGTGTCAGAGTGACCAACCTCCACATCTTCGGACTGTGCTGGTACTACCTCAGCTGCAACTTGGGAGGCCCTGAGCTGGTCTGTGAAAGAAGATAATAAGTAGATCCACTAAGTTTTGCATGTAAATGTCATCTCATTTTAACAACCCTTTCTTTAAACATTAAACATGTTTCAGGCACCTAACATTGCCTGTAATCAGGTACAGCAGAGCCATTGCAGACACATAGAAAATCACAATTACTGTAAATATAGAGGATAATGGCTGGGGAACAGGTGATAAGAACGCTGTAATCACCTCGAGTGGTTGCTTGGGCAACATGGTAAACCTCGAGAGTGCAGCTCGAGAGGTTTACTGTAGCCCTAACAACCCACAAGATGTTCAGTGATTCTCCAGATCCCCAACCATCATCTTTATAGTGCATGGTCAAAAACACTGTTTGCATTCTATGTGTGAAATTATGGAACTCAGGTGCATTCTGTTCTGTTATGCCACTGTTTGGAAGTTCCAGAGTGTGGTTAACAATGTTTAAAATTCTAAACAGTGCATAACAAAGCTGTGTGACTGCTGATTATGGTGGTTAATAGACACGTACCATACATTATAAATATTTCATAAATAAAAGATCATAAGCTGACTCAGTACATAATACTTAATACTTAAGTAGTATGCCACATGAAATACAATTCTGCTTAAATTAAATGGATACTGGATAGTAACTCCAACACTATCATTGGCTGATTCATTCAAAAGCATCGTAAAATACATGTTATACAATGGGGTATGAAAATCCAGTAACCTCATTGGTCAAAACAGTCAAAACACATGACATAACAGTGATAAATCCTCTAGTATACCCACTGTAAATGTTTTATATCACTATAAAGACAACAAAACAAGTTGAGCATTGTGAAATAGCAATATACCACGACAGGGAGTGGGTATATGGGTGGATTTGCCACTTCTGGTGTGGTTAAGTCACTCGGCAGTGCGTCGTGACCAAACCACACCAGGCATAGCAAATCCACCAATATACTACTCCTGTGATGGTATATTCTTAATTTTATCTAAGTCAATATCAAGGCACATGTATTGTATGAACATATATATATATATATATATATATATATATATACATACACATATATATATGTAAAAAAAAAAGCATCATTATTTAGTTACAGTTATAAATACTTTTTCCTTAACACAAAAAAACAAAAGACTAAAAAAAATGATGTCTCTTGCGACGTACAAAATATTCACTTGTTTGACACTACAGCAACATGACTCACAACATCTTATTGTGATACTAACATAGCTACAGCAACAAAGACTTCAATAAGAAAAATACTTTTTTGTACCCAATTGTGTACCTGTACTTTAATATCATAGAATCTGAGGAATTCTATTGAGTAACTTACAATGAGTGAGGTGCTACCCCGCAGCTGGCTTTCCTGCAGCCTCCCATAATTCGTATGCGAGGTAGTAACAGCACTTATCATTGTCCGGTATCTCTTCCCTCTGCTTCAAAACATAGAAGCGTTAACACAACAGCTTCCACTTCCTCTTCAGCTGGACTATTGTTTTGTTTGTCACCTTCAAAACCATATGAAGGAAACTGTTAATGCGCCTCCACATTGAGTCCAACTTCCGGTTTGTGCTCTGCATTAAAATGCGGGCACTCCCCCCGGCTTGGACTGCCTCAAGCAGCAAGCATACCTCTCTCAAGGTCCACTGCCTCATGTTGATTTATCAATTCTGCAATAAAACATACACAAACATTCCATTACTGTCATGTCTCAGAGTCTATATATTTCTATGTATTCTACGAAGTATTCTGATTAGAACATGGCAAGAACAGCATTTCACAACCTTACCATACCACTTCACACAGAAATTATTTTTTACATGGGTTGTATTGTGGTACAGTAGCATTCCTATGCACGCTTAACACACCCTGGTATTGATCCTGTAATAACATGAGCATCTGCAATCACAACCCGTACTTCTGCTGCACACTGTTGAAGCCCCCCAAACAAAAAAAGTTTCAAAAAATGACAACCACAGTGTACCTGCAGCATTGCACATTACAATATGCAGCCAACAGCTGTGCATGGCTACCCAAGGTCTGGGGCTACCGTGTGTTGGCATCAGCCCTCCCTCACCAACTGTGATTTTGCTATGGAAAATTTATCCATGGTGGTCCACTGCACCCCACTCCCTCACTCAATTGTGGGCTTTCTGTTTAAAAATAACCATTGTGTTGTACTGCAACTACAACTCCAGCTCAATTTAATGAGGAAGTAAAGTTAACAGGGCCACAAGGGATACATTTTATACAGATAACCTATTATAAGGTGAAAGGGTACAGTCCACTGTACTACCAGTAGTATTTTTTTATTGAAAAACCCAAGATATAGTTTTGAAATACATTACCACAAAGCAACTGGGGGGGGCGCATCACTAGCCAACAGGTACTGACTCACACAATACGAGTGACAAGTTACTCATGAACACCACACCTGCACACTAATGATGCCATTATTATATGCAAATAGGTGTATTAACACCATGCATGCATTATGGCTCTGTTTGCATGTACAGTACTAAATACTGTAATACTTGAACCTACCACCACTGCACTTCAGTGTTGTATCCCACCTACTCCTCTCTGCCCACTTACACTCGTGCAGTGCCAGAGTAACATGCAGAATGCAGGTTGCCAGACTGAAATATTTAACAATGCTAACCATGCCACAGCACTGTAAAATATTGTCCTGACAACAACCTGCTGCATTGCAGTTGCACTTTGTCCAGCCTTTTTCCACAGCCTGGCACAGTCTGAATATTCCAAACCCATGTGTTACATCTGTGTGAGTGACATATGCAGCTGTTCTATTTTTTGACCAACATTTTTTGGTTCTGAAAAGAACCTTTGTTTGCACTTTGTTATTTGTTCAAACAGTCTGACATTCTTAGAGGACTTTGAGGATTGCATCTTGAAGGTCTCCCAGGAAATGGCAATTGCCAGCATGCAAGAAGTGTACACCTTCTGGTAGGTATAGCCAATCATAACAATACTTAATTTCTGGGTGACGTACTGTATGGTGTACATTCCAGACATGCATAGAAATACAGATATCTGTATGTTGACTTTTCTTCGGGCTCTGTCAATCAGGTGCATATGGTGTTCTGCTTGCCAGACCCTATGCTCTGTAATATCCAAAAACATTATTTTACAGGCAGGCAACATAGTCATAATAGAAGCAAGGTCCAATTTTGCTTCTGTTACTAAATCTACCCAGTGTTTGGTTCCCAAATCATTGCTTCCAAGAGGTATCAGCAATATATCTGGATGAGGCTGAGTACTCAAAAGTCTGTGCATGGTTGGCATGAGGTGCTCCCACCTCATTCCACCAGTACCAAACCACTTAACACAGCAATTTGTGAGCTGCAGGTTTCTCCCAAAATCACTATTTTGAGCATACTCAGATGTTCGTCTCACGATACTGCTTCCAACTATCCACAAAGTCCTTTTGCTGTTTTCTGCCATTCTCAGCTTTTAAACTTAGAAGTGGACAGAGAGCTACCAAAAAAGTCAGAGTTCACCCTGCAGTGCCTAAGCAGTAGTGAAAGTAAAACTGCTATTTTCCCTCCTAACTACAAGCCAGCTTCAGTGGGCTGATCCATAACACACAAATAAAACAAATCATTGGCTACTACTGTGCCTTCATTAACCAATGTAGTCTATGCACTGACTATCACTGCACTTCTGCTACAGCTAAAATGTGCAAAAATTAAGAGGTGGGAAAAATGCATCCTTTTCATAGGCAGTTTTAAACAATTACAACTTCAGAAACATGTCTGATTGGATCCCTCTTCTGTTGTGGGTCCACGTGCACCTTCCTATCTCCCTCCATTTGCAGCTGTATCTGTGCAAGTAAGTACTAAACTATCTGACTTTAAACAGTTTTACCTAAATAATGCAGCATCCTAGGTTACTTCAAGCAACATGGTCAAATAGAGCAGTAAAAAACATTTTGACTAACACTATTTACCTGTTAGTAACACTTTTTATCATACTATAAAATGCTTTATAAAATACAATGTACTTACCGTTCTAAATCTGCTGTCTCTCAGTGTTAACTAAGATGGCTGCTGTTGACTTCTTCTTCAGTGTTGTCTGTCTCTGATTGGTTGTCTCACATGGCCTGATAAATATAGCATAAGAGTGGCAGAACTAGCTGTCACTCAAATAGCAATCAGATATGATTCGATAATGAATGCAGTTGCCACTCCCAAGCTTAAATTTGTGACACTTTCGCACACACGACACTACTTTTGCGACACTGTCAAATGCCCACTACTTTTTGCGACACTGTCGAATGCACGACACTACTTTTTGCGACACTTTTGTGCACACGACACTGTTTTTTCCAAAACATTCAATTTATAACAGAATTTGATGATTTATTGCAAAAACAAGCAATTTTTCAATGCTGAACATTGTCCCGGATTCCCCCCTTTTTCCTCACAAAAGACAGAGACCATTGTTTGTTGTTGTGCTCAGATTGGCAATTAATTTATTTATACATCGTAATTCCATATTCCATTTTTCATTTTCTTATTATCATATTTTCAGAATTTCATTTATTTTCATCCATATATCAATCTCTGATGATCCCTCTTTCTTCCTCTTTTCTCCCACCAGATGAAAACCTGGGTGTCTTCTTCTTCTCCTTTTCCATTAGGTAACAGTGAAAACCGAGACTGCTTTCTCCTTCATCTTCTTCCTCTTCTTGTGTTATTCCTTTTTCTTCCCCCTTCCCTCCTCCCCCCCTTTTCCCCTTTTTCTCCTGCCATCCACCTTTGGCAGTCCATAGCCATATTATCTGCCATCCACCTTTGGCAGTCCAAACTGTCCAACTGGATCGCCTGTCATCCACCTTTGACAGACCCACCATACAGTTCCATCTTGACTGTCTTCCCTCTTGCTCTGCTTGTAGGGTGGGTGGGAGGGATCAAAACTCAATGAAAATGGCTGAGCCCCCTGTGCTGTCCATTATATACCTCCACTTGCCCCTCCCTTCCTGTTGCCTGCCCATTGTTCTAATCCTTAGCCCCTCCCTTCCTTCTTCCCTCCCCTCCTGAGCACAACCATCCTAATGATGGAGGGAAGCAGTGCACCATGACAACCTGGTCTGCCCCTTAAAGGGCAAACTCCATTGTCCTGGATTCCCCCCTTTTCCCTCACAAAAGACAGAGACCATTGTTTGTTGTTGTGCTCAGATTGGCAATTAATTTATTTATACATCATAATTCCATATTCCATTTTTCATTTTCTTATTATCATATTTTCAGAATTTCATTTATTTTCATCCATATATCAGTCTCTGATGATCCCTCTTTCTTCCTCTTTTCTCCCCCCAAGGTGAAAACCTGGGTGCCTTCTTCTTCTTCTCCTTTTCCATTAGGTAGTGATGAAAACCGAGACTGCTTTCTCCTTCATCTTCTTCCTCTTCTTGTGTTATTCCTTTTTCTTCCTCCCTCCCCCCCCTTTTTCCCCACTAGCCAGTCTCCAGCTTGCTCTGGATGACTGGCTTCCCCCACACTTAGGGTATTGTTCTCCCTTACCTCAGGGAAGATCCTTTTTACTCCTTTTTTCCATTTTCAGAGGGAACCACGAGGCTGGAAGGGACAGTGAGGGAGGACTCAGGAAAACCACAGCCAGTCACCTGCCATCCCTGCCCCACAGCACCCAGCTGAGCGCCGGGGCTTTGCTCCACCAGCGGGCGGTCAAGGGCACCTTAGCCCACTGAGGGAACCACAAGGCTGGGAGGGACAGTGAGGGAGAACTTGGGAAAACCGCAAAATTTTTGCCCACCTGCCCTTCCCCCCTCTTGTGTGTTACTTTATAGGCATCTTCCTGCCGAAATCTCTTCCCCGCCCTCAGCATTACCCTAAACCAATAAACTGTCACACCGGCTTGCTGATCCAACCAATCCGCAACTTCACTACTCCCCCAATAGCCAACTAACAATATCTCTCTCACAATGGGGAGTTTACTTCTGATACTTCTTTCACTGACAGCCATGGGGTTCCACAAAGAAGATGTCCTTTTCACACAAACTAGGGTGATCCATCTGCCCAGTCTCTCTGAACCATCCCCTTTGGTTGACGCTCAGACCCTCACATATGCCCTACCACTGCTGCATCGATTACAGTGGTGTGACCCTCAAAAAGAGACACATACCACCACACATGTATTTCAATCAAGGCTCCACTACTGGATGTACAGATCCCCCCTAAGCCTAACCACCAAACTGCTACTTGGTGTTGCGACACAATTCCTTAACCCCACATGGAGCACCCCAAAAGAATGGCAACAGAATAAGAGAAGGAGAACCAAAGACAGCCCCCTCTCCCTATCACTGGCAGCCCTCACGAAACTCCTGCTCTTTCTATTGCTTTGTATTGGTAACGTGGAAATCAACCCTGGACCCCCTGAATGTATCACCTCTCCATCAGACCCTAACCTCAATTAAAGGCCTCAGTTTTCTGCATATTAATGTATGCAGTCTGTTGAAAAAACTTACACTGATACAAGCCTGGGTTGCCCATACCTTGCCAGACTTTCTCGTGGTATCTGAGACATGGCTCAAACCCACCACAGCAGACAGGCATGTTAACCTACCCAACTATCAGCTATTCAGAGCGGATCGCCAAACAAAGGGAGGTGGAGTAGCTATATATGCAAAATCCGGTATACCGGTATCCTGTATTGCTGCAACCTCTATGCCCAAGGAATTTGAATGTCTATCCCTAAAAGTCTCTCTCCCCAATACAGCAGCTTTTCAGCTAGTTGGATGCTACAGACCCCCCCTGCTGAACACAAGCTGTTATCCCACCTGGGGAATCTGCTCAAGCCCAGCACTGAAGAAGTCATTATTCTAGGTGACCTGAATTTCAACTGGCTTACCCAGGCAGCTGCACCTCTGGTATCATTCTGTGATATATATGGGTTCACACAACTAATTAATGAGCCAACAAGACTTAATGCAAGGAATAGTAATAACAGCACACTACTTCATATCATACTAGTGAATAAACCACATCTATTCACACACGCTGAGTGCTTCTCTGTGACATAAGTGATCACTGCCCCATCAGGAGGTAAGATCCACCAGCAAAACAACAACCCCTGCAAAACTCCTCATGAGGAGATCCAAGAAAAACATCAATATTGAAGGATATTTGCATGATCTAGCTTCACTCTCCACATTGGTACGAGTTTTATCTTGCCCATTCTGTTGAAAAGTCAGCAGGTGCTAAATAGCATTATAATAAATGCTCTTAACACCCATGCCCCAATCTCTATTATATCCAATAAAAACAAATCCTGTCGTTGGTTTTCAGCTGACTCAAAACTGCACTGCTGGAGAGAGACAAACTCTGGAAAATGGCAAGAAAAACCAAGAATGCAAATGACTGGATGATCTTTAGGAAAGCCAGGAATAGATGCACCAAGAAAGTTAGGGATGCAAAGACTGTCTTCTACTTGGCCGAGCTTGACTCCTCCTATCATAATCCTGCTAGGTTTTGGGGTACCATCAAGGGTATGGTGGGGCAGGACGCTAGCACCTCCCTTCCATCTCAATTACACAACAGTTATGGCCCTATCACTGGCAAAATGGAAATTCTGGACGCCTTCAATAACCACTTCACAACGGCTGGCCTTGCCTTTGATACCTCTCCAGCTAACCTGCTGAGGGAACATTTAAGCTCCCATTACACTGGTGTTCAGAGAGCTGACTCTTCCTTCAGCTTCAAATCTATACTGTTGAAGCAAGTAGAGGACCTATTATGGCAGCTGGATACCAAAAAAAGTGCAGGGGCAGACTCTCTGGACCCCCACTTTCTAAAGATTGCATCCCATGTACTTGCAGTCCGCCTAACACATCTCTTTAACCTATCTCTAAACTCTGGTTCTATTCCCACACTGTGGAAGACAGCCCAAGTGGTTCCCCTTCTAAAATCAGGGGACCCTATGGAACTTAATAATTACAGGCCCATTTCCATTCTACCAGTGCTATCCAAGATGCTGGAGAAATTAGTGAGTAACCAGTTAAGGGAGTATTGACAATGCTAACCTCTTGAATCCAGCTCAATCTGGATTCAGGGCCAAGCATAGCACTATCACTGCACTAGCCAAGGTCACAAATGACTGGCAAACCGAATTAGATAAAAAGAATAATGTCTGTGCAGTATTTCTGGATCTGAGCAAAGCATTCGATACTGTGGACCACGAGCTTCTACTATCATCCCTGCACTTCCTTGGCCTAGATCCACCCTCCCTTAAATGGTTCAGATGTTATCTTACCAGTAGGTCAAGGTGCAAAAGCTGAAGGTGACCTATCCTCATTAAAACCACTGTTAGAGGAGTCCCCTAAGGTTCTATCCTGGGTCCTATCCTTTGCCATTTATATAAATAATATTGATTCAACCCTCACCAATTCCTTTGTACACCTCTTTGCTGATGACACTGTTTTGTATGTCAGCAACCCTTCGCCTGCAGCTGCTCGTGAAATCCTACAAACAGAATTCTCCTTGTTACAATATCAGCTACTTGAGAAAAAGCTTCTGTTAAATGCAAAGAAAACTAAAGCAATGATGTTCACAAATCAAAGCTCCACCAGCAACTCCTCTTCAATCATCCTCCCCCAGCTATGCACTATACTTGGAGAAAATCTGGCATATGTAGAAAACTTCAAATACCTAGGGTGTGGATTGACAACAGACTCGACTTCACTCATCATTTAGAAGAACTGCTAAAAGCTTGCGCCAAAAGGCTTGGCCTTCTCTATAGATTAAAACCCTTCCTAAACAGAGATTCAAAGATGAGGTTAGTCCAGGCCATTTTTCTATCAGTTGTTGTCTATGCAGACTTCCTTTATAGTCACTGCCCCATCTCCTACCTACACAAGTTGGATACCTTATACCATAAAGCAATAAGATTCACTACAGATCTGCCATCTAATACCCATCATTGCTCTCTTTATGCTGCAGTTGGATGGGTTTCTTCACCTCAGAAGGAACATAAATGCAGCCCTATGGATTTACAGAAGTTATCAAAACTTCCAAACTATATTCTGGACTGCTTCACCCAGACCATTCCTAGCTCCTATGCCCTAAGAAGAAAACAACATCATCCTGCTCAAATTGCCCAAATTCAACACTAGGCTAGGAGGGCACAATCAGCTATTCTCTAGCTATAGCATGGAACACCCTACAAAAATCCCTAAAACTGTCCAATATTATTCCATTTGCATCCTTTAAACAGCATTGTACAGTCTTCTTCACAGAGAAATGCAGTTGCTACCGCTAGAGCTAGCTTTGTCATCTCACAATCTCCCTCCCAAAAATTAACCATATATGGCATAAATCCTTCCAGGCAGACACCCCATCTTATGGCACCCAGTAATACCTTCACCATCCTAGTATTACATTATGCTGTGTGTGTGCCATGGTCCCTCCACTGGGATATGTATATACTGTATATACTGTAAATATTAGCTTAACTTTCCTGTAACCGATTTTTATCATGTGGATGTTACTGTACATCACTGTGTTTATAAACGTTTTTCCCCTGTATGTATAACTGTTTTATGTAAGTGTATGATGTATCTGTTGTGTATCAACTGTTGAACCTTGACCTTATCAGGTCCATCTTGTAAATGAGCCTTGCTCAATGATGTTCGCCTGAATAAATAAAGATTTGATGATGATGATGATGATGATGATGATGATTTCTTGCATGTTTCCTCCATGCTTCTATAAAACCCATTTTTTCTGTATTGAACATGTCTATGGCTAGGTCCGACAGGTGCTTGCCATCTGACCTGTAGAAGTCTTCTACCCATTCTTCTACCCCCCACAGTATCACCTGTCCTACCATCTGCCTTATTAATGTCCCAACCCTTCTATTCATCTTTCTCCTGGCCCTCTCCACTGCTCTATGGCTGTGCTTCTGCTTCCACACCCTCCTTGGTATCATATCCGACCAGGTGAGGCATGCCTGAGGACACCACTGTCGTATTGCTCCTAGATCCAATGTTATATGTAAGTATGTGTCTACCCATGGCTTGCCTGCAAGGTCATTGCCCCCTAGATGTATAATAATTAGGTCTGGACTGGGGCACTGTCCCTTGAGTTCCTTCAAGGTGGGAAACAGTTGTGCCCATCTCATCCCCCGTATGCCGTGCCAGACCAACCTACATTGTTTCACATCCTGGTACAGCTGCTTTCCCCCATCCTTCTCTGCTCTCTTTCCAACCCAATAAATATAGGAATGGCCGCAGATCCAGACTTCCGTGATCCTCCCTCTTCCTATGGGGTTCAAGCAAAATTAATTATTTTACACATGCTCTCAGTGTCATCACCATAGTATCCCTTCCCCTGCCCTCCCCCTCACCATTTTTTGCCTCCCCAGATCTGTAGCTAAAACAGGAGCAATACTTTAATTTCTTACTTCAGTGCTCAAATGTATCTCTTATAACTGGCAGACCGCCAGCATCCTTTTTCCAAAGTATCATTCACAGTTTTTCCTGCTGCTGCCCACAGTGAGGCAGCCCCAAACTGCAAGGAATGGGATGAATAATTAGCCGGGTCCTCCCCCATGAATTGCATGCCCTTTTTGAGCAATGCATTGACTTGGTAGCCAGTGACCTTTTTCCATTACCGTGTACAAATAATTTCCCCGTCCTGGTCCCATGCTCTGCAGCGAAAGCCCACAGAGCCTGTACTGGACATACTGCAACCTCTACCTGCCCCTTCAGCATCACTATGCAACCTTGTCCTCTTTGATCCATTTTTGACCTCTTGATCTTGATCCATATCTCTTTCACCCCCAAGCTTATATCTTCCCATTCTAACCCCCTTTCCTTGTCTTCTTTCCCATGGCCTACCACCTCACTCACTCTCATGGCCCCTGCAAACATTACTACATAAATTGTGTGAAATAGCTGGGCCTCGGCCTTTGATCTGCATATTGCGGAGCACATCCTTTGGTTTTACTGAGTCACTGCTCCCCTATTGGCCTCCTATTACCTACTGGCCCCTGTTTCAACCTGCCCCATCCCTGCATCATTCTTCTGATGAACAATGATTTTTTCAGGTCCTTCCACCCTTTTAGGCTGCAGATAACACTAATCCCTGCCAAGTAGACTCCCATTGTGGTGTGGACTGTCCCTTTTTACCACTGCTCCACGGTGAACATTCCCAACTGTTCCTCTGTGAGTGGCCTACTTACCTCCATCTGGTGCTCTGCCCTGAATGTTTGAAACACTCGCCAGGCCCCATCATAGGCCCTCAGAGTCCAAGGTGCCCATGAGCTGTGAAACAACAGTTCTGTTCCTTCTTGCCAATGTCCCAGATGTTCATTGGTATGGGCGTTTTTAGCTCTTCTGCTGCTGGTGCCAGCCTCTGGAAATGGTCCAGCTGCAGATGGGAAAGGCTGTCAGCCAGGGTATTGTGTACCCCTTCTATGTGTTTTGCTCTGAATTACATGTTCAGCTGCAAAGCCCTTAACACTAAACGTTGCAATACTTGCATGACTGTTTCTGACCTGGTTCCCTGTTGTTTGAGGACCTCCACCACTGCTCTATTGTCACACCAAAATGTCACTTTCTGATCCCGTAATTCCTCCCCCCAGAGCAGGGTACATGCCCATATGGGCATGATCTCCAACAATGTTATATCTCTCACTTTGCCGTACCTCACCCAGCTGGCAGGCCAGGGTTCTGCAAACTACCTGCCCCTCAGGTAACCCCTCATGCCTAGCCCCCTAGCAGCGTTTATGTAGAGGTTGGGGACTGTGTTGTACACCCACTCCTCTTGCCAGAAAAAGTACCCATTATACTCCCTAATGAATTGTTCCCATATTTTAAAATCCTCCCTGACACCTTGTGTCAGGTCCACCCAGTGATGTGGTCTGGTGACCCCTGCTGTAGCCCTAGCTAACCTCTTTGTGGATGCCTCCTGGTCCAATGGCCCTGCATGCGAAGTCCAGGTGCCCCAGTACCTGTTGCACTTGTTTTAGTTGTACTCTTCTCCTGTTGGTGTGTACTTGGATCAGTTCCTTCAGTGTACTTACTTTTTTGTCCGGTAGCCTGAATATTTCATTTGGGGCATCTGTCTCAATCCCCAGGAACTCCATCACCCTGCTGGGCCCCTTCTGTTTTTTCTGGTGCCAGTGGAACCACTAGTTCCCTGTATAACTCCTGAAACTTATCCAGCATACTCTGTGTCTCTCTTTTTCCCTTCCCAATGAAAAGAAAATCATCCAGATAATGAATGACTGTCCTATAACCAGTTTTCTCCTGGAATATCCACAGCAAGCAGATGCTGAATGCCTCAAATGTTGCACATGCTATGGAACATCCCATCGGCATGGCTTTGTCAAAATAATACTGCCCCCCAATTTTAAAACCCAATACATCCCAGTCTTCTCTCCTAACTGGTAGCAGTCTGAAAGTGGATTCAATATCCGTTTTTGCCATCCATGCATCCTCAGTGGCCCGGATTATCCAGACTGCATCCTCTAGTGTCTCATATGTCACCTTACTATGCTCCTCCCTGATGAAATCATTCACCAAGTCCCCTTCTGGATAGGACAGGTAGTGAATCACCCTGTACTCCCCTTCTTGTTTCTTGGGTACCAAACCCAACAGCGAAATCCGCATATTCTGCAATGGGGAGGGTGTCAAATGGCCCCTCTACCCTCCCTGCTGCCTTTTCTTTCTCTATCTTCTGTCTTAGCATTTCTTCCTTTCCTTTTACTGACCCCAGGTTGCTCGCCTCTCTCGCTTGTCTGGGCCTCCCACACTGCAGTGAAAGCCCTTTGCTAAAACCTCATATAATCATATCCCCCACACTTTTGTTCGGATATCTGTCCAAACAGGCTGTCCATGCCTTAAAGTTGATGAGGGTTCTGGCCACCCAAAATGCTCCCTGTCGTTCCCCCCGTTACTTCTCCCTGGCCCCTCTCTCTCGCCTTGTGCAAGGTTTTTCTGGTCAGTGATTCTGACCCCCCCCACTCATGTTCCCCACCCATCCCTCCCTGCTTCATGTCTGCCCTTTAAACCCTGTCCTTCTCAAAAACTGCTGACCTGACACTTGACCTCCAGTGCCCTGTGCCCCTTGGCCTATGTTGTTCTACATCTGCTTGCCGGGTGCCCTCCCCCGCATTTTGAACAAGCATGCTGAAAATGACATTGAGGCCACGAGCAAAAGGCCCTGTTGTAAGCCCAGCAGCATCTCTGGGGTGTAGCCCCCTTTTTCCCCATTCCCATTCAGGTGTGGACTGATCTGTTACATAATCTGTCCATAAGTCTATCTGCTTGGTGTCCCATTTTATGTCCCCGAATGTTGCCATTCTCTGTCAAAAAAATTCGTCATAGTATAACCACCCCATCCCCCCTTTGCTTTTGCCCTCCTTATTATCAAGGAATAAGTGATAAGCGGGATGCCCAGCTCTGGCCTCTTTTCCAGGACAATGGCTGAAGAAGTGGCAAAACCTACGAACCACCCATCCCAAGTCTTCCCTTTCGTGAACTTGTCTTCCTCCTTCTTCCTTAAAAGCACTATCGCCTCTGCCATTTCACTCTTACCTATGTTCTCAGTTTCCTCATACTTGGCTGCTGCTTCCTGGCTCACCAAAGTGAATACATCCACATACTCCCCTTTCCATATTTTTTCCTTTGTGGCTAGTGGCACATGCTCACCTATCCTCATCCTGGGCACACCTATCTCCCTTGTACCTTTACCTTCTTTCTCTGTACCCCCTTCATTTCTGCCCGGCATCTCTTTCTCCATCCTAATCTTTGCCAGAGCCAATTCCATCTGCCCTAACCCTCCTGTTCCCAGCGTCAACACAATTTGACCTATATATTCTTTTATACTGTCCCCCACTGCACTGGGTGTGTTACCTGTAACCTTGTCCAGGATGTGCTGCCTGGTGTCTTCCAAGTGTCTCCTTTTTTCTCCCTGCAGTTGAGGAGGAGGGTGAACTACTAGGGTTTGTGGAGGGAACACAGTGTTCTGGGGATCTGGTCTGGGTTCACCAAGGGAGATCCCACCTTGATCAGGGGGAGGTACTGGCATCACCAAGTCTATAGGCTACAGGGTTACTGGATCAGCTGCCTTGGCAGGTCCCACTGCCAGCGGTGGCACCCTAGTGGGACTGTGTGGCCCTTTGGCTGGTTGTTTCCCTCTGTCCCCTTTTTCTGGGCCTGCTTTCCTCTTCTCCCTGGGTCTCCCTGGTTCCTCCCCCCACCAGTTCCCACATTCTGTTGGCTTTTTCCGCCAATTCGATTATAGCCCTGTAAGAGCCTTCCTTTGATGGCCTGCTCTTCTTTGGTGCCATGTCCTTCCTTTTCCTTTTCACTGTGAAGACAACTACGAAGAGAACAGGATTAATATATATATATATATATATATATATATATATATATATATATATATATACAGTATACACACTTTGTAATGCCTTCCCTCTGTCCCTTGTGCCATGCGCCCGCATGCCCGGTCATGCCCCCAGTAAAAGGCCTCCATCCTGCTCAATAGGCAACAAGGTCCCATTGGCTGCTTCGTGCCATGCCTTTGGTGAGTGGCGAATGCCACATGGGCCACTCATTGCCCCCCCAGGCCTATTCATTGGCCCCCTTTAAGCATTCACTTTACCCCTCTCATTTATTTATTATTATATTCCCTTTTTTTTGTGTGCCTCTGCCCCCTTCCTCCCCTTATTCGTATGCTCCCTCCCTCCTCTGTTCCCCCAGTGCCGTCTACTGTTGCCGCGAAGTTTGATGTCAGCTCCCCTCCAGGTTACTACCTTCATGGGCGAAGCCCGGGCTAAGAAAAATGCCCCTTGAGGGGGCTTGCTCTCCCCCCATGATGTACCCAAGCGGGAGGCAGCACTAGGTTCTTTTTGGGGTGGGAGAGTGTCTGTTTCTCCACTTTCGACCCGCTGGCGTGTGTGCGCATTCACGCTCCCATTTTCCCTACAAGCCAGTCTTCCCCTGTGAACCATACCCGCCTTTTCCCCTTTTAGCCCTCTCCTGTCACCCCCACTGCTCCTTTATTCGGATCCCCATCCTCGCGACTGTTGCATGGCATGTGATGTCATGCCGCGCGTGGTGGTGTATGCTTCCGCTCCCCCTTGATACAGGGCCTCTTCCTGCTGGCCCCTACCATGCTCGTTCTTCTCATTGTCGAGCCAGGCTAACCTCAACAGGAGCTTCCTCCTAAAGGAGGATTCACCACTCACAACCTGCACTGGGCTAGACAGAAAACAGGCCCAAACGCAGTGAGCAGCACAACAAGGAGAAGGGGCTTTCTTCACGACCACCACGCAGAGTGTGATGTCATGCCACATGGTTGCCGAATTGTGCTCTCACTCCCATTGCTTCAGGGACTCTTCCAGGCCTACTAATCTCACAAACAGAAAACAGGCCCAAATGCAGCAAGCAGCACAAACAAGGGGAAAGGGCTTTTATCGCAACCACTACGCGGCATGTGATGTCACGCCACGTGGTCGCTGGATCACACTCTAGCTCCCTTTGCTTCAGGGCCTCTTCCAGGCATACTAATCTCACAAGCAACACCACAAACCCCTTTGCCCTTGTCCCAAGCTTCCTCATCTGGCCACCACTGCTATTGCAGCCCTCCTCTGGTGCAGGCCAACAGTAGTTACTAACGGGTGGGTTTCCCACTGCCGGTTCCTCACCCATCACCATGCAAGTTAGCCCCAGCTCCCCGACTGAAACAAACCTTCACCAGCTGCCCAGCGCCTCGCGATCTCTATCGCGCCTATCCCTCTACATAACCATGCCGAATACCAATACATCCTAACATGCCTGCCCTGATACACACGCTAGCCTCGTTTTTTCAGCTGTATAGCACCTCACAATTCTATCAAAGGCTCTCCTTTTCATCAAATGTTGCAGAGATAATTGTAACCAGAACCTGCCTGCCTTGACCAACGCTACTATCATCAACTGTTAACCAAACCGAATGAATTGGACCTTCTAAACAGCCATAAAACCACATCAGCTCTTCTTTGTCTTTTCTTTTTTTTTTATACAGCCTATTGTTTATTAACCACCTGCCTCACCCTGTCTTCTATCATATCTTTTATGTGCTATTCTGCCCAAAACTATATTTCTTTAACTATACACTGTAAATTTTTTTTTAAACAACTTCAAATATCCTCCCACAACTCAATTGTTTGTTTCCTTACCTTTCTCTCCTGGTGAACAAACCTCAAAACAATATGCCAATCCGATGTGCTGCAGTTGATTGTAGAATCAAAAACTCCAGCAAAAAGTGGTTGAGGCCCCCATGTGCTGTCCATTATGTACCTCCACTTGCCCTTCCCCTTCCTTTTGCCTGCCCATTGTTCTAACCCTTAGCCCCCCCTTCCTTCTTCCCTCCCCTCCTGAGCACAACCATCCTAATGAAGGAGGGAAGGGGTGCACCATGACAACCTGGTCTGCCCCTTAAAGGGCAGACTCCATTGTCACACTGGCATTGACAGTGACAGAGGTGGACAGGCATAGTGCTGTGAGCTTGTTAATGTGCCCCAAAAGGTGATTTTGCACAGTGAGTATGACACTGTGCGGCAGACTTGCGGGAACGCATTTCTGGCAGTTGCTAAGCACGCTTGTAAAACAGTCATTTTATGGAGTACTGTCACTAAATTTTCAACACAGGCATTTTAGGACCTCTGCTCATGAACAGTGTAAATGTCATTTTTTTAATGTGCTCTGAACACTGATTTGGCACAGCGTTCGTGCTATTCTGCGTCTGAAGTGCGAAAACACATTTTGGGCAGGATGTGAAAAATGACAGCTGTACGGTTCACATGAAGGTGTGGTAAAATGCCGAGGTTGAGAATCTGGCAGGAAAATAGTGCAAATGCACTAACTTACGAGTGTGCGTTGTGCAGTTGCTACGCACGCTTGTAAAACAGTCATTTTATGGACTATTGCCACCAAATTTTCAAGACAAGCATTTTAGGACCTCTGCTCATGAACAGTGTCACTGTCATTTTCATAATGTGCTCCAAATACTGATTACGCCAGAGCGACAGCACTATTCTGTGCTGGAAGTGCAAAAACACATTTCGGGCAGGATGTGAAAAATAACAGCTGCACGGTTCACAATAAAGTGTGGTAAAATGACAATGTTGAGAATCTGGAATGAAAGTAGTGTGAATGCACTAACTTACGAGTGTGCGTTGCGCAGTTCCTATGCATGCTCATAAAACAGTCATTTTACGGAGTATTGTCACCAAATTTTCAACATAGTAATTTTAGGACCTCTGCTCATGAACAGTGTCATTGTCATTTTTGTAATGTGCTCTGAAAACTGATTTCACACAGCGACCACACAATTCTGTGCCGGAATTGCGAAAACACATTTCGGGCTGGATGTCAAAAATGGCAGCTGTACACTTCATAAGAAGGTGTGGTAAAATGCCAATGTTGAGAATCTGGCATGAAAATAGTGCAAATGCGCTAACTTACAAGTGTGCGTTGCGCAGTTGCTACGCACGCTCGTAAAACAGTAATTTTACAGAGTATTGTCACCAAATTTTCAACATAGTCATTTTAGGACCTCTGCTCATGAACAGTGTCACTGTCATTTTTGTAATCTGCTCTGAACACTGATTTCGGACAGTGACTGTGCTATTCTGTGCTGGAAGTGTGAAAACACATTTCGGGCAGGATGTAAAAAATGACAGCTATACGGTTGACAATAAGGTGTGGTGAAATGGCAATGTTGAGAATCTGGTATTAAAATAATGCAAATACGCTAACTTACGAGTGTGCATTGACAGCTGCTATGCACGCTCATAAAACAGTCATTTTACAGAGTATTGTCACCAAATTTTCAACACAGGCATTTTAGGACCTCTCTTCATGAACAGTGTCACTGTCATTTTTGTAATGTGCTCCAAACACTGATTTCACACAGTGGGCACACTATTCTGCGTCGGAAGTGTGAAAACATATTTTGGGCAGGATGTGAAAAATGACAGCTGTACAATTCACAAGAAAGTGTGGTAAAATGCCAATGTTGAGAATCTGGCATGAAAATAGTGTGAATGCGCTAACTTACGAGTATGCGTTGCGCAGCTGCTACGCATGCTCGTAAAACAGTCATTTTACATAGTAGTGTCACCAAATTTTCAACATAGTCATTTTAGGATCTCTGTTCATGAATAGTGTCACTGTCATTTTTGTAATGTGCACTGAACACTGATATTACACAGCAACCGTGCTATTCTGTGTCGGAAGTGCGAAAACACATTTCAGGCAGGATGTGAAAAATGACAGCTGTATGGTTCACAATAAGGTGTGGTAAAATGGCAATGTTGAGAATCTGGCATTAAAACAATGCAAATACGCTAACTTATAAGTGTGCGTTGCGCAGTTGCTACGCATGCTCTTAAAACAGTCATTTTATGGTGTATTGTAACCAAATTTTCAATACAGGCATTTTAGGACCTCTGCTCATGAACAGTGTCACTGTCATTTTTGTAATGTGCTCCAAACACTGATTTCACACAGCAGCCATGCTACTCTGCGTCGGAACTGCGAAAACACATTTCGGTCAGGATGTGAAAAATGACAGCTGTACGGTTCACAAGAAGCTGTGCTAAAATGCCAATGTTGAGAATGTGATGTGAAAATATTTCAAATGAGCTAACTTATGAGTGTGCGTTGTGTAGTTCCTACGCACGCTCATAAAACAGTCATTTTATGGAGTATTGATACCAAATTTTCAACACAGGCATTTTAGGACCTCTGGTCGTGAACAGTGTCACTGTCATTTTTGTTATGTGCTCTGAACACTGATTTTACAAAGTGGCCGCACCACTCTGCACCAGAAGTACAAAAACACATTTCAGCAAGGATGTGAAAAATGACAGCTGTAGGTTCACAAGAAGGTGTGGTAAAATGCCAGTGTTGAGAATGTGACATGAAAATATTGCAAATGCACTAACTTAAGTGTTTGAAGTTGACTTATTAATCTGTTACTCATTTACAGAAATATTTTAAATAAAGTAGTTGTTTGACCAGCAGTTTAACAACACTAGGTCAAAATCACTATACAGAATTATACTGATTCTGCATTGCTGAACAGTGAAATAGTACGAAAAAAAATCTATGTGGCATGGTGATAACGCTATACAGGACAGTGTAACATGAATGAAAATAAGCTTGTCAAAATTTGAGCAACCAATCTGATTAAAACATTTTATGAATCTTTTTTTAAATATTTTATACAGCAATCATCTCTCTCTCAATATACAGTGTTAGATGTGAGCAACACAAGCATATACTAATATTATCTTTTTCTCTGTCTTTTATACAGGTATCTGATACTTCTATAACATTGGTGACTGCCACTGTGAACTAGCAGATTGAAAGATGCCTAGTAAATACAGATGTGCATGTATAGAAAAATGAAACAGGTATCATAGTACTTCACTGTTGCTTAAGAATGATAAAAAAAAGTGATGTGAGTTCAAGACGTAAAACAAAACAGAGTTCTACTGGAATAGTGAGCTCTACAGTAACTCACTCCACAACAAAACCACATACTTGCTCAACAGCAAGTAACAAATGCTTACCTGAGCAACAGTTGTGTAGATCTCTCAGACGAAACACAACTATCACTACAGCAACCATCAACAGACCTTCTAAATAGTGCCATAAACTCATAGCTAGTGATTTTCATCTGAGAAAGCAAAAGTATTTCCAATCGCTAGCAAGTAAAGCTAAGATCAACAGGTTTATTTCTGCTGTGATGAGACATGAGTGCAAAAAGACAAAGAGTCATCTGACTTTGATGAAATTGCATCTCAAAGTATGCACATTTGTTAACAGAGCAGTATTTGTTCTTCAACGTTTATGGCGTAAGATGTCTCATATGCTTGAACTATTCAGAAATGTTGTGTACGACATCAAAAAAAGGCTACAACGGTATCCTACTTTGACTGTGCACAATTTCTGTGATGTATTCACAGGTCACTGGAGGCACACAGCACTGAGAGGCATATTTCTGGGAAGAATCTTATTATTCACGGAAAAAGGAAAAAAAGTTCACCATTGATGAGTCCGGTAAGTTGGTCAATGTGCTCAGTGTCTTTGATGACACGCAATAGACACAAATGATGACTGTGATGCAACCACTGTGTCCCATAAATGGCACTGTCTCTCATGGCCATGGGATGAAACCTGTAATCATAGGCAATCATCATTTGAAAAAGTTGAACAGTTTGTCAACCTATTTGTGATAACAGATCACAAAGAAAGATATAAACTGTTTAACAAGGTTGACCTTTGTGAAATCTGTCCACATACTGGACTTATGGGTTACTCACTAGCATGCCCCGATAGCAGTGTTTGTGACAGAGTCTTTCACAACATGCAGATGCTGGGAGTGCATCAAACAGGCATATGAAACTTTGTATACAGGGTATATGAAGTCCGATAAGTTGTCAATCAGTACACTTGTTTAAATGACTTGTTGCAGTCTGGTGACATGCAGGGTGCCATCACATTTCTCATACAGCTGCAACGCGTAACTTCTGTACCAGACACAACTATTTATCAGTCAACAAGTTCTGCTGAAACATCTGTTTCTGTGTTAGAAACTGACATACTGAAACAGTACGGCAAAGAAATTGTAAAATTTGGGCTGGCAAAGGCTCATAAGTTTGACTCTGTATGTGTGTCATGTGACCGTCTGTGCTACAATGAACAAACAGTCACAGTGAACCTGGAAACCTTGTCACCATACAATGTCATGTGGTTCTATCTCTCAGCATTTTTGCTGATGAAATCTGACTTTCAGTTACAGAACACCATTCTACTGTGCAAACACTGTTTCTCCAAACTAAAGTCTAACATTCTGCCACCAAGGTCACTGTTGAATAATATGGAGGCACATGTTACACTAAGTGAGACTGTGACATTGAATATGTTTGAATGCATTCTAATTCAGACAATGAAACCATTTCAAACCATTCTACGTCTGAACACAAAGACACAGAACATTCCACAGAAAGAACTCATTAGATCTATAAAGGGTTCCATGATGTATCTCCCACTTCCTCTACAGGAATATGTGGAGGCAATCTCTATGGAAAATAGTTTGGTGATTCTTGTAAATGGTGTTCCAACTAAGTCCAAGGTCATCTGGCAAGATGTTGTCAACATACGGAAGGTAAAGTTTGCTCTTAGTTATTTAAAGAGTAACAATCCCTTCTATGCAGACCTTGACATAGATCACATGACCAGCCTCTCTGTTCAACATGATCTCTTAGAAACAACTAGGCCAATGATTGAGCAGGTCAGTGGACAGGCAAGTGACAATGTGTATGAACAGTACACAATTCACCCACTACATGGCAGAGATCCAGTAGGAGACAACATTGATCTCTATCAAATGAAACAGGTGGAAGGTGACCCTGTCAGCGTTTGGGAGGCAACACTAGAAGAATGCTGTTTCCCAGACTTATTCCCACAAGGGTCAGGTGGATGGCTAGATGAAAGGGAAGTGCATGTACAGGGTACTGAGTACCGCACTAGCCGTGTACTCAGCAAAGATGGCAAATTCAGACGTAACATACAGTACCTGTTTCATCTCCTCTGGGAGAGTGAACTTAGCATTCTGTCTGCGTCTATTGCACATACTATTTGTTTCACAACTCCACTAGATGGAATAACAGCTGCTCAGTTTCTAGAGAAATTAAAGCAGAAAGATGAAAATGTGCAAGTGAATCTGTCTTCCATACTTTCAAGTCTCCGTGGCACCGAAGAATATTGGTATCGCAGATACTCCGAAGTGATGACAATGTTGTGAAAGTATGGTGCAGCCACATGGTTTGTCACACTTAGTTGTGCTGAATATGCCTGGGACGAGCTCATTTAACTGTTAAAGTGGGCAAATTCTGATGTTGATGGCATTTCATCAATGACTGTCGGAGAAATGTGTTCACTTGATCCTGTGACTGTCACAAGACATTTTCACAAGCGGTTCCATGACATTCTGACTTTCATATTGACAAAGGACAATCCACATCTTGGTATTGTGGAGCAGTACTTTTGGAGGATGGAATATCAAGCACGGGGTGCCCCTCATATCCATATGTTATTGTGGATCAAGGATGCACCACGCATAGGTGAACATGAAGCAGCACAAGTGCTAGCATTCCTCAGGAAATATATCACTTGTCACATTCCGACAAGTATGACAGTCCTACACTATGGAAGTTGGTACAAAAGTTCCAGTGACATATTTGTGCAAAATACTGCCGGCGAGTAGTAAAGAACAAATCTAATTGGTACACATGATGTTGCTTCAGATTTCCTAGAAGAGTTTGTCAGGATGGTTCCATGAATTAACTTTTTTCAGCAATGCGACACCACTTGAAGGCAAAATCAACCAAGAGGGTATACAAGTTACCCAGAGATGAGAAAGAGGTGTACACCAATGACTACAACCCAACTCTTCTCCTAATGTGGCAAGCTAACATAGATGTTAAGTTTGTGGCTGATAACTCATTGGCCCTGGTGCAGTACGTGACTTCGTACATAACCAAACATAAGCAGACTAGCTTGCAAGATCTTTGGGAAGATATTGCCAGTTAAAGCAGGAGCCTGATGTCTCAGCTGTGGTCATTGGGCTTGAAGACCCTTTCACACAGAGAATGTGGAGCTTATGAAGCCAGTGACCGTTTAATGGGTACACATCTGTATGGGAAGTCTGATGCTGTCCAGTTTCTCAGTGTGAACTACAAAGAGAAATGCAAACGTGTACTGATTCCCCATGCCGAAATTGAGGAACTCACTGCCAATAGACCTTCCTCAAAACATATCTTGGTGACATGGATGATATGTGTCTCTTTCAGGTGGCTAAGTGGTATGACTACAAGGCAGATATATCACCTGACTCAACACACCACATTTACAAGGTGAATGGAGTGGATGGCTGTCTCATAAAGAGACACAAGCCATGGCTCATAGGCCACTGTAAATTACATCTAGGCACATCAGAGAGCAGAGAGCATTGCTACTTTGCTCTTCTATTGCTATTTAGACCCTGGAGGAATGAGTCTGAATTAAAAGGTGACTGTGATACATTCGAGGAAGAATTCAATCTCAGTTACAAGACTTTCAAAACTGAATACTCAGAGACATACATACAGAGACTAGAGGCTGAGAAAGAACAGCTTGAGAAGGCAGAGAAGCAGCTTCAGGAAGACACTCCTGTTAGTTCACAAGACAATCTTGATCCAGAAGGACAAGCTGTTCTAGGTGAACCTCTGCCTTTAAATACCCCAGAAGTGTTAATCTCAGAAATTGAGACAGCCATGGAACATGGAACACACTCCACTGTCAACCCAGTTGACCTGAGAGAAAGACTTAATCAGCAGCAGCATGTAGTTTACTCTCAAGTCATTGACACTATTCGACATGGCCTACTACATGAAACAAAAAAATGTGACTGTCTTGACTATAAACCACTACTGATCTTTGTTAGCAGTTCAGCTGGCACAGGACAGAGTTTCCTTATTGAAGACATAACTGCTGAAATATGGAGCCTGACAGGGTCATCAATGTCTGTTGTTGTTACTGCTCCCACAGGACTAGCTGCATACAACATTGGTGGAGTTACCTTACACTGTCTCTTTATGTTGCCAGTAGAACATGGCAAAACAGGAGAGTATCGTAAACTGTCATTTGAGTTTGCATCTCAGCTCTGTTCCATGTTCACAAAGATGAAGTTACTCATCATTGATGAAATCAGCATGGTCTCCAATGTAATGCTTGCCTGTATACATCCACGTCTACAGGAGATCTTAGGTACTGACGATGAAGTACCAGTTGGTGGCAAAATTATTGTTGTATTTGGTGACCTTTTACAGCTTGCACCAGTTAATGAAGAGCATGTGTTTGCAACTCTGACTGCCAAGCAAGCTAAGAACATTCTCATCTGCATTGCAGGTTATAAAATTTGGGAGTTATTTACCTATGCTGAGTTGTTGGAGAACATGCTTAAAGTATATTCAATTTACACATCACTTTTAGATGAAGCTCATACAGGTTCTCTATCACCAGAACATGTTGCTATGTTAACATAGAGAATCAGAGTAGATGCTGCATCCATAGAAACAGCATGTAATGTTTTCAGCAATGTGTACTCTGCAGGACACACATAGTGTGCCTTATGCCATGACTAAAGAAATGCACTGAGTTCAATGAATATTATGCTGCAGAGAGAAACCAAGAAATTTAACTCTGCATGCTGTTGATACAGTTGATGGTGAATTCTCAGTCGCAACCTAGTAGCAAAGATGACTGAACGACTCAGTGAACTGAAGTCAGATGTTTCTTGCACAGGTGGCCTAGAAGCTGTTCTTATACTTTGTAGGAATGCACGTATCATGCTATGGTGTAATCTTGATGTTGAATGAGGCATGGTAAATGGTGCCATGGGAAACATCACTGACTTTGTCTACAATGTCCAGAAGACATATATCGAGACACTTGTAGTTCACTTTGACAACATGGAACAGCCTGTACACATAGAACGACTCTGTGTGAAATTTCAGGTATTTAAGGATATCTATGTAAACAGGAAACAGTTTCCACTATTTGTGTTGATATGCTGTTTCTATCACAAATCTCAGGGTTGAGTTTGATTCAGCAATGGTGGACATAGGTACATACATTTTCAAGGATGGCATGAGCTACGTGGCACTTTCACGTGTCTGTAGTCTTTCTGGGTTGCACATTATAACTCTTGCACCTCAAAAGATATGAGCTGACAAGCGATGTATTGTTGAGTACAAAAGGTTACATACTCTCCATCAGCAACAAATGTCCTTAATACCACTGCCTACATATCTGGCTATCTCACATCATACAGTCATATCTACAGGTGTCAACAAACAGGCATGAGCTTCCATAAGTGATTCAACTCTAAAGAGTTCAACAAAGGTCACAATATCAACTAAACATTCAGAGCCAGCAAGTCATCAGAAATCAATTGGTGTAGCTGCTGTACCAGTCTTTGACAACAGCACTAGAGTGAACTGCTATGCTAACTCAGCTATGCAAGTTTTTCTACACATGCCACACTTTGTGCAGGCAGTATCTGCTTCACAAGACACTCCCCTATCAAACGCATTGAAGCAGATTGTCAACATGACTTCTGACCAGCCTAACAATGTGCAGTCACTAACACCACAATGCTAGGTGTTAGGTACATATGACGGATATAGTACAGTTGCTGCTGACATACAGCAAGGCACTAGTGAGTTTATCATGGCTATCATAAACAACTTGGATGAAGATGACACGCCAATGCGCCACTACTTCCCAGTGTCATATGTAACCAAATATGTATGTGTATCATGTGGTCATTCGCAGCATGAAACCACAGAAGACATGCTGTGGATTACTCTTTTTGTCCCTCAAGCCAAAAGTGTCAAATTTCGACAGCTATTTACCAATGCTCAATGTGGTCACTCCTGTAAAAGGTGTGGAGGCAGATGAACTCAGTCCAGACACCTCAGGAGTTCATCTCAATATCTGTTACTTATATTGAACAGATTTGACTCCAACAGGCTCAGAGTTGACACTCCTACCACAGATTACACCCTGGTAGAATAGTTTTTAACCAATCAGTATTTGACACTCACAGTGCAGTCTATCATGCATTCTGGCCATTACACCTGTTTACAAAGATACAGAAAGTGGATGGGTAGAGTGTGACGACTCTACAAGAAGTTTTAAACAGAGACTGCCACAACACTTAAAAAATGCATATCTTCTAATATTGAAGAATTATGATGACCTTCATATTTCAGAAGAATAGCAGACAACATCTGGTATTTTTTAAATGACTACTTTGTGACAGAATGAGTCGTAGGTCAGTACAATTGTTTCCAATCTATGACTCTCAATAAACTGTAGCATATCAACAAAATGATATGCTGGCAGAGACATTTAATGCACTGTGACATCTAAGATCTTGTGTGGATCAGTGATAACATGGAAATTGTTGTAGTTACTTAAATCGGCACCGACAGTAATCACAGTCACTAGAGAAACCATGCTTACATGTCTATCAAAGATTGTACATGTCAAAAACGAGGTCTTTCTGGCTCTCCTGTTCTGTACATATCTTTTCTTGTAGCTGTATCATACCCATACATAACAAGAAGTTATTGCCAGTTCCTAACTTTTTGCCTCTGCAGAAACACAAAAGTTGTCCCTTATCATTTTAAATAATGCTGTAACACGTCTCATTCACCAAAGAGAACATTCTGTCACAAGTTTTCTATCACCAGTTTTTTTTGTCTGTTAGCTGTTGACATCTAGACAACAGCATCATTCTTTCACCATGCAAGTGTTGAACTATGACTGATGTATTTGTTACACTGAAACTGTACATATGTAAAAATAAAACTCTTTAGTCATAATGCAGCAAGTGAAATAAAGCAAGTGTAAATACTGAACTATTGTAGCATATTATCAAATGACTTTTGCATACCTTTGTAATGACATTTAAATAATATTTACATTCTCATTCCGTCTCACCATTGTTGTTTAACCAGTTTAATTGTTCTAGTAAAAGTATTACTATAACAGTCAAGTAACAATTAATCCTTATCATGTAATACAATACTATAGTGGATAAGTTCAGTGACACATCTTTCATAAAAACAACGTACTACACACATTATTTATTTACTAGTTCAGAGCCAACATAGTAACTAATGTAACAATTGAAAGAAATGTATATTGTTCCTGTAATAATATGAAATCTTTTGTACTTGTCATACAAGTAATTATAACCTATGTTAATAATACTGAAAATTGTAAGTCAGACACTGTTACTGATCACAACGCACTTCATACCTGTTCCTGACAATGTTTATGATCGCCTCTATTGAGGGGTCTGGTGGGAATTTTCCATATGCACCTAGTCAGTGATATATCTTATAATATCGAATGTCACTGAAATCATACATTTTTTATATTCTATTACTTGAACACTTAGCATGTTGTTTTTCGCCCACCCCAGGAACATACACATTATCAGTCACACAATAACAACAAAACATCACTGTTTCATGTGCGTAATCACTGCTTAGAAGCTCCTGACATACCTTCATTAATACAGGACAGAACTAAGGGACGAGACATGATTGGAACATTCAACTACTTAAAAGGTATAAATAATATTGTTAACCAAAGTCTCTTAATGCTGAGTAGCAAACATATCATGAAGGGGCACAGGCTTCAGCTTGAGGGTGGGAGGTTCAGGAGGAATGTCAGAAAGCACTTCTTCTCACAAAGAGTAGTGAACACTTACACTGCACTGCTAAAAGAGGTCACCTCATTAAAGACAGCGACCAGCTATAAAACAGCCAAGTATATGCATAGCTGAAAGATAAGAAGCATGCCTAGGGAAGATGGGAGAACAGTGCAGGGATAACAGAGACATTAGCTCAAGATGCGAACCCTGCAACACGAGCAGACATAATAGACCAAATTGCCTTCTTCTGCTGCTTTCTTTCTATGCTGTATTACCATACGTACATACTTATTCCAATTCATATCATCTACTTACTATAAATGACACACATTTAGATATATTCCAAGCAATGATTACACATGATTGTATTGTGAGACTGATTTTGTAAAAAAAAATTAAATCTTAATTGGCCCTTTTTCAGTTTTACCAATTGGCAATACATCTTTCTTAAACATAACCACCTGTATTGAGTCTTTACTGAACCATAGTATAATAACATTAGAATGTAACTCTTATTTCTATTAAGCATGCAAATCAACTGGAAGAAATACTACCACAACAACATGTCCATGGGCTTATTTTCTGCTATGGCTCTCCACTCAATATCCACTACGTGGGCTACGGTGTGGCACATTGCCTGACACAGTTCATATAATTCCTAACTGTGTTAAGAAGTCTGTACCGCCCTTACTTTTCCTGTGTCTCTCCAGTCAGCGGGCAGTAGCTGCTGTAGCGAGGTGTGGTGCATCACAATGTAACACTGTCCAGCTGTGGCTAAACACTCAGGATGCAGTAACTGCTATGTGTGCTACAATTCCCTGGCTGAGCCCATGCAACTCCTAACTGTGCTAACTTCACTGTACCTACAATTACAGAGCTGTGCCATTGATCTCCAGTGCCTTACTGTTCCTATTGATGTCCATACCCTCACAGGTGTTGTGTATCTCCACTGAGATGTCCATACCCTCACCTGTATTGTGTATCTACACTGACAATGCAGTACCTGCTATCACATTTGAAGACACATTGCCTGCCTGAATCCATTAAAGTAATAACTGTGCTAACTGGACAGCTCCTGTAATCAAGGAGCTGTACAACTGATGTACATTGCCTATCTTTTCCTGTGACTGGTCACTCAGGATACAGTAAGTAGTCTGCAAGTGCAGTTACCCCATGACACTGTTCATCTCCATAGGCTATTTTGTTCTGTACTCTCCACTCAGTATGCAGTATGTGTGCTAGGAGTTCAGACAATGCCTGACATAGCTCCTGTAATTCCAAGGTAAATTAACTAGCATGAACTACCCTTACTTTTCATCTGAGTCTACAGTCAGACTGCAGTAGCTGTTGTAGAGAAATATGCAACATTGCTAACTAAGTCCATGAAGCTGTGGTTGTACAGTCACAACCAGTAACTAGTATGCATGAAAAATTCCTTGGGTGAGCCCATACAAATTTTAACTGTGCAAACTTGTGTCAACCAACAAATACAGAGGCATACCATTGATGTCCATTGCCTCAGTCTTTCTCTACATCAGTTCTCATGATGCAGTACAAATTTTTGGGGAAGCATTACCTCTCTGACCCACCCCCACAAACACTAACTATGCTTACTTGAGTGTCCCTGCAATCACTGACAACTACCATAGATGTCCATACCCTCAGCTATGCTATGGGTCTTTACTACGGATCCAGTACTTGGTGTCACAGTTTGGAAAGCATTACCTGGCCGAGGCAATGTAAGTGATAATTGTGCTAACTACACTGTACCTGTAATCATGGAAGTCTACAAGTGATCTGCATCACCCTTCTTTGCCTGTGCCTCTTCACTTAACATGCAGTAACTGATCTGGAGGTGTAGTCCCCTACCCCAGGAGACTATGCAACTCCTAAGCGTACTAAGTTCTGTACAGCTACAATAATACTCCTAAGTGTGCTAAGTTCTCTACAGCTACAATGACAAAGCTACACTATTCATGTCCATAGGGGTATTTTTACTGTGGCTCTCCACTCAGTATGCAGTATGTAGACTAGTTGTATATTATTTCTGACACCTCCTGCTGATTGTCTGTGACTGGGCCTGTTGTCTTGCTTCTCCCCCTTACTCCCATGTGTGTGTGTCTCTCTGTCTGCCACTGGTGCTCGGGGGGGTGAGGGGTGAATGCACATTTATGCTTTTGAGTCCTAACACAGAATTTCCTCACTTCTGTCACTGTGGAACAACACTAACTGAAACAGTAAACAAAGTGTTTCTCTCTAATTTCCCTTCTTTTTAAAAATTACTCTCACAAATATTGAATGTAATATAGCAGCAGTAATGCAGGCTCCACGCTCATGCCACGTGATGTCTTTTCACACACTAACACAGTGCCCATAAACACACTCATGCCATGTGATGTCTTTATACAGAGCCCACAAACACAAATGGTAATGCAGATGGTAACACAGAGCGAAACACAAAGATAAACAGTACTGAAAAACACTGAATGTAATACAGCGACGGGATGTCTTCACACATACTAACACAGTGCCAGCAAATGCAAATGTTAATGCACATGGTAGCACAAAGCGAAACACAAAGATAAACAGTACTGAAAAATACTAATTTAATACAACGATGGGAGTACTCCCACCATGTGATGTCTTCACACATACTAACACAGTGCCAGCAAACGCAAATGTTAATGTGCATGGTAGCACAAAGCGAAACACAGAGATAAACAGTACTGAAAAATACTGAATGTAATACAGCGACAGGAGCACGGGGCCCAGCCATGTGATGTCTTCACACATACTAACACAGTGCCAGCAAACGCAAATGTTAATGTGCATGGTAACACAAAGATAAACAGTACTGAAAAATACTGAATGTAATACAGCGATGGGAGCGCGGGGCCCTTCGAGCCCTGCGCTACCGACATGTGATGTCTTCACACATACTAACACAGTGCCAACAAACACAAATGTTAATGCGCATGGTAACACAAAGCGAAACGCAAAGATAAACAGTACTATAGACACAAATGGTTAAAATTACAGAAACACAAGTGCAAATGAAAATGCACACGGTATTGCACAAGGTGGCATAGACACGAAAAGTAACTGAAACAGTTACAGAACCACAAGCAGAAGTGCTAAGGGTAACAGTTATAGAAACACACACAATAATTTTCCCCAAAATCTGCATATAGAAAGACAGTGAGTACAAAGAATGTATGCATAATAATGGCTCTCGGAACAGAAAATGAGGACTTTGAATATTAAATTGCTTATATCTCAGGAACCGTATGACATAGAATTTAAAAGTCATATTAATTATCACTTTCCTGACTCATTTTGAACTTAGCCCCTAAAGGAGGGCTAAGTAGTTTTCCGACGAAAAGTCCGCATCTCGCACCGTTTCCGAGATACGGGACCGGAAAGGCGTGACACATGCTGTAATGTTATCCTATGGGGAAAAAAGACAAATTTGCAGTATCATAACTTTCCCACGCTGTAATATTTTTTTACCAAACCACTAAATGGCACATCTGTGGTATGTAGCCTTTCTTCCCTCCAAATGTCATCCCAAAAGACCAAACCATTATTTTGTAGCAGGGTGACAAAGGATTCCTGTAATGCAACAGACACCGCAATGTTATCCTATGGGAAAAAGTGTCAACTTTGGAGTGCTGTCACTTTGCTGCCATTAAAATTTTTTTCACCAAAACACTGAAAAGTACATCTGTTACATGTTGGCTGCGTTCCCTTCAAATTTCAGCCCAAAAGACCAAACCGTTCGTTTGCAGCAGGGCAACAAATAATTGCAGTCATTTTCACACAGCCTGGAAAAGTACTGTCGAACTTTGCAAAAGCTTTCACAAATTCATTCGACAGTGTCGCACGTTCGACACTACTTTGCGAAAGTACTTTTCCAGAAATTTGAAAACATATTTCTGGGGTATTTTACCATAAAATAAAGACATGCCTAACATCCTCAGGGTCCAACTTGGTGAATACAAAAATAATTAGGTTGCTAGAGGGTCCCAAATTTAAATGCCAAGTATTTTTCTGATCGCTAACTGAAAACAAAATGGTGGATTTGCGACAGTAAAAGGGCCATTTGTGAAAGTAAAAACTGCATTTGCGACACTGTTTAACTTTTTAACTTTTCCCATTGACTTATAATGGGAACTTGTTTTTTGAATAACTTTAGAACCGTTTAATATTTTTTCACGAAATCTTCAAAAGGCACATTGAGGATCCCGGCTGCACATTCCCTGAAGATTTTGCACTAGTCGTGCAAACTGTGCAACCTGTAGAGATGACCAAAGAATTGCAAAAAAGCATAAATGTGCACACAGATCATGCTTAATAACTCCGCAGCCATACATCAAAACAGTACAAAACTTCGCAGTTCCCAAGCTGTATGGTTCTTGATCACGTATTCCAAATTTCAAGCAAATCTGTTGAACAGTTGCAAAGTTATTAAGGTGCAAAGTTTTAGGTTTAACATGTAAATGACTCCTCAACCCTAACTATGGTAGCACTACCGTGCTACAATAATATATATATATATGTATATATATATATATATATATATATATATATACACATACACACACATACATATGCACAAACACACACACACACAGAAGAAAATTAGCTTAAAATGTAAAGGACAACTATAAGCAGTTTACTCTTACATTAACTAAAAAAAGGTAGAAACAGCACTTAGAATATTGGAAATAAACAATATACAAATAGAAAGTGATACAGAGATGGCATAAGAGTTTAAATATTTATTTTGCTATGTATTGCAGTGTTGAGGAATGGCAATCATGGTTGTCCTGTATTATACAATGGGGTCTGAGAATTCCTGAATCTGATGGCTAACAGGCACCTTTTACCAGTGGGAAATCCTATGATATACAAATGGGAAAAAGTGCCAGTCACCAGTCAGCCACATCGGGAACAGCTGCTGAAATCCCTCTGACCAACCGACTAAGCTCTTTCCAAGTCCCAAACAAAGATCACGGCAATTGGAGATTCTTTTTCATGACTGAAAGCAGGACAGCAGCTGGTTCACTCTTTGGCTCGCACCATTGCCTTTTAAGGTCAACTTAAACTTATAACAACTGTACGAAAACAAACTGAAGTGTTTCTTACAAAAAAATCTAGGGATCAGACAAAGTAGTTACCATAGACTTTGCCATGTGAAGTGGGCCAACGTAAGTCCGTGACTTTGAGTGCAGCATATCCAGGGTAACATGACCCCCCACCCGCACTGCAGTCTTCTCCGCCCCCAAACCACAAGCTTAATCGGATGATGAGTAGCCATTGACAGGCTGCTAAAATCACCTGCTGAGACCACCACCATTTTAGCTTCTCCTGGCACAGCTTTACAAAAAGAAGAAAAAGGGAAGATTGAAGCCCTTCTATCAGCCCTCCACAACCCACCGGTATCATTCCTGATTGCATCCTACAACAAATTGGATCCTAATTTTGGCATGATAACAGCAACACAGCTTCTGAAACAGTGACTGGTCCTTTTCCTGTCTCTCCTGCTCCAGTTTTTATTAAAAAAAGAAAATCACAGCTCAGCCTCCTCATTTCTGCACCCACTGAAAACACAGTTGTCACAGCGAGACAGGGAAAGGACCACTCTGTGTTTCGGAAGCTGTGTTGCCAGTGTCATGCCAAAATTATGACCCAATTTGTTGTAGGATGCAGTCGTGCATGGCACTGGCAGGCTGTGGAGGGCTGAGAGCACAGCTTCAAATACATTTTTTTCTATAACCAGGCTTCAGTTCTGCTTGAACTCACTGTACACAGGGTCACACAGCCCAAATCCCCACCCACCTCAGAGCTCAAGTTGATGCAGGGCTTCATTATGGTCTCCAGCACTAGCAACTTCTCTCACTTAGCAACCACCAGTGCCATGCCTCAAGACTCAAAGTTGCTAAAAGGGAAGAGCTGTAGGGGTTTAATCACCTTAATTAAAATAAATTCTAATATTACTGCAGATATTTTATACACTAATAAAAATATATTGGTTATCTATATTAAAGTTAAAAAAGGTAAACATTTTTGTTTAGTTAATATATATATATCCCTCCATTTAATTCTAATTCATATACTCCTGCACTTTGGGACCAATTGGAGGACTTTATCCATAAGAGTTGGGCAGTAACTTCTTGTGATGACATATTACTTTGTGGTGACTTTAATGCTAGGATTGGATTTTATGACGGTTATTTTGATAGTAACTTTCATAATTGGTGTCACCCAGAAGCCTCTAATTGGCCTAGAACAACAAAAAATGGTAGATTAAATAAAATGGGTCAGAGACTAACAGAATTATTAGCCCTATATAATTTAGCACCAATTAATGGTAGGATTCATGGAGACAAAGAAGGCAATTTTACCCATTTTTCTGCCAAGGGACCTTCAATTATAGACTATCTTTTTTGGAATGGGAATATGACAGATTGGGAACTTATGAAGATTCCAACCAGGGGTGAAAGTGATCATCTCCCTCTTGTCCTACAAGCAAAAGATATAAAATGCTTTATTGATATCCCTACTAAACCTACACAATTTGTAATTTGTAATAATAAAATTAAATGGCAGGATAATTTATCTCCCCTTATTAAACATTCCTTGCAGCATCTATGTACTAAGTTAAATGGTGAAATGGGATATAGGCTCCTGCATCAGCTTTTATTTTCAACTTTTGAGGATATAAAAAAATTACTTCAGTCCTCAAAGACTATTAAAAGTATAAAGAAAAAAATACATGGTTTGATGAGGAATGTTGCAAAGAAAAAAAGAATTGAATAAAAAAATTAGAAAGGTTAGACAGAATAAAACTACCTAAAACATTACAGGACTAAACAGATATCAAGAAACATTTAAGAAGTTTCTTTTATTAAAACAAGGACAATACCAACAAAAGAATTGGGAAATAAATGCTTAAAACCATTTCTGATAAGGATTATCAGACCTACTGGTTATTAGTTGCCAAGGGAATGAACAATATTAAACATGAATTAGATACTTATATTATGTTGGAAACTTGGGTCTCCTTTTATTCTTCAAAATTTTTCTCCCCAATGTTGATAATGTAGGAATAGTTTTAAATGTTAATATACAATTTTTTCGACCTTTTCTACCTGCAGAGGTGTATTTTATTATTGTAACTTTAAAAACAAGCATTTGTCAATGTCGAACATTCGCTTGCAGGTATTTGCAGTGGTGTTTGGCACGTATGGTGCTTTACCCTAATGCCCTGTGCGATTGCTGGTATTTGCACAATAAATTTTCAGCATGACCTTTTTGTTACCCCCATTGTGCGCTACTTAGGTGGAAACTCGTTTTGGGCAGGATGTGAAAAATGACAGCTGTACTGCTCATAAGGAGGTGTGGAAAATGGCAATGTTGAAAATCTGGGTGAAAATATTGAAAATTCAAACTTACGAGCTTGCGTAGGAACTGCACAATGCACTCTCGTAAAACAGTTATTTTTAGGAATTTGTTCACCAAATGTTCAACATAGCCATTTTAAGATCTCTGCTCATGAACAGTGACACTGTGATTTTCTTAATGTGTCTCATGCACTGAGTTGACCATTCTGCGCTACTTGGGTGGAAACACGTTTTGGGCAAGATGTAAAAAAATGACAGCTGCACTGCTCATAAGGAGGTGTGGTAAAATGGCAATGTTGAAAATCTGGAGTGAAAATATTGAAAATTCGCAAACTTACGAGCGTACATAGGAACTGCGCAATGAACACTCGTAAAACAGTCATTTTTAGGAATTTTGTCACCAAATTTTCAACACAGCCATTTTAAGACCTCTGCTCATGAACAGTGTCACAGTGATTTTTGTAAGGTGTCCCATACATTGAGTTCTCACACTGACTGCGCCATTGTGAACTACATGGGCGGAAACATATTTTGGGCAGGATGTGAAAAATGACAGCTGTACTGCTCATGAGGAGGTGTGGTAAAATGGCAATGTTGAAAATCTGGAGTGAAAATAGTGAAAATTCGCAAACTTACGAGCGTGCGTAGGAACTGCGCAATGCACAGTCGTAAAACAGTCATTTTAAGGAATTTTTCACCAAATTTTCAAACAAGCCATTTTAAGACCTCTGCTCATGATCACTGTCACTGTGATTTTCTTACTGTGTCCCATACATTGATTTCGCACACCGACTGCGCCATAGTGCGCTACATGGGCAGAAACACGTTTTGGGCAGGATGTGAAAAATGACAGCTGTACTGCTCATGAGGAGGTGTGGTAAAATGCCAATGTTGAAAATCTGGAGTGGAAATATTGAAAATTCGTAAACCTACGCATGTGCTTGGGAACTGTGCAACGCATGCTCGTAAAACAGTCATTTTGGAATTTTTCACCAAATTTTCAACATTGCCATTTTAAAACTCTGCTAATGAACAGTGTCACTGTGATTTTCTTACTGTGTCCCATACATTGATTTCACACACCTACTGTGCCATTGTGCACTACATGGGTGGAAACACGTTTTGGGCAGGATGTGAAAAATGACAGCTGTACTGCTCATGAGGAGGTATGGTAAAATGGCAATGTTGAAAATCTGGAGTGAAATATTGAAAATTAGCAAACTTACGAGCCTGCGTAGGAACTGCGCAACACACACTCGTAAAACAGTCATATTTAGGAATTTTTTCACCAAATCTTCAACACAGCCATTTTAAGACCTCTGCTCATGACTAGCATCACTGTGATTTTCTTAATGTGTCCCATACATTGATTTCGCACACCGACTGCGCCATAGTGCGCTACATGAGCGGAAACACATTTTGGGCAGGATGTGAAAAATGACAGCTATACTGCTCATGAGGAGGTGTGGTAAAATGCCAATGTTGAAAATCATGAGTGCAAATATTGAAAATTCGCAAACGTACGAGCATGCGTAGGAACTGCGCAATGCACGCTCGTAAAACAGTCATTTTTAGGAATTTTTTCACCAAATTTTCAACATTGCCATTTTAAGACCTCTGCTAATGAACAGTGTCACCATGATTTTCTTAATGTGTCCCATACATTGATTTCACACACCGACTGCACCATTGTGCGCTACATGGCCAGAAACACATTTTGGGCAGGATGTGAAAAATGACAGCTGTACTGCTCATAAGGAGGTGTTGTAAAATGCCAATGTTGAAAATCTGGAGTGAAAATATTGAAAATTCACGAACTTACGAGCCTGCGTAGGAACTGCGCAACGTACGCTCGTAAAACAGTCATTTATTTGAATTTTTGTACCAAATTTTCAACATGGGGTTTTTGGGACCCCTGCTTATGAATGATGTCACTGTCATGGTGTTATTTGGGCCTGAAGGGAGATTTCACGCAGTGACTGCGCAGTGACTGCGAAATAACCCTTCGGGCCCGAATAATGCCATGACAGTGACATCACTCATGAGAAGGGGTCCCAAAAACCCATGTTGAAAATTTGGTGAAAAACTCCAAATAATGCCTGAGATATGCAATAAAGTTGAAAACCCCCAATCTAGCCCATTATATAGCTTACCGGCATTTCCTTAGTTCGCGGTCGACTTTGAAGAGTGCAGACGTGTTCCCTGTCCACCGAAGATCATCATGCCAAGCTCTGGAGGTAAGTATGGGGTGAGGGGGTGTGGGGAGGCTGGGCGCACAGTGGGTGGGTGTGGGTTGTGGGAGGGGGGACTGGGAGACTATGTGGGACCATTTTTTCTTTACAGGTTTAAAAAAAAGGACTACGTGGGATGCTTGCCATGCTGGGGTGGGCTCCCAGTGTGGCAGAAGATGACTTGGGGGGCCGAGGAGCTGACGGTGGATTGGGCACCCCCGTCGGCAAACAGCGCCAGACGTTTACCACGCTGGGGTGGGCTCCCAGCGTGGCAGAAGATGGCTAGGGGGAGCCGAGGAGCGGATGGGGATTGGGCACCCCAGTCGGCATACAACGTGGGACATTTGCCACGCTGGGGTGGGCTCTCAGCATGGCACCAAAGCTTTGGGGGGGCGGCGTGCTGCAAGGGAGGGCAGCGTGACATGCTCTGTATGACAGCGGTGGTTTTGTTTGAAGCCAAGACCACCGCTGTCATACACAGCTCCTGCACCCATTGGTGCGGGACCACCATGCCTGCTCGGCGAGGCAGCGGATTGAAAGGAGAGGCACACCTCCAAGGTGTGCTATCTCTAAAATATCCCTGCGCATGCTGCAAGTTAACGAAAAGGAAGGCACCTGGTCCTGATAGGATTCTTCCAGTATATTTGAGTGCCCCTGCTTTATGGTCTGCAATTTTCACCAAATATTTCAATTATTGTGTCCAAAAATTGGTATTTCTAAATTCTTGGAAGGGTTCAATAATAATTTCATTGTATAAAAAGGGTGATAAGTCAGATCCTAAAATGTATAGGCCTATCTCACTATTGGATAGCCTTGGGAAAATTTTTTCTAGACTTATTTTAAATAGATTAAAGGAAGAATTATTAAGACTGGGGGAACTTTCGGAAGCTCAAGCTGGTTTTTGGGTTGGTTATAGTACAACTGACAACTGTTTCATAATTAGACATCTTTATGAAAAATATGCTGTAATCAGGAAACAGATTCTATTTGCTGCTTCTATAGATTTCAATAAAGCATTCAACTCAGTTTTAAGGAATGTACTTTGGGTTATAAAGAAGGAAAAGGCTTTACCAGGGAACTGATAGCAATTATTAGGGAATTATATTCTTTAACATGGGCTCAAGTAAAATCAGGTATTAGGGGACAATTTTCCTCAACCTTCTTTACAAATATGGGAGTCAGACAAGGCTGTGTAATTGCACCTCTGCTTTTTTGCATATATATTGACAAGTTATTATGTGACTTAAACTCTAGTGACACGGGCTCTCCTAAGATTAGGGATAAGCATTGCGGTGTACTGGCTTACGCAGATGACTTAGTCTTGTTCTCCCTTACTGAATCTGGAGTGCAAGCCAAATTAAACATGCTCACAGTAACAGCAAATGAGCTTAATTTGTCAATAAATGTTAAAAAAAGTCAGATTATTCCTTCTGGTTTTAAGGGCAAAAAAAAAAAAGAAATCCTGGGTGCTGGGTTCTGTTAAATTAGAAACTGTAGATAGCTATACATATTTGGGTCTACATTTGACAAGTGATGGGAAGTGGAATAAACAGTTTTATACGACTTTAGCAAAATTAAAGAGGACAGCAAATTCTTTACTTATATTTAATAAAAAATATGGTGGAAACACGATTAGGCCTATTTTAACTGCAGCACAAACTAAATATTATGCCCAAGCCTTATCCAATGTTGAGATTTAGCATCATAATAAAATGAATACATTTGATATTCCTATTAATAAATTGTTGTGTGAAACTTTAGGTTTACCTAACTTTGTTCCTGCCACTATACTAAGGGCTGAGACAGGTTTTTTTTTCTCTTGTAGGCCTTAGCTGATGCCAGAAAGGTTAATTTCTGGATCAGAATTCTTCAACATGGACAAAATAGATTTACCACCCTATGCTTAAATGAAAAATATTTGTGGTCTTCTTTAGGCTATTTAAAATCAGAATGGTTATCTTTGATATTTAAGTTACTACAGAAAGTAGGGTTAACTCATCTATACCAGTATAGGGCCAGAGGAATTATCATTAGTTTAAAATATCAGTTCCTCATTACAAAGGCATTTAGAGAGTATTATAAGACCTTAGACTTAAACATCATTAATAAGTTGAAAATGTTTCCATTTTTTAGGGCAAATGATCCTTGTCACTATTATAGACATTATTTAGATATTCTTACAGAAGTAGAATATAGAAAACAGTATACTAGATACAGGCTAGAAGTATTCCCAAACAATATTCTGGAAGCAGTTTACAGGAAAAATACTTCTGTTAGTTCTAGATATTGTTCTTGTACTTGTTCTAATTTGGAAAATTTGGAGCATGTTATATTTGCCTGTAAATGGTATACTGTACCAAGAGCAGACTGGATCTGGCCCTTATGTCAAACTGTTCAAACAATAGATCAGAGTACTTTACTCATTAATTTTTTTACCTCTAATGATGATACTGTAATCAAGCCTGTGGCCAAATACTTGGTAAATATTTCTAGAATACGTTTTGGTAAAAACAAACAAAAAAAAAGATGAATTAATATTCTTTTTTTCCAAATTATATTCTGAATGGGGTAAAATATGTACATTCTGATGGGATGAGTCTTATGCTTATAGGAAATACTACAGTTAATTTAATTGTGTCTTTGTATTTGTACTTATGCACTTTAAGGAGATAATGGAATTTATTTCTTATTTTTTAGTATTTCGTATTTATTATTATATATATATAAATATATATATATATATATATATTCTAGATAAGTTACTTACTTACTTATCTATTTTATAAAGAGAGTATATATTGTAAAAGGATTAGGTTTTTCTTATTTGTTTTTTTTTCTATATATTGTAGTAATTTATTTGTGCATATTGTCATGGTCTTTGACTACTCAATAAACTTGAAACTTGAAACTTGACAAAGTAGGGGACATTCTCCAGATCTTCCCATACACATCTTTTAACAGTCACTCTTGAAAATCACCTTTTTGATGGGATTTAAAAAAATCTACTTGTCTTGATCATAAGGTGGGGTCAGAAAAATGCCTATACCACTGTAACAATGATGCTTTTACAGTGATGCTGTTACAGCGACACAAACCCATCGACACCAGCAGTGTCGACCGAGTTGTCAGAGTGATGACCATGTCATTGACTCCGGAGTTTGGCTGCTCTCCCCCAATATCTGCCACCTCCCATAGTTGGAATCTTTAAGTACGAGGAGTGCAGGGGACAGATACCCCCCCACATGAACACCGAACAGGCGTTGGTGTGATCCCTGGTCGGACTCAGGACCTGGCGGTGTCGGTGATGTCCATGACCATGTGTTGCTGTGGGGGAGTTCAGCAATATTCTTGTTGCTGTGGTGTGGTGGAACCATAAAAAGGCTACATAGAAAATCTGGGGTCAAAATGTCAAAAAAAGGTGCAATGTTATTAAGAGATGTTGATTTTTTTCAACATTTACTCATAATTTTTAATTTTTTCCTTTGCAATTCCTCCAATGCACTTAGCATTCTGAGTTCTACCTCCCTTGGTTGCCCTTCCCCCTCTACATCCACCTCACTGCTCCTAACCCCATATCCTACCTCCTCTATTCCAACCCCTTCACCCTTACATGTGCATCTCTTACCTTCTCATAATTCTTCCACACCCACAATTAGCCCCTAACCCCCTTATCCTACCTCCACTATTCTTCCACCTTGTCACCCTTCCACATCCCCCCAACTACCTCCCATACCCATCATCATCTTTCCCACCCACCTACCTCTCCTTCCTCCCTCCTTACCCTCTTGACAAAGCCTTCTCGGCTGATTCTCCATTATTCTTCCAAACCCTCTCCCGCTTACCTCTCCCACCCCCTCCTTATCCTCTTGACAAAGGCCACCTGGCTGATTTTCCACTATTCCTCCAATACCCTCACCCTTCCTTGCACCCCACCTCCCTCCTTCCCCTTACCTGTCCGCATCCACCCCACTAACTACTCCTTCCTCCCTCCTTACCTCTTGACATAGCCTCCTCAGCTGAATCTCACTGTTATTTGCTCCCCACAATATCTTTTTTATCAATTATTAAATGCATTTTTGTTTGTAAATGTGTTTTATTGTCTCTTGATCTCTATTGTACTTTATCCATAAGTTTTTCTTGTGTTTACCAGCCTTGAACTTGTATTATTCATTGACATTGAACTTTTGTAAAAGAGCTCCCAGCTCAAAGGTAATTACAATCCAAGATTCTAATAAAAAAATAAAATAAATAAAAAAAATTGTGATCTTTGCAGATATCAGCACAAAGTGTTCAACATAATCCTCATATCACCCTTCTGAAGAACATAACAGGTGTCATTTTTTAAATTTCCTCCAAAACATGTTTTCATAGCCACTCTGTGAAATCACTTTTTGGACATGATTTAAAAAATTCCATCTGTCTTGATCTTAAGTTGGGGTCATAAAAATTATGTTGAAATTTTGGTGTCAAAATGTCAAAAAAAAAAACATTATGAGGAAATGTTGAGTTTTTCCAACGTCTGCTCGTAACTTTGTTATTTTTGCACATTTTGGCCCCCGGTTTCAACAAAGCACTTATGTTACTTCACCTCATGAATATGATAGGTATAATTTTTCAAATCTCCTCTGAAACACATTTTTGCAGTCTCTCTGCAAAATTACTTTTCCAACAGGATTTAAAAAATTCCACCTGATTCTAAGCTGCAGTCGTAAATAAACTATGTTAAGAATTTAGAGTCAAAATGTAAAAAAAAAAAAAAAACAACAGTTTGTTATGAGGAAAAGTTGACATTTTTCCAACCATTACTCTTAACTTTGTTACTTTTTTCTCATTTTGGCCCCACAGTTTCCATATAGCCCTTGTATTACCCCACTTCATGAGAATGACAGGTGCAATTTTTCAAATCCCCTCTGAAACATGGTTTTGCAGTCATTCTGCAAAATCATTGTTTGGATGAGATTTAAAAAATCTACCTTTCTTGATTATAAGTGGAGGGGTCATAAAAAGACTATGTTGAAAATTTCGGTTGAATATGTCAAAAGCTACTGAAAATGAGATATTGCTTCTTAGCTGGCCTATCATTGGTAAATACATTGTAAAAATGGATACTAGCAGGACCCCAACTGAAAATCAGATATTGAATCTCTGCTGTGCGATCCTGGCTAAATGCAGTCTAAAAATGTGTAAAAACAGGACACCATTGAAAATTAGATATTACATCTCCACTGGGCTATCCTGGGCAACTATATTGCAAAAATATGTAAAAGCAGGACTTCATTAAAATGAGATAGAAGAAATTCCTTCATACGTACCATAATTGTCTTTTCTGTTAGCTCCAGTGTTGTCAGTGGGTTGTTAATGGATAATCACTAGCTTCTCCACTGGGGTAGTGGTAACACTAACAATCAGCATAGAATCCTAGGAACAAAAGGATTCTGGAAGAAGCAGTTACTTAGTCACCTTTTGTCCATGCAGTACCTAATCAAATCTATGTACAGTAATTACCAATCTCTATGTCTCCAAGATAAAAAAACAGCTCTCTCTGTATCCAATAAACTTTCCTATACATAACTGACTCATCACATGAAAGAGTTGTAAAAATATCTCATTGAAGTTCTGTCTGACTCTCCCATCGTGTTTCTGACCACTGATCCTCTGACCATATTGAGTCACTGCTGACAATACTTTCAACATAAACATGTTTTGGTATGTAAACAAAATCTATATTGAAAAGAACTGTAGAAAACAAATCACATTAACCTAGCATGGTGAAGCACCAATCAATATTCACAGTTCGTAAAGTGTTAACTGATGCATAGAAAAGTGCAATATAAATTAATAAAGCACTTGGTGAGCAGACAATTTGTGAGATCTCACTGTAATCCCAGATAAATTATTTTTGCTGAAATGTGAACTCTTTAGCTAAATTGGACGGTATTCTCCAATAGGAGTCAGAAGCAGCTGGGAGAATCCCCAGGTGCAAAGTTGAAGCTAACAGACAAGGAAATCACAGTATCAAGGAATTTCTCCATTCTGTATTATGTCTCATTGTCAATGGAGTGTTAATACATATTGGGCTCTGGGCTGGCCCTGTGGCATGAAAGGCTGAGGTGTCCAGCTCCTTACCTCCAGTCATACCAGTGACCCTTGTTCAGAAATGGTTGTGGATTGTTTTGGAGGCTGGCCAGAATAGGGAGGATTGCACATCCCAACAGACAGTTCTCCCTTGGGGGAGGAGTACTGCAACCTGCTGCTTGTCTGCCACCTGGAGGTGTCCAAATGGTAGCACATCTTGGGCACACACACCAACCAATCAGAGGCATTTGAGGACATCTCCATGGAAGTGGAGCTCATCCATTATGCCATTGCACATTGTGCGGTTGTCTGGGGTGAAAATCAGTAAAAAATCTATAACTCCCTGTCATCGTATGTGAAAGCCCTCTGGGACTCCTGGGTCCTGCTCTGTGCAGATCCTTGCTGGTGAGACAGCAGGGGGAGCAGCAGATGGGACTGGGGGAAGTGGGACACTGGGTACAATGGCATGAGAATGGTGGCAGTGGGCAGGCAAAAAACTGTATGAAAAAATACTTTTTGGGTTCTAAAAAGCAGTCCTCATTCCAAAGCTGAGTGGGGGAGAATATTGTCTAATGTATAACCTGAAAGGCTATATATGAAACTCATTTGCTAACCACTGCTTGTAAAGCTCTGCACCCAAAGACAGCAGTGGCAGAACTCTGGACATCCAGTCTATAGTGCTTAGTGAGTGTGTGGTCAGAGGACCAAGTTGCTGCTTTGCACAGTTCTAAAACAGAGGCCTCTCCAATCTGGTAGAGTGAGCCTTGCTCAGAGCAGGTGCTTTCTTCTACTTGACCACATACACCCTGAAGATGCAAGCCCCTGCCTACTTAAAACAGTACAAACTCTCAGACATTGTATACCCCCTGTTGTCTTTAGATACGTCTTTACCACCCAGCACAGATCAGTTTATCAAATTGTTTTTCTTTCAGACTGTCTAGCTTTGCACAGGAAGAAGGAAAGCAAACTTTGTGATTTACAAGGAAAGCTATGGAAACCTTATGCACAGAAGACTGAGCCATCCTCAATACCACCTCTTCTTTATGCATTATATGGTAAGGTTCTTTATAGGAAAGAGCTTGAAGTTCACCAGTTTTTGCAACCAAGAAACATACTTTGCATGACAAAATGTCCAAAGGCACTGATGAAAATGATTCAAAAGGAGCCCTGCACAAGGTGGGTACAAAAACAATGATGAAAGCAATTTAAAAGGAGCCTTGCACAGAGCAGGTAACACCAAATTCAAATCCCATGGTGGTACTGCAAATTGAAAAGACGTCGACTTCTGCTCACAGCTCTGAGGAAACAGATAACATCCAAGTTGGTTCCCAAAGATGAACGCATGGAGGGTCTCTGCACTGCTCTGAGTGCTGACACCTCTACCAGCAGGATGCTTAATGCTAGACCCTTGTCTATCCCTACATGCAAAAAAATCCAATATCTGTGAAACTATAGCTTGGGTAGTTTGAAACCTGTTTCTCTTGCCCAAACAGAGGAAGTATTCCACTCTCGGTCATAGGCTGCTGAAATTGAAACGTTCCTGGAAGCCATAAGGGTGTCTACCACTCTTTTGGAGAAATCCTGCTACAACAGTCTCCTTCTTACAGGAAGTAGGCTGCTAACTGCATAGCCCCTGGATCTGGATTCAGAATTGGAACTTGACTGAGAAGATTGACATGAAATGAGAGCCAAAATGGAGTCTGCTGAGCTAGGTTCACTAGGTTTCAGAATCATGGCTTCTTGACCACTCTTCAGCTATCAGAAGAAAACTTCCTCTTGATTGTCTGATCTTCTGAATTATCTTGGGCATCAGCAGAAGCTGGGGAAACAATTAAGCTGTGTTGAAGTTCCATTGCTAGGGAAAGGCATCCACCACTGCTGCCTGAGGATACTGGTACGGATTGAAGAACCTCGATACTGGAGCATTTCCACTTAATGCTAAAAGATCAATCTGAGGTTGGCTGAACCCTCTGCACAGAAGGTCAAATACCTCAGAGTTCAAGGGCCATTCCTCTGGATAAACTCTTTCTTAACTTAAACAATCTGCTTGTGCTGGCCCGTGGCGCTGAGGTCTGAGGCACTGGGAGTCTTACCTCTCACCATGCTGGCGAACTGTGTTTGGGAATGAGCATGGTTCATGGGGGACAGCTGGGGGGAGGGCTGGGATTGGCTTTCTTGGCCTAAGACCACCACCACATGGAGGTGGGATGATGGTGCAGAAAGAGAGGGAATCAGGTGCTAGGCCAGGGGTGGGTGGAGCAGAGTCAGCTGAGCCAAGGCATGAGGTCACATCTCCACACACAAGTATGGCCTTGTTTGGGGCTCTGGGGGTCAGGGGAAAAGAAAAAAGGTGAAAAATCTGGGGCAGCACCTAGATGACATCCCAAGGCTGGCTCCAGTGGTGCTGCTGGGGAAGTGGGGGTGGCCCTGAAGGGACCGCAAACATCCGATATGAATAGCCAACACAAGCCATAGGCACACCGTGAGCATAAACACTGATATGGAAAAAATAAAATCTGCTTTTACATTCAGTTCTCCTTCCAAGTAGACCACAGAGAGAGACGGAAAGTTGGTCTCTGCCCACAGTGGAACCTTAGTCACGTCTGTTAGCATGCCTACACTTCTTGTGTTCCCTTGATCATTATGTGTGTCATGGTGATAATGTTGTCTGACCTTACCTTCAGGGCACTGGATTGCATCTGGCTCTGAAAGTGAGTCAGAGTGAGGTACACTGCTCTCATCTCTAAGACATTTATCTGTAGCTGCTGCTCCTTGTGGCTTCTGACCCCCTGAACCAGTACTTTTTCAGAACTGCTCCCCAGCAGGAAAGGCTGGCATGAGTCATCAAAATAAAGTCTTGGAATATGCCACAGAGTCACATGATGCCTTGGATGGTGTAGTAGCTCCTTCCCTCCTCTCCCATCTGCTCTGTGGTTTTAATTTATTTTTATAAAACCTATTGAGTTTCTACCCGATTTGTTCTTGTTTGTCAGCCTGCTTGGAAGTCTCTGTCATCGAGACCTATTGGTTTTATTACAAAATTACTGACAGAAATAAAGGCAGAGATGAGGCAGGCACCCCCACACCATACCCCACCTCAGACGCCAGATAAAGCTAACAAACGCCCGAAGGCCCAGGGAGTAAATACCCGATGCTCCAATACTCTGACATTGATACCACTCCCACTCTTGGAGGAGAAATTTCTCTTTGAGTTCCAGCCTTTCAAGAATTCCTTCTGAGAACTTACTGATGGATTGAAATCTTTAAGGTCAGCCTTGGGGGAGGTTGGCCAGAGAGTAAGTGATGTGGAAGCCCGCACCTCCTCTGTGGAAAAATGGCATGAACACATGGATCCTGAGGTTAAGTCTCTCTGACAAAAGTTGGCTAAAATGGAGAACAAGCTTGAAGATTCAGAGGGGAGAAGCCAAAGAAACAATATCATCATTTTTGGCCTCCCTGAAGAAGCAGAAGGCACTATTCCAATTTTGTTTGTGCAGAGACTTCTTGAAAAGGTCACTGGATCCTCACCCAACAACTCAGTCTACATTGTGGAGCGGGCATACTGCATGCTACATCCCAGACCTCCAGCAAAATCACAACCCCAGCCTATAATTTTAAAGTTATTGAATTTTTTGGATAAGCAACATATCCTACATAAGACTAGCGAATTAAAAGAGATAACATGGGAAGGATCCAAGCTGCATATAACCCAAGCTGTGCCCGCTATCACTCATCAGAAATGGGTGGCTTTCCATCCATCTGTGACCAAGTTTATAGCTGCCGGGATTACATTTTGAGTGGTCTGTCCCACTCAGCTTCAAGTGTAGCTTCAGGAGACATGGCATTCTTTCAGTACACCAGAACAAGCTGCAAAAGATCTTAACAGGCTACTACCAGACCTCTTTAAGGATGGTTGATATGATTTAACATTCTTGCGATCCTTTGGGTCTGCCCTGTGACTGAGGATTGTTTGGATTATACAGTGGTAGTTTCATCATTATAAAATCCTGATTTGATTGGGGATTTTCTGGTGAACTGCCCTTGCTTGGGAAGCTCTCTGGTAAGTCCACAAGCATAGAGAACAGCATGCCAGCTTGATTTTACTTCGGCTAGTTTTTTCATGCATGTCCCTCCTAAGAGTGACTTACAAACTCCACTTAGAGCTGTTGTGGCCAGAGTGCCCTCCAATTAGGAGTTCAACTCTGGATCTGTGGCTTATGGCCTCTATGGTTCTCCTGTTGTATTGAATGGAGATTCAGTTTTGATGCAAACTCCTGCTCCGCTTCAATAGACCTTGTTGCAGAATCCAATGAGCCCATAATATCTGTGCAGGCAGCTTCTGATGATTCTGCTCAAGATTTGAGAGGGGCAGGGTTCTGTGTCTAGTCCTGCATTGGAGGGAGATCCTGGATCAAAGCAGGAAGCTACTGCAATTCGAAATGTTCTCTGCAGCTTCTCCCAAACTTTTACATTTACAGAATCGATCATTATTTTAGAAGCTGACGGGGATTCTCTAAAAAGATTCAACAGTGGATCTTTTTCATTTGGTAGACACTTTCCCAGCACATTTTCCCCTAACCAAGTTATTTGTTTACCCTGTTGATTTGGTATGTCTGGCTAAGCGGGTGGTCAACAAAAATACTTCCCATATTCCCTCAAGGTCGAGTTCCATTGCAATATGGATAATTTTTAGTTGCTCAGCTTTTATGGCATTTTTATTTGATAATTCAACCTGGTGGGATTAAATGTGATACTGCAATTTGCAGTTACTTCATTTCAAGTGGACCTTTGGATAGAGGGACTGCTTTAACCCTTTTTGCTTATATGAAGGGACAGCTGGGCATCAGGAACTGTGCACATTTAATTTTCTTTTTTCCTCCTCTTAGTGGATTTATACCTGGTTTACAGGTTAAGGATAAATGAATGGACTAAGTTTTAATATTTTGATAAGCTATGGTTACCATATTAGCCTAATTAGGTTGATACTTTTCATATCCATTTCTCCTTCTTAGAATAGTAATATTAAGATAATAATTGCTAGGGAGCATAGTCTTCATGTATGGGATTTTTATTTGGGGTAGTGACCTGCTTTTGGGGTTGGGGTGCTAGGGAGTGTGGGGCAGAATGCTATTAGTGGGCAAGGATATTATGCACAGATTAGTGGAAGGGGGTTTCTTGGCTTGCCAGGATGGAGGGTGGGTTATGAATACTGGACCTATGGCTTTAAGTCACCTTCCTTTCTCTGGTGGGCCAGGTTAGTGTTTTTTTATATTGGGCTATTTCCTAATACCTGCCTGATTGGATCCTATTTCTGACTTATCCCTTCCTGGTTTCTAGTGCTATTGGGAATTAGATCCAGGTGGGACCAGAGGTTTGGGGGTACACATCAGGGGATCTGGTTACTTTTCTCTGTTGTACAAACTGGGTTGTTATACATAGGAGGGTGTGTTGAGGGTGTTTTGGGGCATTTTGGGGGTGATAGGGGTGAGGGGGATTTTGTGGGGTATTTGTTCTTAATTTGGGATGGGGAGAGGAGGTGGAAGGTGGCAGAGCTGACCAATGGGGGAATGGAGTTAATGCTGTATCTTATACAGGTACTGTTTTTTATAACTCTTGTTACTGGTGACAATGGCTAATCCTTTATTATGTGCTTCTTGGAACATTAAAGGGGCTAGAGTCCAGGTCAAACATTTTCAAATACTCAAACATTCATCACAATTACAGTGCAATGTTGCCTTTTTGCAGAAGACCCACTTGCTGACTGCAGAAGGGAATTTATTCTGTAGGCAGTCAGTGGGTCAGGTTTTTGCAGCTAGCAGCAGCACATCGAGTAGGGGTGTGGCCATTCCATTCTGATTACTAAAAATATCAGTTTCCAATGTAATTAATGTCTTTTGGACCTCAGGGTAGATATATTTTTGTTCGAGGAGTACAAGACCTAGTAAATGTGGTGTTGGGCAGCGTCAATGGCCCCAGTTTGGATGATCCCTCCTTTTTTTATGGAGCTGACCAATCTTATTGCTCCATTTCTTCCAGTCCCTTTGGTTGTTGGAGGGGGACAGGAATGTCTCTATTACACAAGATGTGAACAGGACTGGTATATTCATGGCTGGTTTGTCTCCTGCCCAGCACTCCATCAGGGATATGATTAGTTCCCTTGGTCTCTGTGACCCTTGGTGGATACCCCATCCACAGGATAAAAAGTATACATTTTACTCTCCTGTACAAAGTATGTACTCTCAAATTGATTATATTCTGCTCAGTCAGGCAGAAATGGGTGGGGTTCTAAATGGAGGAATTGCTCCTACAGTCTTATCGGATTATTCCTTGGCATGGCTGAAATTTTCATTGGCCCCTGACATCCAAAGGGACATATCATGGAAGCTGAATAACCAATTGCTCAAAGACCAATATATTGTTAATAGGGTCAAAGCTCAAATCAAAGTTTTCATTTCATAAAATGCCAGTTCCATAGATGGGGGGGATCTGGAATGGTGTGCCCTCAAATGTCTCCTTCAAGGACAATTCCTCAGGTTAGCATCAAAAAGAAAATAAGTTTGCTTGCAGAAGGAGGAGGCATCATCTGTCTCGCAACATATCATTGATTTAGAACATTCCTTATCCTCTCAAACCCCAGAGGAGGTCCATAGGGATCTGATGCTTCTCAGTGATAAGTATGTGGACCTACTGAGAGAAAAGGCTGAATATATTATCATTAAAATGCAGTCCATATATATAGATCAAGGGGAGAAGGCTGGTCCTCTGAGGCATCCTGGCTGATTTCCTCCATTAAATCCAAAGATCAGCACTATTAAAACCCTGCCCACGGATATTGTAAGGAAGTCTGAATATTATTACAAAGATCTTCATGAACCATTGGCTAATCCACCAGCGAATATATGAATCGAGGAATATCTAGCCACTATTTCCTTACCACAGTTGTCCAACGCTCAGCAAGCTCTTTTGGTCCAACCCCTATCTGTATCTGAAATTAGGGCAGCTATAGTTTATCCCTGGATACGGCCCCTGGACCTGACAGTTTCACCCCTAATTTCTGCAAGTTGAGGGCTTAATTACTCTCAATTATCTCTTTGTAATTAAAGCTTGTCTCATTTAAAGCTTGCTTGCTTAATTGTATTTTGACTTTGAATATATATTTTTTTTTCCTTTTGCTCCCTAGGGTGTGAGAGAACCTTGGGGGAGGAAGGGTTTTTTGTTATAGTTGTAGCCTCTTAGTGAGATTTAGCTACCTTAGGACTAATAATTCAAAGTCTAGGTTTTTAATTTTTAATTGTTATTTGTTGGGTTTAGAGTGTGGTTATTTATGGTTAAGTATTTTATTATTTAGATAAATTAATATTGAGATTGTATAACAATTTAATTGTTGGTATTATTTGATTGTGTTTTGGGTTACTGAATGCCTGGGATGTTGGCTCCCACAGTCGTGCACTATTTTTCCTCTGCTCTTCGCTCCCTCCATCCTTTTCTTTCTTCCTCCTCTTCAGTTTAACACCTACTTACGGTGCAGGGCATTGGGTATTGCACGTAAGAGTTGGAGGAGGACCGGGGGGAGTGAACAGTGGAGGGTGAAAGAGGGATGCCATTGCATCGGGATAGTAGGATCCAGGAGATGCCCTGGGGTGAAATGGAACCCAGAGCGTGGGGCTCCTTACTTGGTTTCCATAGCTAAGGGCACTACTGAGTATAGTAGGCAGATGGTTCGGGCAGCCTGAGAGGTTCGTCCAACCCGGGCGGTGTTATGCAATGCCAGGTCCATCAAAAACAAGACCGCTATTGTTGCAAATCTTGGTGAAATGGTGGACCTGGCTTGCATCACCAAGACCTGACTGGATAAAAATTCTGGCCCCATTTTGGAGGCTTCAATTCCAGCCAGGTACTTGGTGATACACCGCCCAAGTTTGGATCATGGGGGGGTGGGATTGCGGTCTGTTTTAAGACTGAACTAAACTTCTCGAGTGTACTAGTTGAGGAGGCAGAGTCGTTTGAGTGTACTGTAGTAGCAGGTGTAGATTGTCAGATTGCTCTCATCTACCGTCCACCCAATGATGGGAAGCGTTTCCTTCAGGAAGTGGCATACTTCGTTGTCGACATGACGTTGGAGTCACCCAGACTGATGGTTCTGGATGACTTTAACACCTGGATTGATGACTAACTCTCACAATTTGGACAGTACTTCCTCCAGTTAATGACATCTCTGGGCCTCACACAGATGGTTACCACTGCTACTCATAAATATGGTCACTCCCTTGACCTGGTTTTCCTCCTAGGGATCGAGGCCTCCAATTTGGGGGTGGAACCTGTTGTGTGGTCCAATCACTACACTGTAGGGTTTGGTTTTAGCAGCCCCCCTAGTAGGCTTCCCCCCTGTGGAGATGATCAGGTACCACCCTTTACGAGACATAAGTTCTCAGAGCCTATCTGTGGCACTTGACCTATCGTCCCTCTCTGTGGCAAGCAGTGACCCAGAGACCCTCATGCTGGCTTATAATATGGCCATCTTGGGGGCACTTGATGTGATTGCTCAAGTCCAAGTTCGTCCTCTCTCCCTTAGCCCTCGATCCCCTTAGTTTGATGGGATCTTGAGGGAGATGCGGCGACAAGGACGAAGGCTAGAACATCGCTGGTGGAAATCTGCCCTTGATGTCGACCGCCTTAGATTGATGGACCATTATCAAGTCTATCAATCCATGATCACCCATAAGAAGGCAGAGTTCCTGTCCAGGGAGATTGTGACAGCACAGAACCGACCAGCTCAGCTATTCCGTACTGTGGACAGACTGTGCAACCCAGCCTGTCTCCAGGTTCGGGAAAGCATTTTCACAAATAGAGTGTGATTGACCTTGCTCGTTTCTTTGCTGATAAGGTGGCTGACATCAGGACAGGGCTCCAACCAGCACATTCTCTGGGTGTTGCTTGTGATCAGCATGAGGTCACTGTCCCTCAGTTTTCCTGGAGTACCTTCAGCCACCCTGACTTCATAGATGTCATGCGGATCATCCAGGATGTACGCCCTACATACTGTAGTTTGGACCCTGGACCAACTTCCCTGATATTGGGTTGTCTTGATGTTATCAGTCCAGTCCTAGTGAGGATAGTTTGGTGCTCCTTGGAATCTGGGGAGTTTCCAAATTCTCTGAAAGAGGTGGTAGTGATACCACTCTTGAAGAAAGCTACTTTGGACCCAAACTGCCACGCTAACTACAGGCCAATCTCAAACCTCCCTTTTTAAGGGAAGGTGATTGAGAAAGTAGTGGTGGTGCAACTCGAGGACCATTTAACCATCCATGACGTCTATGAACCCCTCCAGTCCAGTTTTCAGAAGAGACATAGCACTGAGACAGTACTGATATGGGTGCTCAATGATCTCCTGATGGCGAGGGATCAGAAGAACCGTTCCATCTTGGTTCTTCTGGATCTATCATCAGCATTTGACACTGTGGACCATGGGTTGTTACTTAGCCATCTGAGGTACATCTGTGGAGTAACTGGACCTGTCCACAGGTGATTTACATTGTTCCTGACTGGAAGAAAGCAGAGAGTGGTATCTGGAGTGTTTTCTTCAGATCCAATGTCTCTGTCTTGTGGGGTTCCTCAGGGTTCTTTTTTGTCTCCCATGTTGTTTTCGGTGTACATGCTACCCCTTGGAGACATTGTAAGGAGGTATGGGCTGAGGTTTCATTGTTATGCTGATGATACCCAGCTCTTCCTTTCTTTTGCACCTGACCAGGGTAGTACTCTCTCGGTCTTTAATAACTGTCTCAAAGAAATCCAGGAGTGGATGGATATGAGCTGGCTGAAGTTGAACTCTGGTAAGACTGAGGTGATGGTTGTGGAACCTGGTCGCTGGACAGGAGGTTTGGGTAGTGGGTCACCCTCTGGACTTGTTCTCGGAGGAGTCCCACTCCTGATTTCTGACCAGGTGCGAAACCTGAGGGTGATTTTTGATGAAGGGCTGACCCTGCAATCATAGGTGTCGGCTGTCGTCAGATCTACCTTTTACCATCTAAGGAATATCTCCAGGATTAAGCATCTGATTCCGTCCAGCGACCTTCTTGTTTTGGTTCACGCCTTTGTGTCCTCTCACTTAGATTACTGCAATTCTCTATACCTAGGGCTTCCAGGGATGAAAACCCACTGCCTACAGCTGGTGCAGAATGCAGCAGCCCAGTTATTGACGGGAACTTCTCGCTCTTGTCATATTACACCGGTGCTGTGTGAACTGCACTGACTGCCAGTTCAGAGGTTGGATCACCTTTAAAGTTGGCTTGCTGACTTTTAAGACCCTACACGGACTGGGCCCGAACTACCTGAAAGAGATGTTGGTCCCCTACTGCCCTGGGCGATCACTTTGCTTGGCCGGAGGAGGGTTGCTAGAGACTCCTAAGGTGTGTTTGAAATCTTCGGGAGCCAGATCTTTTATGTTCGCGGCTCCCACATTATAGAATTCTCTACCTCATCGGTTACAGGAGTGCACCACTGTGGAAAGTTTTAAATCAGCCTTAAAGACCTATTTATGGCACCAGGCCTATGGAAGTGATTAGTTGACTGTAACAGTATATTGTTGTTGGTTTGGTTTAAATTGTTTTATTTTGATCTGTTTGATTTTATTTTGTATGGCACCTTGGTTTTTGAAAGGTGCCTTAAAAATAAAAATATTATTTATTATTATTATTATTAAAAGAGTTAATACCTTTCTTGCACCGTGTTTTTCTGTATTAATGAGTTGAGCACTTCAGATCCCACTATTATTGAGGCTATGATTGTCCGCTTGCATAAACCAGGTAAAGCACCAGACATGGTCTCTAGTTACAGGCCTATTTTTTATTAAATTACAACGTTAAAATTCTTACAAAGATCTTAGCCTCAAGAATCAGCGCAGTTTGGGCTTGCTCATCAGCCAAGAGCAAGTGGGATTCATGCCTACACACTCCTCGGTGGATCATTTATGTAAAATTGAGCAGATTTTCTCTGTGTCCAGGCACTTTGTCACCCCATGGCATTGGTTTCTCTGGATGCAGAGAAAGCCTTTGATAGAGTTGACTGGAATTTTATGTTTCTTACACTAGAAATACAGTATTGTGTTTCCCTCAAGCTTTCCTTCATTGGATTAAGGTTATTTATTCTTGTCTGAGTGCCAGAATTTACTGTAATGGGGTCTTTTCCTCTACCTGGACTAACAGACCTGACAAAGGTAATTGACCATCTTTCCTTGCTAAAGGGTAGACAAGAGCTCATTGTTATGGGGGACTTCAGCCTGGATTGGCTAGGGAAAAACTCTAATCTCTGTGCTGCTGAACTCAGCAGGTTACACCTTTCTCAACTGGTCACTCTCCTGACCAGACAGGCTAGTAAAGCAGTCTCCAGTCTCTTCTAGACTGGGTTGTCTCCAACAGACCTGAGAGGATCAGTGCTGTTGGAGTTTTACCAGTCTCAATCAGTGACCACGCCCCAGTTTACTGTGTTTGGAAGGCTAGGACCCTTAAACCACCCCCCATAGAAATTCTTTTCAGGGATTTTTCAAAAATGGATAAGACAGCCCTAATCTTGGAGCTACAGAACATGGACTGGGCACCGCTATATAAAACTTATAATGTGGAACATGCTGCTGAATGCCTCCTTACCAGGTTTTTGTACCTTCAAGACAAATATATCCCAGTAAAAAGGCACCGTATCCAGGGATGTACTACCTGCTGACTAAATTCTTCACTCCTGTCCTATCTCAAAAAGAGGGATAAAGCCTGGAACAAAACTAAGCTAACCCAGTCCCCATCAGATTGTGCAGAGTACAGAAGACTCTGAAACCTATGTAAGGTTTCCATCAGATCTGCTAAGGGCAATTACTACCATCAGCTCCTTAGTACCTTTGTCAGTGACTCTCATGGTTTTTGGAGTCATGTTAACACCATCATGGGGAAAAACAAGTGCAATACCATCTCTGATATGGTCATGGATGACTGTAATTGCAATAACATACTCACTATCGCTGAGGCTCTTAACTCCATATTCACTGACCTCTTCTCCTATGTTGCACCTCCTGGGCCTTTACCTGTCACTCCGCAGGATAACCTCAAACCTTCCAACCCATCTTTCACCCTTTGCCCAGTCTCTGAGACTAAAATCTTATGCTTACTTAAGTCCATCTCTCCTGCTTGATCAACAGGGGCAGATGGACTCTTAGCAAAATTCCTAAGAACTGTTGCACCATCTATAGTCTCTCCAGTGGCTAGACTTTTCAACCTGTCTCTTCTTACAGGACATGTCCCTTCCCTCTGGAAGATTGCTTGACTTGTACCTGTCCACAAAAAGGGGGACACCACTAACCTAGATAACTACCACCCTATTGCCATCCTGTCCACCCTTTCTAAAATATTGGATAAAATTGTTACTACTCAGGTCTCAGATTACCTCTACTCCTTCAAACTCCTCACCCCTGACCAGCACAGTTTCCGACACGGACACAGTACATCCACTGCTCTCATACAGTTTACAAATTATGTCAGACTCGCTATGGACAAAGGCTCTCTCACTTGGACTACTTTTGTTGATCTTACAAAAGCATTTGATTTAGTTGACCACCCGCTGCTCCTATCACAGTTATCATCCCTAGGCTTCTATACCTCAGTCACTGCCTTGTTCCAAAATTATCTTTTGAAGCATCAACAATTTGTCCAATTTGGAGATGCTAAGTCCCCTCTTGCTCCTACTTGGATCGGAGTGCCCCAGGGTTCGATTCTTGGTCTTCTCCTGTTTACGGTCTTCATAAACAACATCCCACCTCTCACTGTTGCTTGCTCAGGTCTGCTATATGCCAACGATCTTGTTCTTTACTCATCCTCCTCAAACCTTTCAGATATCAACCTGAATCGCAATAGCAACTTCAATACCTTTCAGAGCTGGCTATTGAAAAACAAGCTTGTCTTAAATAAAAATAAAACAGTGACTATGCTCTTCGGTTCAGGTTCAAAAATTGGGTCCTGCACCCAGCCATTCAGTATCAGAGCAGTTGATGGCTCTCCCCTTAACACAGTTACCTCTTTCAAATACCTAGGAGTAACCTTTGATCCCACCTTGGATTTTGACCTGCACCTAGCCTCAGTCATTAAATCCATCAATATTCAACTTGGGCTGACATAGAAGGTGAGACATAGCCTAACATCCTCTGTGAGGATGGCCATTGCACAGAGGATCCTGAGACCCAAATTGGCATATGGGTTAATAACCTTTCTGGCAACTACTGGAGGGCTCCTCTGAAAGTGGGATGTCTTCTACAACAGCATTTACCATTTTGCTCTGTCTTTGCCCATACTTACTCACCGATGCACACTATACTCCAGTCTGGGATGGTTTACTCCATCAGCCTTCCATCAGTTTACTTCCTACTGTTTTATAAAGAATATAATCTCCTCCCAGATACCTGACAAATTGGCTCTATTGCTCAAACCTGTGACCTCTTTCTACCAACTGAGATCAACTGACAAATCCCTTCTTGTCCAACCGAGATGTAAAATCAAAATGGGGGAGAATGCTTTCTCTAGCTGGGCCCCTAAGCTATGGAACTCCCTTCCATTGAGTCTAAGAATCTCCTCTTCTCCACGCAGCTTCAAACAGAAGCTTTGTATGGCTCTTCTAAGCTCTGAACCCTGCTGCTGTTCTCTATACACCCACTCCTGTACTGGTTCATTCTAGTTGCCTACTGGCTTCAACCTCTACTACTCTCAAACCTCCCTGGAAGTCTTGCTATTTCCTCTGTTCTAGAACTTACTTACTAGTTAAATGACTTATGACTGTTAGTTATTTACACTTATATTCCTGTTTTGTTACTACATATAGATTCCTGCTAATGTACTGTCATTGCTAAAAATTTTGTATAAGTGTACTATGTCAGACTTCTACTCATTCCCATGTTGTTTTCTTGTATCTGCTATTGTCTACATACCCTTTGTTGTCATCTCCCGTGTCGTACCTGAAAATAGGCAGCTATGCTGTCTAGTGTTCCTGCCTGGTTAACAAAAACTAAATAAATAAATAAATACCTTTCTTTTATTTTCTGGCACTCACCAAGGATGTCGTCTCTCCCCTTTACTATTCAACTTATACCCAGAACCTTTGATATAGAACCTTAAGGCTACCCCTGGATTGACTGAAATCAAGGTGGGCTCCATTAATTTCTCATTGTTGGTGTATGCAGATGACATTTTGATGCACGTCACCTACCCCATGAATGCAGTACTTCTGGCCTTATGTGTTATCAAAGAGTTTGATGCCCTTTCTAATTACAAGCTTAATCTGTATAAATCAGAAGTCCTGCCCCTTACCCTGACTGTTAATAAATTGGATATTACATCTCAGGATGAGTTGGGGCCCTCGTGTCAGTAAATATTTAGGTCTTCAACTTTCAAAGAGGACCTCTCTTATGCAGAAACTTAACTTAAATGACTTGGTCATTACACTTTAATAGGATCTAAAGAGGTGGCAGGCCCTTCCTTTATCTTTGTGGGGGAGGATTAATGTTATTAAAATGAATGTTCTCCCTATGTTGTTTTACCCCATTAATATGCTCAGTTTCTGGTTCCCACTACCATGGTTTCAACATGTTCATGTTATAATCTCAGATTTTGTTTGGTCTAATAAAGCTCCACGATGGTCCTATAAAAAATTGGCTGCCTCTAAATTAAATGAGGGGATTAAACTTTCACATTTCACCATTTATTACTTTGCAGGCCATATTAGTAAGTTCTTTAAATGATTGTCCCCAAAACCTTAAGGACTGTGATCCTTTGTATGTTCCTATTTGGTTGGAGATGGAGTGAGAACTGATTGGTAACTCGGGCTTATTGGTGCCTTCCATATTTTTTATCCCCCTGAAGACACTCCCTGAGGGTTTGAGAGGATCTATCATAGGTACTTCACTCTGTGTTTATTCACAGTTCTGCTCTTTATTGAAGTACCCATTTACTAAAGTTATCCTGCAGCCTATATTCCGCAATCCCAACTTTAAGACTGGGGTCTGGGTCATGATTGAGGATTGGTTACCCCAATTAGCTGTTGTGAGTGTGTGATTTGCTTCTGCATGGGGTTCTAATTCCCTCCAGGGATATTCAAGACATATATAATTTGTGTAATACAGCAGTTTTAAGGTATTTTAGTTGTGTCATGCCTTACTCAAATGGTTTGAGCCTGGTAATTGGGTGGTTGGTCAGTCTGACCCCATCAGAGATCTGGTTCTGAAGCTGTATGCAATTGTCAGTCTGTACTCCTTTCTTTTGTCTAAATTATTCTCAGAGTTGTATGGGACTTCCTGCCCCATTGGGAGTCTCATGTTCCCCTTAGCACCTCTCAGTCACAAAAGATTTGGAAAGACCTATATACATATGCCTCTCAGGGCAGGTTAAGGCTTACACAGTATAATATTCTAAACAAGTTGTATTTCACACATCAGAAACTTGCTAAAATGGGCAGGATGCCGTCACCTCTCTGGACCCATTGTGGACAAGATGAGGGTTCCCTCCTACATATTTTCTGAACTTGTTCTAAGGTGGCACAACTATGGGGACTAATTGAAGGTAAGGCGGCTCCCCTATTGGGGTTAACTGGGTTGTTCACTCCAGACATCTGTGTACTTGGAGACTATAGCTCAGTCACAGTAAGGCAGAGAAAGTTCTATATGGCCATAATTTCTGTCTTGGTGAAGAAAGTGATTTTAAGGCACTGGCTGGATCAGATTTCTATTTTATATCGAAAGTGGTTGCAGGAGCTTCTGTTCGACCTCTGTGTGGAATGTATGATTGCAAGTCTTTGTCACAAATATAGACTTTTTGGTAAGAGATGGGGTAAGTTACACACCCTGTACACAAAATAGGTTTGCTGGTATTACCTTAACAGTGTTATGACCTGGGTTTTGTATGGTTCAGATCTGTGAGGCTGGTCTGTTATTGTTTCAGTGCTGTCTCTTCTTTTCTGTCACCTCCTGGGTAGGCAGTGGGTGGGGGGATGGGGTGGGAGGGTTTTTTTTCTTGTCTGACTGTTTGACAAATTGTTTATTTGGTCTGGTTTTTGTATTTTATTACTAATGTTTATAAAATTAAAAAATAAAAATCAATTCTTGTGGGGCTTCCAAAAGGGTTCCTTTGCAGAGATTCTAGGGTTTCTTCCACCATGCAAGAGACTGTAGCAATGACTGTGATGGTAGTATTAGAGCCTGGTAGTCTTCCAAAGCTGGGGACCATACCTCCAGCATACTGTTCTAAAGGGGTCACGTGTAAAGCTGTGCCCACAGCACTAGTTTTATCATCACTGACATCAGGGCTAAAATCTGTAGTAGCCTGTGAGCAGAGACTACCTACTGAGATTTCAGCCACTGAATCTCCTGAATTAAAGGCTGCATGACTGCTGTAGTACTGCACTGTAGTCTGTCATTTTTAAATGTACCTGCCTAGCAATTATCTGACATGCTTACTGGCTAATAGTCTTGTGCAGTTGCATCTTCATTGCTACCTAGTGTTTTGTTTCCTCATTGCTTGCCTACTGATCGGTCCCTATTGTACAGTTGATGCCTCTAGTCAATTTTATTTATTTAAAAGTTTAACCAAAGCTGGCCCGGTGGCGCCGAGGGCTGAGGCGCTTGACACCTTACCTTGCGTCACGCCAGCGACCCGTGTTCGGGAACAGACATGGGTCGCCGGGGGTTAGTAGGGAGGAGAAGGATTGAGCATCCCCAGGACTGCTCTCCTTCTCCGGGGAGGGGCTCAGTAGGGCCCAGTGATTGCCTGCCCCCTAGCAGAGGCTGGGAAGTGGCACGTTAGCTTTAAAAAAAAGGAACGTGAGGAGGAAACTGAGGCAGGCACTTGCCGAGTGTGCACATGGGAGCATGCACGCTGACACCGCTGGTGCCATTGCATGCTGCGGCCCTCAGGGGAAGAACTGGAAAAACAAGAAAATTGGAGTCCTCTGCAAGGATGACGATAGTCCCCACCACAACAGGCCTGGGAAGGCACCTCCCCAAATACACATCCGGTCTGGTGGGTTGAGTCGCTCCCCACCCCCTACCATGAAGGGTAAGTCATGGGGTTCACTGGAGGGGGACTCATACCTGGTGTCTGTGTGGGGGGACATTAGAGGGGCAGCATAGGACTCCGAGTGGGAGAAAAACAGTAACTAAAAAGAAAAAGTTTAACCAAAAAGGACATACTGAGCTGAGAACAGCTCATTTCCAGATGCATCATGGGGAAGGGGAAAAGGAAATGGTTAAACAATGAACTGATGGAAATAAGCAATCAATTACAGTACTATAGCAATACACGAAGCTTAACTATAATTAGATAAATGAATGCAAGTAAAATGTAAAACATGCTCTTACATGTATAGAGAAAGGGAATAAGAAGAGGAGAGGGTCATAGACAGTTGCAGGTAGGAGAACAAAAGCCATAAAGAAGAGACTTTAGGGACGAAGGAGAAGATGCAGAAGGAATAGAAAGGGGAAGGGAGGACCAAAGTTTAGGAAATCGGTAAGAGAAAGATTGGCCAACAGTAGACTTTCTAGAAGGAACAGGAAGAGAAGGGGAATTAGTGTTGCAGAGAAGGTAAGAGGAAGAAGGAGGAGAGGACAGGAGGGATTTATGATAGGTGGGAAGTAGCTGAACCAGCAGTTGGTAAAAAATGCACTATGGGAAAAGCATAGCATCAAGAGAGGGGAGAGAAAGTGATGAGTAAAGAGAGCAATGGTGAGTGCAAGGGGGCAATCTAAAGCAAAATGACAGAAAGAATGGAAAAGGGGCATCATGTCTGGCAAGGAAAGATTTAGGAGCACCACTATAGACTAAGTTGTCATAGTCAAAGATAGTGAGAATAATTTTTACTACAGTTTCTCAGCAGGCAGGAAGTGGAGTACTCACTTTAATCCTGTACAATGCTCAAAGCTTAGGGTGTAGCTTATGGTGAATAATATCAATATGCACTGAGAAATCAAGATGCTGGTCAAGGCAGACCCTGAGGTACATAAAGGAGGAAACATTTTCTATCTTAGTATCATCAGTGGTATTAAATAATGGGAGAGAAGTAAATATGGCAAGCCTCTGACGAGTGGCAAAAGTCAAGGAGACTGTTTATTTGGCACTGAGAGACAATTGCTTAGACTTGAACCAGCGCTGAATGTTGTCAAAACCCAACTACAGCCGAGAGGTTAGGTCATGGGAAGAGGAGCTAGAAGGAAAAAGAACTGTGTCATCAGTGTACATATGAATGGATGCAGAGTAAAAGACAGTGGGGAGGTCATTTAAGAAAATGGAAAAGAGAACAGGACCCAGGACAGACCCTTGAGGGACACCTGATCTAATGGGAAGTGGAGATGAAATGGATTTTCCTATCTGGACAGCTTGAGACCTCCTGCCAATGTAAGAATAAAACCAATTGACTGAAGAGTCAGAGAGGCCCTACAATTAACCACTGATTTTCTGCCTCCTAGAAAAATTTCTATCTGGGGCATGCTGCTTCCATATTTCTGTCTATTATTATTGTCAATTTAAAATAACACACTATCATTTTATTTAAGTTTTATCTGGTAATGCCTAAGTTATCTGGCTGTATGCTCCCAACACTTTAGCAGTTCTGTATTCTGGTAAGTATATATGTGTTGTAGCTCTCACCTGTTTATTGCTCACCCATTTTTCAGTTGCAGCCCAGGTTGTTACCATCTGATGTATTTGCTGCTGACAACATGCCTAATATTGCTGTTATTTGCTTGCTATTGTTCACAGTTCAGTCTGCTGCAGTTACTGTTTGCCATTTTTGTTCCCCCTCTGGCTGACATGTTCTTTGCACTCCTATGCCTGCTTCATTTCCCACTCCTCCTCCTCCTCCACCTCTTACCCCTTCTACCTCCTTCCCTCCCTATCCAAGTCTCTTACCCTCATCAGAAAACATATGAGGACAGATTAACTGAGCTTAATATGAACACCCTAGAGCAAAGGAGGGAGGGAGAGAGGTGGTACGATTGAAACATTCAAACACCTTAAGGGCATTAACAAGGTGAAAGAGTCTAACATGTTTCAATATAAGAAAATAGTAGGACAAGAGGACACAGCATGAGATTAGAAGAAGACTGATTAAGGAGTAATGTGAGGAAGTTCTTTTTCACAGAAAGGGTGGTGGATGCATGGAATGGTCTACCTCAGGAAGTGGTGGATATAAATACAGTGCAGGGCTTCAAACAGGCATGGGATAGGCTTAAGGGAGCAATACAGATGAGTATGAATAGATAGGCCATTGACAGAGCAAAGGCCAATGGCACATTCATAAGGTAGAAAAAGAAATGGGCAGACTGGATGGGCCTTGTGGTCCTTATGTGCCATCAACTTCTATGTTTCTATGTTTCATTTTCCTCCCTCCCTGCACCCACCCCTCTCTCCATCATTCTCGTTACCTCTCTCCCTACTCCTCCTGGTGTTCTACCATCTCCTTCCCTCAATCTAGAGTTTCTCCACTGTGCCCTCTTCTGCCCTTACCCCCCCTCCTCCCTGCTCTCCAACCCACTCCAAGGATATTAAGCCACACTCAGTACACCTCCTCATCCTCCCACTCTTCCTCCTGTTTGGTGACATGGATCCCTGCCCTGGTCCCTCCCCTTCCTCCCTTCCATGCTCCATTCCTGCCAGAGGTCTTAGTGTCTTCCATCTGAAAGTTACAAGTCTCCTACCAAAACTTGACCTCCTCTCTGTTTGTGCACAATTACATTTTCCTGATGTACTTTGTATCTCCGAATCCTGGTTCTCCTGCAGGACTTCTGACTTTGGCCTATTCCTTTCTGATTACCCTCTTTTCAGACAGGACAGGGGAAAATGTGGAGGAGGGCTGCTTTTTATATTCACCAGACCCTCTTTTGTAATATGGCCTTCGGGGAGGCCACATCCTCCTCCCACAAATTTCTACTAGTCTGGCTGTCATTCACCTCCTCCATAGCTATGTTCATTGGGGTTGTCTATGCCTCCTCTAAGATTTCACATTCATCCCTGGTTGACTCTCTTTCTTCCATTGCCTCTCACTCCTCCACAGGTGAATTCATCTTCCTCAGGGCTGTCAGTGTAAATTAGGTTTACCCATCCTCCAAATCTAACATTCACAGGACTGAGTCCCTTAATTTCTTCCAGGTTGTTCCATATCCCACCCAGCTCAATCCCCACTCTGCCAACCATACCATTTTGGACTAGGTCCTTACCTTTAACTCCCACCATTTTGTTGCTTCAGGTACTTTGCCAGATTCATTTATTTTTATTTATTTTAGTCTTTGGTAACTAGGTAGGGCCCACTAGGCACAAGTGCCTGATTTCAGGGCCAGTATGGGAGCACTGCAGTGGTTAAGTGACTTGCTCAGAGTCACACAGTATGCAAGCAGAGGTTGTGGGAATCAACCCCAGGTCTGCTGGATGTGCAAAGCTCATTCACAACTCGTTACTGTAACCTCTAGGCTACACTGCCAGCCCCATCCATTTATCGACCATTGCATAACAGTCTGTGTTAGAAAAATCCTGCATCCCCCTCTTCACCAAAATACTTCTGGTCCAGGTCTCTCAAGTCACTAAACATCAATGGTTTACTAAGCGACTTTGCTGCTACAGACTGGTCAGCCATCCTCTCTGCTTCTAATTTTGATGTGGCCTTTGTGATATTCCAGAGTAAAATCTTCCCACCATCCCTGAATCACTACAGAAATCACTGATCTGTGCAAGTCCCATGATCTCACATGGGCCCACTACTTACAGTATTATTCCACTCCTCTCCTGATATCATCTCTTATAGAGCACTGAGGAACAGCTGTACAAAGGCTGTCTGGGCCACAAAATGACACTATTTCAAGGCCAACTTCCAGAAAATCCTGAACTCCCTAGCTAAATTCTCAAAGGTCACCCACTTCATTTTTGTCCGTCCTGCCCAGTCCATTCCCGCAGTCCTCATGGTTAATGGTTCATCTGTGTCTGACACTACCTCTGTTTCTCCTCATTTTAATGAGTTCTTCACAACTTGTCTTTCCATTCCTCCTCCTCCTGACCCCTCTACTTACCCTCCTGCTCACCCCCGCCAATCACCAGGTTTCCACTGCCCACCAGCCACCATCCAGGAAGCCCTACTTGCTCTTTCTTCCCTCAACCCGTCAAAGTCCTGCCCTGATGGTCTGGATCCCAAGCTGGTCCACATCTCAATCCCTGCCATTGCAGCTCACCTTACTCACCTACTAATTTTTCATTTTTCCTCAGTGTCGTTCTTCAATCCTGGCACCTGTCCAAAGTTATTCTACTTCACAAAGGGGGGTACTCCTCCTCCCCTGGCAACTTCCATCCCATATCCCTCCTCCCATCTCTCTCTCTAAGCTTCAAGAGAAACTGGTCCATTTTTAGACATCTTGACTTCCGTTCATCCTCCAACTTCCTCTCACCCTTTCAATCTGGTTCCAAAAGCACCATTCCACTATCTCCTCGTTGCTGTGCATCATTGATTCTATCTTCTCCAGGATGGATCAGGGGCAAATTACAGCTGCAGTTTTCATTGATCTGGCCAAAGCCATCAATTCTATGTCCCATCCTCTCCTCCTGGACAAGCTGAGCTCTGCTGGCCTCTCAGCTCCCACTGCAACATGTTTCCGCTCCAAACTAATAAGCCATCAACAGTTGGTACAGGTTGGCGGCATCCTGCGATCTCCACTTCCTATCCAGGCTGGGGTCCCTCAGAGCTTCATCCTGGATCCCATGCTTTTCTCCATTTTTTTGAACCACCTCCCCTCTGCCTGTGCAAACTCACATATCTACATGTATACAGATGACATAGTCATCTTCACTTCTGGTCCATCCACTGCAGCTGTGGAAGAGCTACTGCAGCAGAACATCAACCGTGCGCTGCACTGGTTCCAATCCAACCAACACAAGTCAACACTAAAAAAAAGGTGTTCATGACCTTTGGCACCAGTCAGTAACTGGCCAGACTAATCGCTCCCTCCCTCTCCCCACCACCATTTTTACCATTCTGGATGCCACACCTCTTGGTGGAGTTCAGTCCTTCAAGTACATTGATGTGTGGCTTGATAGTAAGCTTGACTTCTCAGCCTACATCAATGTCATCCATGCAAAATTCCATTCAAAGCTCATTGCCCTCTTCTGCAACAAATCCTGTTTATCACCATATGTCAAAGGGGGCTTGTTACCAAGATGGTGCTCCCGTTTTTTTGACTAGGCAGATGTGGTCTATGGCACCCTCCTTCCACATCCCTCACCAGACTGGACACCCTCTGCAGTTCCTTCTGATACTTTGCTACTAACTCCCCCCTCGTACCCACAACTGTTCATTGTACTCATCTCTATCCATCCTCCCTCTACCTTCACATTGTCAGGCTCATTGCACCTCCTTCATATCCAAATATTGGGTTCAGCACCCTTCCCTCTTACCTTTTCTCTCCCAACTTCCCCCGGGTTCCTGCTGTCTCCATTCCAGGGACAATTGTCACTCTTCACAGCCAGTCTTCTGCTGGGCAATTTATCTTCTCCCATCATCTTCCTTCACTCTGGAACCAGATCCCCTTCTCCATCTGCCTCTTCCCTTCTCTGTCTACCTCTCCCCTTCCCCAAACTCTCTCAGGCACCAGCTGAAACTTCAACCCCTTACAACATGTTCCTGTCACATGTTTTCCTGACATCTCCCTGGTCAAGTCTTAACCATTCTGGGAAAACAGCCAGCTGGGACCCTGTGCCTGCTTTGGTATCACTTCCACACCTCTTCAGTTTCTCCATCCATAACAAGTTCAGTCAATCTATCTCACCATTCAGGTCATCTGCCTTTTTCACAATATTTTTTTTTTTATTCAGTGGGTGTTTCTGTAAATTCTTTTGTAAGTTGTTCTTGAGCTACACTGCAATTTAGTCTCTGTATGCACAATTTTTGTATTTGTATTTGTTCTAAATTTTATTCTTATTACCAACGCTGTGTTACTGTTTTGCTTTTTTACTTTGTGTTGCTGTTCCTACTTTGACTCCTCCCCCCCCCGAAATGGGCCTTGGCTCAGTGTGTCTCTCCTGATTATGCATTTTCAAATAGATTGATAGAAAGCGATAGATAGATAGATAGATAGACAGACAGACAGACAGATAGAGAAAGACTCCTTCTGTGATGTGTTCAGGAATACGTTCCTCTTATCCACCTGGAACTCTGCCCCAGGTACATCTAGCCTTGAAGATGGTCTCAAGGAGCTTTTCTTCAGATTGAAAACCAACTATGTGTTTCCAGTACTTCCAAAGTCCTTGTCACCAATCTCTCCACCAGATGCACAGCTGGAGTTCAGATGAGCAATTCATCCAGGTAGAAGTATACATGATTCCCCTCCTTCCTCAGCTGAGCTACCAGCACAATCAATATCTTGGAAAACACCAGGATACTATTGTCAGGCCAAAATTGAGAGCCTGGTACTAGAAATGCTGTCCTGAATCACACACCTCAGGAATTTCTGGTGTGACTGGCAAACTGGAATGTGGAAATAGTGATCCTTCAGATCAATGGATGCCAACCAAATCCCCTGGTTGCACTGCTTGGATGATGGACTGCAAGAACCCCATCTTGAATGTTGTGTGCTGTACAAACTTGTTTAAATGCTTCAGATACAGCATCGGCTGAAACCCCCTTGACGTTTTAAGTTATCCAAGGTCTGACACACTGCTTGTCTCCTCACTTGATTTCAGGGTACCGGAGACTGCAGGAAATGACTTCTCGTTGGTACCAGAGAGAATTCTATGGCATACCTCATTGCCAGAATCTCTTAACACCCAGGTGTATGATGTTAGTTGAGGCCAAGGGCCTGAATTTTCCATGGTTCTGTCGCCGACTGCAGAAATATTCGTGGAATTTATGGCTGGATGCAGAAATTGCATCCGACCATGGAAATTGCACACGACCATGGAAATTGTGCCTGACCGCAGAAATAGCAATATGCAGAACCTGGGCTAAGACCCGTTTGGAGAATTTACCAAGTGAAACAGAATGCCCCAGTCAGTGTTCATGTTATGAAGGGTGGTGCAGCTTGTAATACTGGAGTAGTCATGGGGGAGACTGCTTGCACTGGAAAGTGAGCTTGGGTCTGTGAAGCCCCTGCAGCTTACAAAAGAGACAGTGTGAGGGATTCCACACTTGTACATTCCCCAGGCACTGTAGTGGAAGGCTTAGAAGCTACAAAAATAAAGCTGGTTCACTAAATAAACAAACAAAGCTGACACTGTTAATTTAAGCAAGGCCCAACTGTGGAAGAAAAAAACAGGAATCATGGCAGTAGCTGGAGTGAATGAGTTGGGGGTGGTTGAAGAATGGCATATCGGTTAGAAAGGAACAGTCCGAATCTCTCATCCTCAGGCTCTGGAGATGCGGTACTGCCACTATAACTCCAGGTAAATAGGACGGTAATTATTGTTTCCATGGCAATTACAACATTTTAGTTTCAGGGCTGGTTTTCAGGACTCATCAATAGAGAGCAGCATAACTTACTGACAAGCAATATCCTGACACATGGCTGAAATCACAACACAAGGTACACAACATAAATTGCTTAATTTCATATTCTAGCCACATAACTTACTGACAAGCAATATTTCATATTAAATCCAACTACTGCATTGAAATGATCTGGTACTTTAAAAAATTACCGACAAAGCCTGTCATGCTTATCCCCACTACTGCAAGCTATCTGGTGCTGAATTTCAATTTCTACCCTCCCCCCCAAAAAAAAACAAGACTTACAATTAGCATTGTGCACAAAAAGGTGTACAGTTACTTGTGACTTGCCATATGACAGCTCTGTTGCATCACTTTGACACCTTGTCTGTTGTCAGGTCTTAATTGAAAAGGCTTATTTATTTAATAAAATGTACCCATGATGGGTGACAGCAAGCCATGTGTGGTCCATAAGTCAGTATGGAATGTTTTATTATGATGTATTTTACTTATTGTTGCAGTGTGATTTATTTTATGTATTGTTGCCATCAATGCCAGCAACTCAGTTTTCATTTCCCAAGGAACTGATATCACTTTGACACCTTGTCGGTCGGGTACCCATGATTAAAAAGGCAGTTCAAAATTAAAATCATTCTTTATTTGTACAATAAATATAATAGCATAACATTTCTTTGTGGGAGAATCCTCACAATGGTTGTGTCTGATAGTCAATGCTGCTTCTCACAGTATGGCAGGGTGGCAGCAAGCCATGTGTGGTCCTTGAGTCAATATAAAATACTTTATTGTGATTTATTTGACTTATTGTGGCAGTGTGATGTATTTTACATATTGTTACCATCAACGCCAGTAAACTTTAGTTGGGATTTTGGCTGTCAGTATTTTCTGCAGTCGGGCATTTGCACCGTCGGGATACCAGTGCTGGGATTATTAATGTCGGTCATTTGTGTGTCAGGATTTAATACCTAACCCTTCAATATAGCTCATTACTGTCTTCTTCACACCTCTGTACTCTTATTCCAGCCCTTCTTCTGTAACACCTCCCACTCCCTCGCATTGCAAGCTTTCCTACCCTACAACTTTCCATACCAAACTCGTCTTCAGAAGCATCACTTGCTCCCTTCTCTATGCAAGCTCTCCCATCAGCTAGACTCTTATTTGTTCCCCTGCAAAAGTAGAGATTGTGTGCACTTGTGGAAAGTGGATTTCAAACATCGATTCAAATATAGTACAGGGAACACTTCATATGTTATCTGGTACAAATTAATACGACATTTTTTATTAAGTTGACTAATTAATAATGTGCATTGTATATGTATGAATTTAAGTAATGAAGCATTGCAAATGGGTCTGAAGTAGTAGGGGCTACAAGCCTAAATGTGCTGAATGAAGAATTGATTTGTAGAAGCTTTATTGAAGTTTGTCCATTTTTTTCCCAATTTATGTCAAACTTTATTTTGCAACTACTGCCTGACCAAAGCAATGGAACTTACCCTGTCCTGCTCTAGCTGCAGTAAAAGAAACAACTGCCATGATCTTCATACCACACAGGATACACTGCAGCAATGCAAACTGACAGCTTGTCGATTGCATTCCGAAATCCTCTTAAAGCACTAACCTCGGATGCCTTCCTATGAACCGCATATTGCAATTGGTATATGGTTTTGCTTTAACTGGGAATTATTTAACTCCTGTTAAGCCCTCTGTGGATTTATGGGGCTCAGTTCTGCTACTGGTGGGAAAACATCTATTTACATTTTTTTTCACTTTATCTTTTTATTGAAATTTGAGTACATAAGAAAGCACACATCTTGTACAATAGAAGGATATCCTCCATATAAGGTGTAAAATATCACTTAACAAACACAGTATTTAGAGTAAATATATTGGAGAAGCCTTATATACACATATTGATAATAAAACACAGACCTAGACTTGTTATAAGTGGAGAGCAGAAGGGTTAAAATCAATATGGTATTATAGACTCAGAAATGGCAACCATGTACAAAATAAATGCTAGGGCAGGCTATAGCAAGGCATTCAGTAAAATGCAAAAAGTGATAAATATGGTAATATGAACAATGTTCAGTAATGGAGAGGTGAAGATAACAGAAATATGTGCAAGGAAAGAAAGAAGAGAAATAAAAAAGGGAAAAAAGTGCAAGGAAGAAGGGAAGGATAGAGGGAGAAAATAGAGAAGGATGGAAAAAAGAGAAGATATCTGTGCACAAAAGTTTTGAGAACACCTAATTTGAGAGCAAAATAAGAAAGAGGGCTAAATATCTCTAAGAATCAGGGTCTAGAAGAACTAGGTTCGATGTACTAGAAGTAATCCTCCCAACATCTGTCATATACAGTGAGTCTTTCATGAATAACATGAGATAATCGATCTAGGGAGGCATACTGAGAGAGGCTTTGAAGAACATCTGAAAGAGAAGGCACCAGAGTTGATTTCCATTTCATAAGAATCCAATGTTTGACCACAAGAGAAAGTATGTTTAGCCATCTAAAATGTGCATGTAAGAGGAGAAAGCTATTGGGGATAAAGATGCCTAGAAAGAATAGCTTGGGGTCAAAAGGTAATTTTTGTCCTCTTACTCTGGAGGCAAGAAAATAGACTTTACACCAGAGGACCACAAGATGTGAAGTATATCCCTGTTGGCCAAATTACAGCACCAACAGTTATTATTATTTAACAGGCCCATTTGTTGAAGCACAGAGGGGGTTCTATACCAAAGATGTAGGACTTTAGTTTGAATCAAAGAACTACGGGCATCTTTAAAGGTGTTATGTGCAAGACACCCAACAATTACTCCATTGTGCATCTGAAATGTTGTAGTTAAGAAGAGTATTTTATTTATTTTCTGCCTGTAAAGACTGATTAGGTAGATTATCAATAATGTTTTTGTAAATGGAGCTGTTCAATTTTACTGATAAATTAGTCCAGTGCGAGACGTATGGGTTTAGAAGAGTATACTTATACATTAAACTAGAAAGAGAGTTATAAGTTGCCCAAATTTGTAAAAACTTCCAGAAGCCCTGTTTAGGAAGTTTCCATGTGGCCTGCAAGTCTGAAAATGATCTGAGAGTGAATGAATGCTGGTCCAAGATATCGCTGAGAATAAAAATGCCTTTGTTCCACCACGTAAGTCAGAAAATTGGGTGATCTTCTAGAGTGAGCAGTGGATTGCCACATAAGGGGGAATAAAACCCAGGGTGTTGGATTAGATTTCAGGAATTTGTGGGTTAATTTCCAATAAAGAACAGAGGATGATATAGTCAGATGAGATTTTAGTTTAGAGGAAATGGGATTAAAGATGAAGGAAGTAGGAACTCCTCCCAGACACAATGCGGATTCCATTGCAACACACAGTGGTGAATGAGGGAAGGGTTTCTGACACCATTTAATGTTTTGGGCCATTCGCAAAGCCCAGAGGTAGCCTTTGAACCAGGAGAGTCCGAATCCCCCTTTTTTCCAATGTGATCGAAGTTTGCTGCAGTTAAATCTTGGTAGTTTCCCATCCCAGATAAGGTTGCCTATTCATTTATCAATTTTAGCAAGAAAGGAGGATGGTAAGACTAAAGGAATATTGGCAAAGAGGTAAAGAATGTTGGGAGATATGGACATTTTGATGGCTGCGATTTTGCCCATGAAGGAGAGATTAAGAAGCTTCCATCTGTCCAGAATTGTTTTGATGTTATTTAAGAAGGGGTTAAAGTTAATGTCCCTAATCTTCCCTAAGTTACTAGTAATTTTGATTCCTAGATATGTTATATCCTGTGGGGACCAACAGAATCCAAGAGGTATGTTCATAAAGGCTTTACAATGGTCATTAAGGGGCAGAGTTTTTGATTTACCGTAATTCAAAGCAAGGCCAGAAATGTTAGTAAAATTATTAAGCAAATCAACCAACAGGGGCCCAGCCTCGTTCAGGCTTTCGAGTAAGATTAAGAGGTCATCCATGTAGGACAGAGAGACATATCTTGAATTGCTCACAGGTATGCCCACAATGCCAGAAGATTGATGTAAGGAAGCAGTCAGGCACTCCATGTCTAAAATAAACAGGGAAGGTGACAGAGAACAGCCTTGTCTAGTTCCCCTTGCTAAATGAAAGTAAGAGGAAAGGGTGGAATTAGTAAGTACTTTAACAACAGGGGAATTATATAATAGCTTGATCCAGGAACAAAAGGTATGAGAAAGGCCGAAATGAGATAGAACTTAATAATGGTAGTCCCAGTTTAAGGAATCAAAGGCCTTCTTGAAATCAATAGCTATGGCTGCAGCTAGTGTCTTGAGGGATTTGGCTTTGTGAATTAGATTAAGTAAGGAATGTAGGTGGTCAGAACCAGATCTATGTTTAATAAAACCAGCTTACGAAGAATGAGTTAGCTTGGGAATCAAGGATTCAAGTTGAGAAGTTAGTAGTTTAGCAAATATCTTCCCATCCATGTTTAATAAAGAGATGAGCCTGTAACTTGTGGGGTGAGTGGGGTCTTCTTCTTTCTTAGGGATTAAGGTTATGGTTGCTTTGGTGCAAGATGAGGGAAGTTTGCCAGTATTGGAAACTTCTTGATAAACATTAAGAAGAAGGGGACATGAGGTGTTGGAAAACATTTTATAGAAATTGACAGGGGATCCGTCACCTCCAGGGGATTTAACGAATTTTAAGGAAGACAAAGCTTTCTGGATTTCCTGAAACAAGAGTGGTTCATCTAAAGAATTTGTTTCAAGAGTGGAAAGATAAGGAAGATGTAACGGTTTAAGGAATTGTTGAATTTGTAACGTAGATGGAGGGTTTGTGTTAGAGTACAGTTTTTGATAAAAGGTTTTTATGATACCGTTTATAGAGGGGTTATCAGAGTGAATTGTACCCTGTTCATCTTTTAGGCCTAGGATATGTTGTTCCATTTGTTGTGCTTTGAGCTGGTAAGAGAGGAGTTTCCCGTTTTTATCGCCATGTTCCCAAAACTTATATTTATATTTAAACAAGGCCAGTTTGGTTTTATGAGAAATTAATTCATTTATTTTGACTCTAAGTTGAAGAATTTCATTATGAATTTGAGAGTCAGGCTAGTACTTATTAGAGGAAAAGTATAAATTCTCTTTAGCCTTAAGAGATTTTTCCAAATCAGCCAGTTGTTGTTCCCTTACTCTTTTCCTATGTGCAGCATAACTGATAATTTTCCCTCAGATCATAGCTTTAAGAGCTTCCCATGCAGAGGACATAGAAGATTCGGTTGGGGTAATGTGATAGAAGAAATCCTGAATTTGTGTTTTGATCATGGGTAAGAAAGCGGGATCCTTGAGAAGAAGAGGGTCCAGCCACCAGTAAGAAGATTTAGGTGCTAATGGGCCCCACAAAAGTTATAATTTGACAAGGGAATCGTCCATGATTATGATGGGAGAGATGGCTGAATCAATAGTTTTTTCCATTATAACAGGACAGGCTAACCAGTAGTCGATCCTACTGTATGTCTTATGTAGAGAGGAGTAAAAAGTAAATTCTCAATTGCGGGGGGGTGAAGGAGGCTCCATACTTCAGCTAATCCAGCATCAAGCATTAGTAATGAGAGGGCTTTATTACTTCTTGGGTGGGCATCTGTAGTGGGGCTGCTTCTGCCAATGCTGGCTTCTAATGCTAAGTTAAGATCCCCTCCGAGAATAATAGTACAAGATAAACCAACTCAAAATAACAGTAAATTTAAGGACCATATATGTAGATGCCAGTATAGCCTAGACATAGAGCAAGGAATTCAGGGAGCCAGGTGTATTGCAAATGGACAAATATAAAAGGAAAAGTAGATCATTACCACATTAGAGTAACTCTGAGTTTAATTCACAGTGCAACAGAATGAGTACATAATAAATATAATACTGGGGGGGGGAGAAATGGGAAGCCAATTTAAGCCCTTACTCCCTGAGCCAAATGCAAATCAGGATTATATGGGGAGGTATAGGCTTCGGTGGTAACTGTAGACAGAGGGGATAGTCATAGTAAAGATCAGCTCTGATTACTCAAAAATCACCTAAATAGGTGTTATATGGGGTGACTAGGTCTAAAAGACTAGGCCCAGTGAGCCCCAAAACAGGAGGGACCATAAACAGTGGATCTCTATAATATCTGTAGGCTTCAAGTAAAATAAGGATCACAAGGAAGATGTAGAGCAACAATCCTTTGCAACAGTACACCAAACATAGCCTACCTCTTTGAGTGCTAATGATAGTTCCATGTTGTAAATAGGAGGTAGTAAGAATAATGGACTGTAGGGAAGGAGATAGATTAAATATAGTTGGCAATAATACTTAAGAACCTGTCATCAGGAGAGGGAAGGGGTAAATTGTCTTGTAGTATATAATAATTCACATATAAAATAAGAAAGGGCAATAATCAAGATGCATACTGATGGAAGATATGCAGCTGAACAGCCCAAAGACTATAAACCTGATGCACTGTTAAACTGAAAAGTAAAAGGCTAGAAATAGAGAGCTTGTCTAGTGAGGTAATGTACAAGATCTAACACTACAATAATGGGTTAGAAAAGCATTGCTGATACACCAAAGTTCCCTTGAAGACCTTTAAGCTGCTTGATTAGACATTACAACAAAAAGTAAATTGATCGCTCCGCGATGTACAACCTTTGCTTTCTGCACTGGCTGGGAGCAAAAGCAACCAGGTAGCATAGACTGTGGAGCGGGTGACTAGGCAGAAAAAGTGTACTGGCACTCCCTTTAAGTATCCTGGAAGCAAAACCTACCAAGATAAAGCAATTTAGACTATATTACTGACCATATAAGCTCATGACACCTTTGATTTATTAGCAGGATTGTGACTGTTGATGTGGTAACCCGTGAGGTGGGCGCATGAGAAAGGGCACCGTCCATTATGGTGACTCCTTCCTGGCTCAATCCCTCACGGTGATGGGGAGGGTAGGGCGACTCGATGAGGCTGTTGGTGAATTGGCGACAAGATGTCACTATGCATATGCTCACGGGGGTGGGAGCGAGCATGGTGAAGGGTGGGCTGGGAGGGGTGGAGAGGCTGAAGGGGTGGTGCTGCAGTGGTTGACCAAGCTGCATCATGGCATCAGTGGTTGGCAAGTGGATGTGGTGGGAGAGGTACTGGGTTTGGGTCTGGGCACTGTTGCAATTTTATTGTGCCCGAACCTGTTTTTTTTCCTGCTTTCACTCCCCTGACATGCTCCCCCCTGGAGTTGAGTATTCTTAAGTAGGGGGATGCGGGTGCAAAGCCCCCCACGAGGGGGAGTTGGCGGGGTGCAGTCCCCCCACAGAAAGCAGTAAAATAGTGTCCTGGCACCATTGTCCTGAGGCTCTGGGGTTGTCAGAGTGCCGAAAATGTTTTCGGCACTCTGACTGAGTGATAACGGTAGTCGCCTTTAGGCATTCGCCGTTATCACATAAACCCTGTTGATGTTCTTGCTTTTGACCTTTGCCTTACATTTCTTTTTGGGTGGCTCTAAAGATTTGAGGGGGGAGCTTGCAACAACTTCTGCCCATGAAGTATTGGCTGAAATACATCCCTGAGGTTCCGGGCACAGATTAGAGGGATGTTCATCTGAAATTTGCTGGGAAAGATCCTCCTGCAAGGTGTGCATGTCATTCTCCAAGAGAGCAAACTTATTGCTCAAGGGAATAGAGGGGTCAATTTGAAGTTGAGAGGCTACAGCTTGGGGTGTTTGGGGTGAGACCACGCTAGAACAGCATGAAAGTCTTGAAGAATAATGCCCAGATAAATGCTTCTCTTGCAGCTGTGTTGATTGCCTTAGGGTGAAATCATTTGTGGCATTGTTGATTGGGACTGCAAGTTCTGCAACACCTTTCCCACGCTCCTGTACCTTGTTGTTCTCCCTCCAGGTTGCCAATTGCTGCTGAACCTCCCAGGGTAAGATTACAGAGAGAGAGTTCCAGATAGCTGGCTAAGGCATCAGGGGTTTCAAAATCCTTCAAGGAAGAGCCTGAGAAAAGGTTTAATGTTGCAGGGTAACGCAGAGCAAATTTAATGCTCCTTTGGTGGAGGAATTGTTTAAGTGGGCTAGTCTGTAGGCTTTCCTTCTAATGGTTAAATCTTTTGAAAAGTCTCTGTAGATGGAAATATTAAACTCTTGCCACTGAAGTTTCCCAATCTCTCTGGCTCATTTTAATATTAATTCTGTATGAGAATAGTTCAAGAAGCAAGAAATGATGGGCCTCGGTCGCTGGTCTGATGCTGTCCTGGGACCCAGAGTGTGGTGAAACCGTTTGATGATTAATGTTAGGTTGGGAAGCAGTTTAAGCATTGCAGGCAGCACATGTAATAAAAGCGCAGTAGTGTCTCCTAATTCTACACCTTCAGGGAAGCCAAAAACTCGTAAACTATTGCGATGATTACGATTTTCAATATCGTCAATTTTGGTTCGTAGGGATTTAATAATTCGATCTTGATTGCGACAGTAGCCTGGAAGGCATGAATAGCAGTGGTGTTACAGGCCATTGCTTGCTCATTAAATGCAATTTTCTGGCCCAAAGTTTCAAGAGTGGTAGCATTCTGTTGAATGGAGGTTTTTAGATCATAAATCTCAGCCATCAGTTTAGAAAACAATACTTCCACTCCAGCAAGTGAGCTTTGCTGTGCTTGGAGATCTGCCATGGTGCTGAAGGATGAGGCCTAGTATTCTGCAGTCCAGTGCAGAATAATTGAATATAAGAAGACGATGGGTAAAAAATGACTTACAGACTGTGACAGGCAGTAAGATTACAGGATGATCAAAGGAGTTGGTACTGAGGAAAGCTCTGGTGAAGGCTAGATGAGATTAGATTACAGTCATTCCTGCAGAGATTCTAATATGCTGCCATCTTCTGCCTGGTCAGGCCACCCTGCCCCCCCCCTCCAGTATTTCAATTTTAAGTAAAGACTCCAGGGCTTCTATCAGACTGCCCATTTTGATCTGTTCCACTTTTAGTTGTGTGCCAATTTGGGCATGTAAATTTAATTATTTAATGATAATTATTATTATTATTTAATAATAATGCTCTTATTGCTGAATTATTTTAAAAAAATTACAATGTTCCACTGGGCAGAGACTTGCTACAAGGGAGGCATTATAGTGCTGTGGTTTAAGGCTCTGAGCTACAAATCTGGTGACATCCAGCAGACCAGACCTGGGTTTGAATCCCACAGCTTCCACTTGCATACTGTGTGACTCTGAGCAAGTCACTTAACTTCCCTGTGCTCCCAGGCTGCACTTGTAAAAAAGCGTTCAGCTTAGTGTGTTACTCCTAGTTAAACAACTTAAAAAAAAATGTGACAATTGTTAACTGTATGTAAGCCCATCTCTGGGGCTTGGTTCTGCTATTGTAGGTAACAAAAAGCATCTACATTTTAACAGAAGCCGCAATAGCTCTAAGGTGCTCAAGCCTACTACAACCAGAACAATATAAAAAAAAAACATCAACCTCCTTGCTTGGCTCAACCTCCCCTTCCCCCATAGGAGGAAAAAGTAAAAAAAGAAAGAGAAAACACATCACCTCTTTGCTGGCAAGCTCCCTGCTGTGGACATAGTGAATGTAAAAATTCTAAAAATAATAGCATTAAACTCCTGGGCAGAGTCTTGCGTCCAGTGGGCATGATTGCCTCCTCCCATGCCGCTGCAGGTTTCTCGGGCTGGGTCACTTGATTTGCAGCAAACAAAAAGATCAGGGTCGAATCAGAAATATATTGCCATTTTAGTGCTTCAATAGTACAGGTGCTCCTGGTTTACATGCTCACAACATTTAAAACTGGCATGAATACAGATCACAAAAAATAGGACTCCTTATAAAAAATCTGAACTGCAGTCAGCACACTCAAGTTTTCACCCATTACAGCTGTACATTGCAATGTGAAGATCATCAGTTTTTTCATAGTATTGAAGTATGCATGGTATTTGCTCTAATAGACTCTGCAATGAGATTTTTTTTTTTTTTGTGATCTGGATATGTTGTGAGCCTGTAAATCAGGAGCCACTTTACTGGTGAAGCAGTAAAATGGCAATGTATTCCTGATTTGATCCTGATCTCTTTTTTTGCCATAGCCTTACTGAACCCTGGGGAGCTAGGGAGGGGCTTACATGGAGGCAATTATTCCTGCTGCCATTCAAGCCAGTCAAGTCAGAGATGCAAGAAATCTGCACACTGTCTGTATAACCAAAATTAATTCAGAAAGTCAACTTTTAGAAAAATAATGGAGTATATATTAGCTCAAACTGTATGATGGATAAAGACCCTTAAAAGTCCTTACACAGTTTTCAGCTAATATAAACTCTGTTGAGAGTTTTCAAAAACATGCAGTTTCTGAATTAAATTTGGTTACACAATGTGCAGATTAGTGGACTGAGGCCCGCTCCAAGTGGGAATGTTTAACTTAATGTAACCTAACGGTGAACTATTTGTAATATTGTAGCAACCCATTAGAGGAAAAATATAAGGAATGGCTATAGCAAAACTGTTGGTACCCACTCCAACACTCTCTGGCCTGGATATTCAAACTGCACCAGGCTGTGGCCCAATCCTGGGCGCAGCTCAACTTTGTTGCGCTGGGGTGTGGCCTGGACGATATTCCACGGAGCTGCGCTATGGTGCAGCAGCTTTGAATATCACACCCTGGCCACCCTCACTGTGCATGGCGCAGTGGCACTGCGCCAGCGCAAGTGGCCAGAGTGGAGCATGGAGATGTGCGAGTGCAAGTGCCATTGCACCATACACAGCACCTGCGATATTCCAAAGGGGACATGCAAATGGGGCCATAATTTATGCAAGGTGCACAGGGGGCCATTTGCATCTCATTATGGCCCCATTTGTATGTCATTAGCATGCAGGTGCGCCGATCCCCAAGGACTTGTGCCTGGTGCCCTGCCAGGCAGCAGCCATCGGGGACCAACGCCCCCTGCAGCCCGATCATGGGCATTTGTGTAAAAAAAAAAAAACCCAGTCCTATATCCTTGGTGGTCCAGTGGACCTCTATGTGCCCAATCACGGGCATTCATCCTGAAGATTAAGCCCCCCAAGTCCAATATTCCTGGTGGTCCAGTGTACCACACTCAGCCCGATCGCGGGCATCAGTAATAGAACCCCCAAGTCCAATATCCCTGGTGGTCCAGTGGATCGCACTCAGCCCGATCACGGGCATCAGTAATAGAACCCCCCCAAGTCCAATATCCCTGGTGGTCCAGTGGACCAATCGCTGCCTGATCGCGGGCATCCGTACCTCATAAAATACCCCTACTACCCTGGAGTTCTAGTGTACCCCCCACCCCACTTGCCCACTGAGCCCCACCGCCCCACTCCCCCCATCGTCAGCCAGCAGGCGGTAGCACCCCACCCGCCTGTCACCCCACCACCTGCTGACTGACAGCTCAGTAAGGCTGCACGCCCATTGGTTCACAGTGTGAGCCAATGGGCGTGCAGTCCATACCGTACTACTCAGTCCAGATATGTGAATGAAAGAGGCAGTATAGTGCAGTGGGCTAAGGCTCTGAGCTGCAAATCTGGTGACATCCAGCAGACCAGACCTGGGTTTGAATCCCACAGCTTCCACTTGCATACTGTGTGACCCTGAGCAAGTCACTTAACCTCCTTGTGCTCCCGGGTCGCTCCTATAAAAAAGCTTTCAGCTTAGTGCTATACCTGGTTAAAAAAAAACAAATAAAAAAAAATATCTGACTGAGTAGTGTTTAGAGTGAATGTATTTCATTGGCTCACACTGTGAACCAATAGGCGCAGCAGCCCTACTGAGCTGGAAGGGAGGTGGGGCGGCAGGTGGGTGGCCTCTCTGTCCATCTGTCTCTGCCTACCTATCTATCTCTATATCTATAGCAATTTAACAATCTATGTATCATTATTTCATAAAAAATTGTATGTGTGAATTTTGAATGATGATATGCAACCCTGTTTAGTGAACCCATTGATTCTGACCCTGCTCAGTGAACCCATGGATATAGATAAACAGATAGACAGACAGCTCGACTGATGTACATAAGCGTCATATCACAAGTATGTATCTATTGTACATATATGTCTATCTGTCTGTCTGTTCTGATGTGCAACCGTGCTAAATGAATCAACTGAACAACATTTGTGATCGAAATATAAATGCATATAATAAAATATGTACGAAACATAAGAAAATGGTTATTTTTGGGGTGTTTGCATATGTGTGTCGAATTCCAGCAAAAAAACATTCCATGTTGTTGCTGTGTAAGGCTTATCTGGTGTTCTAGGCAATGTAGGTATTAATACACTGTGACATGAATAATGTTGTGGCATGCATGAGTTGTCATGACTCAAAAAGAAATGAGAAGGTGGCATGCATTGAATCTGACATCTTTAATTTCACAATACAAATAAAACAAAGAATACACATAGTTGTGAAAAGGATTTATTAGCAGCTGAATACATTTCTTGTGTATGATCAAACTACAGGTACAGTTTCCCTCCTCTTATGCCATTCTCTGTTTCTATATCAAAAGAAAGTAGTCTGATTTAGCCATACTGCTTTCATCCCAAAGAAATTTATTGTATTCTTGAAATGTAGGATGTTAAATCATAAAGACTGTTTTAATGAAAGTGATATTCTATATATATATATATATATATATATATATATATATATACAGTATATATATAGTACACCACACATATGAATATAAACATACACAAACATGTCTTTCTGCCTGTCTGTCTGTCTGTCTGTCTGCCTGTCTATCTATCTATCTATCTATCTATCTATCTATCTATCTATCTATCTATCTATCTATCTATCTCAAACATTTTACCAGGAATCCCACAGATCCTTGGACACTGAAACCCCAAACCGCCAAAACAGAAATGAGCAGTTAAAACATAATAAAACCCATTCAGTAAAAAACCCTGTCTGTACTATAAAAAAGAAAATATGGACAACTGTAACCAACTTGGCATATGTTTCCAACTTATAAAAAATAAAATATGGGCAACTGTAACCAACTCGGCATATGTTTCCAACTTGCTTTTCATAAAGCATAAAATATGTTATTTTCAATTCAGTAAGAATACTCAATTTAAATAAAACTTGTACGTTATCAATTAAGGATGAGTGTTAAAGGTGAATGTCACAATATAAACACTTGACTCTACTAAGGAACTCAAATATGAAAAAGAAACAAAAAAAAGTCTAAAAATAAGGGAAATAGTGTGACAGTTTTCTGATGCAGAATTGCTGCAGAAATTACCATCCTTCACCACAGAAGTTTGTGGCAAATGAGAACCCTGCAGCAGAACTTTGCTCTAATGTGCCGCAGAAAAATCGGGGCCTTGGTTAAGACTATCACCTTCTGTTGGAGTCTGGACACAGGTACTGTAGTTGTCTTTTCTTGTCCTGGACATATTTCAAGATGCTGTCCACCTCTGGCTCAAATAACTACTCTGGCAAAAGTTATGTTGGTTGAACAGCTGTGACTTTGATGCCTGGTCTGCAACCCAGTGCCAAAGACATATGCTCTGCATAGCCGCCTCAGTAAGATAAAGAGATTAGGCCAATATCTGCAAAGCTGTCCAGTGCTGCATCTCCTAGAAAGGCAGACATCATGGACACAAGCTGCAAAATGTTTGCCCCTCTGACACTGCTGGGATGAAGCTGCACAGAGCAGTAACCCATGAGTTCAACACTCTGGAGAATAATAAAGGATGCATGTGTTGTTCGAAGATTTACCCCCACCAGAGACAAATGTGCTTCTGCACGAAGCATCCACCATCTTGTCATGCACATCAGATTGGCCCACTGAGCCTTCAAGGGGTACAGTTGTGTGTCTGACCACACTGCACATAGCCTTGTCCACCACTGGAGGGATTTCCCAGTTTTTTGGAACATCTCCTCTAAGTATGAGTAACATCTCACCCTTGGCCTAGGAAACTGTTTCCACCTATCCACCCCAGCCCATTCCTGTTCAATAATCTGGTTGAAGTGCAAAAAAATGGGGAAGTATTTTGGAGCAGATGCTGAGATGGAGAGGATATGATTCATATCCAAGGTCTCTGTGTCCTGAACCTCCATCAGCCGTAAAGTCCTATATGCCTCTGTTATAAGATAATAGATTTTAGTCGTACTGATCTTTGGAAGACAGGAGTCACTGGATAGTCTGATACCTGTGATTGGACCAACATATGTCTTGTACAAAGATGGAATAGCACACAAGATTTCAGGACCCCACAAGTTCCTTTTTCAGGTGAATAATTAACTAAGCAGAAAACAAAATAGTTAACTATTCTCCTGAAGAAGGTACCTGTGGGGCCTCAAAAGCTTGTTTGCAATATCATCTTTGTACAAAACATATGTTGGGCCAATAAAATGCATCAAGCTACCCAGTGACTCCTTATAAGATGAGACAATGCCTTCTCACCAAACAAGACTGGGATCAGAATCGTCTTCTTAGGTTCCATCCACTCCCCCTTCTCTTCTAAGGAACATTCTTTTTCATCAGATGGTTCTGGTTCCATTAAGTCAGCAGATTCCCCTGAGCACCCTGCATCCTCATGTTGACCTTTCATGTAGTCAAATTCAGGTGTCATCTGCAAATCTGAGTGAACAGGATCACTCTGCTTTGGTGTACCTGTTCATGCTTGTATGGACCACCCACTGACCTACAGGGCCTGCCTTGGGTATGAGTATGTTAGTGGAGGTGTTTGTCAGGATATCCAAAGTCAACATCTCATTTAAGACCGCCAAAAAGGACTTATGCAACTTAGCCTTACCACTGTCAGTCGGTACCATAGGTGCACCCCAAGCTCAGGGGTCTGGCTAGGAGGGATCTATATAGACATGTTAGATTGTGTTACTCATTTGGGACAGTATGACCCTAAAGGTGATGGGTCTCATCATCCTTTTGCAGGTCTTAAATCTTATTCAAATGTAACTGGTCTCTGATAAGCCATGGTGTCACCCAGTCAGTCTACGGTGAACTGGTTAAATAGTGCTCTGGTCAAATAGTGTCAGAGAAGTTCCTACAATACACTAGCTCTGCTTTTAAAGCTACTCTGTGTAGCTGCTAACTAACCAAACATATTTACTACCAACAGTGCTTGAAATCTTAAGAGAAAAAGCCCCCAGATTACAGTATTCAGGCACAGTCTAGCACCCTATTGAGTGAGAAGTAAAACTAAAACACCCCCAGCTAACTGCACTCATGCAGGAAACTAACCTGTTCAGTGTTCTGATGAGGGGATCATGTGAACAGCTCCTCATGCCATGCAGCAGCCTACTGTTGAGTTCCTAGAAGGAAAATGCATTGTGCTCCTCTGTTGAGAGCTGTGCACTTAAGATGGCCACACGTGTGTAATGACATCAAGATGACATGCATGATGTCAGTATGCTCAGAGTCAGAGCTGCTCACATTCTAATCTGCTCCCAAACAAGCAGCAGCAATAAAGGGTGCCCTACACCATTAGAAAAGACATGAGAAGGAGCTGGCAGTCAGTCAGCACTGGTGGTGCTTGGGTAATGGCACTTTCAGTGCTGAAGAAGAAACAAGCTGCTTGAAAGACAGAGAGTCACGCCGCTACAAGAAGGAAATCCAAAAATCAGCAAATGACACTGGCCACCAGTGAAGCACTATCTGCTTCGGACAAACCTCTGCAAACAGTAAGATTCCCTGGGAATCATCCTAGCAACTCAATGTCACACTGAACTTAATAATAAACTGTCCAGGAATGTACAGTGCTATAGCTAGGGAAACTAATGTCTCTACTAGTCAAGAAAGTAAGGGAGGGACTGTGCTGGAGAACACCAGAGAAAATAAAAAAACAAGGTATCTTCTGGACAGATGGAAGCTTCTTAACCTTTCCTTCATGGGGAAAATCACAGCCATCAAGATGTCCATATCTTCCAACATTCTTTTCTTCTTTGCCGATATCCCTTTAATCTTACCATCCTCCTTTTTCACTAAAATTGATAAATTAATAGGCAACTTTATCTGGGATGGGAAACCACAGAGATTTAACTGCAACAAACTTCGAGCACAATGGAAAAAAGGGGGATTCAGACTCCCCTGGTTCAAATGCTACCTCCAGGCTTTTCAAGTGGCTCAAACCATTAAATGGTTTCAGAAACCCTCCTCTCACTCAGCACTATGGTTTGCAATGGAATCCTCATTGTGCCCTGGAGGAGTTCCTACTTCCTTCATCTTCAATCCCATTTCCTCTAAACTAAAATCTCACCTGACTGTGTCATCCTCTGTTCTTTATTGGAAATTAACCCACAAATTCCTGAAATCTAATCCAGCACCCTGGTTATATGCCCCCTTATGGGGCAATCCACTGCTCACCCTAGGAAAAGACCCAATTTGTTGTCGTACGTGGAGGAACAAAGGCATTTTTTTTCTTGGAGATATCTTGGACCAGAATTCATTCATTCTTAGATTATTCTCAGACTTGCAGGGCACATGGAAACTTCCTAAACAGGACCTCTGGAAGTTTTTACAAATTTGGGCAGCTTATAACTCTTTTTACAGTGTTGTGTACAAACATACTATTCCAGACCCACACATTGTGCACTGGACTAATTTATCTGCAAAACTGAATAGCTCCATTTACAAAGACATTATTGACAATCTACCTGATCGGTCTATACCAGCCAAAAATAAATGGAGTACTTTCCTTAACTACAATATTTCAGATACACAATGGAGTAATTGCTGGCGTCTTGCACATAACACCTTTAAAGATGCCTGTAATTCTTTAATACAAACTAAAATCCTACATCTATGCTATAGAACTCCCTCTGTTCTTCAACGAATGGGCCTATCACATAATAATAACTGCTAGCACTGTAATTTGGCCAACAGGGATCTGCTTCATATCTTGTAGTTATGTGCTCCCATTAATAAGCTTTGGCATAAAGTCTATTTACTTGCTTCCAGAGTAACAGGACAAAAACTAGCCTTTGACCCCAAGCTATTCCTTCTAGCATCCTTATTCCCCAATAGCTCTCCTCTCTCACACATGTACATTTTAGATGGCTAAACATAATTTTTCTTCTGGTTAAACATTGTCTGATTCTTATGAAATGGAAATCAACTCTGGTTCCTTCCCTTTCAGATGTTCTTCAAAGCTTCTCTCAGTATGCCTCTCTAGACCAATTATCTTATGTTATTCATGACCAACTCACTGTATATGACAGATGCTGGCAGGATTACTTCAATTACATTGAACCTCCTGGTTCATCTAGACCCTCATCCTTAGGGTTATTTAGCCTTTTTACTTATTCTGCTCTCAGATTAGGGTTTTTGAAACTTTATGCACAGATATCTCTCCTTTTTCCCTCTTATCTCTGTCCTCCCCCTCTCCCTTCACTTTCTTCCCTGCTACTTTTTACTTTGCACACTTTCTCTTATCTCTATCTTGCCATTATTGAACATTGTCCGTATTTACATATTTATCACTTTATGTAATTTACTGAGTGCCTTGACATAGCCTGCCCTAGCATTTATTTCGTACATGGTTGACTTTTCTGAATTTACAATACTTCACTGATTGTAACCCTTCTGCTCCCCACTTTACAACCTGTCTAGGTCTGAGTCTTATTATCAGTATGTGGATATAAGGCGTCTCCAATATGTTTACCCTATATGCTGTGTTTAAGTGATATTTTTATACCTTATATGGAGGATATTCTTCTACTGTACAAGCTTGTATGCTTTCTTATATACTCAATTTGAATAAAAAGATAAAGTGAAAAAAAACAAGGTATCAAACAAATTGTTTTTATTTTATTTCGTTTTTGTTAACCAGGTACAGTAGGTGCATTAGACAAGAGATTTTGCCTATTTTCAGGCACGGCCCGGGAAGGTTACACATCAGAAACAGTATATACATAGTGTCCACAACAGAATACAAAACATCTAGTTGGAAGGAAAATACAGTAACACATGACAATTTTGAATACATGTCACATTCAGGAACAACAAATAGAATATACATAGCATGAGGAAAATAGTAATCACAGTTACATAAACATTTATAGAATTTTGAAAACAGTATAACTGACTGAAGAAATACATATACAACAAACACTAGGGGTACATAAGTGTTGAGAGGAAGTACCGCTCTCAAGGTGGAAGATCAGTGGTAGTAGCGCAAGCGAGTGGAGACAAGCAAGAGGTAGAGTAGAAGCAGACCTGAGTTCATAAGGTGAGTTCTTAAACTTTATTGAAAGGCCTGGTGAGTAGTTGATTGTTTAACATAGAGTGGAAGGGTGTTCCAGATTCTGGAAGCAGATATGGCAAATGCAAGTTCACCCTTCTTGGTGAGACATCTAGGCGTAGCAAAGGAAGCATTTTCAGTAGATCTCAGCATATACAGCAAGTCAGGTTGTTTTAGTAGAGTTACAAGGGACCTTGGAGTCCTAGTCTGGGTTGATTTATTGACCAGACAACCAGCTGTGTACAGATGACAGGAGGACGGGGTGAGCCAATTGAGAGAAGAATAGAACTGACAGCAATGTGTTAGTTTAGGAGCCACAAGGGTGAAGCGGCAGATACTATTATAACAAGTGCTCCATTTCTGGATTACTTGCTTGCTAGCATTAAGGTAGACTATAGAGCCATAGTTGAGTCAAGGTCGAAGAATTCCCTTAGCAATGGCTAGCCTGACTGCCAAATTTAGGAGGATCTTACCTTGTAAGCCAGGCCACGTTTACTTTTCACTGCCTTACAAGTGGATACAACATGAAGATTAAAGTCCAGTGAGGGGTCAAGAGTCATCCCAAGGGATCTGAAGGATGTGACTGTATCCACGGTTACGCCATCAGGTCCACGAAGGGAAAGTCCCATATACTAGGATTTATACTAGGAAATATTGACACACAGAAAGCCGAGGTCCATATAAGTATGTCTCCAGCCAAGCTGATATATTCCATATTTATCATAGCAATAATAAATCAAGTTTATGTTTAAAAAAAAACATGATCAATGTTTTCAACTAACGAACTAGGAAGTGAGTTCCACAACAGAATTATTCTTTGTGTATAGTAAAATCTCCTTTTGTTTGTTTTAGGATATGTAAGGGATAACTGATATTTATGGCTTCTTAAATTACAGTTATGTTTATTGTAGGACATATTTAATTGTGTAAGTAGCTCTTCATTCGTGTGCATTTTGTGCATAAAAAGGGCGTCCCCTCTTTTTCTTCTCTCCTCTAGGGAATACAATTTTAATTCTTCCAGTCTTCTATCATAACTCATACTGGATATATCATCCACGAATTTAGTTACTCTCCGCTGGACCCCCTCCATCCTATTTATATCCCTTCTGAGGTATGGATTCCACAGAGGTGATCAGTAGTCCAAGTGTGGCCTCTCATAGGCCCTATACAGTGGCATAATGCATTTTCTATCCCTAGAGGCAAAGCTTCTTTTTATGCAGCCTATTAGCCTATTAGTCTTGTTTATAATGTTGTTATAGTGAGCTTGAAATGTAAGGTCAGAGTCTATTATCACACCTAGATTTTTTTGCTGCGTTACGGTTCTTATTATTAGACCCTTTAATGTATATTCATAATGCAAATAGTTTTTTTCCAAATTGCATAACAACACATTTGCCAGTACTGAAGGTCATTTGATTTTTATCAGCCCATATTTCAATTTTTTTTAAGTCATTTACAAGTTTTTGATAGTCTGTCAAGGTATCAACCTGTGCTGTGAATTTGGTATCATCAGCAAATTTTATAGCAAAGTTATTTAGATTGGATGTCATATCTGATATGAATATGTCAAAAAGGATTGGCCCCAGAACTGATCCCTGAGGAACCCCGCTTGTCACTGCTCTCATTCCAGATATACTGTATGTCCTCTTATAAGTACACATTGGGTACGATTGTTAAGTCAATCTTCCACCCAGTTTATAATTGGGTTCTTAATTCCAAGGTTTCTCATTTTCTCTATTAGGAGTCCATGTGGCACTTTATCAAATGCCTTATAGAGATCAAGAAATATTACATCCAAAGATTTATTTTCCATGCTATTATTTATATATTCATAAAATACCATATTACCTGATAAACAAGACCTATTTTTTCGGAAACCATGTTGTGATTTATCCTCTAATCCCCTATCTCGTAAATCACTTTCAATCCTTGTTTTTAATATCGATTCAAAGATTTTACCAACTATACTAGTTAGACTAATAGGTCTGTAATTTTGAAAATATGATTGATTTCCCTTTTTGAAAATAGGTGTCACAATTGCTGTCTTCTAATCACTTGGAACATCACCAGTATTTAATGACATGTTAAAAAGTTTGTGTAAAGGGTTTACAAGCTACTTTTTGATTTCCTTCAATAGCCTTGAATGTAACCCATCTGGTCCAGGTTATTTGTTTATATTTAATTTATTTAAACTGGCCATGATCTCTTCATTAGTTATCTCATTTACTAAATCCTTTTTTATTGTAATATTTGTTGATTGATTTGGAACTTTTGGCTTAGTGTTGAAAACTGAACAAAAGTATTTATTAAATTCTTCTGTGCTGTGATGAAGCGTTATTTCATTATTGTCTATGATTAGTGGACCTATATTTCTTGAGTTGGTTTTTTTATTATTTATATGAGAATACAAACTTTTCCCACCATCTTTAATATAAGCTAGGTTTGTTTCAAACTTTTTTTTTCATTTTTAATTTTAGTTTTACATTTTTTTAACATGGTCTTATATTTCCAAATATTATACTCACTTCCATCTCTTTTCATAGCTCTATACAATCTCTTTTTTTATTTAATTAACTTTATAATAGCTGAGGTTATCCATGATGGAATTTTACCTGTTTTATTATACACGGTTCAATTTGGAATATATTTATTTTCTAACTCTAAAATTTTATTTTTGATTTTAATCCATACAGCATTACATGATTTAAATTTGTTATCCCATTTCCAATTTAATAAATCTTGTTTTAATTTAACAATGTTTGCTCTATTGTAATTTTTAACAATTGTTTTACCTACTACTGGTTTTAAATATGTAGAATTACTAAAAGTAATTATCATATGGTCACTGTATATTAGTGGTGGTTTAACCATTATATTATTTTGTCTAGCATGTCTGTTAATACTAAATCCAGCATGTTATTATTTCGAGTGGGTTTATGTATTACTTGCTATAATCCATTTGTTTTACATGTATCCAAGAACAAATTCTCATTATTGTTGCTACCTATATTATCTTTCCAGTTTATCCCTGGAAAATTAAAGTCCCCAATTAATATTGTTTCATTATAGTTTGACTTTTCATTTATGCTTTTTATAATTTCTTGATTTATTATTAGATTTGAATCTGGCAGCCTGTAAGATAGACCAATGAGCAATTTAGGTAAATCATCTCCCAATATTTCAACCTATATAATTTCACATATTGTACTGTCCGTTGATTCCATGATTTGTTTTGATTGTATGTCCTCTTTTACAAATAAAGCCACTCCTCCCCCTTTTTTGTCCTTTCTGTTTTTGTAGTGCGTTATGTATCCCGGGATGCTATTACACCATTCTGAATTTTCGTTCCACCATGTTTCAGTTATTGCCGCTATATCTGTCTTTTCATTAAAATAAATTGAAATTCAGCCATTTTTGCACCGTGTAGACTCCTTGCATTTGTTAATAGGAAGTTTAAACCTAATTTCCTTGTACTTGTACTTTCTATCTTTTTTACCCATTTAGATGTATTTAAATTTGGTTTCACAATTTTGTTATTTTTTAATAAGTGTTCCTTGCTCCCCCTTCTTATTAGTTTTTTGGTATATTGATTGCATTATAGATATTACACCCTAGTAATCTTGAACCATGTCTATTTAAGTGTAGTCCATCATATCCATATAATTCATTTTTGTTTTCAAATTTCTCCCAGGTTTTTATACAGGAAATGTTATTTGTCAGGCACCACCTATGCAACCAGTTGTTAAAACATTTAATATTTCTCGTTCTGTAGTAACTTGCCCTTGGTACTGGTAGGATTTCGGATATAATGGGAGTTGCATTTTGATCTTGAATGAATTTGATGGCTTTTTCCATGTCCATAATAATTTCTACTTCCTGTTTCCCAAAGTTGTTTGTCCCAATGTGTAATACTAAAGTTTTGGGTCCACTCACATTTTCTAACACTCCTGGAATCAGGTTAGTAATGTCTTTTATTAATGACCCGCTGTAACTACAACTAGTAACATTTTCTTTGTTCCCCCTTTTTGTATATCTGTCCGTAAATCTTATTATCAAATCCCCCAATATAAATATCTGTTCTGGTATCTCCTGATCCTGATTTCATTCCATTTGGGTTTCCAGTAATGGGAGGCTTTCTAACAGAGCTATGGTTTCTGTAACTGATATTGGGATACTGAGAGAAACAGTTTCAGTAGAATCTAGTACTGTCATCAGATGAGAGGGAGAGGTCGATGACGTATTTGTTGTATTTATTGATAACTTATGACCAGAATTTATTTCAGCTTGATATTCAGGTGATGAAACGCTGTCTGGAAAAACTATAATTTCAGTATCTGGTAAAGTGTTACTGTTTGGGGACCCTTCAGTAGGTTTTTGTACCATCGACAATTGCTGTGTTACAGGAAAATCCACATTAATCATGTTAACCCATTCATGATTTATTAAATCATTAGGTGGTATAATGTCCCTGTCAGTTATCAAACTCAATGGATCAAAACTATTTAACAATGGTAGTGTAAAACATTCAGCTTTCCTGCCTTTCTTTTTTTTTTTTTGATGGTCTTTTGATTTGAACTTCATACCATTCATTGTCTAGATTGTCCTGAATATCCATTTCCCTTGGTCTTTTTTTAGATAAAGTGTTATTTGAACACTTATTAGAAGGTGTAGTAATAGATGTAGTATATTGAGCTATTTGATGGCTTGACTCCATGTTATTAGTTTCCTGTTCACTACCTTCTTTTAAAATAGTTTTTTCAGTCTCACTAGATATTTTTCCATTACATTCTTCATTTACCATCTTGGTTATTAGTTTCTGTTGACTAATTTCCAAGGCTTTCAATCTGGTACTAAACAATGAGAGTTTGACACTCATTTCTGTATTTTGTTTACATTTTAGGCAGATAAATGGTAAAGCAAGTATTGGTATTTTGGAGAACAAGTACATGTCACATTTACTACATTGTGTCCCTGCTTTGCCTCTAAATGTTATTGTTTGATCCATTCATGCACAACTAATATGCTAATATAACAAAGCAGGTTTAACTCCAATTTACTCACAAGATTAATTAGGTTGAAACACTGGGTCACACTGAAGAACACACTAATCTAATGTGGATCTGGATCACCTAATTAATACTTCCATAAATGCTCAAAATGTTTGACACGAGTAACACGCGCCGACGCGCGTGTCTATGCATGCTTGTTCATGTGTGCCCTGCACGCACTCACCCTGCTCACAGCAAGGCAGCTTAAAGCATCTTTGGTGACCCAGAAGTAGCATCTGGGGTCACAGCTCACTCGCGATTTGAAAATCACCTTTTTACAATTAAATGCCCACAATACAACTATTTCCCTTGTAAGCACACTTTAAATGTCCCCAGTGAACAAAATTATAATTTAAAATGGTTTGGGAGTGTAGTTTGCTAACCACCTTGCTCGAACTACAACTCCCACTCTTCCTGGTCCCGATTTAACTTCTAGATACAGGGCTCAAGTAAAAACAGCTTTTATCTTTTTTTAAATGCAATTATTGCACAAAGTATATCGTAGGACAGTCAAATGTTCTATATGGCAGCAGAGTAGATTTCTTTATGACAAGCTTTTAGCCTGGGGGAAGTTCCAAACAGCATTGACATCATTTTGCTAGTGTTAAGTAGGAGCTTATTTTGTTTTAGCCAAGCCGAGAAGCAGTCAAAGTCAAAGTCAAATTGAAGGGAGGTGCGAATTGCTGAAATGTCATTAGCGGCAGAGTAGATAACCATATCGTCACCATAGAAAAGAGACAAAGTCGATCCGGATGGGGGGCGGGTTATTTATAAAGAGACAGAAAAGGAGGCGACCAAGAATAGAACCTTCGGGAACACCAACTGAAGTAGAGATAAGATCAGATGCGGCGTTCCCTATTTGAACAAATTGTTGCCTACCCAGAAGGTAACTGCCAAACCAGGCCCTGGCAGAATTTGAGAAACCAAGAGAGGATAGTTTAGAGAGCAGAAGAGAGTGGTTAACCAAGTCAAAGGCCTTTGTGAGGTTGACAAAGATGGCTCCAATGAGATTTCCTTTGTCCATGTTAAGCAGCACATAATTAGTAAATTGTAATAGTGCCATAGTTGTGCTGTGGTCGGACGTAAAGCCATGCTGGGCTGGGGATAATAGATTGTTTTTATGCAGATACTCAGTGACCTGAGAAGACACAGCCTTCTCTAGGATTTTATCCAAGACATGTAGACAATAGACTACAATTCCTACCAACCTGACTGACTACCTGGACTGTCCCCAAAAATTAATGGAGAAAGTAAGGAAAATTACTTACCTGAGGCACCTGGCTAAGAAAATAGAAGCATATACCCTGTCAAACACCCATCCAAAGCAAACAAGTCATATGGCCCCCATTTTTAAAAGGTTAGCATGGCAAAAACCGGGTTTGTGCTGTGATAACCAGGAATAGTAATTAGTTTCCTTTTGTTGTGTGGCCATATTCAAAGGCCACTTACGCTAAGCGCACCCCTGACAGCACCATGGTGCACAATATTGTGCAGTGCATATGCAAATGAGGAAGCCCCCATGTATACGCAGTGCAGCACAATACTGGAAATTTTTCAGACATGCAAAATGGCTACAAGTGCAGTATAGCTTAACATTTCTTTTTTTTATAACAATCTTTATTGTCCTTTTATTGATCATACAGACAGACAAACATTGATACCCAGGCAACTCCCGGGTCCCCGCCCCTCAAACTAGGTGAGGCCATTATATACATTCATAACTATGTACATACACAGCTGCAGTGATTACCCCCCTCCATTGTCCTAAAAAATATACTAACCATTCAATAAGCAGGTTTTCATACTTTAGCATAAGCAACCGAGCCTTATAATAAACAACCACTGATTGGATGGGAACACCAACCCCCTATCATAATCTCCATATAAGAATCCATAATTTGGGGTGTGTCCTGCTGCTGTGTCCCAAGGAAAGAGAGAAAATCCCCCAAGCACCAATACTTGGCAGATAATAACCTTCGTGCTATGAAATCCTAATAATGCCCAACAAGAGTATACATAGTCCCTTGCAGTAAGCATGAGAAAAAACATACAAGTCCCTACTATGCATCTACTAATTACCTATAAACTTAGACTAGCTACACTCAGACAGACAGATCCGCACCTGAGGGCCTTTGACTTGGATTAAACTGCCTCCAAGGTTCTCCACCTCTTGTCATATGCTCCCTTCCTTCCAACCCTGAGCATTTGACTCCTAATCCTATCGAGTGTCTTCAACAAATCCCTTACCCATTGGTCATATGAGTATATTAAATCACTTTTCCAGTGCCTCAAGACAAAGGCTTTGACTAGGGCAGACATCAACGCTATATGGTACTTAATATGCGCCCCTGAGATTTGGACCATATCCCCCAGAACACAAATCTCAGGCAAAATAAATTCTGAGTAATTTAGAATGGGATCCATATTTTGCTTAACCTGCACCCAAAGGGGGTAAATCTTGGGGCAATCCCAGAATATATGCAATGTATCCCCTGGGTTCAGGCCACATCTAAAACAAAGATCTGTCTGTCTAAGCCTTCTAGCACATAGTTTGGAAGGGGTATAGTACATGTTAGAAAATATAAAATACTGCATGGTCCTATATTTGGGTATAGGTATATAACCAGAGCTCTTCCAAATTTCTTTCCAATCCGGCCCCAGGTGAGTGATTTTTTTTTCCCAGTATGTTACCCTCGCCGAAGTATCCCTACTTAAAAAGTCCAACAGCACCCTATATACCTTTAAAAGAGGTTTTTGTAAAATATTGAGTTCCTTAAGATTTTCCCAAGTGAACGGGGTACCCTGAGAGCCCCTATTCTCCCTCAACATCTTATGAACCATTCTGGTGACCTGCATCCTCTTAAAAAAATTAATACTTTTACACTGAGCTGGGAGGACTACCCTATCTTCTACAATAAAATCTGCCCAATTAAAATTAAGTAATTGGGGGGCCCAGTTTTTCCTAATTATTTGACCCTCAATGGTCAAGTTGGGATTGCCCAAAATAAGCTGTTCCCTGAAACCCATCTGGGATTTTTTCTGGTCCGGGGATAAAAGAGCCCACCAAGCCAGAATTGATTTATATATTGGAGTATGTTTCTCTTCTTCCGGCAAGTCTTTTGGGTTAATGTAAAGCAGCACTACCGGGGAGATACCCATATCTCTAAGAGTTTGTCTCTCAATCTGTAACCAAGTTGGGATATATCCCTCTTCCTCCTGTGCCCTATTCCACCGACCCATTATAGCTAACTGTCCCGCTACATAATATAAGTGAAGGTCTGGGATTTTGAGTCCCCCCATACTATAGGGAAGGCGCAATACATTGTATTTTCTCCTAGGTGGTTTAGAATTCCATAAGAAGTCAGAAAGTATTTTCTGTATCTTAATAAACCAACCCTTTGGAATATTATATGGGGACAAATGTATTGGATACAAGAGTCTAGGCAACAGGTTCATTTTAATTAGGCCAATTCTAGCCGTCAAATTCAGGGGGATTTTGTTCCACCTAACTATATCAGCTTTAGCTGCCGAAAGCACTTTATTTATATTTGCTTCCGCTCCTTCCTCTATATTAGCAGTGAACCAGATGCCTAGGTACTTGATCCTATCTGATGCCCAATTCAATTGTAAAGGTTCAAAATCTGCCCTATAGGTATATGGGGTAAGGGGGAGAACCTGTGTCTTGTTCAAGTTTAAACTATAATTCGAAACCCTAGAAAATCTCCTTATAATTTCAAGAGCCCTTTTAAAACTCGTTGCTGGTTCCTGCAGATGCAGCAATATATCATCTGCGAAAACAGAGAACTTCATTTCCTCCCTTAACAACAATCCCGAATAGCTGGGTCCATCTGAATTGCTCTTAATAAGGGCTCCAGATATATATTAAATAAAATTGGTGATAAGGACATCCCTGTCTCGTCCATTGTAAAGGCTAAACTCTTTGACAGATAGCCATTACAAAGAACCCTAGCTGTAGGAGCAGCATAAAGATTTTGATGCCCTGAGAAGGCCCTCCAGAAACCCATCTTCTCATCGTAGCAAATAGAAATGAATGGAGACCTTATCAAAGGCCTTCTCGGCGTCTAATGAAATTAACTCCATGGCTAACCTAGAATTAGAAGCCTCACTCAGCACGTGGTGAAGTTTCCGAAGAGCATCATGTGCCCCTCTACCTGGCATAAATATGACTTGTTCTTGACTAATAATTATAGGAGCAATCTTTAAAATTCTATTTGCCAATATTTTGGTTAACAGCTTGAGATCCTGGTTCATCAAAGCAATGGGTCTATAGCTCCCAGGTAGTTCTTTAGGTTTGTCTGGCTTAGGGATAAGTGAAATGTAAGCCTGATATAATGGCAAATGCGGAACCCCCTCCGACATAATATTAGAAAATAAATCCTTCAATAGGGGTAATAAAATTTGGGAGTGGACTTTATAAAACTGAGCTGACAGACCATCCAGTCCAGGAGTTTTGCCCTTTGGTAGTGCATTAATCACCTCCTTTATTTCAGATTCTAATATGGGGGCCTCTAATGCCTGGGCTTGCAGTTGGTCCAGTCTAGGTAAACTTATGCTCTCCAGAAATCCCTGCAACTCCACTTCATTACTAAGGGAGCCCCCTTGATAAATCTCTATGTAATAATCCGCAAAGGCATCCGCCATTCTCTGTGGCTCTGTTATGATTTCCCCCCGATATTCTATTAAAGGAATCGTTCGAGCTGCCTCCCATTCTTTGATTCGATTTGCAAGAAGCTGACTAGGTATGTCCCCCTGCAACAAATAGTTAGCTTGGAGTTTCTCTAGCCAAGAATCTATCTTACCATAAAGGATATCTGTCATTTCAACCCTTAGTTCCTTGAGCTCAATATCTACCTTCTCTGAGGAACCCTCTAGGGGAACAAGTGAATTAATAGCACCCCATATGAACTCTTCCCTTGCTTTTCTCATACCGTTTCTTCTAGCTGTACACCTTTGGGCTACCCCAGCATATAATACTTTGCAGGTGGGCCACGCTAAACTCTTATCATGAAGTGTTGGGATTTGGGTCTGGATAATATCCCACAGGGCTTCCTCCAACAGGAATAACATATTATCTTCTAAAAACAGTGATTCATCTAGCCTCCATCTAAAAGGTTTCATCCAAATAGACTCCAGCACCCATGTCAGTTGCACCGGAGAGTGATCAGATAAAATTCTACTATGGGTGATCACTTTCCTAGTTCCTTGCAAAGCCTCTTTATTAGCCAAAAAAAATTAATACACGATTGGGTTTTGTGTGCCCCTGAATAGAAGGTCATACTACCGTCCCCTTGGCGAAACATCCAAAACAGGTCCACCAATGCTGTTACCTCTAGTAATCTAGCCATGGCTACCTGCGCCACGGAGGGTGGCTTTTTAGAAGGGGGGTTCCTATCAAGCAGATTATTAAGACACAGGTTCCAATCACCTGCTATAATCAAAGGATGGGATGAAAAAGTAGCTAAATCTATTTCCAACAAGGCGAAGAAGCCTGGGTTAGCAGGGGTTGGACCGTATATAGAGGCAATTGTTAGTAACCTACCCATGATAGTACCCGTGACATATACCCCTCTAGCATCCTCTCTTGCTCTAATTTGCAATACTGTAAACGGACAGTTTTTCCAATTAAGATTGCTACTCCCCCTGAAGCTTTCGCCCTCCCTTCTCCTAAGACTTGGCCCACCCATAGTCTTTTCAAAAGACTTAATTCTCCCTTTAATAAGTGAGTTTCCTGCAATACTGCTATTTGGGCCCCCAACTGGTATATATGCTTTAAAATCACTAACCTCTTTTTCCTCCCTCTGAGGCCTTTAACATTCCAAGATATAATATTAATATTTATCATATAGTATTACCATACCCCTTCCTTTCACACCGATAGATTCTGCCAAAATAATTTTGTCTACTTTTTGGTTTCTCTCTCTCCTCCCAAACCCTCCCCCACATTACCATAATTCCTGACCCCTCGATCGCCCTCCTGACGCAAGTTGAAACAGAGATGAGCTAACCCCCGAGAGCGCCTCCATGCCCACCAAATCCCTTGATAAGCACAGATGGTCTCTTGTCCCCCTATGTGCCCCATAGGGCTAGACTCCCCTTATTAGAATTATGAGCCCCATTATTAATCTTTTTCAACCTGAGTCCTATTATCGCTAGTTATACCAAACCAAATGTCCATAGTAGTAACAATGATACAACACCATATAACCGGGGAACAACTATAGTTACAGATTATAATACTCTATTCCCTATTTTTCTGAGGCCCCAAATATGATTTAAGTCCCTCTGAGACCAGGCTGGGTTCAATACACCCCCTCTAAAGGCTGACCTTGAAAGAAATAACCATAGCATATCATAATTAACTGTTTCAATCTTTGCAACAGTATATATCAGCCTGTCCCATATTCCTGGGTAGTAAGGAGAGAGAAAAAAAAAAACCTTCTTTTAGATTTAAGTCCAAAGTGTCCCTTCGAGGAAGCTGTAAGGTGCTTCTACCACTCAGTCTACATGACTAACACTGCACAGCATTTCAGCATTAACTGTGGTCTTCAATCTCCCACACAGTCAGGATGCAGGCCTAAACAGATCCAGGAATTCAATTTGCAGTCCCTCAGCAGCATCCTTCGCTGTCAGGAACCTCCGATCTCCAGACTGTAGTTTTACCACCAGAGTGGCCGGATGTTGCATTCTAAACTTCACTCCAGCAAGGTATAATTTTTTCTTTATATCCAGGTATTCCTTCTGTTTCTCACAGATCGCGGGTGTCTGGTCTTGAAATAGCCATAAAGATGCCCCATTCCAATGCAAGGTCTTAAGTGCTTTAGCTTTAGTAAGAACATGGGCTTTCTCCTTATAATTTAAAAATCACATGATAACAACCCTGGAACAAGCCCCCGGTTGGGGCATTTCTCTTAGAGACCAATGTGCTCTCTCGATGTTTTATGCATCTCCATATGGCGTCAGACCCAGTAGCTTCAACAATAAATCCTGGATGAAAGCTATACAGTCAGAGCCCTCTAATTGCTCTGGAAGACCTGCCATAATCAGATTGTTTCTCTGGTTGTGAGATTCCTGATCATCAACTCGGTCTTCAAGCTTTTTAAACTGTCGCCGCAAAGCCACCAGCTCCTGCTCATGAGTAGAGGTTTTCCACTCCTGGGAAGCAACTCTGGCTTCCACATCGCCCATTCTTTGTGCCAGGGTGCTTAATGTCGGTTTGACAGTAGAAAAATCGGCCACTAGCCCCCACAGTAGTGATTTTATTTCTAAAATATCATCGCGAGTTGCCTGGCCTTTCCCTTCCATGCACAGTAGGTCCTCCTGATCTTCCAGCATTGGTGATGGGGGTTTGGGGCGCTTCGATGCCGGCGTTCGTGTGTCCAAGACTTCGGGGCTTCCGCACTCCATTGCTGTCGGGGCTCTAGTGCGGCGTATGTCTCCAAAGAATTCCCCCGATCAGCAGAAACAAACTCCTCCAAGGATGCGGGTATCATCTAAAGATCAGACTATACAGATTTTACCCCCACACTGGAAACAGAGGTACTTTAAAACTTTGTTGGGTTCGATGGGGCCTGGGAGCAGCGCTCGAGACATCCTTCCTCAGCTAGCTCATCACGTGATCTCCCATAGTTTAACATTTCTGAAACCCAGTCCTCAGTGCACTGGGGAAGGGGGTGCCCCGCAGACCCTCCATGCACTCTCAAAGGCTTGGTACCTTGGTAGCCCAGTGGTCCCTCCCCAGACCCGATCGCCATCTGAATAAAACAAATAACCTCCCTGGTGGTCCAATGGTCCCTTCCTAGCCCTGATATCCTGTTATAAAAAAAAATATCCCTGGTAGTCTAGTGTTCCCCCTTCCCGAGCCCCGATCCCAGCCTGTATAAAAAAAAGGCATCCCTAGTAGTCTAACTGTATCCCCTGCCTGACTTCAACCCACCTGTATCAGTCAAGAAACACCATCTCAGCCAGCCTGGATGCACTGAGGATTGAGGTGCTGGATGCCACACTTAGTGCCACACTGGCAACCGGGATTCAGTAGCGGACTCTGGTTGCCGGGGGAGGAAGAGGATGAAGCATCTGGAGGACAGCTCTGCTCTCCTGGGGGGAGGGTTAAGGGCAGCCCGGGGGTCCCAGTGGCCCCCGATGGAGATCAGGGGTACTGTAGAGCAGCTGGCACAAAGCAGTGGGGAGCACAACAGACGTTGGCAGGGTTGTCAGGTCCCATGACATCATTGCATGTCATGCTTGGGGGTGGGGGGAGAGGACGTAAGTCAAAAAAAACCCTGGTGAACAACAGAGATGATGGGGCTTCAGTGGCATGGCCCACATCCCAACACCATCCCAGTGCACCAGGATTCTACCCAGGCACCGACCCAACAGCCAGGTAGGCCCCTTGAGTTTACAAGGTCGCCAAGGAGGGGTGAACCCTACCCTTGGTAGCTGGGGGACTGGGTCTGACTGAGGCTGTTCAGGTGGGGAGATCCTGGCAGCGGGTGTTCAGGCAGGGAGTGAGAGGTCCTAGCCTAGTAAGTACCCCAGAAGGATGCCCTGTCCACCGGGGTGAAGAAAAATAGAGTTAAAAAAATAAAGAAACACTATCTCTAGTGGATCCCCACCTCCCCAGTAGATAGTGTCCCACCACCCTGCTCACCCCATCCCAACCCTGAGAGCCAGCAACAGGCACAGCCCTCCTTTCACCACCACAGCCAGCCACCAACAGAGCTCTCATGAAGCAAGTACTGTACAATCAGCTTGTACAGTATGCGCTCCAAGACAGCTCAGTCGGCAGCTACCTGTGGTGGTGAGCAGAGGGCTGTGTTGGTCACTGGCCCTCGGGGTTGGGAAGGGGGGTGGGGTGGTGGGAAACCACCTGTTAGGATGGGGGTGTGAGGGTCCAATAGACCACCAGGGATAGTATTTCTTGACCAATATGGGCAGGTTGGGTTGGGAAGGGCAGACTGCTAGACTACCAGGGATGCTTTTTTTGTTTTTATAAAGGCTGGGATCGGGGCTTGGGGAGGGGGGGACTGCTAAACTACCAGGGATGCTATTTTTCTTTTGTTATACAGATGGGATTGGGGCTAGAGAGGGACCATTGATCACCAGGGAAGTCATTCATTTTTTTCAGACAGGGATCGGGGCTGTGGAGGGAGCACTAGATCACTGGGGATCTTACGTTTCATTACAAGGTCAAGGAATTGGGGCTGTGGAGGGGGGACCTGTCCCAGCACAAACAGCCACTGTGGTAGCATGCAGATGAGCCCTTAATGTGCATGCAAATAGCCCACTAGTGCTGTGCATGCCCATTTTGCTCATCTGCATGCCTGGGTTGAAAATCACACATAGGGGCCATGGTGCTAACCAGTGTGTGCCACACTTTACACATATGGGTGGTCTTCAGCCTAGCACCCTACTAATATGGCAGAAAGCATGCCGACCGCTGGCTGTGTTATACACCACCATGGCTCGATATTCAAATGTAGCATGGTCAGTTCAGATCACGCTATCCATTTAAAGATGGCGCCAGAGCCATCTGGCCCTATTTCGTCATGCCACACCCCCGTGTGTGTGCACTGTATATGGGACCCATGGCCCACACTGAAGCACTGTAGGCACTGAAAGTGTGTTTAGGAGGACCTAATCAAAAACAAGAAATTGCATGGCCACTGTGCTATCCTGGGTAAATACAGTATAAAAATGCATCAAGGCAGGACCCCACAGAAACAACGTGATATTGCATGTCAGCTGGGCTAGCCTGGGTAAATATATTGTAAAACTGTGTAAAAGCAGTACCCTATAGTAGAACCCCACTGAAAAGAAGATGTTGCATATAAGCTGACCTTTCCTGCAAAACACATTGTAAAAGCAGGACTCCCCTGAAAACTAGATATTTAATCTGACCTGTATTACCCTGGGTAAATGCAGTATAAAAAATGTGTAAAAGCACAGCCTAATTGCAAATGAGATATTGCATCTCATTTGATCTGTCCTCAATAAATAGTAAAAATGGGACACCATTACAGCAGAACTTGAAAGAAAGATGTCCATATTTGCTGGTCTTTCCTTGGAAAAATACATTGTAAAAGTTGAACCCCACAGAAAATGAGAATTGACTCTCAGCAGGACTATACTGGGTAAATACATTATAAAAACATGTAGCAGCTAGGCTCCCACTGGAAATGTGATACTGCATGTCTGCTATGCCATCCTGGGTAAACACAGAGTAAAAATGGGTAAAAGCAGGATCCTAAGTGAAAACAAAGATAGTGCATCTGATCTACACTGTCAAAGGTAAATACAGTGTAAAAAATATGTCAAAGCAGAACTGATTGGAAATAAGATATTGCATCTCAGCTTTGTTATCTTGGTAAAATGCATATAAATACTAGTGATCATTTTAATATCTGCATAACCAGATCCGCCCCTTTACTTCCCCCTCCATTGCTTTTTTCTATCTACCAGCGCTGTAGAGCACTGGGTATAGCTCATCAGGGGGGAGGAGCCAGGGGGGTGCGAACAGTGGAGGGTGAATGAGCAAGACCACTGCATTAGGGTAGTAAGATCCAGGAGGCACCCTGGGGTGAAATGGAATCCAGATCATGGTCCTCTTTGTCTGGTTTCCATACCCAAGGGCACCACTAATTTAGGTGGGCAGGTGGCTCGGTTGGCCTTGGAAGTCCATCCAACTCGGGTGGTGTTATGTTTGTTTGTTTGCTGAATTTTGTTGACCGGTAAGCCCACTGGGCCTAGAAGTCTCTTTTTCAGGGGCGACTGGGGGGGGGACACAGATGGTAAGCAACTGAAATTGAACCAGATTAAGCTGTTGGTGGTATTTTTAGTGAATGAGGGAAATTTAGCCAGAACACCAGGGAAATTCCCTCTACTCTGTGGGCAGGTGGCGCTGTCCATCTGTCTGCAGGGATGGAGGATCCCAGTCTTGCTTTGGATGTTGGAGGAGAAGGAGCTACTGCTGGATCTCTGGAGATCTTGGAAGCATTGCCTTTATTGCCTGGCAATGGTGTATCAGGTTTAGCCCAAGATATTGCTTCAGATGCTGGAAGTATGGATGGCATAATAAACCAGGATATGGAGGATTTATCAGAGACAGATAATTTACAGAAAGAATTGGACTTAAAGAAAGCTCAATTATTGGAAATGATAAATGTAGCAGAAAGAGATTTTGCACTTTGCCAACAGATAATTGAAGATAAAAAAAAAAGGAAATGATCTGGGGCTAGCCTTTTATCTATGGGACGTAAACGCTTGCCAGGAGGTAAATTATTGGAGACAAAAACTGCATTAATGGATAAGATGGAACCTGGATGGGTTGGTTCATAAAATGTTGAAGAAACTTTTTCTTTGATTGAAACTGCTGTAAACTGGATGCCAGGGGAAGCATTACAAAGGGCAGGTTGGTTGCTAAAACAGGGGATTTGGTTTCTCGATCCTGATGTCCCCTTACCTGGCTACCCTGAGGCTAATTTGAGTATTCAATTAGAACTGATAATATTTGATGAGTCCCAGCCCCATTCTTCACAAGTGGTAGCTGCTATGCTTCAGAAAGGAACATCGTCGGCTGCACGACCGGATGAAACTAAGGTTGAGTGCTTGGTTACAACTGCCGCAGCAAGCTTGACGCAGAACACAGATACTTTGCATGCAGACCCAGAACTTTCAACAGAGGGAATTACAAGAGACCAAATTTGGCCTAATAATGAACAGGTACCAAAAACTAATGTTTTGTTAGATGATCCGTTACCAGAATCGACAGGAGGGGCTAGACCTCAACCGCAACATGGACCTCCAGGCCCAAAAACTTATGCTGGACTTTTCCAACTGCCTGCTGAGGCCACTAAACATAGGTTTTTAGTTCGCCTACATTATCTGGGTAAGGCCCCAGTATTCCCAGACCAGCTTTGGGTGGGGAAGAACCTTTTCATAGATGATATGGGTTTCACCCCGGCAGATGTGTATGCATTCATACACCCTCCAATGGATCATAATTATGACATTAGTTTTTTGCACGATGCAACTATTAGATAGATTTTGGAGACTTTATTACAATGTTAAGGACATGGAAAATTGGCAGGATTTTTTAGTCATCCCAATTACAAAACCAACTATTAAAATGGTTACAGTACTGTTTCGAAATGAAGGAGTGAACATTTCAAACATCATGTGCTGGTTGGAAAAAAGATGCAGTTTATATGATTGACCGAAACCAGTCCTAGATGATAATGGGTTCTGGACCGGGGGATGGACTATCCGAGTCCAGTTGTTTCATACCGATTCTGGAATACAACACCTGCCCAGATCTTTCTACTTGGGTAGAGATAGCGGCATCATTTTGTATGCAGGACAACCAAAGAGTTGTTATAAATGTGGCACTTTAGATCATTTAAATACCGACTGTGACCAGGTTAAATGCTTTGGGTGTGGACTTCTGGGGCACACTGTAGCACAGTGTGCGGATCCCACCAAGTTGTAACTTATGTGGGGAGATGAATCATTCATTTGCAAATTGTCGATGGGTTATTCATGATAATGATGAGGCCAAGGACCAGAATTTTTTTTTTACAGCAGGCTAGAAAACCTTATGAGAGTCTGAGAGGTTCTAGATCAGAATTGGGTTTCTGGGGGTGGAGGAAGGGGACAGGCTTGAGAACCAATGATGGGGATAGGTTGCATGACCCCATTCCTAGCCTAACTATACCTTTACATGCTTCTGGGTCAGGTGTACTTAGTGACTGCATGCAGTCTAATGTTATTGTTACCCAAGAAACCCCATATGCGACTCCTGTGGGGTCTCCACAAAGGATAGGGCATCTATTATCACAAAAATCTCATTGTGAGTTACATGTAGAAGTTTCTGACATAGAATTAGAGCAGGAGTGTTCAATGGAAAATGGGGAGGGAGTAGGTATTTTTACAGATCCGGTATCCCCAATATCATTATCCAATAGGTTTGCCCCCTTTGAATCTTGGGGGGAACAAGTTGATGTAGAGCATCCCATGGGAGATAGTACAGGTGCAACAATAATGGGTTCAGAGGTACAAGGTGGGAGTGAGATGCTGGCACCATGCAAATCAAGAATATTGTCAACAAATAAATGAGTCACCAGATCTAGTGGGAAAATAATTAAATCTCCTCCCTGAGCCCTTCTCCTTGCATTTGATAAGTTTAAATGTCAATAGCATTAAATCTCTGAAGAGAAGGTTAATGACTTTTGTATACTGCATTCATTACAGGTGGATGTAGTATTTGTGCAAGATGCGAGGATACACATAGCTGGGGAAGATGCTCTAGCTTCTAAAGACTGGGGTTGGGGGTCTTCATATTGGTCACTATGAAAAGAGAGGTGTAGTGGAGTGGGGATTTGTTTTTCAATGACAGAATGGACTTTACAAAAACAGATAGATATCATCCCAGGACATGCACTGTTAGATATAGTAATCAGAGGATTATCTTGTTAATTATTAAATATATATAATCCACAAATGAAAACTTCCAGGATAGAATTATTAACAAAAACAAGGCCTTTTTTACACACCAACTGGCAACTGTTTTTGAGAGGAGACTTTAATATTAATCTCCTTCCAGGAAAATCAGAAGGCAAACAATACTGTGATAAAACATTTTTGAGACAGGTTATACGTCAGGCTAGTTTACACGAAATACAGGATAGTGTTTTACGAGTTCCAAAAGCTACTTTTTTTAAAGGAATATTACAGTCACGAACAGATTTCATTTTTGTAAAAAACACTTTGATAGTAGATAAAATTAGGGTGATACCTATTGAAACATTAGACCATTTATTAGTAAGTATGTCTATTAAATCAATACAATCAGGGAGGCAGGGAGAGGATATTGGAGGTTAAACAGTTCTTTGTTGGAGGTGGAACAAATTAGGGTGGAGTTACGGATAGTGGTGCAAGATAAATTAACTACTATGTTTTAATATGAGAATATCAGCCTTTAGTGGGAGGATTTTAAGACTTGCATCAGTAGTTTTTTTTTTCTCATGTGGGGAAAACCCAGGCTATGAATAAAAGGGATAGGTATATTGAACTCCATTATGAGTTAGGAGTTTTGTTAACTCGACAGGTGGAGGAACACATAGATTTTTCTGAAAAAATTCGGACTCTTAAACAGGAGATGGGGGAGAATCAGTATGATAGAATGTTGTCCCTACAAAAAGAACAACAATTTGGCACCCAAGGGAAAATGGAACAGGTTAACCCCATTGTGGTTAGTCAGAAGAGGACAGAAAAATAATTGTTTGAAGGATTAATTTCAAATGAGGGGGTGGTCCAGAAGGACAATATTGGTATTATGGGAGTGGTACATAAATTTATTCAAGATAGTTATGGTTGCCCAGGAGTGGATTCCCCAGAAATGCAACATGTATTAAGGGCTGCAGATCTTCCATAGGTGACACCTGAACAGATAGAATTTCTGGTGAGTCCATTTTCAGAGGCGGAAATTGAAATAGTAATTAAATCTCTTCATAAGGAAGTTTCTCCGGGTTCGGATGGACTGACAAATTAATTGTATAAGGGTTTGTGGGAAATTATGCCTACTGACTTGGTAACATTATATAATTTTATTTTATCAGATTATAGTTTACCGACACAATTTTATGAAGGATTGATGATTTTTCTTTTCAAATCAGGTAACAGCGAAATGATTGGTAACTGGAGACTGATTACATTATTTAATACAGATTTTAAGATTTTTTCAAAATTATTAAGCAACAGATTGTCTCACATTATGTCAGATTTAATTTTTTCTAGACAATTTTGTGCAGTTCCGGGAAGTAGTATTTCAGATGTCCTTTTAATTTTATGAGAAATTATGGAACCTACAAACAATGTTACCTTGTTACAAGAACGTAGAGGATATTTAATTAGTCTAGATCAAGCCAAAGTTTTTGACAAAGTTTCTCACTCATATTTGTGGTTAGTTTTATAGGCTTATGGTATACCTGAAGAGTTTATCCAATAGATACGTTTATGTTATGCACTGGCATATGTAATTCCTTATAAAAATGGTTGAAGGGGAGCAAGACATAGGATTTTAAAAGGGGTTCGACAGGGTTTCCCTCTGAGCCCGAGCTTATATGTATTGGCTTTAGATCCACTTCTAAGGATATTACAGAGAACTTCATGTATTCATTGCATGAATGGTTTTAGTGACCTGCAATGTAAATGCTTATCATATGCGGATGACATCTGTTTGGTGGTAAAAAATGAATCCTCATACAAACTATAGGAAGATATACAGGAGCTCATTTAAACTTAGCAAAAATGAAAGTATTGAAAATAACAGTTTTTCCAACAATACAGGAATGGGTAGGAGGGTTCCCTGTACTAATGACACCTACTTATATATTGGGGATTTATTTTGGAGGTACAGATATAGCCCATTTTAATTGGAATAATGCACTAAATAAAGGGAAAATGAAGGTAGCAGGATAGAATGAATGGAAAGTCTCAAAGGAAAAAAAGAGTTTATTATATTAAAACATTTTTGATCCCTATTTTCTTACATATTAGTACAGTTTTTCCAGTCCCAAAGGTATTAGAAACATCATTACTAGTTTTTTTTTTCATTGTTTTTGGGGGAGTAGACTCAATCCAATATGGAGAAATGTGTTGTATCTTGGGTTTTGGGAAGGTTGAGTAGATATGATAAACCCGGTTTTGTTTTTTTTCTCTCTATGTTTTTATATTATAATATAGTACTGCTCATAGGGCAGAAGAAACCATTATGGGGAAATGGGGAATGTTGACATTAGAAGGGATTTTGCAGGAATGGAAAAATGATGCCTTTATGTATAAAAATAAATGACGCCCATGGTTACTACAAAGATGGGAAGCAGTTTTTGATAAAATAAAACTGTGGGGAATTGGGTTCTCCCAGGTTTTATCAACAACACGGAAAGGATTATGTAAACAGATTTTGGAGACATGTTTTGTGGAGTATCCTTTTATAGCATTTTTAAAAGACAAGCAGGCATATTTATCTGATTATATTAGGGAAGTCTGTATTCCAGTCCACATGTGGGACATGGTATGGTTGGGGCTTCATGGCAGGATAAACATAAAGGGAAACCAGAAACATAAAGCAGTACAAGAAAGATATTGTCCAAGAGCCAAATGTGTTATGGAACTCAAAATAATGCACCATTTGTATTTTCAATGTGTTTATGTGGTACATTTTTGGGACTTAGTAAGGGATAGATGGAAACGAGGTTTGGATATTCCCCCAAATTCAAATATGTTATTTTATGGGATTTCCTCAAGAACATTAAAAAATAGGACCCTTGGTACCCTTTGGGTGGTACATGTTCATTTCTTATATTGGCTGTGGATAGGTAGACGTAGACTGGTGTTACAACAGCAATTAATCTCAGGACTAGAATTGTTTTACAGTATATCATACAAAATGATTTACATTTATTGAAAGAAACAGAATTGAAAAAGATATGGCTGACACATCTGGTCTGAATTATGGGCACAATTTAATTTTATTTAATAGCTTTATGGGTAAAACTAGATAATTAGACATATGGGAGTGGTCTTTTCAAAAAATAAGTGGGGGGAGTTTCTTTCTATTACAACTTGTTGTATAAATGAAAACATTTGTATTAATTCCAATTATTGAAGATCTATTTTCTGTGATTAATTTTTTTTGGAATATGGTTGCACGTTTGTAAGTTTTTGTGAATTTTCAGCAATTGTTTTTGATTTGAATATAACAAAAGTTTCTCCTGCTTTTATGGTGGGGGGGATAGTTTTCAGTTTGTTTATATTGTCTATGTTTTTCCTTATGTTTAGGGTTTCTGTATGAAGCAATATTTCTTTATGTTTGATTTTTTTTGGCTCCTCTCTTAATGATTTGGTATGACATAAGACTGATTTGTATATATTGTGTTATGATTTAATAAACGATTCCCCTATTCTTGTCGATAAGCGCCATGGGATCTTTAACATCCACCTGAACTACCACCAATCCAGGCAGATGGGACCTTGGTTTAAAATCTCATCCAAAAGAAGGCACCTCAGAAGTGCAGCACGCCTCTCATGCTGCATTACAGTGTCAGTACTGGGATATTAATCCAAGTGCCAGATGTGGAAACTGAACCAGGGAACTGCCAGGTCCATTAAAAACAAGACTGCAATTATTGCAGATCTTGTCGGAACAGTGGACCTGGCATGTGTCACTGAGACTTGGCTGGGTGAGAATTCAGGCCCTATATTGGAGGCTGCAATTCTGGCTGGGTACTCGGTGGATTGGATTGAATCATGGGGGGGGGTCTGTTTCAAGACCAAGCTGGGCCTCATGAGTGTACCAGTTGAGGAGATCCAGTCATTTGGATGTACCATGGTAGCAGGTGTAGGTTGTAGGATCACCCTCATCTATCGTCCACCCGGGGATGAGAGACGGTTCCTTCAGGAAGTGGTGGACTTCATGATCGACATGGCGTTTGAGTCACCCAGGCTGATAGTCCTGGGTGACTTTAATGCCTGGGTTGATGACGAACTCTCGCAATTTGGTCAGCACTTCCTCCAGTTGATGACATCTCTAGGTCTTACACAGATTGTTTCCACTGCTACCCATAATCATGGTCATTCTTTTGACTTAGTTTTCCTCCTGGGGGTCGAAGCCTCTGACTTGGGGGTGGAACCAGTTGGATGGTCTGATAATTACACCATGTGATTCAGTTTTTGCAAACCCCCCTCATAGGCCTACACCTGTGGAGATGGTCAGATACTGTCTTTTACGAGATATAAGCTCTGAAGGCCTGGCAGCAGTGCTTGACCTATTGGTTCTTCCATTGACAACAGTGACCCTAGAGCCCTTGTGGTGGCCTATAATATGGCCAGTTCTACAGCCCTGGATGCCATTGTTCCTGTCTGCATTCATCCTCTCTCCCTTCACCCTCGGTCCCCTTGGTTTGATGGGTCCTTGAGGGAGATGCAACTACTAGGACAAAGGTTAGAGCAATGCTGGTGGAAGTCTACACTTGATGCCGATCACCTTAGATTGAGGGACCATTATCAAGCCTATCAATCCGCAATCACCTGTGAGAAGGCAGAGTTCCTATCCGGGGAGATTGTGGCTGCCCAGAATAGACCAGCTCAGCTGTTTTGAACCGTGGACAGACTGTGCAACCCAGCCTGTCTACAGGTCTGAACAGCATTTTCGCAAGTTGAGTGCAAGGAGCTTGCTCGATTCTTTTTGGCTAGGGTGGCAGACATCAGGGCGGTATTCCAACTGGTACACTCTATGGGCGTGGCTCTAGACCAGTGTTTGGGCACTGTTCCACAGTTTTCCTGGAGTACCTTCAGACAGCCTGAGCTTGTGGACATCATGTGGTTTGTTCAGGGTATGCACCCAACCTGCTGTAGTTTGGATCTGGGACCAACCACCCTGATTTTGGGTTGTAGTGACATTCTTGGTTGGGTCCTAACATGGATAGTCTGGTGCTCCTTGGAAACAGGTGAGTTTCCTAGCTCCCTGAAAGAGGCAGTGGTGACACCCCTCCTGAAGAAAGCTTCTCTGGACCCAGACTGCCATGCAAACTACAGACCAACCTTGACCCTCCCTTTCATGGGGAAGGTGATCAAGAAAGTAGTGGCTATACAACTGGAGGACCATTTGACCATCAATGCTGTCTATGAGCCGCTCCAGTCTGGTTTTCATAAGAGGCATAGTACTGAGACAGTGCTGGTTCAGTTGCACAATGATCTCCTGATGACTAGAGAGTGGAAGAACCACTCCATCTTGGTTCTACTCAATCTCCCTTTAGCGTTTGACACTGTGAACCATGGGGTTTTGCTCGACCACTTGAGGTTCATCTGTGGCCTGTCAGGTACGGTCCTCAGGTGGTTTTCATCTTTCCTCACTGGAAAAACTCAAAGGGTGGTGCCAGGAATTCATTCCTCTGACTCAGTTCCATTATCATGTGGGTTTCCTCAGGGGTCAGTGCTGTCCCCTATGTTGTTCGTAGTGTACATGCTTCCCCTCAGAGACATTGTAAGCAGGTATGGGCTGAGGTTTCACTGCTATGCTGATGATAATGAGCTTTATCTTTCTTTTGTGCCTGACTCAAGATGGAGCCCTCTCTGTATTTAACAACTGCCTTGCTGAAATCCAGGAGTGGATGAGTTTGAGATCGCTAAGGTTGAACTCTGGAAAGACTGAGGTGTTGGTAGTGGACCCAGGTCGCCAGGTAGGGGGGCTGGCGGTGAGCTCATCCTCTGGACTTTTTCTTGGGAGTTTGCCACTTCCAACCTCTGAATGGGTGTGAAACCTAGGGGTAATATTTGACAACAAACTGACACTGCATTCGTAGGTGTTGGCCATCGCCAAATCCTCTTTCTATCATCTGAGAAATATATCCAGAATCAAGCATCTAGTTCCATCCGGTGACCTTCCTATATTGGTCCATGCTTTTGTGTCCTCACATTTGGATTACTGCAATGCCTTATACTTAGGGCTTTTGGGGATGGATATTCACCACCTGCAGCTGGTGCAGAATGCAGCAGCCTGGTTATTGAAGGGAACCTCTTAGTCCTGTCATATCTCTCCGGTGCTGCACAAACTGCACTGGCTGCCAGTACAGTGGTGAATCACCTTAAAAGTTGGTCTTCTGACTTATAAAGCCCTACACAGACAGGGTCCAGCCTACCTGAAAGGGATCCTGGTCCCTTACTGCCCTGGGGTGATTACTCTGCTCAACTGATGAGGGGTTGCTAGAGATTCCAAAGGTTCATTTAAAATCATCTGGGGCTTGTGCATTTATGCACGCAGCCCCCACCATTTGGAATTCTCTACCCCATCAGTTACACGAGTACACGACTGTGGAGAGTTTTAAAAAGGCCTTAAAACCTTTTTTATGGATCCAGGCATTTGGGGAATAACTGGAATACCATTTTATTTTCTCTGTTTTATACTATTTATAAATGTACGTGATTTACACTGTAACTGTTTTAAGTGTGTTGTGCAGCGCCTTGATAATTTGAAAGGCGCCATATAAATAAACTGATTTGATTTAATATCACGATACAACTGTCTGGTTATTTTGCGTTACAACTGAGCGGTTGTAATCATCAGCTGTCAAGCACTGTCGTGCTTACATAGATGCGAGCACTTCCAAAACAACTGCTGCTTTCACTTTCTCAAACATGCAAACCCACACTGATTAAAAATGATCACCAGTAATTATAAAAAAATAAAACATGGGTGGGTGTGTGTAGAGCCAGAATTTTACACACACCCTTATTGTGGGATGCTTGTATAAATCCCTCGAGCTTCGGTCTCAGGGTTTCTGTAGCACCTCAACTGAAAAGGAGATGTCACATCTCCGGGATCCAGTTAAAAAAAGTGCTACAAAAGCAGAGCTTGTAAAAATGTTGCCAAATTTAAAGCACCAAACATATTGCCATCACTGCTATTACATCGCTGACTCCATTAAAGCGTAAGTCTTAATATCGCGTGTATTTAATGACGTTGCAATTTATCTGTCTATCTCATTATCTCACTATCACTATACATCTGAATTAGCTGCTGTTCAATTAATTAATTATCTTACCTGGTGCTGTTCAATGAATTAATTAGGTACCTGGTGAGGCTGACTATTCCATTACAGGAAGGTATCTTACTGCAGAAGTATAGTGCTGCTATCATTTCTGCTGTCTATTCAGTCAAAATGGAAGTTAAATTCATGCCTAGCCAGAAGGGTGGAGAGCTAGCTCAATGGCAAGGCTTCCTATTCCATCGAGATCATGTAATCACTGAAAAGACTTACTGGAAATGTGTTCAATACTCAACTGGGCACTGTTCTGTGAGGATTTATATGATCGGTGCTGAAGTAGTAAAATCATTAGGCACCCACATCCATGTGCCTGATCCTGGTGTTGCGCTCATGAAAACCACTGTTGCTGAAATGAAGTCTAAGGCAGCATCTACATCAGAAACCACACATTAGATTGTGGTTACTGATCTCACACAACTGCCACAAGAAGGTGCTGCACAACTGCTTGCCCTACCGTTATTGAAGAGCATGTTACGAAGAACATGGAGAATTACTACAAGGCCCCCAGCAGAGCCATCAGATGCAGTTTCATTAATCCTGTCCCCGGAGTATTGTGTCACACATTCAGGTGAAAAGTTCCTGTTCCATGATTCTGGACCAGCAAGTGATCATTTTCTAATTTTCTACACTGCAAAAGAACTTGAGATTCTGCAATCCTGTAGCCATATTTTGCAGACGGAACATTCAAATCTTGTCCATCAAATTTTAGATAGCTGTATGCCATCCGTGTTATCAAAATGTGCCCTGTCATTCCACTTGCTTATGTGCTGATGAAGAGTAAAACAACTGCAGCATACAATAAAATGCTGTTTGAAGTGAAAAACCTGTGCACATCTCTAGCTCCTGAGACAGTCATGATTGATTTTGAACTTGTGACTATAAAAGCCTTCAGACAAACTTTCCTTGAGGCACTGATGAGGGGATGTTTTTTTTTTCATCACTGCCAGGCAGTTTGGCATAAGATGCAAGAGAATGCAGACATCTATAGCCTATATACGTATGATCCAGATTTCATCTGCCTATGCACATTCTGCCTGCTCTGGCACATGTGCCACCCACAGATGTTATTAAAGGATTTAAGGAGATAATGCCACTTGATTTCTTTGTAACACATGCTGATTTGTTAACATCACTCATTGATTATGACAAGGACACTTGGCTTGGAAGGCCACTGGCCAGAGGTGGGAGAAGGAGACCCACGTTTGATATTGGTCTTTGGAACTGCTACAACGCAGTTCTGTCGGAATTGTCATGAACTGCAAATGCTGCGGAAGCCTGGCATCGGAAATTTAATCATTTTGCGGGTGCCAACCATCCATCCATCTGGAGGTTTCTGGACTTTGTGAAGTCTGAGCAATGTTTTAACTCCACACTTGTGGAGCAGCTGGTTGCAGGTTCTCAGGTTGCTGGATCCAAGAAAAAGTACAAGGACACTGCAAGACACATAAAAGGAATTGTCTTGCAGTATGGTCCACCATGCTCTTTATATGCATATGTGCAAGGCATTGCATACAATTTAAAATTACAGGCATAGGGAATTTCAAAATTGGTGTAGCAATGGCAGGAATCTGCTCTATGCAGCTGTGACATTAACTTGAAGTTTAAATGATTTTTAATGATTTTACTGTGTGAATATATAAAAATATGAATTAAATTGCTGATAAATTTGTCTTCCATAAATGATACTTACTACTACTAGGTGTTTTCAGTTTCTTTACAGTTCATTGCACATGCAAGCTTCAGTAATACCACATGCTAACACAAGCATCAGTAACAGCACATGCTAATAATGCTTAGCGCCATACAGTACCAGCTATTTTATATCATGTGCCATTAAATAGGCAGTATTAAGGTAAGCACTATTCTACTCATGCTATTTTAACACTAATCCCGCATCTCGACTGTGCTATCCTGGGTAAATGCAGTTTAAAATGTGTAAAAGTAGGACAACTTTGAAAATGAGATATCTCATCTCATCTAGAATTTAACTAGTAAATGTACAGTAAAAATGTATAAAAGCCAGACCACAGTACAGCAGAACTACGCTGAAAAATGTGCATCTAAGCTATTGTTTCCTGAAAAAAATACACTGTAAAAGCTGAACCCCACTGAAAATAAAAAATTGCCTCTCACCTGGGCTATCCTAGGTAAATATATTATAAAAATGGGTAAAAGCAGGACCCCACTGAAAACAAGATAATCCATCTCCACTGCCCTATTTTGATAAATACAATGTCAAAATGGGTCAAAGCAGAACCCCACTGCAAATGAGGTATTGCATCTTGGCTGGATTATCCTGGGTAAATATATTGTAAAACTATATAAAAGCAAGACCCTTTAGCAGAACCCCACTGAAAAGGAGATGTTGCATGTAAAATTATTGTTTTTGAAAAATACATGTTTAAAGCTCCCAATCACCTGTCTTATAGCTCTCTGGAATATCCCTGGTTGTCTAGTGGTGCCCTTCTTCATTAAGGCATCTGACCCACTCCTGACCCTTCTACTCAGGACCCTCCTCCCTGCACCTCCCTCACCCCAGTAACATAAGCCAAACTACAATAACAGTGATGGTGACTGGCACAGCCCTCTGCTCACTGTGATGCTTGGCCAGCTGGTTATGATTGTTGTATGATATTTGTAATATAAAAATATAGTAGGTGATTGTCTCACATAAGACAGCCTGTGCTTATGGGTGCCTCCCTTCAAGTTTCAGTGAAGCTACAGGATATATTAAACTGACCAGGAGATCTCTGTAATGTAATTAACTTCCTTGAGAAATGGCATTTTATGGCCTTTTTATGACCTCATGCTTTGAAGTTGGGAAACAAAAATATACATTTTATTACAGGACAGGACATGGCTATCTCACATCTAGGTGAGGAATTGCATGGTTGTAAACCTCAAGGGAACTGGTGGATCAAAGACTTATAATTTGGGAAATGAGTTTTTGCTGATGTCACCTTATTTAATATATTTCCTGATAGGACATCATGTTTGCATTTTTTTCTATTCTAAAAGGAGGAGCTAGATGACTCACCAAAGGGTTGGGGAGATGGGGCTGAAATGTATCTTTGCAACTGGGTAATATGACATACAGTGTCATTTTGGGACTCAAGAGAGAGGCAGAGCTCTCTGATATTACTTAAGCACTTTCCAGAGGTAATACATTAGATAGAAAAAGTCTTAAATGTATGGTGGTAGGAGTTTATGTTTTGTACTTTTCCCTTGTTCTTTTATGTGATTGTGAGCTCTTTGATATATTGTTCTGTGTTTACATATTTCATATTTATATCATATTTTAGTAAAATATTTTTTCAAGGTACTGCCTGGGTGTGTCTTCCAGGTTCTTTTTGCATGTGATGTATACGTGGTTATGTTTGACAGCTGTTCTGAAAGGCTTGATGGTGTTATTAAACTGGGAAAGGGTAAGAATATACCTAAGGTCTCTTAGAGAGTTTTAAGGGTTCCATTTGGAAGCCTGACTTGGTGCCCCGGTGAAAGATTGTACCGCATTCCCCAAAGAGGGTACGTATCTGAGCCTGTACATTAGGTATGCTAGCATAAAGTTCACAGTTTGAACCCCCCCAGACCTTGAGACTAAAGGTAATTTGCACCCAGCAGCAGACAGGAGGGTTACCCTGTCTGTTACCTAATCATATTATTGCACTTGGAGGTTGGCACTGTGGGAGTTGAGGGCCTGACCTGCTGAGTGCATTTGTGACACTCACCACCTCATCTGCCTGCCATCTGACTGTCAGTGAGCAATCATGAGTATTGAACATCAGCTGTTTCTACAGTGCTTACTGACAGACAGTTTTTCGGGGGAGGGAACACTAGACCACCAGCAATATTCAAGACAGCCACAGGATGGCCATTTGAGGGGGTAGTGCATGCATGTTAATGAGCCCATAATGGACAGGCAAATGGTCCATAGTGCATTGCATGCCCAATGGGCTTATTATCGTAGTAGGGTTGAATATGGCTGACAGGAGCCCTGGCACTATCTCATATGGGGCATGCTATCTCCACTGGGCTCCTGTAGGCCATATTCAGTCTGTGGCTGTGATGGCTTAACACATGGTCACTATGTACTGAGCCAACACAGCCCCATATTTAGTTACTGCCCTCCAGCTGGAGCATGCTAATTGTCTGAATACTGCTCCCCAGTTGGCCATGCACTAAGTGCCACAGATCGCACTGGCCAGCTCTGAATATGGGGGCCATTACCCCTTATCCCTGTGGGACTGAAACAATGGCTCCTGGGATTAAGAAAGGTATTCCCGTAGCCTCAAGATACTGCTGTTCTAACTTGTAACTTGTAACAGCATGAAAGCAAGCATGTTTGACATTGACGCATGCTTGTTAAAAGCAGTCAATTATTACCTTGTATATCTGAAGTACTTTTTGATTTCCCTTTATTTATTTAGAAGATTTTTATCTGATGTTAGTAGGTGTGATGTGTGGAACAGCACTTTGCCTGGCCGCTGACATATCTACAGTAGCTCTATTCTTCCCATTACATCATCAGCACTGTGACCTCACTGGCTGATATCACAGTTTCTCAGGAATAGCCACAGAGCAACTGCCAGGTCAGTCGCTTGTGATGTCATTGAGGTAATAGTGCAGATGATTTAATGTGAGGAATAGAACTAGGCATGTCAGCTGCAGAGGCAGAGTGCTAGTCCACACATCCAGCATAATATTATTACAGAAGAATTCTATTGAGCAAAACAGCAAAATACTTCAGAAATAAAAAGTGACAACTCACTACTTCTTTAAATGTATAACATTTTCCTATCTGCTATTTTTGGTTCTACTATCTCTGTAATTTCTAAACATCCTACTCTTTCAGGTAGCCACTCTCATCCCCTGTCATCTGTCTGTCTCTCTCTCTCTCTCTCTCTCTCTCTCTCTCTCTGTCTCTCTCTCTCTCTTCTCCCTATTTATCCACTTCCTGTAGTAGAAGCATTCTTCTCCCCTTTGGCCTACCTTTTCCCATACCCTCCTGCCCCAGTGTAATTTCCCATTCCCTCCTACTTCTCTACTCAGGGTATTTCACCCCTGCCCCTACTGTACAGCACCCCATTAGCTTCCCTTTTGTCCCTTGAGCTCTGCCCCAGGCCTTGCCCTGCTCTTGGTTTTGCTGCCATACACTTAACATCTCCACTCACCTTCATTATGTTTTCTATTATTCCTTTTTTCATTCAGTATTTTCAGAGTTATTGTTCATTTTGTTTGATGAAATATTCGGCATTTCTGCACCCGTCTGCATTGTTGGCCATTTTTCCTGTGCACTGCTGCTTTATTTTTATGTTTGCTTGCATGCATGTGCAAGAAACATAGTGCCGTCATCCGAGTTTTCGGAGGTGTGGCAGCCCTATTCCAATTCAGTCAGTGTGTTTGCAGGTGCGGCTGCAGTTCTCCAATGCCTGCTGGAGCTGTCTATGACAGCGTCCAAAATGCAGTGGAGTACAGTTGAAAGGGGGAGCTACACTTCAGTGAGCAGTGATAAGATATCGCCTGCTCATGCGCGCTCCCCCTACACACAAGCTACACACACACACACATGCACATACTTTCACTTTAAGCAAACACTGTGTAGCGATGGGGGTGCCCAATCCTCTGTTGGCTGTGCCTCGCCCCAAAGCAGGGTACATATGCCACGCTGGGTGCCCACCCAGCATGGCAAGACATTGTATAGCTGATGGGGTGCACAACTCTCATCGGGTTCCACTCGGTTCCCCCAGTACAGGGTGCCATGTTGAGCTCCACCCAGCATGGCAACAGATGCTATTGCCAATGGGGGTGCCCAATCTCCGATCGGCTCCACACACCCCCACCAGCCATCCTTGTGCCATGCTGGGAGCCCACCCCAGTGTGGCAAACGTCCCGTGTCATCATTTAATAAAAAAAAAAAATACCTGAAACTTAAAAATGGTCTCTTGCTGTCTCTGCCCCCATCTGCACCCACCCACTCCACACCCCGCCTCCCCACACCCCCACCTCAAACTTACCTTCGAACTCTGGCGCGATGATCTTCGGTGGACCGGCAACACATCTGCACTCTTCAAAGCCGACCTCGAACTGAGGAAATGCCGGTAAGCTGTATAATGGGATAGATAGGGTTTTTTCAACTTTGCTGCATATCTCAGCAATTTTTTGGAATTTTTGCACCAAATTTTCAACATGGGGATTTTGGGACTCCTTCTCATGAATGCTTTCACTGTCATGGCATTAATCGGGCCTGAAGGGTGATTTCGTAGTCACTGTGTGAAATCACCTTTGGGACTAGTAATGTCTGACACTACCACTATTCATAAGGTGGGCTCTCAAAGCCTATGTTTAAAATTTGCGGAAAAATTCAAAAATGACTGGATTTATGAGCGCGCTAAGCAGTTCCTATGCACGCTTTGTAAGTTCACTTAATTTTAAATATTTTCACTCCAGATTTTCAACACTGCCATTTTACCACACCTCCTTATGAGCAGTACAGCTGTCATTTTTCACATTTGCCCAAAATGTGTTTCCGTCCATGTAGCACGCAATGGCACAGTCGGTGTGCGAAATCAATGTATGGGACACATTAAAAAATCACAGTGACACTGTTAATGAGCAGAGGTCTTAAATGGCTATGTTGAAATTTGGGAAAATTCCTAAAATGACTGTTTTACTAGCGCGCGTTGCGCAGTTCCTACACATGCTCGTAAGTTTGCGAATTTTCAATATTTTCACTCCAGATTTTCAACATTGCCATTTTATTACACTTCCTTACGAACAGTACAGCTGCCATTTTTCACATGTCACCCCAAATGTGTTTCCGCATGTGTAGCGCACAATGGTGCAGTCAGTGTGAGAAAGCAATGTTTGGGACAGATTAAGGAAATCACAGTTACACTGTTCATGAGCAGAGGTCTTAAAATGGCTATGTTTAAAATTTGGTGACAAAATCCATAAATGACTGTGTTAGAGTGAGCATTGTGCAGTTTCACGCACCGTAAGTTCATGACTTTGTAATATTTTCAGTCCAGATTTTCACCAGTGGCATTTTCCACACTTCCTTATGAACAGTATAGCGCCATTTTTCACAACATGGCCGAAATGTGTTTTCACACTTTCAGCGAGAGATGCGTGGTCGCTGTGGGAAATCATTGTTTGGGACAGATAAAGAAAATCACAGTGACACTGTTCATGATCGGAGGTTCCAAAATGCCTGTGTTGACAATCTGCTGTAAAAATCCCCAACCTAATTACATTACGGGTGTGCGTTGCACAGTTTCTATGCACGCTCATGACTTCACCAGTTTTTTTAATATTTTGACTGCAGATTTGCAACATTGCCATTGTTTACACCTCCCCATGAACAGCACAGCTGTCATTTTTCACATCCTGTTCGGAATGTGTTTTTGCACCTGTGGTGCTAAATGCCATAGTCGCTGTGCATAAGAAGCTTTTGGCTAACAAACTGATATTGCCACTGTTCATGAGGTGGGGGTCACAAAAAAACCATGTTGAAAATTGGGAGTGAAAATACCAATGAATGCCTGAGGTGTTAGGGTTTCCAACCACAACGTCCCACCCTGTAGAGAAGAGAGGCATCAGGGGTGTGACTTGGGATTCTTGCCTGTAATGCTCATACCATTCCACATCCTGCAGCCAGTGAGAGGCATCAAGGTATGCCTTGGACTCTTTGGCCCCAAAGTTCACCCCATTCTTCTATACCGCACCCATCTCACCATATTTCCTGATGGAATGGGGTGTGCATAAGGGCCAAAGACCCCAAGGCACATCGTGACACTTGTCAGTGTCTGCAGGGTAGGGTGTGGTGAAATGGCGTGGCCGTTATGCCTGATGACCCAAAGGCACACCCCAATGCCTGTCACTCTCTGCAGGGTGGTGGTGGTGGGGTTGGCTTCAGTTCAATACTTCACTGCCATTTCTATTACGCAGCTCTGTAACTTCTACACTACCAATGCCAATGCCAGCAAGCAAACATTCGGCATTGACAAATGCTTGTTATGTATTTGTTTTCCCTTGTAACTCCTGGCTTGCACTTGATAATGAACTTCAACTCAGTGTACCTCCCCAGGTTAGCAACTTTTAAATGAATAGATTAGAGCCTGATCCTTAGAGTCACCCCAGGTTAAGTGTGGAATTGTGCATATGTGGAGTGCATTCTTCTGCAAACCCAGGAGCGGGCATGCATGAATGACTTCATTATCTCCAGGCCTCTCTCTCAAGAGTTATGGGGCCAAAAGAGGTAATGTGCCAGACTTTGTGCATCCAAGCAGTGGCTGGCAGGAAATGACAGTTCTCCTAGAACTACTGCATCCCTGCCAGATGTCCAAACATTACCAAAGTTACTCTAACTGATTCTGGTATGGCTCTAGCCCTCTTTGGAGGCTCAAAAGGGCAGGGGGTGGGTGGTCAAGCAATTGATTGGGTAGTGAGGAAGTTCCTGAGGCCATTCAGTGGGGACACATACCCACTGCTGCTGCCCTTGTGTAGCAAAGCCTCCCACCTCTTGACCAGTCCTCAGAATAATGTTCTCTTCTTTGTGGATAATGTGCATGGCCACCACACAGCTGTGTCCTCTTCCAATCAAGGCTGTGCAGTATGCATGTAACCTTGTGCATATCACAGGATTTGATGCATAGAAGGGATGCAACCTGTACTGTGGATGCCCTGGAGTGCCCCTCAGGTGAGCATCATGCATGAAGAGGACACTCCACAGCTTTTCCTGGCCTTCTGTACATGTGAAAAGGCCGGGAACATTTTGTGAATTGGGTCCTAGGTAAGGAAAGTAAGGCAGAAAATGAATTTGGTTTTATATAGCACCTTTTCATGCAAACTGTATCCCAAAATGCTTTACAATTGAGAATAGATAGTGGGAGAGAGAGAGAGTGAGAGAGCTAGAGCAGAGAAATGTTGTTACCATTTACAGCATGCTGTACGTTTCAGAGCACAGAGAGATAGATTACAGAGAAATTCAAGAGAGGTTAAACAGTGGGATGTTTGAGTGGAAGCTGGATGGCTGCAGAAGGGCAGGACATTTCCTAAAGCAGGAAGACTAAGTGGGATGCAGAACTGAGGAGCACCACTTTGCGTGGAAGTTCAGTCCTAGTGGAGGACAGGGAAGTCTTTTGCAAGCAAGTTGCCTCATGCATCACCATGAGCAGATTTGTCTAGCTAAATGTTAAGAACAGCACTGAGAATTGAAAAGATATCACAGCAGGACTGCTATTTCACTGGGCATGGAATGGTAGTGCATATCATTTGCTTCTAGTGTTGAGTTTCAGAAGCTTTCAACAATTTTAGAAGGGGTGTTAGGGACGCATGCTCTCCTATTCTTTTCACAGCTGCCACATTTTGAGTGGCAGCTGAAATAAGAAATGCTCATTGCAATATATTTACAATGAAAAGAAAAGACCCATTATGACAAGGATTTATAGTGTTATAAACAGAGCATCTATCATCCTTCATCAATCTCGCTCTGGATAAACAACATTCGTAACCCACTCACACCAGCAGTACTAATGATTTATATGTATTTCCCAGGGGACATGACATTTCTACAAGCTAATAGATGTTATCTGTATTTATAGTGTTTAGGCAATATTTCATTGTTTTAATTGCTCTTTTTTTGTAACGTTACCTTCTGAGACAATAATGCTCATTATAAACTGTTTAAAAGCCCCATAATGTATCTGCTAAGAGCACAACTGTCATCATCATGTGTTTTGGCAAAACAGTAGTTTCCGTCTCTTTCATCTCTAAGAGTTTCCTGGCAAGCCACAAAGCTCCAACAGCTTGGAAGGCATATATTGTGCCAAGTTCGGTTTAATTTTCTTGCTGGCAAGAGCTGTGTTTCAACACTAGAGCAGCAGGGCCTGTTTTATAGGACCCATATTTCTGAAACTGTAGGTTTCAGGTAAAGTTCACAAGCTGCTGACATGTGCTAAACATCATATCATAAATCATATACCCCACTCCTCAGAATATTTAAAGGAATTAAGCAATAGTAACTACAGAATAGAAAGCATGCTCACTGCAGTCAAATGGTTTTAGTTACCATTGGACAAATGAGGGAACAGGCATTTGCCACCTTTTGGGTACCTGTAATTAGGATTTAGTCTGCAGTTTGCAATAGGAAAGGTCACATTGCTTTTCTGGCTTTTAATGCCAAAAAGGTCAAGATATAAACGACTCTGTTTAGATGGCAGGAGTGAGCAAGGGCACAATTATTAAATCTGGAAGCTCAATTTTCAGATTTGTGACTCGGAGCCAAGTCAGTTCTAAGGGCCCTTAAGTTCATCATGTCTAAATCAAATAAAATTAGTGTAAGCAATCTCCTTCAGACAGAGAATGAGCAGGCATCCTCTCAAGTGTAGACTATCTAGCAGACACAGCTATGTATCTTCCTGGATTTCTCTAGTGTGCCTAGTTAGGAGGCCAGAGTTGCATACCTCTGTCTACCTTCCAACTCTATGGAACAGCCTCCCTCTACCTTTCTGTTTCTGTGCCTCTGTTCTCTGTCACAGTTCTCCCTTGTGATAATTACTCCCCTTCCTCCTTCCTGCAACAGCAGCTAGTGTAGCCCCAAGCCCCCCCCTCCTATTCTGTACTCCTCCTTACATGCATCCATTCTCAAATACTTTAAATATAAATTTTGATAAAAATTTAAAAAGTATATTGTATATATATATATATATATACTGTATATATATATATATATATATATATATATATATATATATATTGCAAAACTTTAGTTAATGCATCAGTTAGGGTTCATGTCACAGTGACAACAGTTTGGAAATTTGATGTTAGGGTTACCCCACCACCACCCCTCCCCACCCCCATCCTCCACACACCAACAGACATCGGGGTGTGCCATGGGGTCATCAGACCCACCTCTCACCCCATCCCATAAGTAAGCAAGCTGACATGCTACAGTATACAAGAATGGGGTGAGAGTTAGGTCTGACAACCCGGTGGCACACCCCGACATCTGTTGGTGTGTAGAGCATGGGGTGGTGGGGTGGTGGGGGGGTAACCCTAACATCAAATTTCCAGACTTTTATCACTGTAACATCAACCCTAACTGATGCAGTATAGAGAATGGGGTGAGACTTAGGTCTGATGACCACATGACATGCCCCAATGCCTGTAGGGTGGGAGGGTGGGGTCGGGTGGGGTAGTAGGGGTAGGAATTATTTATTCTGAAATGTTACTGATATTTGAAGGAGCTATTGGTATCTGAAAGAGCTTTCGAGAAATATCTGAATGGGATTTCTTGAAAATGAATTTTTGAAAATTGAAATTTGATGAAAATCATCTAAGATGGAATGTTTTTTGTAATAATGATAATAAAATATGTAATAAGGACAATAAAATTGATGTCTGACAGAAAATAATTTTGGGTTGGTTGTGGTAGAGACAGGTTCTTTTTAGATTTACACTTAATAATTTCCATATACTTGTCTTCCTTTTTCTAAGTTTTATACATATAAAATTTAAAAGGAACCCTGGGGCACTTTGTGTTTTGGATTAGGGGTAGGAACCCTAACATCAAAGTTCCAAACTTTTGTCACTGTGACATCGACCCTAACTGATGCATTAACAGAGTTTTTTGCAATGAATTTCCCTTCTTTTTGAGAAAGTGTAATATAAGTGGTTAGTGGTATGTGTTTGTGGGAGCGTGGGCCCTCCAGGCCCTGCTTTCCCACTTACACCTAAATACAGAGCCATATAGAAGCCTCATAGTACTGTAAAGCAGCCCTTTTAACACTTATTTGGCAATATCTCAGTAACCGCAGCAGCTATGAAAACAATTCCAGTGCAAGTGTAATCTATGACTTTGAAACTTCCTCACATGCTTAGTCCATATCTCAAATAGTTTTCGAGATATGGGCGCTGAACGGGGTCGCAGGCACACAGTTTTATCCTACATTATAAGATATTTCTCAACTTGAGAATGCTGCAACTATGGGTCTGTTTAATAGTTTGGGACCAAAGCACCAAAATGCACGTCTGTGGGACCAGAGCTTGCCACCCTGCAAATTTCAGCCCAAAAGCACTTTCCACCTTGGCAGAATGATATGACAAAGAAAACAGCACATGGGACAATGTTGTGGAGTATTGTTTCTTGACAACAAAAATGCTTTTGTGACAACAAAAATGTTTTCGTGATTCTCTATACCCTTGAAAGGGATGTTTTTGCAGACAAATAAAATGTCGTGTACAAAAAAATGTTTTCCCGAAAGTTTTTCACAATGCACATATAAATTTTCCCATAGGCTGCAATGGGACTTGAAAAACTCACATAACTTTTGAATTGATTAATATTTTTTCATAAAATCTTCAAAAAGCACCATTTCAACCCAGGCCACATATAGACAAATACATTTGAATCTATTCAGATGCATTTTTCAGACCATTATACCTGACCGAAAAATGTGCAAAAGTTGACTAATTTACACATTTTGGATGCTCTACAGTTCTGCAACCCTACATCTGAGTGGAATGAAACTTTCCAGATATAGACATCTTTAGTTGGATAATATGCTTGCAAATATTCAGGCAAATCAGACAAACGGTTTCAAAGTTATTAAAGTGCAAAATTTGGGGTTTAACAATAATTTGGCCCTCCGACCCTAACTATACTGACCCTACTGGGCCAGTATACTATATATATCTATAAAAAACAAAAACAAGGCCCTGCATCAGCATGTGATCTAAAAGCAAAACAAAATGGCTATATTAAATGCACGCTGAAAATAGAAAATAGGGTTAAAAAATCTATGTTTTGACCTTAGGTCTTCTTCAGAAAATTTCTAAAAGAGGAAAAAAACAAAGTTAGTGTAGAGGGAGGTAAATGAGGTGTATATATATATATATATATATATATATATATATATATATATATATATATGTGGGGAAAGAAAAAAGGGGAGGCTCAGGGAGAAGAAGTGATAAATGGCAAAATTAAGAGAGAAACTGTGAAACAAAAAGGTGATGATGGGAAAGATAAAGCATAATAGGAGTGAAAGAGCTAGGGAAGTCCCCAGGTGGGGACTAATTAACAGGGCCTAGTAAGAAGGCTGAAAGGTGACATATGTGTGGGGAGGAGACAGAGATGGAGACTTATGGTGAAAATGATAAAGAAATTAAGTTAGTACAAATACAAATAGACTTTAAGGAATATAAGGTGTGACTGAAAGATGTTAGTGGAAAATAAGTCTATCATTTAAACCAGAGCTCTGCTGGGAACCAAGGCGGATGATCAGCTTGGCTTCCACATTTTTTCTATGGTTAGAATCCCAGAAACCCTGCTGAAGGACACAAACAGAAAGGTCATTGACATTGTGGTCCCTGGAGATAAAGTGGGATACAATGGGTTTAGCAGTGTCACCATTCCTGACTGCTCTGTAATGTTCCCTGAAACAGTCAGCAAGGCGCCTACCAGTCTCTCCGATGTAAAAAGCTGTACACTTCCTGCAAAGAATATAACACACCACATTAGTGGAGGTGCATGAAAACTCCTTGGTGATGTGAAAAACACCTGCAGACCCCCGAATTTCAGTCACACTGGAAATAAATTTGCAGGTGTAGCAGTGAGTCCTGTTGCAAGGTTTGGTACCTGGGAGGGAGGGAGGAACTGTTAGGTGTAGGTAGGCTGCTTTTAAGCTGGTGATTCCGATGGCTGGCGGTAGGTGGCAATAGGTGGTTCTGTAAAGGAAGCACCAATGTTGGGGTCAGTTTGCAAAATGGGAAAGTTACTGGTGATGATCCTGTGAAGAGAAGGTGTGCTCTGATGGAAAGGAAGCACTAGTGGAATTTGCTGTTGTTCTTGTGTGACAGTATCCTTCCTGCAGGGGTCAAGGTTACGGGGCATGTCACTGACCCGGGAGAGTGCTCTGTCCACTGCGCTTTTAGGGTATCCTCTTTTGATAAAAAAAACTGTGCATTATTTGGGTCTGCTCAGCAAAATCATCCTCTTCACTGCATAACCTGTGAAGTCTAAGAAACTGTGAATAAGGCAGGCCATTCTTGACATGTTTGGGATGGAAGAAGCTGTGTAGGAGAAAACTGTGAGAGTCAGTGGGTTTGTAATAAATTGATGTCTTCAGACAAGTGTTCTGTACTGACAGCTGGATATCCAGAAAAGGCAATGTAGAGGAGGAGACTTCAGCAGTGTATTGAAGGGAAGGATGGGCCGTGGTAAACTTGTCAAGGAAGACTTGGAGCATCTCTCTGGAGCAGGAGGTGGCCCCCACACAGTCATCAATGTAGCGTTTGTAGAGTTCTGGCACAGTTCCTGTGAATGAGAGAAAAAAACATTCCTCCACTCAACCCACAAACAGATTAGTAAAGCTGGGACCCATCTTGGTACCCATGGCAACACCACTGACCTGCTGAAAAAAACTGTTATTAAAAGAAAAAGCATTGAGTGTAAGAACCAGTTCTGCCAGACAGTGTGTGTGTGGGTGGCTGCTGGACTTCCCGCTTATTCAAGAAATGCTGCAAAGCTGTCAGACCATCATCACAGGGGATCACTGTGTAAAGAGATTTGATGTCCATGGTGAAGATGAGCTGATGAGAGTCACTGAATCTAAACCTGTCAAATAATTGGAGAACATGGTTAATGACTTTAACACAGGAGGGCAAGGACTCAACAAGGGGTCTCATGAGGCTGTCCAAAAATGCAGAGATGTGGGATGTGGGGCAGGAGCAGGCAGACACTATAGGATGACCCGGGTTACCTGTTTTGTGGATTTTTGGAAGGAGATAAAACCTGGATGTCTGGGGATACTGAACTATGAGTCTCTTAGCAGAAGCAGCGAGCTCTTTGTTTTCAATTGCTGAGATGATGGTGGTGGTGGTGACCTCAGTCTGATAGTCAGCAGTGGGGTCCTGTGGAAGAGAAGAATAAAACCTGGTGTCAGAGAGTTGATGTGTGACTTCAGTGATGTATAGCTCCTTTTGCCAGACCACAACAGCACCTCCCTTATCAGCTGGTTTGATAACAATGTCATTCCTACATTGCAGAGATCTGAGGGCTGCAAGCTCACCAGGTGACAGGTTGGAATGGTTGTGCCTGCAATGAAGATTGAAATTAGTAGTGTTTTCCATGCATTGGTTAACAAAATAATCAACAGCAGCAAAACGTCCTGGAGGGGGTGTCCATGCATTACACTGGGGATTGATATTGTTGATTGTTCTGGTGATACTGACATAATCTGTGGGAAGAGGTGTCTCATTAGAAAAATGAGCTGTAAGGCTTACTCTATGATAGAAGCACTGCAGATCAACTTGAACCTGGGGTGCATCAAGATATCTGGGTGTGGGCACAAAAGAGAGGCCTTTACTGAGGAGTGATTGCTCATCTTGTGTCAGGGGACAGTCTGGAGGAATACAGAATACCAAATTGTTAGGTTGTGTCTGACTCGAGGGCTCATGTTGGTTGTTGATCTGCTGGGTGAGAAACTGGAGTTTTGCAGATTTGGTGTCCTTGAGGAACTGAAAGAGAGTGGAGTTAAGGTTTTGGATGCAGTGCTAAATAAAAAGAAGGTTATGTGGAGCCGTTTGCTGCAGGAAATCTTTTTGCCTTTGAATGGTTTTGTCCACAGAGATCAGTTGTGTTTTAATGGAGAGAATGGTGTGCGTGATAAGTTTCCTAGAGAAAGTTTTCAAATGTTTATTAGTGGAGGAAACATGTATCTCAGACCCAAATGAACAAGGATGGAATTTCAAACAGAAACTTTTAGGAATAATACCCAGGTGGCGGCATTTGAAAAGAAACTGTAAGTGACTGCAGAGTTTAGTCTTGGAGCAAATGGCAAAATAATTCAAGAGAAGACTTAAAATTGTGAGAAGGGAATGCAGACATAGATGAAATGAATGAGCATCATAGAGAATTCAGAAGAGATTTCAGATTAGGTATAGTGGGTCGCAGCAAATGTAGCATACAAAATGTAAAAACCAAAAACAAGGCACTGCGCCAGCATGTGGTCTAAAAGCAAAACAAAATGGTTATATTAAATGCACGCTGAAAATAGAAAATAGAGTAAAAAAATCTATGTTTCGAACTTAGGTCTTCTTCAAGAAGTATCTAAAAGAGCAAAAAAACAAAGTTAGTGTAGAAGGGAGGTAAAATGAGGTATATATATATATATATATATGTGGGGAAAGAAAAAAGGGGAGACTCAGGGAGAAGAAATGATAAATGGCAAGATTAAGAGAGAATCTGTGAAACAAAAAGGCGATGGGAAAGATAAAGCATTTTATATATATATATATATAGATAGATCTATATATAGAGATATAGAGATATATCTATCTATCTATCTATCTATCTATATATATATATATATACACAAATCACACATGCCCCCATAATGCGAAGCATCATGGGCTGCATATACAAATCACCACAGAATATTATGCTGGTTCAACTTTAACCAAAAATGCATGGTGCCGAAAGACCTCTCACACAGTTTGCAAAGGGTGCCGGCTAAAGACACAGACATGTGTTTCATCCTACTAGGACTCATCAGTGTACCTCATCTGTTTGATGCTCCAGGGTAATGAGACAGCTACCCTTAGATGGTCTGTCTGGGTTATTTTGTGGTGAACCCAATTAAAACAAAAAACAAGTTAAAAGACAAAGAACCACAGCATGCATGCACTGAGGCAATGGTTACCCCAAATGGTATTGGCTGGGAAGCCAAGTTTCAAAGAAATACAAAATCACACATGCCCCCATAATGCATGTATGTATATATAGGGGATATGACATATCCTGAGTGAAGATATCATATTTATCTTCACTCAAGGAGTAACTCAATATCATGATATCTCACAATTACGAAGCCATGAGTGATATATTGATGTCATTGGCCCGAGAAGATAAATATGATTATCTTTACTCAGGCTGTCATGTTCTGTTTATACAACATGTGTTTGGGCCAGATTGCAATGGAAACTCTACCTGAACACAGTCTAAAACACCCCCCAACACAGAACACAAAAGATGATATGTTATATAAAATAAAAAATTTATATGGTAGATTCTGACAGTTTAAAATGATGTGGATAATGTTATCTGGTTGATCCTGCCATTATTATGTAAAAATGTAATTTAAGCACTTATCTGGTTAATCCTGCTACTGTAATATTCAGGCAAGAACCATAAACTGTACCAGCTTTTCATATTACTTTCAGTTTCCCCCTTAAAAATAGCATGACCGAGTGGTAGAAAGATTGACTGACTAGGATATTACAGTAGTTCACAGTACAGAGGTCTCTATCCATTTAATTTAAAAAACTCTGCAGTTCTGCATATTTTTCTTGAAGCTGCGGACTGTATTGGAAAGAGAGAGTGTCAGAGAAGCAGGCTGACGTGCGAGTATGTGTTGCTAGAGCAATGAATGCTCGCGGGTGCTGCTGCAGTTGTGAAGCTGCTGATTTGCTCTCTCTGTCTCTTTCTCTTTTGGATATAGTCGGCAGCTTCAAGAAAATAAATGCAGAAGTGCAGAGTTTTTTTACATAAATGGGTACAGACCTTTAGTGTGAACTACTGTAATGTTCTAGTGGGTCAATCTTCCTACCACTTGGCATCTGGAAGGAATGCAACCACACATGCATGCAGACCAGAAATGGGACATCATAAAGGAAGGGCTGGTGGAGGCAATGGAGTCTGGCACTAGGAAGAAAAGCAAGAAGGGAAGGGGAAAGGAACCCAGTTGGCTGACACAGGAGGTTATGGAAGGGGTGAAAGCCAAGAGGGCAGCATTTCGAAACTACAGGAAATCGGGGGGGGGGGGGTTAAGATAAGTGTTTTTTCTTTCTCATTGTTTTGCTTGTTGCCTAACAGAAAGGTTTGTTGCCTCTACTATGGTTCCCTTAAGGTTAGCCCGTTGTTTCTGTAATTCCCCTTTCTTCTTCCCCTGCAAGGGCTTCCTTCAGACATTTCCAACCCCATTTTTGCAAAGTCGACCTGTCTGAAATCCAGGGCCCTTGCTTTTGTGTGGCTTGACTTCCTCAACCCCCTCCACACACATGCAAGTACCCCATGCCTAGTTCCCCACTTGTATATTGTTGTTTTAATTTTTTTTTTAGTTTTCTTTATAAATGTAAGAAATTGGATTGGTGCTATATGTCACCAATTAGACACGACGAGGTGTGGGTTATGGCCTGATAAGAGCATGCCCCAGGTCCGTTATGAGGCATGAGGTGCTTGTGCTGAGTGCCTTTAGCACCTGGGAAGTGCTCTTATCAGGCCATAACCAAGACCTCGGAGTGTCTTATTGTGCTTATAAAATGGGCCTCCAAGTAATATTTTTTTTTTAAAGAAGAACAAAAAGAAAATGCTTGAAAATATATAAAGGAGGTTTAATAGATGAAAATGATGAAAAATATTCCCGCTATTGCAATAGTTCTATCACTGTTTCTACAGCAGTAGAGGGTTCTATATACTGTATATTTTTGAGATTATCTATCATTTCTGCTTTTAGTAGGTTTACAACCTCCCACCCCCACAGTCTTTTTTTGTTTTACTGCCTTTGGTTGGTATAAATTCTGACAGCGTTTGTCTCCCAGCCACCAGTTTCCATGCGAGTGAGCATGTTCCACTGCAGGCACAAACAGGCTTAGTAGACATCTTGCTGATCAGCATTAGATGACTGTTTTTCTGATCAAGTTTTGATAAAAAATTATGATGGGGTCCTGTTTTATTTCTGAGGAGATGCCATGCTCACTTGATCCATGAGGAGGACTGAGTTTTAAGGAATATTTGAAAAGCCGCGGGCTTTCCGTTGTTCTCTGATGTCGTTGCAGATGAAGCACCCCCCCACTAAGATACATGAAACATTTTTTGTTTTATTTAAGGCTTCTGCCCTTAAATCACTTAATTGCTGTTATTTTCAATAACTGCCGCTTTGAGTGGGAGTGAGCCTGTCCCTCACCATCCTCCGTAGACAGTGGCTTCCTGCTTTTTAAATCGCACCTATGACAGAAAAACTAACTTCCCGAATGTTGCGGCTTGGATTTTTAGGTGAGTATGGGGATGAATTTGGAGACATTACTAACAGGACCGAGAGCTGGAGCTCCTGGACTTGCAAAGTATTTTTGGTCTGTTTGTTTCTGTGGTGAAGGGTTTCGACTACTCTCTCGGTTCCATCGAGTGCTAATTGAGCGGTGCTGAAAATAGCGGGAGAGCGGTACCACGTATTGATTTTACTGTGTGGTGTGTTCTGCATGGCACATGTAGTGCCGATTGTGAAGATATGTCCTGATAAGGACATGGCTGACAGAGGCTGTCAGCTAATCAGGATAAAGGAAATGTTCTGCCCATTTTATAAAAGCCTTTATGGACTGAACAAATGAGCAAATATGTTGTGCATCACATCGAACCAGGAAGTAGTGCTCAGCAGATGCTGGTGTTTTTCTTTTCTTTTTTTTTTAACTGCCTCAGTTTCAGAAGTTTAACTGAGTGAATAAAGTGACTGAGACTAAGTTATATCCAGCAGCTGGTGAGTGTGCAACTGGCAGCTGCAAGAGACAGAGCGAGCGAGCGGGCCAGAGAGTGGGCGAGTAGTGGTAAAGTCGAGCCAGCACTGAAATGCATATTGTGCTGGAAACTTGGTGAGTAAATAAAAAAAATTAGGTATGCAAACTGCTGGTTACTATGTCACAGCTACCAATTAATTTATATGGCAGCATGTGAGTGATTGAGCTGAGGATTGTTGGCAGTGGGGGGTTGAAAAATAAAAAGAAGGCAGCTGATTAAAAATTAAATGTTCTGCAGGTTGTGGTTGATGCAAGGATTTCAAAGACATACTATATTCTGGTTGCCAAGCCTAGTTGTTAACTGTTCTTCTTACAGTACACAGGCACAACTATATGACTGCACGTCAATGGTTCCACCAAGCCGGTTCAACAGAAAATTTGTCAAACAGCATTACAGCGATGGCACAATGACAACAGTCAGCATTGTGCCATCAGTAAAACAAAGTGTTTTTTGCTGGGGACTCCACACCCCCCCACGCATTTTAAAATAATCAACTCCGAGTTGGAATTTTGTCAGGAAGGGGGCAAAATCACCGGAGACATCAGCGTTGGTGTACCACAGACCAGTACAGTGAACTGCCAATGTTATCGCTGTAATGGTCTTCTCAGCATTTGCATCACTGTTTGAATGGTATCCCCATCTGAATTTGCTTACTTGTATTTCAAGAAAAAGCACCTATTTGTGCAACCTCCCCACACCCCAAAAGTGACACCCTGATTAGATTTTTAAACCTATAAAATAATTGTTTTGCTAACTTGCTTTCTGTAATAATCACGGGTTTATCTAAGCTGAAATATAAACATGGATGGCGCTGGGCAGTGCAATTTCCTATACACAGCATGGATCTGCACCACCAGCTGAGCTCACTGAGTAGCATGGAGCCATGCTGTGCATAGGAAATGGCACTACACTGCACCATCTGTGTTTATATTCCAGCTTAGATAAACACATGGCTTATTACATATGAACGTAGGAATTTGTCAGCAGAAACAGGCCATAATGGTCTATCGAGTCTGCTTGAGTGCGCAGCTCAATTAATTCACTTAAGAAGCCCCCCCTCCCCTACTTCTCTTAGAGTCATCCACCACCATCAAATTTTCAACATAGGCATTTTAGGACCTCTGCTCATGAATAGTGTCACTGTCATTTCCTCAAACTGTCCCAAAAACTGATTTCGCACAGTGGGCGTGCAATTCTGTGCTGGACGTAAGAAACAGTGTTCATAAGGAGGTATGGAAATATGCCAGTGATGAACAGCTGGAGTGAAAGTATTACAACTTCACAAAGTCATGAGCATGCGTGCAAACTGCGCAAGGCACGCTCATAAAACACTCATTTTATTGACTTTCGTTCCCAATTTTTCAACATAGGCATTTTAGGGCATCTGTTAATGAACAGTGTCACTGTCATTTTCATCATGTGTCTCAAACACGGACTTTCCATAGCGAGCATGCTATTCTGTGCTGGAACTGCGAAAACAGATTTTGGACAGGATGTGAAAAATGACAGCTGCATTGTTCATTAGGAGGTGCAGAACAATGGTACTGTAGGAAATCTGGAGTGAGAAAATTAGAAGTCTGCGAAGGAATGAGCGTGTGTGCAAACTGCGCAATGCATGCTCATAATACCGTCATTTTATGGAGTAGTGTCACCAAATTTTCAACACAGGCATTTTAGGACCTCTGCTCATGAACAGTGTCACTGTCATTTTCGTAATGTGTCGCAAACACTGATTTCGCACAGCGAATGCGCTATTCTGAGCCAAAAGTGAGAAAACACATTTTGGCAAGGATGTGAAAAATGACAGCTGTACAGTGCACAAGAAGGTGCAGCAAAATGCCAAATTGGAGAATCTGGCATGAAAATATTGTGAATGCGCTAAGTTACGAACGTGCATTGCGCAGTTGCTATGCACCTCGTAAAACAGTCATTTTATGGAATATTGCCACCAAATTTTCAACACAGGTATTTTAGGACCTCTGCTCATGAAAAGTCAAACTGTCATTTTCGTAATGTGTCCCAAACACTGATTTCACACCATGACCTTGCTATTCTGTGCTGTAAGTGCAAAAACAATTTCAGCCAGGATGTGAAAAATGACAGCTATACGGTTCACAAGAAGGTGTGGTAAAATGTCAATGTTGAGAATCTGGCATGAAAATATTGAGAATTCGCAAACTTACGACCGTGCGTATTGCAGTTGCTATGCACGCTTATAAAACAGTCATGTTTTGGATTTTCCTGAAATTTGCAACACAGGTTTTGAGAGACCCCCTCATGAACAGTGGCACTGTCATTTCCTTATGTGGCCCCAAAAGGTGATTCTGTGCAGTGACTGCGAAATCACCTTTCAGGACCGAATAACGCCATGATAGTGCAAGAACTCATGAGAGGGGGTCCCAAAAACCCCCTGTTGAAGATTTGGGGCCAAAATTCTCAAAAATGCCTGAGATATGTACTAAAGTTGAAAAAACCCTATCTATCCCATTATACAGCTTATCGGCATTTCCTCAGTTCGCGTTCGGCTTTGAAGAGTGCAGACGTGTTCCCGGTCCATCGATGATCATCGCGCCAAGCTCCGGAGGTAAGTATGGGATGAGGGTGGGTGTGGGGAGGCAGGTGTGCAGTGGGTGGGTGTGGGTGGGGGCAGGGGGCATGGAGACTACGAGGACCGTTTTCCTTTTACAGGTTGTACACGAAAAGAAAAAAACATCGCAGGATAGTTTTTTTTCCAGGGGGTTTGGCAAACTGGGGTGGGCCCCAGTGTGCCACCTAACTGTTTTGGGGGTGTCTGTAGCTGACGGGGATCAGGCACCCTCGTCGGCAAACAACACGGGGTGAATTTATGCCGACGGGGATTGAGCAAATTTCGCCGGCACACAAATAAGGAGGGGGGACGAGAGCCAAGGGGTGGATTGGGCAACCCTCAGCTTAAAACAATTGGGGGTTATTTCTGCCGAGGGGGAGTGGACTCTATTGGCACACAAGGAAAAGGGGCAGGGTAATGAGGGGATTGGGCACCTCTTGGCATTAAAACAATTGGGTGCTTTTATGCCAACGGGGAGTGGACTCCCCCATCGGCACATTCACAGGGGGCAGGGAGAGCCAACATGAGGATTGGGCAACCCCGAAGTCGGCAGTTCTACGGCCGTGTCCCGCCATGTACATGATGTCGGCAAGCATGGCAAGAAAAGGACCGCTGCATCTGACGAGCTTTGCTCAGATTGCAGCAGACCTTTTCTTAGATGTGCTCACCCCATTATGTATGTATGGTGTGGCACCGGCATGTAGGCTGATTGGGGAATGAGGGTTGCACCTACTGGTGCATGCCCTGCATTCGCCCAACAGTGACAGCGCCTCTAAAGCTGCACTGTCCCAAGATGTCAGCTGCGCAAGCACGCCAACATAAAGAGATTGCTAAATATTTAATCAGAGCATGAGGGGAAAGGGGAGGAGATACTAATAGTAAAAAAACCTTCAGGAGCACTGACAATTTCACCACAAAGCAGTGATAGAGACAGTGCAATTATTAATATTGATAAAGGTCTGAAAACTAGTAAAATAGCAAGCAACAGAAGGGAACTGAGATGCTTGTTGACAAATGCTAGGAGATTAGCAAATAAATTTGGTTATTTTTAGGCTATATTACAAACTGATAATCCTATTTTTTGCATTTAAAATTTGTATTCAGTTTTTAATAAAAAAGAAAAAACATATATACATTACAGAATAGAGCATTGACTAAAACAAGATTAATAGCTGAACAGCTGTATCCAAGAGAATGCAAACTGTTATGGTAAAAACTGTTCAAACTGTAGCAGTTAAGTAATTACATGGATATTTATTTATTTATTTATTGAAATTTAGGAATTACAATCCTTTGAGTTGAAGACTCCTTTGCAAAGGCTCCATGTCAATACAAAACAGAAACCTTACATTTTAGACATATTGTACAGTACATAGCTCACAGAGCAGAGACATTACATTTCAACATATTTTACAAGGTTTCACAGTACCGGGTAATTTACATTACTTGATTACCATCACAAGGGTTGTTAGAGGACCCTGGGTCATCAAGGTGGAGTGGGACAGGTTACCGATTCGGAAGGACTTTACCAAGCCCTGAGTTGAGAAGGTTTGTAGGCCTAGGCATGCAGTCATGTTGGTAACAGCCACAGGTCTCTGAGTCAAGAAGAAGTCTCTTGATACCAGTTTTAAATTGGCCAAGACTAGGGGCCAGGAAGATGGAGGATGGTAGGTTATTAAGCCACAGGGGAGCATGATAACGGAAAGACCTTTGCCCTCGTCAGGTCCTACAGTGAGGGACTATGAGGGAGGTGCTTTCCAGATGCCTAGGGGTACTGCTATGATGAGGGGCTGGTTGGATGAGGGGATGAAGGCCCAGGGGTGCAAGGTTCATTAGAATATTTTTGGCTAGGAGGCAAGTGTAGTACTTTAGTCTCCCTTCAAAGGTCAGCCAGTCTGCACGCTTATAGAGCTCACATGTATGAGTTAATCTATCACAGCTTGTGACCAGCCAGCAGACTTTGTTGATGGCTAGATTGATGCAGTTAAGGGCTGTGTGGTCAACTATGCCATAAATTATTATCACATAATCGACCAAAGAAAGGACTGAGCAGGTTACAGCCAGCCATAGGGCCTGGGGGGGTAGGCAGTGTTTGTGTCTATATAGAATCCCTAGTTGGGTGTTAACAGAGAAGGAAAGGTGCTAAATGTGTATGTGGTAGGTGAGGGATGTGTCCAGTGTGATGCCTAGATATTTGAAATTTTGGACCTGTTCAATGTGGATGCCTAGTGAATTTGAGATAGATAGCAAGGCATTACTGTAGGGGTTTTGGCGAGATCATAGATTTTGTCTTGATGTAGTATAGTATTAACTGATGATCTGTGAACCAGGATTCTAGTTCTCTAAAACAGCCTTGTAGGGCACTTTGAAGAGAGTTAGGATTGGTGTGTTTCCAGTATACTATGGCATCATCTACATAGATCAATAGCTTTCCACTGCAGGCCTGTGGGAGGGAGTTTAGAAAGAGATTGAAAACTAAAGGGCCTAAAATCGACCCTTGAGGGACACCCGCTAGAACTGGCTGCTTGGAGGAGAGGGTGGTGCTAATTTTGACTTCTTGTGTCCGGTCTGTGAGGTACTTTTTGAACCAAGAGATAGCTTCAGGGGTCAAATAGAGGAAGGGGAGAGAGTGGAGAAGTAGTGCGTGACTGACGGTGTCGAACGCTTTGGTCAGATCAACATAGATTGCTTCTGCTATTGACCCCTGTTCCAGTGCCTCATGTATGTAAGAGGTAAATTCGAGTAGGTCAGTGGTGGTGCTGTGACTCACTCTGAACCCATTTTGTTCTTGGCAAAGCAGATTGTGTTTGGCCAGGTATTCGGTCAGATATGCCAAATTATTGTAATTATATGGCTATGTAGGATAGGCCAAATGTTTTTAACATCTCAGACACACAGGACTAAATTAAGTACATTAACTGGACTGTTGAACTATGATGTTATATATCTGAATAGTCTCAATACAGAAAGGAAAGAAAAATTAGAGGAGGTAAGTCCAAATCACTCTTTGAGGAGCAATCAAAAAGAAGAGATGGAGGGAAAAGGAAGGAAGAATGTAAGCAAGAAAAGAGGGAAGGGGTGGAGAAACAAAGGCCTCCTAAGACACAAAGGATGGATCTATTTGCATTTGATGCCATACCCATCGTTTCCAACGCAGGTCAAGAGTAGGAGTTTGATTGTATAGGGAATATGTTAGTCTCTCTAAGGCATAAATTTTAGCTGCTCTGGTCCTCCAGTTGTCTACCATTGGGATTTTAGTGGTTAACCACAGTCTGGCTATTGTCTTTTTGGTGGCTAATATTAGAATAAGGAGTTTTAGAGTCTGACCCCCAAAAAGGTCTCCTTGGGGTGGGATAGCTAGAAGTATCCACGAGGGAGTAATTGCTCCAGAGGCATTACAGATTTCTTCTAAGTCCTGTATTATTACTGTCCAGAATGGCTTCAGCAAGGGGAAAGACCACAAGATGTAAGTGTGGGTTGCTGGGCTAGTCCCTCAGTGACTCCAACATATCACCTGGCTTGGACTGGTATACTTGGCTACCATTTCTGGTGTTCTAAAAAATTGATATCTGCATTTCCAAGAAAGTTCACGCCACACTGTGGCTGCTGTGACACGTGACACAGTGGGCAGAGAGCAAATTTGGATGGTAATAGTTTCATTGAGTTCAGTGTTCCATTTCTGCAAAATGTGTTCAGTCATTGTTGGGTGGAGCTCCTGTAGAGCTTTCACTAGATGACTAATTAAATGCAGAGTAGAGTCGCCTTGTACATGGTTAATGACAAGTTGCATCAACAGAGATAAGGGTTCAGAGAGAGCCGAGTGTGATTTTTCCTTGCTATGAATATAAGAACAGAGTTGCAAATACTGATAATGGTCGGATGGCGGTAAACTGTACTGCAAATGAAGCGCTTCAAAGAAGAGCACACCCTGTGGGTCCATGAGCTGAAAGAAGAACATTAGGTCCTGTCTGTTCCAGCACTTCATGGATGTGTTGAGAAAATTAAGGGAGAAAGAATGGTCATATGCTATTGCACTAAGTTGGAAAAGGTAGGCAGGGGTAAGGTAGTGGGTAGCTATTGCTATCTATTACTTTATCGTTATAGCAGTAAAAGGTGTACGTTTTGAATATGGTTTACTTTGTGAGGGGTGACTGAAAAAATAGTAATCGATATTGAACAGGTCATTTATGAGGAATTCAGTCTGTTTCCAATAGGGTTGGTGAGGTTTGGATAACCAAAGACAGAACGTTCAGAGGTGAGTTGCTTGGGCGAACCAGAGTAAATTAGGAAGATTAACTCCACCCTTGTTCTGTGGGAGGGGAATTGCTGAGAAGCAGAATTGGGGTTGTATTCCATTCCAAATAAAATGGGAAAAAGTCCTGTTCCATGATTGAACAAAATAGGGGCTGGCATTCTAGGAAGCGCATGGAGGTAGTAAAGGATTTTTGGGAGTATGGTTTGTCAAATTACCTCTATTTGGGAAAAAAATCTCATTTAAAGTTGGGACCATTTGAGCACATCAGCAGTGATTTGTTGGGTAAATGGTTCATAATATAATAGTTCTAAATGATTAAGGTTTTTTGTTAGTTTGATCCCCAAATGCAAAATAGCTCCCTTGTTCCATTTAAAGGGGGAGGATGTTTTTAGAAACAGGATTGGTGTATAGTTATATAGCAATACTTCAGTTTTTTTGTGTATTTAACTTATAGCCCACAAATTCTCCAAAATGACTAAGGAGTTTCCATAAAGCAGGAATGGAGTCGTTCAGGAAAGTTAAGGTCAATAGAACTGACTAACAATTACTTCTGCACAGCACTCACAAAAAAAGAGGAAGGGGAGATACCTAAACCAAACAATAGAAACAGTTTGGATAGGGGGTTGATACTAGTCCATTCACAGAAGAAAGGGTTCTGAAAGAACTCTTAAACTGAAGGTGGACAAAGCAATGAGGCCTGACGGGATTCACCCCAGAATTCTAAAAGAACTAAGGGGAGAACTGGTGACACCACAGACTACCCTCTCTAACAAATCATGGGAGGATGGGATGGGATGGTACCTGAGGACTGGAGGAGGGCAGATGTGATTCCACTTCACAAAAGTGGGAGCAAGGCAGAGGCAGTTAAATGCAGACCTGTTAGTTTGACCTCGGTGGTAGGTAAAATGATGGAATCACTTCTGAAGGAAAGAATTGTTGAGTACCTAGAGGCCAGTAGGGCACAGAACCCAAGGTAGCATGGATTCACAGTGGGAAGGTCGTGTCAGATGAATCTATAAGATTTCTTTGATTGGGTGACCAAAGTAGTAGACCAGGGAGGGGCTGTGGATATGGCCTACCTAGATTTTAACAAGGCATTTGATACAGTCACACACAAAAGATTAATAAACAAGTTAGCCAGCCTTGAAGTGGGTCCCAGGGTGGTAGCCTGGGTAAAGAATTGGCTGGACAACAGAACACAGAGGGTAATAGTAAATGGAGTCCACTCTGAAGAAAGGGGGGTAACTAGTGGGATACCACAGGGTTCAGTACTGGGACCAGTCCTCTTTAATGTCTTTATAAGTGACATTGCAGAGGGACTGCAAGCAAAAGTATGCCTCTTTGCAGACAATACAAAGATCTGCAACAGGGTTGATACATAAGGTGGGGTGGAAAGGATGAGAAGGGAATTGGCAAGGTTGGAGGAGTGGTCAAATGTGAGCAAGCTTAGCTTCAACGCAAAAAAGTGCAAAGTAATGCACCTGAGAAATAAAAACCCAGGGGAGGAGTAAACAATGGGGAGTGAGATAATAACAACAGGAAAAATGGAAATGGAAGGTAGTCATATCAGATGACGTAAAGGTGGGCAAGCAATGTGAGAAGGCAGTAAGGAGGGCTGGGGGGATACTGGGATGCATAGGGAGAGGCATCATCAGTAGAAAACATAAAGTTGTTATTGCTATGTACAGACAGCTGGTGAGACACCATCTGGAGTACTGCATGCAGTTCTGGAGACCCAATCTCAGAAAAAAACATAAACAGGATGGAGGCAGTCCTGAGGAGGGCAACTAAAATGGTGTACGGCCTGCACCAGAAGCCATACAAAGAGAGACTAAAGAAGCTTAATATGTACACCCTTGAGGAAAGGAGGGAGAAGGGGGACATGATAAAAACTTTCAAGTACCTCAAGGGAATCAATAAAGTCCAAGAGGGTAGCATCTTTCAGAAAAAGAGATGTGCAAGAACAAGGGAGCACACTTTGAAGATAAGGGGGGGATGGCTCAGAGGTAATGTGAGGAGGTATTTTTTCATGGACAGGGTTGTGGATGCATGGAACGGCCTTCCTGAGGAGGCTGTGGAGTCAAAAACAGTGGGGGAATTCAAGAATGCATGGAACAGATATAAGGCAATTCTAGAAGGGGCAGGAGGAAGCAGGCTGTTGGTTAACTAGGATTTACAACTTATGGATTTATGTGATAATAGCGATCACAGAATAGTGATCATCATTAGGGCAAATGTACATCACTGAAACTATATTTTAGCAATGTACTCCTCGGTGCACAGAAAAAGGGCACCGGGGACTTATGATACACTTGTTAATGTGGGGGGCTGTGCTCCCCTGCACCCCCCCATGGGGGTGCTTCGTCCCTCGCACCCTCCTACTGAAGGATTCTCAACTCCAGAGGGGTGCATGTCGCAGAGGTGCAAAAGCCAAAAAAAATAATATTTCAGGCTGGGCACAACAAAAGATACCTGTGCCTGAACCCGAACCTAGCACCCTCTGCAGCCCAGCCCTAAACTTACCCACCACGCCATGGGAGCAACTTGACAGCTTGCTGCAGCACCACCCCTCACATTCCTTCCCTCCCCTCCCACCCTAGCTGAGCGTGCCCCTCCACGCATGTGCATGCATGTAGCAACAACCTGTCACTATATGCGCAACCCCCCCATCCGGTCATCCTCCCTGCAGGGTAGCCCTGATGACAGGTTCTACAATTGAGTCACCGTTTTTGTAGGTGCCCAATCGAGGTTGCCTGTGTCACGGGATACCGCCCCTTATCCATTAGGTAGAGAAATGTGCAGACTAGGTGGGCCAAGCAGTCCTTATCTGCTGTCAAATTCTGTTTCTATGTAACACTGTCAGCAAAAAAAGAAAGAGTTTATAATCCTTTCATCCTAGTGGAATGCCTGTTATCGCTTTGTCTAACCAAACAGCAGCCACCAGAGGTTCCAGATATAAGGCAAAAAGAAGAAGGTATAGAGAACATCCTTGATGGGTGCCTCTGCGTAAAGTAAAGGGTGTCTTGAGGAATCCATTAATTTTGAGATAGGCTTGTAGGGAGGTATAAATACCTTATAGCATTGAAATGACAGTCTAGGACATGGACTTTCAACAAGGTAGTCCAAAGAAAGAACCAGTTCACCCTGTCAAAAGCCTATTCAGCATCTAGGCTAAGAAGAGCTATATATTATATCAGTAACAGGGTGCAGCCAAACACTGTCATATACCTGATAAGTCCTGATGAATCCCACCTGATCTTTATGCACTAGTTTGAGCATATGGGACTCCAACTGCCTAGCCCATAGTGGCCATGAAAAGTTCATAGTTGCAGTTTAAGATGGAAATTGGGTGATAAGAGGCAGGAAGATGGGGATATTTGTAAGGTTTTGAAAAAGGTGAGATAACTGCATAGTTCCAAGTAGAAGGAGGAATACGTCTAGCCTGTACCACTTGGAAAGTGTTTAATAGTGGAGGCAGAAGAACATCTTAACATTTTTTTTATAGAATTCTGCTGGGTATTAATTGTTTTGGCTTTATTCCATCTGAAATATGGAAAGCTTAAAAAAAATGTAATTTAAAAACAAAGCATTCTGCCAGGTATCCATTTGTGCCAGGACATTTCAGAGATTTGTTACCTTTGAGGGCTTTTATAACTTCAGATAGTGAGATGGGAAGAAGTGACTTTTCAGCTTCTGCCAAGGACAGTTTGGGAAGGGAGACTTGGCTGAGGAAGCCATGCAGGGCATCAGGGGAGGGCATTCTATCAGAGCAGTAAAGAGAATGGTAGTAGGTGGTCATAATGTTCCAAATATTCTGTGGATGTCTTGTATAATTTTGTGTCTGTGGATTGTTTAGTTGTAAAATGCATGTCTGAGTCCATCAAGCTAAGGTTTTTGCACCTCAAGATCCCATTTTTGAATAAGTTTGCTTTAAAGCAAAGCTTGCTCTATTCTGGAGTCCAGAAGTTTATCGAGTTCTTGTTTAACTTGATTTAATTGAGGTCAAACTGAAACATCACCTTAATGCACAAAAGTCTGGAGAGTTTGGATGGTCTGTTGTAATTCAAAGTAATGTGCATCACATTTTTAGCTTGTGCGCCCTCAAGTAAGCAATTAGCTCTCCACGTAGCACCATTTTAAGAGTCTCTCATAAAATAGGTGGAGCAATGTCTTGGTTAGTATTTTTGGCTAAGATTTGGGGTATGTGATCCTTCAGTTGTTGGACTAGGGCAGGATATTTCAACAAGGTTAAGTTCAAACTCCAAAAGTTAGAGTGGTGTGGTTTTCCTAAGGATAATTTAGCAAATACTGGAGCATGGTCGGAAAGTAATGTGGCACTAGTATAGATACTGTTAACTGAGTTGAGGTCTTCAGCCGTAATGATGAGGTAGTCTAATTGTGCCACTGTATTAGTTCTGGGGGCCTAAAGTGTATATTGCCAAAGTGTGGGAAATGTGTGCCTCATAGAAACATAGGAACACAGAATTTGACGGCAGATAAGGACTGCTTAGCCTACCCAGTCTGCCCATTTCCCTACCTTATGGATAAGCTGCATTTTATAGTTAATCAACAGCTTACTTCCTCCTGCCCCCCACTAGAATTGCCTTATGCCTGTCCCATGCATTCTTGGATTCTCCCACTGTTCCTGACTCCACAACCTCCTCAGGAAGGCTGTTCCATGCATCTACAACTCTCTCTGTGAAAAAATACTTTCTAACATTACCTCGGAGCTGTCCCCCCTCTATCTTCCAATTGTGCCCCCTTGTTCTTGCACATCTCTTCTTCTGAAAGATACTACCCTCTTGTACCTTGTTAAGATACTTGAAAGTTTATATCATGTCACCCTCTCCCTCCTTTCCTCAAGGGTATACATATTAAGCTGCTTTATTCTCTCCTTGTATGTCTTCTGGTGCAGACCTTGCACCATTTTGGTTGCCCTTCTCTGAACAGCCTCCACTCTGTCTATGTCTTTGCAGAGTTGGGGTCTCCAGAATTGCATGCTGCACTCCAGATGGGGTCTCACTAACTGTCTGTAGAGAGGGATAACAACTTCCTGTTTTCTACTGTTGATGCCTCTCCCTATGCATCCCAGTATTCCCCCAGCCCTCCTTACTGCCTTCTCACATTGCTTGCCCACCTTTCGGTCATCTGATATAATTACTCCTAGATCTCTTTTGATTTTTGTTGTTGTTATTAACTCACCCCCCATCGCGTACTATTCCCCTGGGTTTTTGTTTCCCAGATGCATTACCTTGCACTTCTTTGCATTGAATCTGAGCTGCCACGTATTTGACCATTCCTCCAACCTTGCCAAGTCCCTTTTCATTCTTTCCACCCCACCTTGTATATCAACCCTGTTGCAGATCTTTGTGTCATCTGCAAAGAGGCATACATTTCCTTCCAGGTGCTCTCCAATGTCACTTCTAAAGATATTAAAGAGGACTGGTCCCAGTACTGAACCCTGCGGTACCCGCTAGTTACCCTCCTTTCTTCACTGTGGACTCCATTTACTATTACCCTTTGCGTCCTGTTGTCCAGCCAGTTTTTTATCCAGGCTACCACCTTGGGACCCACTTCAAGGCTGGCTAACTTGTATATTAATCTTTTGTGTGAGACTGTGTCAAATGCCTTGCTAAAATCTAGGTAGGCCATATCCACAGTCCCTCCCTGGTCTACTACTTTGGTCACCCAGTCAAAGAAATCTATTAGGTTTGTCTGACATGATCTTCCTGCTGTGAAACCATGCTGCCTTGGGTTCTATGCCCTACTGGCCTCTATGTACTCAACAATTCTTTCCTTCAGAAGTGATTCCATCATTTTCCCTAACACTGAAGTCAAACTAACTGGTCTGTAGTTTCCTGCCTCTGCCCTGTTCCCACCTTTGTGAAGTGGAATCACATCTGCCCTCCTCCAGTCATCAGGTACCACTCCATCCTCCCATGATTTGTTAAAGAGAGTAGTCAGTGGTGTTACTAGTTCTACCCTTAGTTCTTTTAGTATGCTTAGGTAAATCCCATCAGGCCCCATTGCTTTGTCCACCCTCAGTTTCAAGAGTTCTTTCAAAACCCTTTCTTCTGTGAATGTACTGGTATCGACCCCCCTATTCAGAGTTTCTCCCTTGTTTGGTTTAGGCATCTTCCCCCCTCATCTGTTGTGAATACTGAGCAGAAATATTCGTTCAGTGTCCCTGCTTTTTCACTGTCACCCTCTGCCCACATTTCCTCCCCTTTATTAAGTCTCTGTATCCCTCCCTTGGTCTTTCTTTGCTCCCTAATGTACCTATAAAAGGTTTTATCCCCCTTCTTAACAGAGTTGGCTATCTTTTCCTCAGTTTGTGCCTTTGCTATTCTGACTGCCTTCCCTGCCTTCTTCTGCTTTAATTGATAAAGTTCTTTGTCCTGCTCCTTCTGTGTTTCCTTATATTTCCTGAATGCTATCCTTTTTCTCCTTAACCGTCCCTGCCACCTCTTTTGAGAACCATAGTGTTTTTTTCCTTTATTTTGTTTTATTGATTTGCTTCACACAAAGGCTTGTTGCCTCTGTGATGGCTGTTTTGATTATTCACCATTGTTCCTCCACCCCTCCTTCTTGCCCATTTGCTAGTGCTTTTCTAAGGCACTCTCTCATTTTCAAAAAGTCAGCCTTCCTAAAGTCCAATACTCTTGTTTTTGTATGGCTTGACTCTATGGCTGTGTTTATTGTGAACCTCATTGTTTGGTGGTCACTTGTTCCCAGATGGCTACTCACTTCTAAATCTGAGATCCTTTCTCCTTCCCCATTTGAGAGTACCAGGTCTAAGATTGCTCCCTCCCATGTGGGTTCCAACACTAGCTGTCTGAGGCATGCCCCCTGTAGGGCATCAAGAATGACCCTGCTCTTGGATGTGCCTGCAGCAAAGGTACTCCAGTTAATATCTGGCATATTGAGGTCCCCCATCAACAATATCTCCCCTTTTTCTGCCATTTTAAGGATGTCTTCTATCATTTTCTTGTCCATTTCCTCCCCCTGAGATGGGAGTCTGTACACAACCCCCATGTGGATTGTGGTGCCATTTCCTGTCTCCTGGGTGACCCATTGTGACTCATCAACTTCCTGTTTACTCTTTAGTTCTGTTGCTTTAATCCCTTCCCTTATATAGAGAGCTACTCCTCCTCCTCTTTTACCCATCCTGTTCCTCCTATAGACTGTGTATCCTGGTATGTTGACTTCCCACTCATAGTTCTCTGTGTTCCATAAATATCAATGAGCCCTAAAGGATAGTGTGATCCTTGGATATTTTTGTACCATAGTTAACTCAGTCACACCACAAGAGCTCTTTGAGACTTCTACCACTTGTGCCCTGTACACTCTTAGCACTGCATCCTCAGCCTTTCTAAGCAAAATCAAGTCATAATCAGCATGCCACAAACAAATGTGAATACCTCTTGAACCGTAAGTGCTACATACAAAGTACGAGTGGCAAAGTTATTCAGCACAAAATTACCTTTCCAATGGTGCTAGGCAATCAATTTGGTTTTTATTTTATACTAGCTGAAATACTAAACAGCTGTGTTTTTTTCAGATTTTTTTCAAGGTGCTTAGGTGAGGCTTGAGAGACAAATGTCAGCCATGCAAACCATACCTTAAACAAATGCGAATAACTCCTAAAGTGTATGTGATAGGCACAAAGTATCAGCAGCAAAGTTGCTCAGCACAACATTATCTTTCTAATACTGCTATGCAATCAGCTGTAATCAATTTGGTTTTAATTTTATACTAGCTGAAATACTGAATAACTGTGGGTTTTTTTCAGATTTATTCAAGGTGCTTAGGTGAGGCTATAGAGACAAATGTCAGCCATGCACACCATACCTTAAACAAATGCGAATAACCCCTAAAGTATACATGATAGACACAAAGTATCAGCAGCAAAATTTTCAGCACAAAATTGCCTTTCCAATGGTGCTATGCAATCAATTCTAAGCAGTTTGGTTTGTTAAATATTTAGGTAAAAACTGCTGACTTCCTCAGACATTTCCAGGCCTGATTGAAAGGCAGCTGAGTACTTCTATAGTCATTATTGGCCTGAGTGGCTATGCTTTCAGATGCCACCTACAGGTGTATCTAGGCCTGAATGAGTTGGTCCAAGGGCCTGTCAAATCCAAAGCTGGGTTTAAAGTAATGTTGAGATCCCTTCCTATGATCAGTTGCCCTTCTAGGAGTGGGAGGAGGTTATTAAGGAAGGTTTGTGCAACCATCTTACATGATCCAGGAGGAAAGTATACATTTGCTATCATAATGGGTATTTCATATAACAAACCCGTTATAATACCATATTGACCATCTGGATCGATTACCTGATCTTGGAGTTGAAAAGGGATTCCTTGGAGAATTAAAGTGATCGCTCCTCTTCATCGATCTGATTTATGTAATGAGGCTATAGCTATTGAAAACCTATGTTCTGAAACATATCATGCTCTGCTTTGTAAAGATGAGTTTCCTGAAGCATAATAATTTCAGGTAATTTGGGTCTGAGATTTTGGAGTAGCTGCTTCTGTTTTATGGGACTATTTATGCCGTTCCCATTAAAGGTAAGTATTTTGGTTGTACTAGTCAATTTCAAATTTAGACAAAAATAGTTGAATAGGAAGTCAGCCACTCCTGCCCTCCGAAAGAGAAATTATAATAAGAGTAAGGGGATAATAAAGGAAAAAGTGTAGAAGAAGGAACATTAGGAAAGAGGCAAGAACATAGCAAAAAGTGTTTAGGTATACATTACAAAAAACAATGTGGAAACAGTAATTGATAATCTAGAACAATAACAATAATCTATGAAGACGCCAACAGGGTAACCTATTAACTTGTTTTGCAGTTAATCTTTTTATTGCGTGATATGGGAGTTTTACAGATACTGAACCATTAAATCAAATGGCTGGACTAGTGGTTTACAACCTTACCACCTTCATACATACAGCCAAATGTTATGGCACACTGCACAAATAAATCACTACGGCATGTTTTTTTCAACTGAGTAGCAGTGGAGAAAACAAACATTAGCTATATAGAATGCTAAAATACCTACTTGACCCTGCTGTGTCTGTATTTAAGAGACTTTTAAAAGGTACTTACTCACACTGGAAAAGGTGTAGCAAAACTTCTTCACATATGGTGTAGAAACTGGGACTGGGGGAGGAGAACCTTGTGATCGTTCACAGAGGAGCACTTAAGATAGCTATGGAGAGAAAGATCATAACATTCTTTAATAATTAGTCAACCTTTACTGCTTGGAGTTTCAAGGTGATTTAAGTTTGTCAGTCGTATACCTGGAGGGTAAAGCATAGTTAGCAGGGTCAATATAATCAAAGTAGGGGCCCACACATTCTCAAACGTAGTTAGGCACCTTTTCTTATCGTAGGACATCCTGGTAACGATAGCCATTTTTTTCTAAAGCTTTCAGCCAATCTGCAGCCTGTGGGACCTCTAAGGTTTTCCATCTTTGTATAATGAGTCTTTTACATTCCATAGAGGCCTATATAATCCACAGGATCTGAGCTTTGGATAGGGTCAGAGATTGAGGCATTAGGCCTAGAATCCACAAGCCAGGTTCTGCTGGTATAGCTGATTTCAGTATTTGGGAGCAGAGATTTATAACATCTTCCCATAAAGGCTTCAGAGGAGTACAGGGCCACAGGATGTGAAGCAAATGTGCCTCAGAGGCATCACATCTCTAACAACTGTCAGTAGCTAAAAGACCCATCTTCTTTAGTAGGGCAGGGTAGGGTACCAAAGGTGCCTAATTTTATTCTGTAGAAGAAGGCTCTGTGGAATACAGCAGGCCTGGTGTATTCTCAGCCAGCACTGTTGCCATTGTGGGTCTGTAATCAGTACACCTAATGTTCTTGCCCATTTGTCCTTAGAAGAAGGGTTGGGAGTGCTATCTCTCATGAACTGTTGTATGGAGCCAGCCTTCCCTTTAGAAAATGTAACCCAAGCTTTACTTGGGAGAGGGGAAGGCCTGACAGATTTGCACTTTTTATACACTCGTCAAGTACAGCGACATTTAACCCAAGAGTAGTAGAGGCTTCTCATCTGAAGGTACTTCCAAAAGTGACTATGAGGTAGTCCATACCTGGATGATAAACCCTGGAACGAGTCCATGGTATCGACCACAGGTATGCACAGGTCCCCAAGATACTTTATTCCTTTGGAGATTCAATCTGCCCACCTCAAGGGAGTATTATCAATGTAGGGGCTTGGGTTATGCCAAAGAGAGGTGTATATCCCCATGTTAAGACAATGGGAGGTTTTGAGCCCTAGCTTTTGCCAAGCAAAATGAGATTATTGAATGGAATGCCAGCCCGTAAGAGATTTTGGTAAAGGATGATTCTGTAATGCCGATACAGAGGAGCCATTCATTAAATCTCTTTCTGAGTGAGTCCAGGCTGGAGGATAAGGGGGAAGAGAATGGCCTTCTTCCTTTAAAGACTTTGCCAACATGAATGCAATGGAATATTGATAAAAATCGGGTAAGTTTCAGCCTCCTCTTAAGTTTTGGGCCCTCAGCTTTGCTCAACTGTATCTGGGCCCAGATGAACCCCATATGAAGGAGCTGAGCAAAGTGTTCAGCTTCTGGTTCCAAACTTCAGGTAAGAAAAATGGAAGATGAGATAGTAGGTGATATACCCTGGGGACGAGCATCATTTTGATTGCTGAGATTTTGCCTACCATGGAAAGGTGTAGATGTGCCCATCTATCAGTGTCTTTATGGAGTTTGGACAACAGTGTTTTGAAGTTTTTATCCACTAGAGTTGTAAGTCTGGAAGTAAGTCTGATTTCCAGGTATTGTATTTTGGAGTGTGCCCACACTAGGCCTAGATTCCCCAAGCCAGCTGGTGAGGTTAGGGCATTCATAGATAGGATTTCTGACCTTGCCACATTAATCTTCAGGCCCAAAAGTTCCCCAAGTGCTTTTAGTGTTGAGAGGATGTGTGGAAGACTAAGAGGGAGGGAGGTCTCGGGTCAGAATCTGGCAGTCGTCAGTGTATAGCTACGTAGTGTAGCACTTATCTGCTACCTGTATCCCATAAATGTGTGGATGGGTTCTAAGGACAGCAGCAAGGGGTTCAATTGCCAATATAAAAAGTAAGGGGGATAGTGAGCATCCTTGTCTGGTCCCTCTCTGCAGGTGAAAAGGGTCTGACAGGGTATTATTGGAGATAACCCTGGTTGTAGGGCTTCCATAGAGGGTTTTAATCCAGGTGGTGAAATATGGGCCAATGTTAAAGCCATTCGGTACCACATGCAGATATTTCCACTCCACAGAATTGAATGCTTTCTCGAAATCAATTGTAACCACTGGTGCAGGGGTGGGAAGTGATGCCAATTGCATTAAAGGTACTAGTGCTTGTATGTGGTCTGAGCTTATCCTACCCTTAACAAACCCCACCTGAGAGGGGTGGATTATCTCTGGTAAATATTGCATCAATCTGGAAGCCAATACCTTGGCCAAAATCTTGGTGTAGGCATTTATTAACAAAAATGGTCTTGTAGCTGGCAGGAAGGGAGTGATCTTTACCCTCCTTTGGCAGAAGAGTAATTATGGCTTCAGATAAGGTAGGGGGGAGCTGCCCGCATGCGTGAGACTCATTTAACATACTTGCCAGAGGGGCTGTAATCAGGGGTTGGATCAGTTTGTAAAAATCTACCGGAAAACTGTCCCTGCTTAAAGCTTTATGATGGGTCATATTGGTTATTGCTTGGCAAATTTCCTCTACTGTGATGGGAGGTCCAGAGTCTCCTTCTGGTGGTTAGATCGTTTTGGAAGGGACAGGGTCTCCATGAACTGGTGATAAGAGTTTTTATCCCAGCACACCTGGGGGGAGTATAGTGTTTTGTAGAACTCAGTCATGATTTTATTAATGGTGGATGGGGTCTGTGAGAGCTTCCCTGTCCTGTCTTTCAAGCTAAGGATGGTTCTTTCAGCTTGGAGCTGTTTTAGCCTGTAAGCCAATCACTTGCTTGTTTTTTCTCCCTCTGCTTGGTAATGATGCTGTGCTCTGTGTATGTAATGTTTGGCCTGTCTAGTTACTAGTGTGTTGATTTTTAATCTAGTGACAGACAGGGCAGCTATAACGGAAGGTGTCTGAAGGGGTGAGGGTATTGTTTTATATGTGGCCTCCAGGTTTTTTAAAGTTCCCTCTAGTTGTCTTAGTTCCAGGTCCCTTTGCTTCCGTCTGTGAGCAGCAAAACTGATGATTCTTCCTCTGATGTTGGCCTTAAAGGCCTCCCAGGTGCATGTAGCAGAAGCAGAAGGAGGGGGTTATCTTGGAAAAAATCTTTTGTTGCCTTCTGGAGCCACTGTACAAAATCCTTATCAAGCAATAGGAGGGTGTCTAACCACCACAGCAGTGATTTGGGGGTGTACATGGCTGGTAGGAAGGTCATAGAGACTGAGGCATGGTCGGAGATGTATGTCTGGGAGATATTTACCCCTGAAGTAGCAGCAGATAGTTTAGGGGAATTAAGCTAGACATCCAATCTACTAGCCATAGTGTGTGGTGCAGAAAAGAAGGCAAAATCTTTTACCGAAGGATTTAATATCCTCCACACATCAGATAACTGGTGCAAGGAGATGAGGTCCTGTAGGGTGTGCAGGGCTCTACAGTGAGGTTCAGGTCTGGAGTTGGACCTGTCCAGTAGGCTATCCAGTACCAAGTAAAAATTGCCTCCCATTAGAATATCTGGATTGTCATACGATATATCCATGATTTTTTGAGATATGGTGTGAAAAAATTCTGGGGGATCATCATTCGGGTCATGTACATTTGCCAGGATCAGGGGGCCAAAGGGAGTAGAGACCCTCATGATGATGCACCTGCTGTCTTCCCCTGTACACAACTCTTTGGGCTGCCACTGTAGTTTTTTGTGTAGCAAAATGGAAACCCCCACTTGGCTGACCCTACTATGCAATGGGCTTCTTTGACCACCCATTCCTTAACAGCTTGGTAGCTTCTTCTGAGCTCAGTTTAGTCTCCTGTAAAAAGGCGACTTGGGTACCCATTTTTTTAGTTGAGAAAGTACTGTTTTCCTTTTCATAGGAGAGTTCAGTCCCCTAACATTCTAAGTAATGGTTGTTATATCTGGAAAATTAGCCATATTCAAGGTGTTTCCCTTCTATGTGACAACATAAATGTGCTATCATTAAAGCCATCTTGGGTGCAGGTGATATTGACATACCTAATCTGATAGAGGTTAGTATTTCCCTGCCCCATAAAAGCCTTCGCAGCATCTCTAGGATAAGCCGAGGATTGCCAAACATTGGTCTGAGTGAACTCTGCGGTCACTTTTTTTCTTGCGATTGAACCAAAAGGACACCAGAGAGGTTGATATACAGATGTGCGACCCTGGTGTGGTGCATGTGTGTATATAATCCAATGACAAAACAGAGGGATAGCACTGCTGAAGAGGAGGGCAATGTCTCTGTATCAACGTGGGTCACAGGATTATTGCAATAACAGAAACTACGGACTTGAATAGATGCCTTATTTGGCATTATATTGGGTGTGCAGGATCTTACGACCAGGGAAAAAAGGCAAGATTCCTCCACCTCCCAATGGTCAGACACTGCTTCCAGGGGTGGGGGGGGAGTACAAGGTAGAGTTGGAAACCTTATCCCTTACCATGGACAAGCAAAAGTAAGCACTTTGCTCATCATATATAAATACAGGGGGTACCAGCCATCCATATCCATTGGGCAACTGCACCAGAGTTCTCCCTAGGAGAGCTTATGCCAAAGATGGGGGGGGGGACAACGTCTCCAGTGTTCTTAATCTGCCAATGCAAAAAACAATTTGGCAGATAACAAATTTAACTTCCTAATAGTATGATGAATGAAATTGTGTTGAACCCCACACATTTCTTATCCCTCGGTTAGGAGCTATCCCTTGGTCACCTAAGCTCCTTATGTGTACAAGGTTTCAATTAGGTTCAGAAAGTGTGGCAGGGGTGTGTTTTAACTCCGTAATACCAAAGAGTATTGTACCTGCATCACCTAGGGGAGACCAGAAACGTCTGATTCCCTTTTGAGATCCAATGAACCTCTCAGCAGTCGTCAGGGAAAACATGGCGATCAAAAAGAAATACCCTCTGTATGGCGGTGCTGAGGCTGGAGCACCGGTATATCCCTGGTGCCCTTTATAGAGGTCAGTTAAACACATACAACAGGAGTAACTAGAAAAAGGAACTTCAAACAGCTTAACAACACAGTGAGCTAAAATGCACACTATGTGCTTGTAGAAAGTGGCAATAAATGCTCCACTAAAAATTCAACAGCAAAAGGAGAGCAGGGGTCGTTCTGGGAACTACACTAGGTCAGCTGTACGCATCATGGTGGACCAGCATAAGGACCTCCATGAAGGAGGAAGAGCGAGGATAGAAGACCACAGATCGTGGTAACGACAGGAAGGACAGAAAAACAAACCCATCCCAGATGGGCATCATTGTACTGCAATGAACACTGCAAACAACTTCCACCTTAAATGTGGTATTAACATTTTACCTTCTGTTGGGGGACTAACAACAGTAAACCCACCAACAACATAGTATAGCATAAAATTCCACATAACCATGAGAGTGCTATGAGATCTAACCCCGAGCGTCCCTAAGAGAAAGCGAGCTGAGTGAGATAATGGATCAAGGCACTACCCCCATACAGTGTGATTTAGGAGAGATCCTGGCTTTCACCCAATGAATCAGCCTCAGGGCTTCAGGACAAGTAAAAGCACACATAGCACCATATTTACTGATGAGCCCCCAGGACTGTTAGCTGCACCACTTACCTTACTCTGCATTCAATAATATTAGGGCCCAAGGACAATCATCCTTCCTGGATCTGTTCGATCAGGGTAGTAGTTCTGAGATCAGATTGGGGGCTCAGATGTTCTGCTGCCCAGTCTTTATCTAGGAGAGCCCAGCCTGCAGTCAGGTCTTCATTCTCCAGGTGGGGATCTGTTTCAGGATTATCGCTTTTTTTTTGAATGTCGAAGGCCACCGGTAAGAGATCCCTTAGGTGCTCATAGCGATTGGAGGTTTTGACCGGAGTAGAGTATGCAGACGAACCGCTGCTGCTGGATAGGTCTTGTTTTTTCTGGCAACTCCTCAACCAATTTCTTTGCGGTCTATATGAAGGCGCCGGGATGTTTGTTTTTCCCCATTCTGGGGGGGAGGGGGGTTCCTCTTCCTCTGTCTCCCATGCTGTTGCATTTGCCAGTTGCTTCCAGTTTGTGGTACAGATGAGGGAGTGACTTGGAAGTTTGGTTACCTTGAGGGTCTGTGGTGTCCATTGGCAGGGGGACCTCTGCTCATGGCACCAGAGTTGAACTTTGTTGAAGCCCCGGTGCTCCAGCAATGTCTGCCAAAAACAGCTCCACTTCTATAGGCAAGTCAAAAGTAAGCTGTTTCCCCTTGAAAAGCACTCTTAGTTGCGAAGGAAAGCACAGAGAAGTAGACAGGTTCAGCTTATACAGGGCCTGTTCTACTGGGCTGTATGCCCTGTATCTCTGGAAGAGATCATAAGAGTAGTTTTAAAAGATTTGTATGGGAGCCCCATCCCATTGGAGGATTTTTTAAGTCCCACGCTGCATGCAAAAATTATTCTTTAACGGGGTATCTGGTAAATTTACAAAGTATCGGGCATGGACAATCTCCTGGTTGCGGTTTTGGGGCTAATGACCTATGTGCTCACTCAAGCTCCGGGGGAGGATGATTGTTTAATTTTAACATGATTGGGAGAGAGCACTGCAAGAAAGAAACCATATCTGGGCCTTTGGCAACCTCAGGCAGTCCCACTATATAGATGATTTTTCTTCTCCCCCGATTCTCCAGATAATCAGCCTAGGCCAGTAAATATTGTATTTGGCTATGGTGATCTCTCGACTGAAGGAACTGATCATGTAGAATCTCACCTTGTCATTTTACTTGGTGTTCTGTGTCAGTCACTCTAATAGTTTTTCCACGTCCTTCTATTGCTAGACGTGGTGGAAATATGTGTAGCTGTATCAATTAGCACTTCATTCAACATAGAGGTAAAGTTGCCCAGCTGTTGTTCCACCAAAAGAGTGGTGGGAACCGGAGGTTCATTGGAGTAGGCCATGTCTGTAGGTAGGTGCTGCATGCCAACTCTGGCCTGGTGGTCTGCCTATGTCACACAGGCCTATGAAGGTAACGAGGAAGGCTTTTGAAAGTTTAATAAAATTGCAATCCCTGGTCTGATCAGCCCAATTCAAGTATTTCTGGCTTCCGCTTGGTCTATCGAATGTAAATCTGTAAAAATATCCTAGGGTAGTAGGTGCTAAGATTTCAGATGCTTCAGGATGGTTGAAACTGGGACTGCAACAAATTACTTATACAGCTTCCATCTTGGCTGGCTAGCTCCGCCTTCCCCCAGCCTGTTAACTTGTAATGTTAAAATTCTATAAAGGTGGTGGTACTTCCAAGGAGGGAGAGTCAAATGCCTCAACTATAGAGAGATGGAGAATTCATTCCTAGAGGGAAATTCGGCCACAAAAGGGAACGAAACCCTTGTAACAGGCAGACTGCCACTAAGAAAGTGAAGTGTAGGGAGTATGATGCTGTAATAACACTAGTGTTGCTCAGATAGTGTTTCTGTACCACTGTCTGTCAGATAGTGCTGGTATCCTGCCTAGGATCCTCCCAGAAATCCTACCAAAGACAGATGTAGTATCCAGGGTCAGATAGCGATAGATCCTAGTTAGGATTCAGGGATCTTAGGTCAGATCTAGGAATCCTAGGTCAGATAGTTAGGATCCGGGGTCAGATAGCGATGGATCCTAGTTAAGATCTAGGAAACCTAGGTCAGATAATTAGGATCCAGGGTCAGATAGGTAAGGATCCAGGGTCAGATAATGATGGATCCTAGGTAAGATCCAGGGATCCTAGGTCAGATAGTTAGGATCCAAACTGGATCTGTTGCTGGGATCCACAGAATCCACAACATTTTTTGTTAGGATTCACAGGATCCACAACGTTTGCAGGATCCATGCAGGGAATCCTAGAGGGTAGGATCAATGATCAGATAGTACTGCTATCCTACCACAGCAACTATTTGGCCAAATGGGAGGTATCTGTTGGTATCCTAGTTTCTTGGATACTATCTGAGCAACACTAAATAACACCTTTCTGGAGCTTAGACGGTCATGACTGGTGATTCGAGGGAGATGCTGACTCCCTGACTGTCAATGTATGTGGGTGTATTGTAATCAGGGCAGATCCAGGGTAAAGGTTAGAGCATGGCATTATCTTAGGCCATAGTTTACCATGGCTATATAAAAGTACAACTACCTGCTACTGTCTGGAGGATGTGATATAGTGGGGTCATTGAGCTTAATAAGGTGCTCAGTCTGACTAAGAAGGTTTGCCGGTCTACCACCCACAACCACCATGGCTCCAGAAGAAGGTGCCCCCACCTCGTTATTATGAGGGGGCAATCATCCCAGGAGTCCATAGTTGGGGGCTCATGGTATAATGGGCAGGAAGACTGGATGGCCACAGATAACTGAGTGGGATGTGAAATATGTTAAGGAATAGCGGACTGTCTGTCCGAAAGGATAGGGGTCCAATCCCCGGCTGGGGAGGGGTAAGCTTTTTGTGCGGTCAGGATTTTTTTTTTTTTTTTTACGACTGTCTCTCCCTCCCCGCCATGCTCCCCACTGGAGTTGATAATCTATAGTTAGGGGGTACAGGGGTGAAGCCCTCTGCATAAATGCACTGCATGGTTTTTGCCCGGTCCTTGCTGGGAGTGTACATCGCCATTTTTCATTCCGGCAATATACACTAACTGTGACATAAATTGAGGTTTGCCGATCGCCATTTTGACATGGAACCCTCACAGAGTGGTTAGGCACAGCTAATTGTGGCTAGCTAATGGAGGCCTTTCTGGTTGTATACACCAAGCTGGAGAGTCCTTTGGCCCATGAGAAGATGTAAGGCTTATTCACCAGGCTCCTTTTTCTGAGAACAGAGATTGACACGATGGCCACAGAATTTTGGTTATCTCAAGAGAAGCTGGTAGCAGTCCAGGACCTCTTTGTTGGCTAAGGCCCAGAGGATCATCTTGTATGAGTTGTAGCATGTGCTTGGCCACCTCAGCTTTGCTTACAAAGTCATACCCATGGGCAGAACATTTCTTCACTGATTGGCAAAGGCTGGCTTCAGATGTAGTAAGCCTCATGACAGGATATGGGTGTTAGAATCAATGAGAAGGGATCTAGGGGTGTGGCTAGCTTTCCTAATTTTAGGAGGCAGTATAGCACTGTAGTTTAGGGTACTGACTGAGCTGCAAACCTGGGTTTGAATTCCACTGCCCTCTCTTGCATGTAGAGTTATGCGAAACTGAAAAATTTCACCCAGCAAAACATTTTGTGTAATTCACACAGTACGTGAAATAATTTGCAGGTTGAAATGTGAAATTTCACCCTCAGAACAAGCAAAGTTTTGCCCGTAAAACAGTGAAATTTTGCACCCGTGGGCGAAATTTTGCATCTGCAGGCGACATTTTGCCACCCGCAGACAAAATTTAGTCACCCACGGGTGATATTTATAGTTTTCAAAGTTCTATCTGCAGGTCCCTTCCCCCAGCCGATTACCAGCCATAATTGAATAAAGGCTCCCCATCCCAGTTACCCTGGTCCCCTCATGTCCATTTTTAATATATAAAAAAATGAAACCCACACTCCCTGGTGTCTAGTGCCCCCCCATGGCCGCTCACGGCCTAAATTATTCTCCCTGGTGTCCAGTGGTTTTCCCAGGCCAATCACTGGCAATAATTGAATAAACCTCCCCCAGATACACCGGCCCCCTCATTTCCTTTTCCTAAAAAAAAAAAAAATAAATAAAACCCAAGCTCCCTGGTTTCAAGTGGACCCCCCATCCTGTCATCATGAGCTAGCACTCCCCGGCCCCATCCAGCGCCACGATCGGGCCACCGGCACAGCCCTCCACTTACCTCCATGGCCGGCAACCTGACTGAGCACTTGAATGCACGAGAGCATGCTCATTTCACACCCTTTCTTACAGGTAGGGCTATGCAGGCATTTATTAAAATGAGTGATGAAGACTATGTTGATTATGATAAGGTTAAAACAGTGTTGTTAAAATGTTTTGAATTAACTCCTGAGGCTTACAGAAGGAAATTTAGGGAGTTAAAGAAAAGCCCAGAAGACAGTTATGTGGAAATTCAGGTTCAACTATGTACTTACCTTGACAGGTGGGTGGATGGAGCAAAAGCAGACACTGTGGAACTAATCAAAGATTTGTTTGTGAGGGAACAATTTCTTATATTGTACCTGAGGATCTGTGTGTATGGCTCCTAGACAGGACATGCAGCTCCTCAAAGGAGGTGGTAGCAAGCACTGACCTGTACATGGCTAGCAGGCCATAAACACAGCATAAGTCTCATGGCGGGGAGGGCAACACATGGTTCTAAGGGGTCCCATGGGGGCAGCCCAAAGGAAACCAGCCTACCAGGCTACACCTGAGCCCAAAGCAGAACCCTCTACTTCTAAAGGGACCCAAGAGACAGGGTCCAGGAAATGTCATATTTGCAATCAAGTGGGGCTCTTGAGATGTAACTGCCCTCAGAAAATGGTTAAGATGCAGAGGCCTGGAGGAGGGGGTGATCAAAGTAGCACTGGTCTGTTGGTAGGGTGTGTGCAGCCTGAAGAACCACACTCCTCCAATCATATGCACCCTGTTGTCATTAATGGGACAGTTACCCAGGGGCTGAGGGAGACAAGCGCTTATATCTCCCTGGTGAGGCAGAATCTAATCCAGGTGGTGCAGATGCTGCCATAAGGGAAATACTCCAAGATCCAGAGAGTCACAGGAACAGCAGTCCAAATACCAATGGCTTGAGTCTTCCTGAGCTGGGGGTGGGGGCCATGGAGAAAAGGAGATGGAGTCGTAGAGGATCTCCCTGTAAATGTGATCATGGGAAATGATTTTGTCCACAGGGAGTCTCTGGTGTGTGTTACAACCTGCAGCCAGGCAAAAGACCAAGCTTCTGAGAGTGAAGAGGGAGTGACTCAACAGGGTCCAGTCCCTCCCTCAGCAGCTGAGGAAGTGGCTAGCACAGGGGATAGACTGGGTAGAAGCAGCAGTCCTGAGCCCCAATCACAAATGAAGGAGCACACAGGACTTCCTTCTGAAGGGGAGCTGGGAAGGGTCAGACGAGTGGAGCTGGGTGCTGCACAGCTGGCTGATCCTAGATCCTACCTTGCAAAAACTGAGGGAAATAGCTAATAAGGTTGATGGTCCTCAGGGGGGTAAAGATTCAGCTTACTGGGACAATAGGCTTCTGTACAGAGAATGTACAGCAGGGGAAGCGCTAGATGGTGAGGTGCTCCAGCATCTGGTAGTCCCTAAGGTTCACCACCAGCAGCTTTTTGCCCTTGCCCATGATATCCCTTTTTCAGGCCACTTGGGTGCGAGGCATATGAAAAAGCAGCTGATCAGCAATTTCTTCTGGCCTAGTATTGGCAAGGATGTGGCAAATTACTGTAGGACTTGTCCTCAGTGCCAGAAGGTGGGGAAAATGGGGGACAAGGCCAAAGTGGCTTTGGTGCCCCTGCCCATTATTGATGAACCCTTCAGGACAGTAGCTGTGGACATAGTGGTGCTGCTAAGCACCCCAAGTCACACTGGCAAGTGGCATATCCTGGTGGTTGTTGTTTATGCCACAAGATACCCAGAGGCAGTGGCTCTATCATCCATTGAGGCAGAGCAGGTGGCTGATGCACTGTTGGGAATATTTCATTTGCTGGGTTTTCCCCAGGAGATACAGACAGATCAGGGTGTCAGTTTCATGTTGAGGTTAATGAGTAGTTTGTAGGAGAAGTGTGGGGTAAGGCAGCTCAAAACCTTCCCATACCATCCCCAAACTAATGGTGTGGTGGAGCAATTTAATTCAACCCTTAAGACCATGTTAAGGACTTTTGCTAACTAACACAAGAGGGATTGGGATAAATATTTGCCTCATCTCCTATTTGCATAAAGGGAATTCCCACAGGAGTCCACAGGGTTCTCACCTTCTGAGCTCCTGTTTAGCCATAGGGTGAGGCGGCCCCTAGATTTGGTTTGGGAAGAATGGGAGGGTGACCGTGCCTCCCAACGGGAGTCTGTTGTGGTGTATGTCCTGAACTTCAGGACCTGCCTTAATGTGCTCATGGGGCTTGCTCGGAAGCATGTGGCCACTGCGCAACAGTGGCAGAAAGTCTGGTATGATTGTGGGTCCCGATCCAGAGAATACGAGGTGGGATAGTGAATGATGGCACTCATACCTGTCCAACAGAATAAAATACAGGCAGCATGGGAGGGGCCATACTCCATTGTCCAAAAGTTAGTGATGTCAAATACATGATAAAGCTATATGGCAGGAGATGCAGGTGAAAGGTGTATCATGTTAACATGCTGAAGCCCTACTATAACAAGGAGGAACTGGTCCTTGTTGTGTGCAGCATCCTAGGTGGGGAAACTGAGGCTGATCCACTGGTGGACCTGCTTGGGAAGGCCAGGATCGGATCTTCCATGGACAACCTCGCCCTCTCTGAGCAGCTGACACAGCCCAGGTGCAGGAGATTCGGAGTGTGCTGAGAGAATTTGAGAACATGTTCACAGGGAAACAAAGGTACACCACACTGACCAAGCACCACATGGATACTGGGACCCAGGAGCCCCTGAAACAGTCATCCTACATCGTACCCAAGCAGGTTAATCAGACCATGAAAGAGAAGCTCAGGGAAATGCTGGGACTTGGAGTAATCCAGGAATCCAGTAGCCCCTGGGCCTTACCCGTGGTATTGATCCCCAAGAAGGATGGTACCAAACGATTCTGTGTTGACTACTGGAGGCTTAATAGCTGCATGGAGTCAGACGCCTATCCCATGCCCAGAGCAGATGGGACCCCTGGAGTGGCTGGGGGGAGCTAAGAATCTGACCACAACAGACCTGACAAAGGGCTACTGGCAGGGACCTCTGACCCCTGCAACCAGGGATAGATTAGCTTTGATCACTCCATTTGGCCTATACAAATTCAAGATAATGCCATTTGGAATGAAGAATGCTCCTGCATCTTTTCAGCAGCTTGTGGATCACATTCTGTCTGGGGCAGGTGAGTTTGCACTGGCTGATATAGCCATATACAGCCAGACCTGGAAGGAGCACATCAAGAATGTGCAGGAGGTGTCTTGCAGGCTGAAGGATGCAGATCTGACATTCAAGGTGGAAAAGTGCCAGACAGGTATAGCAGAAGTGTGCTACCTCGAGCACTGGGTGGGCAGCAGATGTATCCACCCAGAGCCTGTCAAGGTTGATGCCATCCTGGCTTGGCCCACTCCTACCACCAAGAAACAGGTAAGGGCATTTCTGGGGACAGTGGGGTACTACTGGAGGTTTGTCCCTTGCTACAGCAATCTGGCTAAGCCCCTGACAGACCTAACCAAGAAGGGAAAGCCAGATAAGGGGCAATGGACAGAGGGCTGTGAGGCTGCTTTTCAGGAGCTAAAGAAGGCCTTAAGCGAGCCAGCTGTAATGACCAGCCCCAATTACAGTCTAAAGTTCATTATCCATGTGGATGCCTCAGACCATGGACTGAGTGCTGTGCTGATCCAGGTTACTCAGCAGGGAGAGGAGCACCCGGTTCTGAACCTCTGCCGGAGGCTTCTGCCCAGGGAGGAGGCCAATACCACAATCAAGAAGGAGTGCTTGGGAATAGTGTGGGTCCTTCAGAAGCTGCAGCCTTACCTATATGGGAGAGAATTTACTGTGGTCACATATTATAATCCCCTCATCTGGCTTCATAGGTCAAGTAGGCAAAATGGAAAACTACTACGCTGGAGCTTGGTACTACAGGTATACAACATGACCATCCAGCACTGCAGTGGTAGGCAAAATGCCAATGTGGATGGGCTATCTAGGCAGGTCTAATAGCATGGCTGGATATTTTGTGTTCTTCCCAGCAGTTGCATAAATGGCTGTGTCACTTGGGGTGTGCCTTCATCACCGGGGCGGATATGACAGAAATGGTAAGGAAGGAGTTAATGCCTTGATTTTTGGCTGATGTTTTTTTAGCAGTCTGGAAAAAAACACACACTGGGATTACACTGCCCAACAGCATGGAGATAAGGTGTCATCCAGGTTGTAAATCTTTTAATGACCAAGAGGGAGGAGTGCACCTTCACACATACTCACATAGAGTTAAAGGGATTGGATCACTGAAATATAAACAGGATGTTAAATTGATTTAATTAGATATCTATAGGGCTGTTTAAATGGATAGGAGCAATTAAACAGATACATGGTAAATGATTGGTGCATTCAAAGGGAGACAAGAATTACATGCTCAAATGGAGACTATTAAAAGGGCAGAAAGACAGTAACAGGGGGAATTCTGCTGTGGATTACATCCAAAAGGTTAAGCTGTGAGCCTACTCCTATAACTACATGGGTCCATGGGAGCTAAATAGATAAGCATAGAAATTCAATTCTCTTCAAACGTAGCACAGGGGTAAGAAGAATAGCGTATCTTAGTTAATAGCCTTTTTCTTTTTTGTCATCTGTTATTTAAAAACATTTGTTTACTTTCATGTAACAGTGTTATTCTCTTGTGTTAAACATATACAGCATATCCTGTAATGCAACTTTCTGATCCTCTGTTAAGTAAAGAGCTATTTATTTACTCAACAGTTGTGGCTGTGATTTGAATTATGTCTAAGGCATTTTAAAGTTTCCATTGGCTGAGGCAAAACTCTGTTTAGCATCCACCACCCGAGAGACACACTACCAAACTTTGATCTGTGCAATTTCATGCTTGACCTCCTACTTCTGCGCAAGTGGGAAGGTAGGTACTGGAGGACCCAGCTGGTGGCAGCGGATACCCAAAGACAGACACCTCTCTGAAAGCTGTTACAGCCCAAAGAGAGAGGTGGGTTGTGACACCCCAATTTAATGCTTGGGATGACTTGCACCTGTCTGACCTAGGATGTAACAGATTTTTAGCTAACCAAGTGCTGTGGAGAAAACTGGCATGAAGTACTTGATGGGGGGGGTGGGATAAGCATCCGGAGCCATGCTCATCCTATGAAGGCAAGGTAGTCTCGCAAGGTTTATACAGATGGGATAACAGGGAATGATGCATCTTTATAGGTGGATCACCCTCAGGCTGGCAAGAGGTGAGGGCTCAGACAGTTGAAGTTCCACTTTGTGGGTCAGTCAGAGGGATATCCTGAACAGACATTGCTCACTGTTTTACAGCACCCTCTGATGGGGGAGGGCGCACTGTCACCTGGTCCAGAGCCATCCCTCATGCCTCAGAGGTTAGAGTATCTCGTGAGGTTTATACCCATTCTGTTGACTCCCTTGGGTTAAAGGGATGGCCATTATGAAGATTTGATTTGAAGAATGAGTTGCTGTAGCCTTGCTACACACATCATACTGACTTGGCCATAACTGTAATTACAAACTGTTTTAAACACATGGCTGTGGCCATTTTCTCCAAAGCACACTGTTTGTCTCATTCAGATGGAGGGAGGAGTAATGTGGCCTATAAAACAGTTAAGGAGTCTGCAAAGAATTGTGGCAGCAGAGCTTTGTCTGTGGGCACAGAACTGACCGACACCTGAGGCAGAAGGTAGCCTCAACTAGATAGATAACCAGGGTTTGGGTAGGCAGTCAGGTGATAGTTTCCTGGGGGTGGGAGGCTTATAGGAAGGGGAGGAGCATAGGTCTACTTAGGTACAGGCAGGAAAGGCTATCTTTGTTCTTAGCTTCTCACCCTCTAGTTGGAAGTCACCCAACCCACCCTCATAAAATCGGAGAGCAGAACTGCAAGGTGTAGGGAACTCACTGTTCCATTAGGGGGGATTGCCTTGGGGTCAAAAATAAATATTCTTAGTATTTCCCAAGATGTTTCGCAGTTTTTACTTCTCCAGCGAGATTATAAATCAAATTACAAATTAGGTAAGTGTAGTGTTAGGTTGTCACAGTCAAGAATAAGTGGTGGCATGGTTGTCTCACAAGGTTTGTACAGAGGGGGTAACAGGCAATCATGGTTCTTTGCAGGCAGCTCACCCTGAGGCTGGAAAGAGGTGAAGGCTCAGACAGCTGGAGTTCACCCTTCAGGGGCATTTGGGGGGACAGTCTCTTCAGACATTGCCTGCAGTTTTGTAGCACCCTCTGATAGTGGAGGGTGCATCAACAGCCAACCCAGAACCATCACTCATGCCTCAGAAGCCAGAGTACCTTGTAGAGTTTGTACCCATTTTGTATGCTCCCATGTGGGTAAGGGGTTGGCTGTTATTATGGTGATGTGATTTAAAGAATGACTTGCTATGACTACAGTACCTTGCTCTGCATGTCAAACTGACTTGGCTTAACACATGGCTGTGGTCATTTTCTCCACAGCATGTAGTTTGTCTCAGTCTGTTCAGGTGAAGAGTTAATGTGACCTACAGTATATGACAATGCTGACTACGTGATACAGAATGGCTCTACCATGCCAGTTCAACATTCTTTATGTTGACCAGCATTTTGCCAAAAGGAATCATGTTGACCACAAGTTGCAGTCTGCATGATTCCTGTCTGTCTCTCTGTCCTGTATTTTTTATCGGGAGGCTTTGCCCCCGAACCCCCTATGCGGGGGGCTCGGAACCCTTCCCCCCATCTTTTACATTCTCAACTCCAGTCGGAGTTGATCTGGGGTGGGAGTGCAGGACTGGGAGACAGCATGTCCCTGTCTTGGGCACACCAATACAGCAATCTGTCAGTAAGGTGTCGATTTTGCCAACAGGTGTATATTTTGCTGTGTTGGTGTCACAGTAAGGGGGGGCATACCATACAGAATGGTCTATCTCAATACAATGTGCATGATGTAGGTTTTGAATGTAGGACCTGAAAACTTTCTTGGATGGAACTGTAGCCTACTGACTTAAAATGAACTCACCCAAGGCTACAGAATACAAACAATGTGTTTTTCAGGGCAAATCATTACAGCACTTACTTCTCTAGTACAGGGATACTAGACGGAGTGTGTTATTTCAAATTAAAGTTCAAAAAATCCTTGCCCCATCTGTCTCCAGAACATATAATCCATCTTATAAATGAACTTTAGATTCTTAACAGGAGGCTCATCTAAGTGCATAACTGATGAGGGCTTAGATTCATCCCAGTCTTTTCAGCAAATATGATAACTTTATGCACTTATCAATGCTCAAGTGCTGTAGAGCAGGCTGGGTCATTAAATTCAAGATTCTTCAACTTCCCACACATCCAGGAAGACTGTATTTAATACTGGCAGGAGACTGGTATCTGTAACTGATTTACTTAAGAGAAGATACGTTTAGACTTTGAGGACATGAGCTAATAAATTGCTCCCACTCTGGTTGAAACACCTGTTCAGCACCTCGGCAAGAGTTTTCTCGGTGTTCACCAAGAGAAAGAGCTAATTTTTGCTATTATTGCATAAATGGGATAGGCAGTTTGGAGCACTTGTTCATTATACTATAGGAGATACTGTAGGCATTTTAATCAGCTACAGAGACATCATCACCCTTTAGAGATTTTGCCTTGAACCCTTGCTCTTTCTGTATGTGTACTCAGGTACAGTAGTACAGTATGGGATAATGTAACTAGCTGCTTGCAGTTTGACTCTGAGCAAGCCACTTAATCACCATGCTTGGGTCCAGGCTACCTTGAAGAGATTCTCTGTCCGTACTCTCCTGGCCGCCTTCCCTGCTCACCTGTGGTGGGCCTCCTGTTTAGAGTAATCTGGCTACTGGGAATTTGTGGTGGCAGAAACCATACTTTGGAATTCACTGCCCTGTTATCTGAGGGAGGCCCCCTTGGTCAAGAGGGGCATAAACATCACTTTATTACCCTAGCTTAGCTGGATTAGTCGCATTTGCTGTTGATGCTGAGCTGACTATATTTATTATGTGAGCAATTTATAGAATGTATTACTGTTTTAGGTATAGTTGAACTGTTTGCGAAATCTGTGCTGCCTGTAATTATAGTGGCACTGGCCAGAATGCAACAAAACATGGTACCATACTGCAGCAGAGTTACTGCTGTAAACAAGGCAATTTCAATGGCAGTTAATCCCTTTTGTCATGCAGTGTGAAAGGACACTGTGTTGCATCCTAGTGGGCTCCACTGTATGTGTATTTTGTAAGGTGCCCTGAGCTTGTGGGACAGGGCGCCGAATGAATAAATTACTTCTACAGTACTACTAGTACTATGACTGCTTAAACCCTCTCTCTTTCTCTCTCTGTACTCAGCTTTCCTGGGAGTTCCATAATACCCATCACTCTCCCTTCCTCCTTGTGTGTGCTCCTATGGATGCAGCAACAGTTCACAGTACTAGGATACAGTGTGTATGAAAGGTACTATTGAAACTCAAATTATTTTCCTTTCTTTCCTATGAAAGGCAATGACAAGGGTGATCTGTGAAATCTCGTTCCCAGTAGGGGTAAGCAGAAAGTATGAGTCACCCCTAAAAACAGGCACTTGTGCCTAGTAGTTACCAAAGAATAAAAGAAAAAATGTAACAAGATGAAACCTATTTCAGGGGGATTGACAGAATCCTATTGATTTGATTAGTGAACTTTGTTCCTTTAAGTTACTAGGGATAGCAGATTTGTTGGTTAGTTAGTTGAGATTGTTCTCACCTGAATAGCTTCCTCAGATATGGTAGCTCATTTTCACGTGGGTTCTACTGGATGGCAAAACACACTATAGAAGTCTGATGCTGAATTTATAATAGGTGAAAGTACCGAAATCTGACATCTTGGACACTGGTTTAGCGTGCACAAAGAAACTTGGTTTTCCTTTGGCAGTTTTGCATTTTAAAAATATCATGTGCAACATTTTACCCGGAGCACACACTGAGAATGTACAGACTGTTGGCAAACTACAATCTGCAGCAGCCAATCAGCAACATGGGAAATTGAAAACTCCTTGTGCTGCATACTTTTCAGTACGATTTTCAGCTCTTTCACAGGGAAGGGCCATAACTGCTGACAGGAGCATCTTTTATGTCAAAAAGAGTGACGTTTAATCATTAAAGGTTCAAATCAGCAAGGTACTGTGGATTATCATTTCAGTTAGTTAATTCACTGCATTTAACTGTAACTTCAGAGAGGTGGGCTAATGAAATCATGCTGCAGAAGGGAAGAGAAAAGATGGAGGAGTAGGACCCAGTGAATTTAATAGACTAGGGCAGGTGCAGGTGGATTTTTGAAGTATTTATTTTGCAAATATTATTATTTTTTTTGCGCCTTACTTGCCCCTTGGCCTGCCTCTCCTTCTGGCTGCTGATGACTCCTCTGACCCCCTTGCCCTGACCCCCTTCCATTCACCTCAGATCGCAGCCAACCCGGGGTGGCCTGGCATATCCCTTCGCCGGATGCGTCCCTCTCCTCTGAGGGGGAAGGCACCAGGAGGGGAAACCAGGGCACTAGTCAATCAGTCCCCAGGCACTGCTGAGGTGGATTCCGGGGCGTCAGGGCATCTCGAGTCAGCAGGAGTTGGCAGCCATCATCTGGCACACCAGGAGACCAGGATTTCCGCTTTTCTCCTTGGGGGCATGGTGTGCCACGAACATCTAGGCCAAGCCGATGTTCACCACGCCCCTTGTGCAGTGGGACTCGCTTAAGCTGCTGCTGTCCCGGCCTCTGCCAGGAGGCAGCAGACAGCAAGCCACATCCCCTCCTTCCCCCGCAGAAGGCGAGCAGTCTCAGGATGCTCAAGCCTACCCCCTGGCAGCTCTCCAGTGACCCGAGTCCATTCACGAACCGAATTAGCAGCGTCCAAATAAATCCAACCACTGTGCCGATGAGCCGGCCGAAATATTATTTTTTTACTGAGTGCAGGTTGTCAAAAAGAAACAGAAATCCAGCTTTAATTTTTTACTTTATTTCCCCTTTTGCAGCAGGACCAGGGTGGGGAGAATTTAGCAAAACAAGAAATGTGCAGAGGTGGAGGGGCTGAAAAATTCATTTACCAATATATATGTAATAGATATACCACTCTGAGGTGTGCGGTCGCGCTCTGATATACGCATGCCTTGGTGTGCGTTGTGCGCATGAGGGCCGCATGCCGAGTGCGTCAACGCTACAAAAGGCGTCGCGTATATCAGGCGTGACTACCACCTCAGAGTGGTATATCTATCTTATAAAATGGCTATAGATTTTTTTGGGAAAGTAGTCCTTCTGTGTAGTTGGTAATTAAATGATATGTTGGCAGAGGTGACACTTTTGGTGTGAAAAACTGTATTTGTAAATGAATTTAACTTTTAGTAGTCCTTTTGGTGTGAAAAAAGTATGTTCAGAAGGACTGTCACTTTAATTGTTCAACAAGGCAGGATCGAAGCGGTGTTTTGTTTTAGTGAGAAGCTTGTTACGGGTAGGAAGTAAGACGCAGTTGTGTTTAAAAAATCAGGTGATCGTTTTTATTATGTTCTTCTCGGTTTCCTTATTAGTAGTTCCGATATTGTATGCTGAAGAAGCGAGGATAGATCGAGTGAGTCGGTATTTTAGAACGCAGAGCGAGAGCAGAAAGTTGCCATGGCAACACCGCCTGGCTTCCATCTACGCTTTCTAAAATTACCGACCGCCGCCTATCGTCGCCTGCTCCGCATCGCATATGGAGCTACTATTACGGAAAACGAAGAGAAACTAATAAAAGGCAGTCACTTTTCTGATTTTTTAAACAGAGCACGTCTTACTTTGACCTCGTAACAGCTTCTCACTTTCTAAAATGAGCACCGCTCGGTCACGCTACATTTCGCTATTGAAAGTGAAAGTACTGTCTGCAGGATCGCGGTATTGTCAGTGGAAAGGCATCTTTTTTAAAGAAATGAAGAGAAGACTACAAAAGAATGTATGTTATAGTTTTATATATACAGTTAGGTTTCTGTTAATCAGACTGGTCACAGTGGTTACAGTAATAAAAGTGGTTGTACACTGTGACACTGTGAACATGGCAGGATTTGATTTTTAAATTAAATTTTCAGTAAACATTAATGGTAGGATGAAGAGATCTGTTTCTACAGTGTGGGGCTACTACTGGTATATTTACTTATGGGTGTGGGTGTCAGTTGCATGTGTGTTAGTGTGGGTGTCTAGCTGCACCAGGTGTGGAGTGGTCTTGCTGCTGGTGAAAGGTTTTGAGGACTGGAAAGTAGTTCAGTGCATGTGGTAAGTGGAAGGTGTGCGGTCATTGGGAAATAATGCATGGTCATGTGACATGTTTTGGCCAATTGTATCACTGGGATTTTTATGATTTTACCACACCATTTTATAATATATATATATATATATATATATATATATATATATATATATATATCTAGAGGGAAAATAAATAATGGCAAAGTGTGGTATATGAGAAAATAATACCATTGAGGGGTGGAACAAGCCACAAAACCATGAGCCCGAACAGCAAGTGGCCTTTATGAACATACTGAGACCCCAAAAAGTCTAAAAGAGGTAGTTGATATGCCACAGTAAAATGTGGTGGCAGTCAAGAAGGTATATATCTTTGTACTGTTATAACCCCACTCAGAAAGTGATGCAGCAGATTGAACTGTATGTCATAGGAAATTCTAAACTCCACATGGAACTGTATGTTACACATAATCTAGAACTGGTGATCACCAACATCTTAGATCTCTCTTGCACAGACGAGACATCCTCAGTAGGTGAGCTAGTCTCCACAACTGAAATTTTGGTTATGTGTGCTGGTGTAAGTCCATGACAATATATATACTAGTGAGAAGGGTAGAGCGAATTACAGATCCGAAATCTGGATCCCGGTGAGAATTAATTGGCCATTTCATGGAGAGGGCTGAATGATCCCCAGCTGAATGGAGTAGTACAATACTGCAAAATATTATATTTTAGCAAGCAGATAAGCTGTATGGCCTTATTGTAATGTCAGCTGGTAAAGTGCACTGGGAATGGCTACTACAGATATCCTTGTGATAGCCCACAAAAAAGGTTGTTAGATTATTTGAGATCAGCCCTGAGTTGCCTACTGAAGAAGATGTATACGCTGGTCTGCCTGCCCCCACCCGCAGTGTCGTTGCACACTAAGGGGTAGAGATCATACTGCCATGTACAGAAGGTTGGAGGTACACATGGTACCTGTTTCTGTCCATTGTCAGGGTCATTCCTGAGGCATGTAAAGGCAAAACTGGGATTAAAAACTCATGAAGGGATAAGATCTTGGAGCTTCAGCTGGCAAGCATGCTTTGTATGGTGGTAAATGAGAAGCTGGGTTGGGGGGCAGCAATGCACCTCAAACAGCTGAGCATGAGGAGCCATATCTTCCAACCATCCATCAACAAAATGGGGAACACAGACACTGGAAAAATGTGGCAATGGGACACAGTGGACCCCATAATGTGGGGCACCTTCAAATGGCGATAAAACCTCAATACCTCAGAAATCAGTACCTTCATTTAGAAAAAATTTTAATTAAAAAAATAAGCAAATTATTAATCTGTACCCCAAAAGTCAGAATCCACAGCCCCCATTCCAGCAGCCACCTCCTGTCACCCATGGGGCAGATGTGGTGCATGGCACTCCCAAGGAGGGAAACTGAGGAACACCCCTAGCAAGTCAGACATTTGAAAGAGCTGTAGAGTCATGCTGAATTTTTGTGGGGACCTACAGATTTTCATAAGTAGCCTCCCACCCTTGGTTCCCCAAGTCAGCTAACCCATGATCCCTTCATTATAAAGTGGTGAGCCAAGATAGTACTTAAGTTGCAATACTTCATGCCAAATCTGCAAATGAGTATTACTGTTGCTGACCTGGATGAAAGAAAATGGTTGGAGAAAGCCGGCCCCACTCAGTGAGCTGTGTGCTGTGTCACACTCAGAACAAATTCCTTGAGTGCTCCTGATGAGGCCCTGCACAAGGGCCATTTCTGAGCCCCATTCGAGCTGTGCCATGCTGTGTCATGCACCTGCAAACCTTAATAAAACAAGTTTAAAAAAAAAAATAAAATAAAAAAACTCCTAGAGTGCTCCTAATTGGGCCATGTACACTATCTAAGTCAGGGTTATTTCAGAGCCCATACAACATGGACAGACCACTATTGTATTCCCGTAAAGGTCAGAACTCATGTTCTTACCATGTGCTGTCAATCAACCAAGCTACTTGTGCTCCCGCCTGAATCACACAGTTCATGCCTTAGCTCTTATGTACCATACTGGTTCTCCTTCAACACTTCAAGAGGGGACTTAATGGCAAGCATAGCCTGTAGACCAACTGCCCTGCTGACAAAACTAGGCCAAGCTAACAGTCATTGCCAGCAGGGCTGATGCAGAAGCAGGATGTGTGCTATCACTTCATGCTCAGAGGAGCTTGCTATTTCATGACCAGATTACTAGAGCATGGAGTCTACAGCAGATCTTTGCATCTACTTAAGCAGTAGCAACTGAGAAGCCAATAACATATAAGGGATTAATGACCGGTGGGGGCATTGGTAGCCCAAGGTGCAATCGAGGGCCACTGCCCTCCAGCCAGTCATTAATCCAAGGAAATGACCGGCCTTGAGGTTGTTATTGTGATTACAAGTTTAATTGCAATAAAACTTTTCATTTTTGATGTTTTCTTTTAGTTTCAAATAGGTTTTAACTGTGTTGCATGAGCCGTGTTAGTTGCCAGTTGAATCAATCATTTCTAAGACGTTAATGACTGATCCAGTAGCCATCAAGGAGCCTCGCCAGGCTCATGAAAAATTATTTAGACATGCAACACACTATAGTGGTCTATCAGAGCTGTTCCCAATCTCAAAACTGAGCCAGTGATTGGCACAGTCCACCACTCACCACTACGGCCAGCTGCCAAATGAGCTCTCAATGAGCGCGTACTGTATTTGGTACCCGCTTATTGATTGACAGTGAGCTGTCAATGTGAGCACATACCAAATACAGTATGTGCCATTGAGAGCTCATCAATGCTGACATGAGTAGTGAGTTAGGCTGTGCCAGTTGCCAACTCAGTTTCTGGATAAGGGAGCACAGTGGTGGGGCACTGCCTGTCAGGGTGGGGGGTGGGGGTCCACTAGACCATCAGGAATGGGGTAATTTTACATAACAGGAGATCAGGGCTTTGGGGGGTCCACTATATCACCAGGGATTATTGAAGATATGTCATAAATAAGTATTTGAACTTGGGAGGGAGGATCTGCTAGATCATCAGGACATGATTTTGCTTGACATTTTACTTTATGGCCAGATTGGTGCTGTGGGAGAGGGTGCTGCTAGCCACCAGGGATGTGCTAGAGTGGTGCACAGGCACCCCACAGCTTGCAGCAAACCCTTTGGATGTGCCTTCTGTTTGTTTCACATCTAGGGTTGTCGCAAGTCAAGAGACTTTGCCCCCGGGACCCTGCGCGTTAGAGAATTGAGCACAGGGTCCCTGGTGCACCAGGCTTTGACACAAACTGCCCTTTGCTGCAGCTTGCAACAATCTAAGGGCCCTTTGAGAATCGAGCCCTTAGTGTCTATATGGTATTTTGGCTCACACTAGCCCCGCTCCCCATGTTTCCTGCCTTACTGCTACCTCCTGGGTCACTATTAAGCCCTTAACTCTGTCCCAATCATATTTAAAATCATTGAGAGTTTTCATGCCCACCACCTCCACTGGAAGGCTGGTCCATGGTGCAGCCACTCTCTCTGTAAAATAGATCTTTCTCACTTCCCTCCTTACTCTCCCTCCAGCCAGCCTCATTTGTACCCTTGTGTTTTAGAGTTGCTATTCTTGTTGAATAGTTCCTCGCAGTTTACCTTGTTCATTCTTTTCAGGAACTTGAAGGTCTCCATCATTTCACCCCTCTCCCTTCTGGCATCCAGCGAGTACATGGTTCACCCAGGTATATCGGAAACTCCTGAGTCATGTGTTCTGAAGGTCACTTACATCATTAATCATCAAATGTTACCTTATGATCAGGGCCCCTACTTTTTCGTCGGCACAGTGGGACCAAGTTCTGCGGCAAGACTACCATTCGCCACAGAACTTCTGCGACGGTGGTTTGTAATTTCTGTGGAAGTTCTGCGGCACTAACAAACAACCACATCACAGTGTCAGCTTGTCATCCTGACCACTTTCATGACAGTGGTTATAGCAATCAGGATGGTGGAAAGCACAGTAACACTAGTTCAAAAATAACAGACTTATAAAAATAATTTTATGCCTAAAAAAGCAAAACAAATGTCTCTCCCTTAAGGTCCTAGCCTGTTGCATAAATGAGATATGCAGAGGAGATCTTACAGTATGTGATAAATAATGTATATCTATATGCATGCTATCTATCCCACTAATGAGGTTTCTATTGTCTATCACTTATATATTTGTATGTGCTTTCAACACCACTCATGAGGTTCCCACTGTGTATCACTTATATATTTATATGCAATCTGTAACATACATACAAATATGTGTGTGTGTGTGTGGTGAGAGAGACAGAGATACTGTATGTGTGTGTGTGTGTGTGTGTGTGTATATATATATATATATATATATATATTAATTTCCATGAACTTGCATACTCATTCATACAGGTCCCATTGGAAATGGAATAGAAAAGTTATTGCAAAACTCATTTTTCAAGTCAACCTGCTTTCCCTGACACACTGTGTAACACCATCAGACTATGACATGCATGTGAACCAATAGTGAGATAGTGCTCTCCAGCCCATCACAATGTGTCCACCATGTGACAAAACACTGCACCATACCTTCCCAGGCTTCAAGCAGTGATGTGTTCCACCAGTCCTTGTGCTGCCCAGCCAGCTCCCAGAGCTAATCTCTGAACCTGAGTTGCCAGCACGGAAACACAGCATGCTACCCTCTGGCCCAACAGCTGTCCCTGCACACAACATTTCTCCATAATTTTTAGTTGATTCTATCAACCAATGACAATATGTAATCAATAACCCTGGCAAAAATGCATACAGTGCAATTATTTATTTAACAGGTCTATTCTTTCAACAGGTCTACACATTATTATATTTCACTTTTCTGGGCATAATTACTTTATTTTTCTTAAAAATGACAGTTAAATTCATTTTACCAGTTATTCATTTCAGATGGCATCTCTATACCTTAGAGGCACAAATAGGTTTGTACAAAGTGAGGTATGGACTTAACAGGTCTGTGCTATTGACAAGGTTTTGTTTAAGTTGGCCCTAGTACAATAATGTGAGACTGAAAATCGTATTAGGCTGTAGTGCAGGTTGAGCAACTATTACCATGCATGATGTGCTGTGCCACCGTCTCTGGCAGTGGGAACTGTGGTAGATAAGTGACTGTTCATTTCTGTTGCAGAATGCAGCCATTTCATTAGCTAATATATGATGTTATAGCAATGATAACATCACATTCTGAGCATATAGGGATTTTTTGGATATAAAAAGAGGGGAAAGAAAACAGATTCTATGGATAAACAGAAATATTAATAAAAACTCACCAAGGAGAGTGAATTCTGTGGCACCGCAGAAGTTCTGCGGTAGATTGCAAGTTCTGCGCAAAATTCTGCGGCCGCAGAATTCTAGGGGCCCTGCTTATGATCATTAAGGTAGATTGTGATTTAAGATCATTATACAGATCATGATTTAATCATCAATCATACACTTTCAGAATACCAACTAATGATTATTGATTTTTTTGTATGCTTAAATCAGCATGATGGTTGTTGATTATCTGTGTGTATGAAGTAATGATCACTGATGGATATACAGTACTAGTTCTGTATTATAAGATTTTAAGTGACATGAGTAATACTGTTATTTCTTACTATTATGAAAATATGAATGTCACATATATCAAATTCAATTAATTATAATGTAAATCACGTGAAGTCAAGTTTTAATCCCTTTAGGAAGAGCACATGCATTGTTAGGTATAGTATACAGATTTGCATAACTATTTTGCATATTTCAAGAGCACAGTTTATGGACCAAAATAATGGCAATTTCAATTTTTTAAATACTTTTGACTTATAGTATTAGTTTGCAGACCGTTAGGAAAGGTTTTGAGCACAAGCCATGTACTTGTAGGAACTCACCATAAACAGAAAAGGAACCACTGAATGGACCTATATAAACCAAGCTGAGACTTTTTATCTTCAGGGAATAGTGAGGTGTCAGAGCAAGTGTAACTGAAAGTAGTGTGCTTGTATAGAAGATAAATAATTACTGATAATTGCAATAAAGATGTCTAAATAAAAGACAAAATAATTTCCAAAAGTACAGAAAAAATACATGGATTTTTTTTTACGTTATTACAGACATCTTGACCATGGGCAATGATGAAAAATCATGATGCTATGAGATCCTTATTAATCACAGTCACCATTTCCATAACTTCATGGTCTTTGATTGGTGACCATTGTAACCTTCATGTTTAATTATTGTTAATTATGATCACATTGATGGTTTTTGAAACTTGAACATGATCTTTGAATATAACTGATAATGTTCATTCATGATACCTAATGATAAAATAACCATTTTTTCAGCTGGGCAGTGCCCTAAGCTGATCCTCATAGGATTAGTCCTGCAGCCAAGAATCATTATGGTTACTCTGTCTTGCACTGTTTCTAGCCTGTCCTTGCCTTTCCTTAAGAGAGGACATCTGAAATGGGTACAGTACTCCAGGTGTGGCCTTTTCAGGGATCTACAGAGAGCAGTAATACTGTACCTCTTTTCTTTTGCTATTAAAATCCCTCTTAATATATCCCGACATCTTGGATGTCTTGCTGTAGTCAATGTTACACTGGCTAGATTATTTTAGGGAGTCGCTTATGATGACTCCCAAGTCCATTTTCTTACTGGTAGTGTCCAGAATAACACCTCCCATCCAACATTCCACACTGGGGTTCTTGTTCCCTATGTGCATCACTTTGTTTTTTTTCTTGGTGATGAATTTCAACAGCCAAATCTTGGAGCACATCTTCAACCTTTGCACATCCCTGTGCAGCTCCTTTACTCCTCCTCATCACCTATCCTACAACAGAGCTTAGTGTCATCTGTAAAGAGACACACCTTGCCCTGAATTCCTTCTCCTATGCTGCTGATGAATGTATTGAAAAGGACTTGTCTGAGGACTAAACTCTGTGGCATGCCACTAGTGACCTCTCTCTCCCCAGATTTGACTCAGTTTACTGTTACCTTCTGCTGTCTCCCATCTAAACAATTACCCTGCCCCCCATCTAATTATGTCATTAGCTGCACCTAGATCCACTAGCTTCTTCAGCAACCTTGGGTTAATATCCCAATACTGACACTGCAGTGCAGCATGAGGGTGGGGTGCTGCACTCCTGAGGTGCCGTCTTTCAGATGAGATGTTAAACCAAGGTTGCATCTGCCTGTTCTGGTTGTAGTTCAGGTGGATGTTAAAGATCCCATGGCACTTCTTGAAAAGAGTAGGGGAGTTTTTATTGATAAATCAAATATTGCATACAGTTGTACAATCAGAGAAATTCATACATAATCAATTGAAACATATGAAGTAGGAAATATAAAAGGGAAAAAACAGACAATAAACAACAATTTAAAGAAAAAAATAATCTGAAAAGGGAGAGAGAGAGAGAGAGAGAGAGAAACTAAATCATAATATGGGTTACTATTGTGATATTATATCCTCACTTATATTTTATAAATGTTTGAAAACCCTTCCACTATCTATAAACCTTGCCACCAGGATAATTCAATAAATCTGTTTGATGCACATTGTCCATTGCTTGAGCCACTAAAAAACTGAAAACAGCATATGACATCATTTTTTGGTGGATTATCCATTGACATCTTGCTTGCCATAAATACAATCTTAAACAGCAAAGCAAAATCATGTAGGTTTCTAGATGCAAGTGATTAAAGTTATAAGGAAGAAAACCTAATATGAAGGTTTCATAATTTAAATTCAACAACCAATCCATTTTCCACCTTGAACCTAGAAAGGACCACAAAGGTTTGGAATAAGAACAAGAAAAGAAAAAAGGAAGGTAGAAGACTTGGTTTGCTGGCCAAGGCACCTAGCTTCACCTGAGCTCTTTCCTTCTAAGACTGCTTGAAAGGCAGAGTAGAGAAACTTACCAGAGCAAGGGAGAAGGATTAAGACTTAGTTTGGCTAAGCAGATTTACTGTGTGGTGGTGTTTTAATTTTTTACTCACAGGGATTGCTACTGTTTGTTGCTAACATTTCATTGTTTTATTTTTTCTCTGATTCAAATTGTTGTTGCTGGTATACCTTCTTCTGCATTATTACAAGGTGTGCCTACAGGTGTGTGCTAACAGATTACTGCTGTAATCTTCTGATTCAAATTGTCTTTTGCAAGGTATATCTTCTGTTACTGCTTTATTTTTCTGGAGAAAGTGTTTCTTACAGGTATATCTTCTCTGAAATTATTACAGGTGGTACTTTACAGGTTTTAGTGTTTCTATCATTAGGATAAGCTTTCAGGGTTACTGCATTTGTTGTTGACTGATTGTTTCTGCTCTTACCTCCTTGTTCTTTGTCATGTGGTTCTTCTTTTTAGGCAGGGAAGGGTCCAGCCACCCACCCCATCCCCAACCACCCACGCTACCTCCTTTTATAGGGTACCACAGTTGTGACATTTCCTGTGGCAGAGCAGGAAGGAGGCGGATCAGTGGGGCCTCCACAAAGGTGATCTCATTTACAGGGCACTAGTAATTTAACTTGTTATAACAAGTTAAACAAAACACAATTAAACCATTACTTGCATTTTTTTTTTTCTTCTTCTAATTACTCTGACTAGGTTACAAACCCAGCAACTTATTTGGAATGGATTTCATTAACTGCAGGTACTGTGGAACAATTTTCAGAAGGACAGTCTTACAGGATTTAGGACACTGTCTACATGCTGAGGCCTTTGGAGATCTTAGGTCTCAGCTCCGGCAGCATTGGCAGAGATTGCATGCCTCAAATTTCATATTGAAGAGGAAATACATTATAAGAACCACCTGCCATTTCCCCAGCATCCAACAGAAAAACCTCGACCGCAGAGGTAGTTGGTCAGGAGGTTGGCAGGTGGTTAGGAAGGCAAATCAGGTGCCCCATCACTCTCTGCTCTCAACACATTACCTCCAAAACCATAAAAACACTACAAACAGGTATCTGCCTCTATCTCTGAAATCAAATAAAGAGGCAGAAGACACTGCAGAGCAGGACACTACGGCACAGGAGCTAGCACAACAATACTCACCCAAATCAGGAACCAAAACTAAACAAGCACAAAGGAAATCCCAAAACTTCTGATCATAGGAGACTCCATGATTCGGGAGTTGATACCCATCTCCAGCCAGGGTGATGGTCAGATGTCTCCCAGGTACATCAGCATGGAAGACACTGACCGCATTGCTAAATTGTTCACAAAGCAGGAGAAAACATTGATGTCCTAGTACACATAGGGACTAATGATCTCGCCAGCTGGTCAGTTGTGGAGACCAAGGAACACCTGACTAGGCTGGGTGACAAACTATCATCTATTTCGTCCGGCATCTCCTTCTCTGAGATCCTGCCAGTCTGGGAGAAGGGAGCAGATGAACAGAAGGTCAGAGAAGGGGAGATAGGGGAGCTAAACACGCGGCTCAAGGACTGGTGCCAGGAAAAAGGACACAGATTTGTAGGGAACTGGCAACAGTTCTGGGAGCGAAAGTTCTTTAAATTTGATGGACTGCATCTGACTAAAGAGGGAGTCAGTGCATTGGGGCAGAAGTTTGACGTCTTTGCAGAATATTTAAACTAGCAAATGGGGAGAGGGTGCAGCACCCCATACGTCGAATGGGAAGAACACCCCTCCCCCCTCAGCTAGTGGTCAAACAGGAATTCAGCGTGTTTGCCGTTCATTTGCATCACCAGGTAAGAAAAAAGGTTTGTCTCCCATACGATGCACAGGGGTAATGCCAAACTTCACCCAACAACTAACACACCAAAATCTGGCCAATGGAAAATCATCTACACAAATGCTCACAGCCTGGAAATAAGATCCCAGACCTGCAGGCAATAATGTCAGAGGCTAAACTGGACATAGTAGCAATTAGTGAGGCGTGGTTTACCAGTAACCACACTTGGGAGACTTCAGTACCTGGCTATGTATTGTTCAGAAGAGACAGAGGTGCAAAAGGGGAGGTGGCCCTGTATGTTAATGAAAATATCAAAGCTACAGAAATTCAGAATACACATAAGGAGCCAGAAGAACTGTGGATCACCCTGGAAACAGGAAATGGGACAGCCATAAGAAATGGGGTTGTCTACAGGCCCCCAGACCAGGGGAGGACATAGACACATTACTGTTAGAAGATATACAAAACATGACAGCTAAAGGGAGGTTCTGATAATGGGAGACTTCAACATGCCAGATACAGATTGGTCAATACCAGCAGGAACATCTGCCAGAACTAGACTCATAGTGGATTCCCTGCAGGGGAGGGCCTCAAACAACTGGTACAGCAACCCACAGAGACAGAGCTATCCTAGATCTAGTACTGACTAACAAAGAAGGGATCACAGATCTCAGGTAGAAGGTCACCTGGGGCCAGTGACCATCACATGGTATGGTTCAATTTGGCTACTACATCTAAATCATCCCATTCCAAGGCAAAATATGGGACTTCAGAGGAGCTGACTTTGATAAGATGGCCAACAGAGTTAAGCTAGCCCTGGAAAAAGAAACACAGGTGAGGAGGTACAGGCAAAGTGGGCGAAGCATTAAGGATACAATACTTGAAGCAACATCCCATTGTGTTAGACAGAAAAGGAAGTGCAAAGAAGAAGGAAACCACTTTGGTTCTCAAATACAGTAGCAGAAAGGTCAGAGCCAAAGGCTGGCCTTCAGAAAATATAAGGGAACACAGTGGGATGAAGATAGGGAGGCATACCAAACTGCCCTAAGGGAAGCAGGTAAGGCAGTAAGGCAGGCAAAGTCCCAAACTGAGAAACACTAGCACGAACAGTAAAAGAAGGTGACAAGACTTTCTATAGATACATTAGTGAAAGGAGAAAGTCCAGAGGGGTATTGCTAAGCTTAATGGAGAAAAGGGAGCATGTGAGGGAGGAGGACCCTGTAAGGCATCTATCCTAAATAGATACTTTGCTCAGTATTTACTGAAGAGAAGGTAGGGCAGGGCCACAGCTCAGCATCATGGACACAGGGGAGGAGGTGAGCACTACTCCCTTCACAAAAGAGGGTCCTACAAAAGCTTTCTAAGCTCAGGGTGGATAAGGCAATGGGACCTGATGGCATACATCCCAGGGTACTTAAGGAGCTAAAGGAGGAACTAGCAGAGCCATTAGCAGAATTGTTTAGTGAGTCTCTGAGCACAGGAGAGGTCCCAGAAGACTGGAGAGGGCTCATGTGATCCCCTCCCACAAGAGTGGTAGCAGGGAGGAGGCGGGGAACTACAGACTGGTCAGTCTTACCTCAGTAGTGGGCAAGATTATGGAGGCCTCCTTAAGGAAAGGATAGTGCAACACCTGGAATCCATAGGGGCACAGGATCCAAGACAGCATGGGTTTACAAAAGGAAGGTCCTGTCAAACTAATCTCATAGATTTCTTTGACTGGGTAACCAGAGTGGTGGACCAAGGGGGAGCAGTTGATGTCGCCTACCTTGACTTCAGCAAAGCTTTTGACACTGTTCCACATAGAAGATTGATAAATAAGCTAGGTAGGCTCGGGGTGGGTCAGACGTTGGTCAACTGGGTGGCAAACTGGTTGACTGGCAGAAAACAGAGAGTGGTGGTAAATGGTATAGTCAGAAGAGATGCAAGTCACAAGTGGGGTACCTCAGGGATCAGTCCTGGGGCCAGTCCTATTCAACATCTTCATTAGTGACCTCGCAGGTGGACTAGAGGGTAAGGCTTGTCTGTTTGCAGATGACACCAAGATCTGCAACAGAGTAGATGATCCAGATGGGGTGGGCAGAATGAGAAGAGATCTGGATAAACTAGCAGAATGGTCAGAAGAGTGGCAACTGGGATTTAATGCAAAGAAGTGCAAAATCATGCACATAGGGAAGAGAAACCCTGAAGCCACTTATAGGCTGGGAGGAGTTGCTAGCAGTCACAAAGGAAGAAAGAGACTTGGGCATCATCATCACTGATGACCTAAAATCATCCAAGCAGACCTCTAAAGCAGTAGGTAAGGCTAGGGGGTGTTAGGGTGTATTAGTAGGGTTATCACAAGTCGTAAGAGGGAGTAATAATCCTCTGTACAAGACATTGGTTAGGCCCCATCTGGAGTACTGCATGCAGTATTGGAGGCCACACCTTCACAAGGACATTAACAAATTGAGGCAGTCCAGAGAGGCAACCAAATGGTGCAGGGACTGCATCAGAAGACATATGAGGACAGATTAACAGAGCTCAATATGTAAACCCTTGAGCAAAAGGAGGAGAGAGAGGTGATATGATCGAGACATTTAAACACCTTAAGGCATAAACAAGGTGAAAGAGTCTAACATGTTTAAATATAAGAAAAATAGCAGGACAAGAGGACACAGCATGAGATTAGAGGGAGGCCGATTAAGGGGAATGTGAGGAAATTTTTTCACAGAAAGGGTGGTAGATGCATGGAATGGCTTACCACAAGAAGTGGTGGCTATGAATACAGTGCAGGGCTTCAAACAGGCATGGGATAGGCATAAGGGAGCAATACAAATGACTATGAATAGATAGGTCACTGACAGAGCAAAGGCCGATGGCACATTTATAAGGTAGAAAAAGAAATGGGCAGACTGGATGGGCCTTGCAGTCCTTATCTGCCGTCAACTTCTATGTTTCTACGTTTCTATGTTTCATGGTTTCTTCTATATTAATACATTCAGCATAGGGGCAATTCCTTTCCATTAAATTCTTATGCTTTGCATTGCCTCTGACATTCAATCTGCCATATATACCATGAGCCACAAAGTTTCCCACATATGTTGTGGTACTCTTTCATTCACTAGTTGCTTTAAATCCTGTGGGGAAGAGTCAAGAGGACAATTCTTAAAACTAGGTTCAATGGGATATATCTAACATACTAACATACTAATTGCCAGCAGATTAGCCCTTACAGTCTATCGAGTCTGCTTGAACCTCAGATCCCTAGTTGGGTGCCGAGGCCCTCCCCCCTTGTGTTCCAGAAACCCCTATCATCCATCCCCACCCCCCTGGGCCAGGCCATCATCTGATACATCCACTTTCTGTGTCTGTCCCACCCTCTCTTGAAGCCCTCCACTGTGGATCTCTGAGCCAGCTCACCAGGTAGTGCATTCCAAGGGTCCACCACCCTCTCAGTGAAAAACCTCCTCCTTTTTTCCCCCCTCACCCTTCCACCTTCCAACTTCAAACCATGCCCTCTGGTGATACCTCCCTGCTTTAGTCGAAAGATTCCCTCCATGTTTACCCTATTTATTCCCTTGAGGTACTTGAAGACCTCAATCATGTCCCCCCGTCTCTCCTCTCCTCCAAGGAAAACAGGCAGAGCTTCTCAAGTCTGTCCTCATACGTCAAATCCCCTAGTCCTCATATCATCTTAGTTGCCCTCCTCTGTACCCTCTCCAGGAGCTGTATGTCCCTCTTCAAGTGTGGTCTCCAGTACTGTACACAGTACTCAAGGTGTGGTCTAACCAGTCCCTTGTACAGCGGCAGAATCACTTCCCTGCTCCTAGAGGTGATCCCCTTTATGATGCATCCCAATATCCTGTTTGCCTTGCTAGCCGCTCTCCTGCACTGCTCAGAATTATTCATACATGTATCCACCATGACCCTAGATCTTTTTCCCCTATTGAGGCCTCCAGCACCTCCCCTCCCAGGGTGTATCTGTGTTTAGGGTTTCCTCACCCAAGATGTAACACCTTGCACTTGGTAATATTGAAATTTAATTTCCATGTGTGAGCCCAGCTTTCCAGGGTGTCCAGGTCCCCTTGCAGGGCCAACCACCCCTCTTCCCCCTCAACTACTGCTCCCATCTTGGAGTCATAAGTGAAGAGACTCATTTCACACCCTGTATCCTCCCTGATGTCCGATATGTATGCATTAAACAGGATCGGACCCAGGACCGAGCCCTGCGGTACCCCACTACCGACCTCTCTAGGGTTCGAGAGCTCCCCACCGACCACTACTCTCTGGGTGCATCCAACTAGCCAGTTTTCAATCCATCTGACCATCAAAGGGCCTAATCCCAACCCCATCAGTTTCTCCACCAGACCATTGTGGGGGACAGAGTCAAACACCTTGCTGAAGTCCAAGAATAATACATCCACAGGCTTTCCTCTGTCCAGTTCTGATGTTACCCATTCGTAGAACTCCACAAGATTGGTTTGACATGATCTACCTGGCACAAACCAATGTTGCTGACTATCCAGACCTCCCATCTCCTCCAAGTACACCCCCAATCATTCCTTTAGTATACTCTCCATTAATTTTCCCACCACCGAGGTCAAACTGATGGGTCTATAGTTACCTGGTACTTCCTTCAACCCCCCTTTACGGATTGGCACCACATGTGCCTCTCGCCAATCCCTAGGTACCCTCCCTGTCTCAAGCGACCTGTTGAAGAGCTCTGCCAGGGATGCAGCCAGTATATCCACCAATTCCCACAGTGCTCTCGGATGAATGCCATCCAGCCCAGGAAATCTGTCTTTCTTTAGGGCCTTGAGGGCTATTCACACCCTTTTGGTGGAGATAGCATCATCCGTCCCCTCCAGCTTACTGGTCTTTTTATCCTTATCCTGATGCGACACCCCTGGGGTACCTCTCCCTCTCTCTTGCTCCATTTCTGTTGCTCCCCTGATCCCACTCACTGCCGCTTCTATCCCCATCATGCCTTGCTTTGTAGATATCCCATCCCCCTCCCTAGTGAACACAGAGGCAAAGTACTCATTTAATACCTCTGCTTGGTCCCTCGCCTCTTCCACCCACCCTCCTTCTGATCTCAATCTGCTGAGATGGCCCTTAGTTTTTCTCCGCTCCCCAATGTACCAGAAGAACCCCTTTTCCCCTCCATGTATCCCCTGTGCCAGCTGCTGGTCTTTACTGGACTTTGCCCCCCTCACCATCCGGGTGACTTTTCTAGATGCAAGATGGTACATTTCCTTATCCCTATCCTCTCTTGTTGTTTTATATTTTTTGTAGGCCGCCTTCTTTTCTCTGACCGCTACCTGAACCTCACTGGACCACCAGCATGGTTTATGTGACCTTGCTCCCTTACGTTTCACCTTAGCGCAGGTACTGACTGCCTCATGAAGTCCCCGTTTTATGACCTCCCATCTCTTTTCCACATTTGTCATTGATGTAATCCCCTTCAAGTGATCCTTGAGATCATTTCCCATGCCCACAAAGTCTGCCTCCCTCAAGTCCACTGCCAGTGTCCTAGATCTCCTCCCCATGCTTATTTGAAACCAGACAGTATAGGTCGCCCAGTCAGGGATCCTCTACAACCAGGTTCCTTACCAGATCCCCATCTGCCAGAACCACGTCCAGGACATGCCTCTCCTTGTGGGCTCCATCACATGCTGTGTTAAGAGCACATCTTGGAAGCAGATCCAGCAGCCTCTGCTCCTTGGCCACCTTAGAGGACATGGTTCCCCAGTTTGTACTTGGCTGTAGAGTCCCCATCAACACCACTCCTTCCCTTTTGTTCCACACTGAGCAATGATGTTGTCAGCAAACCATCCTCCAGAACATCACCATCCAGGGCACCTTATACTACACCCTGCTTGACCTTACCTCTTGCTGGGGTTCGTGAGGTGACCCATAAGGCCTCCACGTTTCCCTCTGCCTCTTCTACCCTAGCAATTTCTATGTCATCTCTAATGAACATAGCCACTCCACCCCCTCTTCCCTCCTTTCTATCCTTCCTAAGCATAGTGTACCCCTGCATGTTTAGGCCCCAGTCATGGTTTTTGTTGGCCCACATTTCCATGACCGCCTCCACATCCACCCTCCCCTCGAACAGCATGGCCTGGAACTCTGGCAACTTGTTTCCCAAGCTCCTGGCATTTACTAACACCACCCCCCACCCCTTATCCCTGATCCCTTTGTCAACCCCACCCAGGTTCCTTATACTTCCATCCTCCCTGCTCCTCCTGAAACCTCCCACCCCAGTATGTTTCCCCCTTGGCTTGGTTTACCTCATCCGGAGGAGAGGGCTTCCTGGTCAGCCCTCCTTATCCCTCCCCCTCTCACAAGTTTAAACCCCATCTTTCTTGAATGTAGTCAGCCATCCCTGTTTAAGGACTTCCTTCCCTAACTGGGCAAGATGAAGCCTGTCCTTGGCATACAGTCCCTTATCCTCCCAAACTCCTTTCCAGTTCCCTAACACCCCCAATCCACTCTCTTCACCCCAATTCCTGAGCCAGTCATTAACCTCTGTGATCTTCATTTTTTTCTCCACTGAGGCCTTTGGTACTGGCAATATATCCAAAAAGAAAATGTTGCATCCATTATCCCGATAGACTCTGGCAAGTTCTTGGAACCTTGCTTTGATTTCAAAATGCTTTTCTCTCTAGATCGTTAGTTCCCAAATACACCAGGAAATTCGGTTTCCCTCCACAATCTCTAACCAGTTCGTTTACCATGAACTTTGCTCTGTGCACTGTGCCCAGAGATACTCACTACCTTCACCTGGCTATGGCATCCACCCCGTCTCCTCCCACTGGATCCCCTAATCATCGAGTCTCCCAATAACAGAACCTAACACCGCCATCATCCTTATGGTGTTACCCACTATGTACTCTCAACCCCATCCCCTTTATTCATGATCTCAATTCCATGGGAGTCTTCCTGCCTTATTGAGACCCCTTGTCACTCTCCCTTTCTCCTCCCTGTTATTTTGCCCACTTAACTCAGACCCCATTGAATAGGTGTCCCTTACACTCTCTTATCTGAAACATTTATCTTGGCCCGATGGTTTCCTCCCCCCACCACCATCCTCCCCTTGTAATAGTTCCCACCTCCAGAGGCACTCTGTTGGTCCCCTTGCCTGGGGCCCCATCCTTGGTACAGACCCCCCTGCTGAAGGGGGGCCCCTCCCCCACCTCCTTGTCTCCCAGTTTCTCTCCAGTCATGCTCTTCTCCCTCATGTCTGCAATATGTTGCATCCCCCCCATCTGCTTTACATTTATGTTTCCCCTTCTCCCTCTGGGACTATTTCTATCCTTTCCATTGCCATCTGTGATGCCCTTTGGGTATCCGACTACCTCCCCCCGGCCACTGTATCAGTTTCTTCATTTCCACCAACCCCTTCCTCCCCCTAGAGTTTGCTTAGTAGTTCAAATTTGTTGTAACACTCCTGCCAGCCTCCATCAAATAATCTGGTTTCCCACTGCCCCTCTAAACCTCTTCTCCCTCTTGCTCTGTTCTCCTTAGGAGCTCCCTTCCCACAGTCTGCTCTTTAGGCTTCCCCACAACAGCCCTCCCTTCTCAATGTCTGCTCTTCTAGGCTTCCCACAACAGCTCCTCCTGACTCTTCCACCTCCTCTCTTTATATTCGGAATGTTTACCCGTATGCTTTCCCCTTAGCATTAAAATTCCTATCTAAGGTCCTCTGTCCCTAATATCCCTCCTGCTTGCTGTAACATAACGTCCTGTAATTTCTGTTGCCCCAGCCTCCCCTCAGCCCCACCTTCTGCTGCCCATATCCACACCCCTTTATCCTTGAACACCCCCAACTCCCCAGCTTACCCTTAACCAATATATTTCACTCCTGATACAAGATAGCTGTCTACAGTGGGAAGCCTCCCTCCCTCAGGCCCAATTGAGAATTATTGCCATCCCACAGCCTGTGCAGCCTACAACCCTTCCGAGATGCCTGCCATGGTGGAATATGGCCACCGGTTTGTCCCCTCTGTTTATAATGGCACATACCCTTTCTCAATCCCTTCCCCTGGAATACAGTCTCTCTATACTGACTGCAGTTATTTACAAACCCAATTACGACCCCACCAATAAAGTTCCCAAGTCTCACAAACACATACAGTCCAGTGTGTGTCCAGTCCCACTAACAGTGTGTGTATGCAGACATCAGGTACCATATGATGTCACAGGCCCACCAGTTCCTGTTGCCTCAGATTTTAGTCACAAACAGAAATGCACAGCCCTTCAATCCCAACCACCAGTGGCTTTTCAGTATTTAAGAAAGCCTACAAAACAGGGTGGTGGAAGGGCTCTACCAACACCAGGCAAACATCACATTTAAATTTCCTCTAATTATCACTGCCAAACAAGTGTGTTCCTAGCCTCAATAGTTACAATATCACAGCCCAAGTAACAGTTCTAACTCAAAGTAGTAATTTTTAACACACAGAACTAATTTCAAGTACAAAACTATTCAAATATTACAGTTAAAACAGAAGATAAATCCAAACCTCTGTCCTGAAAAGCATCCTGCTACTGTTCCCAAGTGAACAATGAAAGACAAGATGATTCTTGTAATTTCCCCTCCCCCTAACACCAGGCAAACATCACATTTAAATTTCACTCTAATAATCACTGCCAAACAAGTGTTCCCAAGCCCCAATAGTTACAATATCACAGCTCAAGTAACAGTTCTAACTCAAAGTAGTAATTTTTAACACACAGAACTAATTTCAAGTGCAAAACTATTCAAATATTACAGTTAAAACAGAAGATAAATCCAAACCTCTGTCCTGAAAAGCATCCTGCTACTGTTCCCAAGTGAACAATGAAAGACAAGATGATTCTTGTAATTTCCCCTCCCCCCAACACCAGGCAAACATCACATTTAAATTTCACTCTAATTATCACTGCCAAACAAGTGTTCCCAAGCCCCAATAGTTACAATATCACAACCCAAGTAACAGTTCTAACTCAAAGTAGTGATTTTAAACACACAGAGCTAATTTCAAGTACAAAACTATTCAAATATTACAGTTAAAACAGAAGATAAATCCAAATCTCTGTCCTGAAAAGCCTCCTGCTACTGTTCCCAAGTGAACAATGAAAGACAAGATGATTCTTGTAATTTCTCCTCGCCCTAACACCAGGCAAACATCACTTTCAAATCTCACTCTAATTATCACTGCCAAACAAGTGTTCCCAAGCCCCAATAGTTACAATATCATAGCCCAAGTAACAGTTCTAACTCAAAGTAGTAATTTTTAACACACAGAACTAATTTCAAGTACAAAACTATTCAAATATTACAGTTAAAACAGAAGATAAATCCAAACCTCTGTCCTGAAAAGCCTCCTGCTACTGTTCCCAAGTGAACAATGAAAGACAAGATGATTCTTGTAATTTTCCCTCCCCCTAACACCAGGCAAACATCACATTTAAATTTCACTCTAATTATCACTGCCAAACAAGTGTTTCCAAGCCCCAATAGTTACAGTATCACAGCCCAAGTAACAGTTCTAATTCAAAGTAGTAATTTTTAACACACAGAACTAATTTCAAGTACAAAACTATTCAAATATTACAGTTAAAACAGAAGATAAATCCAAACCTCTGTCCTGAAAGAAAAGCCTCCTGCTACTGAGCAAGTACAGTTTGATAGAAACTTTTCCTAGTACTTTGTGAGATCTGTACTTTAAGAATTCTCCATTTAATCAATTTTTGGACAGCAGGCAGAAAATATTCTGGTATCTGCAACCGTGAAGGCAACTTAGGTGCCCCAGTTTGCCATACTGCTAAATAGTGTCCTAATACTGATTTCACTAAACCATGGGCTCCAGCAGTAACAGTGGAAATGCCATAGCATACTGTATGAAAAAGAAAAAGAGAATGAAAAAATATAATGGGTTCAATCATGCCTAAACCTTCCATTTCCTTTTTTAAATAATTAAAACATCTTTTGACAGGATTCAGTTTATTACCCCACAACATTTGGAAAAAGAGACCATAAAGTGTAGTTTCCCGAGATAGTGAAGGTGGAAAAATGTTAGTCACATATTGCAGCTGCGGAATAATAACTTGCTGTAGTATCTGAATTCTTTTAATTTTTTGTTAATTTCCAATGCTGCCATCGCTGTATTTTGTTTCATACTTTATGCAAGGCAGTCTCCCAATTGTCTAAGGGAAGATTAGATGGCCCAAATTTAATGCCCAAAATTGTCAAAGGGTCTGTTGTAAGAGTAATACCATGTACGTGACATGATGAAACATTCCAAGGACCTATCAGTAACCCTTTGCATTTTGTTAGATTTAATTTAGAGTTAGATACACAAGCATATGAGATAAGCTCGTGTAAAAAAAGAGGAATTTGATTATGATGAGAAAAAAACCCACAAATATCATCTGCACATGCTTGTAATACAAAGGGATGCTGTCCGTCTGGCTCCAATAACCCTTCCCATTTAAGTGTATTGGTCAAACGCTGTATTAGAGGGTCAAGAGAAAAAATATAAAGTAAAGGGCTTATGCGGCACCCTTGCCTAACCCCAGTGGGAATTGCAAATCCCTGTGTGATATGTCCTTTTATGAGGACATGAACATGGACATGGGAATATAATAACTGTATTTTCTTGATTATGTCAAGAGGTACCCCATAAGTCATGAGTGTGAAAAATAAAAAAAGAGCAGTTTACCCGATCAAATGCCTTTTCTTGATCAACTGAAAGTATACACCCCTTAGAATTAGACCTGGAAAGACTTTCTATTATATCCCTAATAATAATTAGGACATCCTGAATTTTTCTATTAGGTAGTCCACAAAATTGTTGTGAAGAAAGTACTAATGAGGCATATTGCTTTAATCAAGAATTAAAAATATGGGCAAGTATTTTGAAATCTGTATTTAACAGAATAATAGGCCTCCAGTTCTTTATGTTCATCCTATCGCCTGCTCTATATAGGTAAACTAATAAACCTTCAGTAAAGTTTGAGGGAATACTGTCAAATTGAAAAAAGAATTGATATATGTTTTTTAAACAAACTGCAATTTCAGAAGCAAAAGTTTTATAAAACTGGTTTGGGAGACCATCTAGACTCGGTGAGGTGTTCATCTTAAGGGCTTTGATAGCTCCTATAATTTTTTCTATTGTAATGTGTTTGAGAAGTAAAAGTGCATCTGCAGGAAAGGCCGGAACCTGAACACTCTTCAAATAATCCTGTATATTGTGTTCGGAAGATACATCAGATGGAAGTAAGGATTTGTAATGTGACTCCATAATACGTTCTATGTCATCAATTCCCTCTACCTTGTTTCCATCAAGATCCATTAAAAAATCTATCATCATGTCATCATGGAGTTTTTTGCATGCTTCATAAGGTTCCCCCACAGGTGATGTCTGTGTTCAGCCATAAAGCATAACTTGTATTGTTTTAGCTCTGTCATATTGTTAAGCAAGCATATCATGTTTAATTAGTGTAATTTGATATGAATAATCATATTTGGTGAGATAAGAAATGGTATAAAGATGTTGTAGCTGCTTTCAGAGTGATAAATACTTCAGGAATCTATTGTTTCCTATCTGCTTACCATGTTTACTGAATCAAAACTTCAAATCTCCTTTGGTGTCAACCCACCATTCTCCAATACTGGAATATAGACATAATAACGATAATCCGGCTGTGAGTAGAGTTATGATCCCTTTTTTAACCTCCGGAGCTGTTAACACAGAAATATTCAACTTCCATCCACTTTTAATTGTAGGGTTGTTAGAAATGGTTGGTATGGTAAAACTCAGCAATAAGTGGTCTGAAAATTCAGTGGGTATTATTCAAAAAATTCCTTTAGATAAATGTTTAGAAACAAATAAATGATCAATTGTAGTCTTGAACTTACTCCGAGTGTATGTGAAACAAGGACCATTGTTATAAATACTACAGTCTAAGAGACCTGCAATGTCAACCACTGTTGTCAGCATATTAGAGTCACAATAGATTTTTTTTTGTTTCATATTACTCAGTTGCACTCTGGAAACATCACAATTAAAATCTCCTCCAAAAAGGACCGTATAGGAGGTAACAAGTTATGGTTGAATACTTCTTAAAAGAGCTACCCTATCAGCTTTGAGTTGTGGACAATATACAGATATAAGACAGCAAGCCATTGTTTTCCAAATTCCATCCAATAATAATACCCTACCCGGGATCCAATCTACTAATTTTGTTAAAGAAAAATTATAAGATCCCATTAAAATTCCTACCCCATCAGCACAATCTGGACCAAAAGACCAAAAAGAAGACCCCCATATCCATTCTCTTTTATAAAGTATCACTTGTTCCTTGGAACACATCCAAGTTTCTTGAATTAAAAAACATCATATTTGAATTTGTGGATACAAGAAAAAAATGCTTGCCATTTTAAACTATTTAATAAACGATGGATATTTAAGGAGCCTATATAAAAAGAACCTATTAGCAAGGCCCCTAGAATTCTGCGGCCACAGAATTTTGCACAGAACTTGCAATCTACCGCAGAACTTCTGCGGTGCCGCAGAATTCACTCTTCTTGGTGATTTTTTATTAATATTTCTGTTTATACATAGAATCTGGTTCCCTTCTCCTCTTTTTATATCCAAAACCCCCCTATATGTTCAGAATGTGATGCTATCATTGCTATAACATCATACATTAGCTAATAAAATGGCTGCATTCTGCAACAGAAATGAACAGTCACTTACCTACCACAGCTCCCACTGCCAGAGACGGTGGCACAGCACATCATGCATGGTGATATTTGCTCAACCTGCACTACAGCCTAATACAATTTTCAGTCTTACATTGTTGCACTAGGGCCAGCTTAAACAAAACCTTGTCAATAGCACAGACCTGTTAAGTCCATACCTCACTTTGTACAAACCTATTTGTGACTTTAAGGTATAGAGACGCTATCTGAAATGAATAACTGATAAAATGAATTTAACTGTCTAAATTTTTAAGAAAAATAAAGTAATTATGCCCAGAAAAGTGGAATATAATAATGTGTAGACCTGTTGAAAGAATAGACCTGTTAAATAAATAATTGCACTGTACACATTTTTGCCAGGGTTATTGATTACATATTGTCATTGGTTGATAGAATCACCTAAAAGTTATTGAGAAGTGTTGTGTGCAGGGACAGCTGTTGGGCCAGAGGGTAGCATGCTGTGTTTCCGTGCTGGCAACTCAGGTTCAGAGATTAGCTCTGGGAGCTGGCTGGGCAGTGCAAGGACTGGTGGAACACATCTCTGCTCGAAGCCTGGGAAGGTATGGTGAAGTGTTCTGTCACATGGTGGACACATTGTGATGGGCCGGAGAGCTGTATTTCACAATTGGTTCACATGCATGTCATGGTCTGATGGTGTTACGCAGTGTGTCAGGGAAAGCAGGTTGACATGAAAAATGAGTTTTGCAATAACTCCTCTATTCCATTTCCAATGGGACCTGTATGAATGAGGATGCAAGTTCATGGAAATCATAAAAAAAAAAATATGTATATATATATATATACATACACACACACACACACACACACACACACACACACTTACAGTATCTCTGTCTCTCTCACGACACACACACACACACACATATTTGTATGTATGTTACAGATTGCATATAAATATATAATTGATACACAGTGGGAACCTCATGAGTGGTGTAGAAAGCATATACAAATATATAAGTGATAGACAGTGGAAACCTCATTAGTGGGATAGATAGCATGCATATAGAAATACCTTATTTATCACATAAGATCCCCTCTGCATATATCATTTATGCAACAGGCTAGGACCTTAAGGGAGAGACATTTGTTTTGCCTTTTTAGGCATAAAATTATTTTTATAAGTCTGTTATTTTTTGAACTAGTGTTACTGTGCTTTCCACCATCCTGACTGCTATAACCACTGCCATGAAAGTGAAGTCAGGATGACAAGCTGACACTGTGATGTGGTAGTTTGTTAGTGCCGCAGAACTTCTGCAGAAATTACAAACCACCGCCGCAGAAGTTCTGTGGCAAATGGTAGTCTTGCCGCAGAACTTGGTCCTACCGTGCCACGGAAAAGTAGGGGCCCTGCCTATTAGTAATAGAAACCATGCTATGAAAACTATTTAGGCAGTTTTTTTTCTCTTGTTCTTTTTTTTTCCTTTATAGTCTCCTTGCTCAACCCCTGCAGGAGGCTGAGTTCCCCCCACTGGTTGTGAATCTGAATCCTCTTGCTCCATCTCAGAAACACCATCGGGCAAAAATAATGCAATGTAAGTGTTATCTGATTGAAATGTTGGTTGGGCAAGAGATGAAGGTGGTGGTTTTTTTTAATATTCCTCAAAGAGCGTCTTCTAGGTAAGGTTGTATCATGCCAGGGCTCAAAAGCTCCCTTTCTGTAATGCTGGGTTCAATGAAGCATACAGGCACCAGCAGCATATCACAGTGCAACATACCAAGGACTGGGGCCTCCTGGCTAAGAACTTGAAGAGGGGGAGCATCAAGAATCACCACAATGTCTGGCTCTTCCACCTTACAGGAGGAAGAAGTGGGAGGAGAAACAATAGAGGGGGGATGGGGGGAGCTGGATCTGAAGAAGTTACTGGGGTAGAGTATTTAGAGACAGAGGCTGAGTCCTGTGCCTGCTGTATTAAAAGCTCAGGGCTGATACAGGATGCTTTATTTCTGGCCGCCCATGGACATTCTCTAAAGACGTGACCATACTCTTCACACAGATCACACCTTGTATGGTTAGCACATTGCATGGCTATATGTTCTAACTCCACACAGTTGTCACAACGAGCTTGGTCACAAGTACTAGATAAGTGCGTCCTAGAGCCACACTTGTAACGTGCTTGAGGCTGCCCTGCATAAAAGCACTCACCTCTGTCCCTACCCAATATAAAAGAATTAGGGATATGTTCCATTCCTGAATCAGAAAGTCAGTGCTTAACTTTATATTTCCATCTCCCTGTCCAAAATAATTCTGTATCCAAAATTGCTTCGGGTTCACTTAATATGTCACATTTTTGGGATAGCCAATAAGTGATATCATCCACATGTACCCTCTCATTGCGAAACATGATGGTAACAAATTTAATAAGAGGTTTAGTAAAAGGAATCATTAAAAAGGGGGTCCATGTGGGAGAAAACTTAACCTGTGAATAACGCTCGCAAAATAATTCTAGTGCATATGCAGTCCTGAAACTCACATCATAATTATCCTCCCCTGAAATATTAATGAAGGCATAAACTTCTCTAGATGAAAAATGTAAAGATTCTTTTAGCAATTGTCATCCCACAAAAAACTTATCTGGTCTTTCAGCCAAACCTCCTTTATAGTGTATGCAGACTGCATTCCACCTAGGAGCTGCTTATTTTTGTAATTTTTGAGAAAAATTTTGAGAGAAGAGGTTTTTGGGCTGGTGGAATTTCAGGTGTGTCATCTTGCAAGTTCTTTACAGGTATTTCTGGAGCAGAAGCCTGTTCAGGCAGTGTTGTTTTTATTTTATTCAGTGGGCCTTACTTTGCAGGGCCGGAAGGTGGTCCGGGATGACTACTTATTGACTTATCTGTAATAGTAGGAATTTCTGAGGGCTGAGTTCCTAAAAGTTTCTGATTCTTCAGTCCATGGGTTTGAGGTTTCCACTCAGGGGAAGACTGAGAAAAGTTCAAGGTGGGATCCCAGGCTGGGTCTTGCAACTAATTCCCTTTAGGAGTTTGTAGCCACCCTGCATTTTGCAAGGCCTTCCGAGGGGACCAAGTATTGTCAGAAGAAATTGGTAGTAGATAATTTGCCCCTGTCAGATTAGGCAATGTATTGTCAGCAATAATAGCTGGTTGATCCTTATTACCACCAAAGTCTTGTTTATCATCTGTTGCATTAGATGAACTGATAACTCGGGAGTGCGTCAAATCAGTAGTGACATCAGATTTAGTTGGAAAGGAAAAGGCTGTAACACCAACCTGAGAAGTTGGACCAGCTTGATAAACAATTCCTGGGTCTGTATCCATAATGTTTTCAACTCCAGTAAAGCTGACAGGATGCTTAAAAACAAATCCCGACTCCCGCATCAGACATATGTAAATGACTTGATGGTTGAACTGCAAACTGTTAGAACCACCTGATGGTAGCAGAAGATCTGCTGATAAATCAGATCGCTTTTCCATGGTCTCATTTCCAGGAGAAAGAGAAGAAAAGCCCATAGCAATGGGCTTATGGCACACACCTACAGCAGTGTTTGAACTGCCAGCCCGAGATTCATCCAGCAAAGACACAGATACAATATTTACTGTTTTACATGGTGAAGGCTGTCGGCACGCACTACAAGTAATGCTCAAAATGCCAGCCTGAAAGCTAGGAGACAAATTCACAGTAGAAAGTACAACATTCTTATTTGATGACTCACCCAGTCCAGATGGGCCCTTTGAAGTGACTGCGTCAGGGGACATTTTGACAGTCAGATTCAGAGCTCGCATTGCAGGTTCCAAAGCGGTAGTTTTAGTTGCACTTTTCAGTTTATTAGGTTCGTATAGCAGCTACAGATAGCCATCCTCTGTGCAGACAGAATTTTTAGAAACTGTAGATTAAGCATTAGAGTCAGTCTCTCTTATGTTTCCTTTCCAGTAACTGTGAAGCTTTCTGTAGATACAAAAAAAATCACTTGCTTCTCCCTCCGTTTCGTTCACATCCATAACAATACAATCAGCCTCTGGCAAATCAAGGATAGGAAAGGAGGCCCGCTCTCCTACCTCAGCAGTGTCCATTCTGTCCAGAAGATCACTCCAAGTGGCCATTGCAAAGGCCAGAGGTTCCCCTACAGGAGAGATGGGGAATTTCCCCAGTGCCCTGGCCAAATTTCCCCTCATTCATACCACCAACAGCTTAATCTGGTTAAAAGTCAGTTGGCATTCATCTGTATTTACCTCCCCTGGGTCGTGCCTGAAAATAGGCAGAATTTGTTTAGTGCACTTACCTGGTCAACAAAAACTAAATAAAAATAAATAAAATAAAAAAAAAAACTTCTTTGGCACCGAGTCAAATGCTTTGCTAATGTGAATGTAAGTAAATCTGCTTGTCCCTTATCTACCTCCCTAGTTAACCAATCACAATATACCATAAGAAAGGTCTGACAAGACGTCCCTTCCATTAACCCTTGCTGTTTATTATCCTGGAGCCCAATCCTCTCCAGTTAGTTCACTGGGTCTTCTATAACTAGTGTCTCTATCAGCTTACCCACAACAAAGGTGAGAGTGACAGGCCTGTAGTTACCCAGTTGCTCCTTATCCCCACCCTTATGGAGTGGAACTACATCCTCTACCCTCAAGTCTTTAGGAATCACTCTGACTGAATTGAGCTATTAAATAGACCTTCCAGGGCTTTATCCATTTATAATGCTAGTTCCCCGAGCATCCTCAAATACATCCAAATGTCTGCAGATAGTCCGCAGTCCACAGAAGATTCTGCAGGAGAAACACCAGACTAAGGTAGGAGACAACACACTACTGTGTTTTGGTATATTGAAACAGTCAGCTTCGGGGTACGTAAATACAGGTAGTGTGTTACCATCTAGTGGGTAAAGAATAGTAGGCACCAGGATAAGGTAGGTATGGGTAGAAGGGTTGAAAATGGGAAATTAGGAGACACCCTATCTAGGGAAGGGCAATGAATAAGGTTCAGGCAAGAGGGTAAGAAGTAGTAGACACCCACTGCAAGTTAGGTACAGGTAGGTGGGCTAAAAAGGAAAATAAGGGACACCCTATCTAGTGTAGGGTACCAAATAAATTTCAGACAAGCAAAGGGAAAGGTAGGAATTCAAAGGGCCTGGAAAGGAGACTGTAAGGTAGAGGGAAATTTCAACAGGTACTAAGATAAAAGAAGGAAGAGCATGGGAGTGGTGCAGTGCAATAGGTGTGGACCTGTAGCCTCTTGGGACACTTTCTGAAGACTGAGGTGCTGCTCCATTTGTACTCAACTCTCTGGGTTGAGGGCAGAGGTTTCCAGACTTCAGGCCAAACTGACAAAAGTGCAGAGAACCTTTTGTCCCACCCAGAAGTCAGCAAGTCTGCCTCCATTCCCCTAGAGGATGCCTAGCCAGAGGCAGAGCAGTTGAGCCATGGTGGTCTTCAGGAGGGTGGTGTGACTCCTCAGCCAGTATCACTGCAGAATTCCCTCGCTATACTGGTGAGAGGGGGCAGCAAGTAGCAGGCACCCATAGCAGTGAGAAGGGAGGAAGTGAGGGTCCTCAGAATTGGAAACCTTAAGGAGGGAGGAAGGGGACTCCAGCTGAGGAGGAACCTACTTCTGGTGTGGAACTTTACTGTTAGTGGGATAAACATGGGAGCAGGGGGAGGAACAGAGAGGCATGTGAAATGCCTGAGAAATGCTTCAGCTTGTAAAGATGGAAAGTGGATCCAGAGGATCACTAAAGCAGCAGGAGATGGGAAGGAGCTAGATGTCATTGTCTACCTGGGGGCAAATGACCTGTCAAATGACAGGGTCGGGGTAGCACAGAGAAATTTTTTTGAGCTGGGGAGGGGCCTCAAGCAGATGACATGCATGCTGGCTTTTTCCTAGGTGTTTCCTGTATATGGCCAATAAGAGGAAATAACACTCCACACCAGGGTTTTTAACAATTGGTTGAATGCATGATGCATAGAGGAGGACTTCGGATACATTGGGAACTGGGGGCAAACCGGGGAAGATATCAGCTTCTATAAGGGAAATGGCTTGCATCCTTCAATGAAGTGGCCACTGTCCATAGTGGGAGATGTAAATACTACTTGGACGAATGTTGAAACTAGCTAGGAAGAAGGTTGTAGAAGTAAAAGAGACAACATTTGTCCTGCCAGATGATGAAGCAGCAGGGAGGGAGGAGGAGAGCACAAGAGGAATAAACTATCCGTGGCAGGGATGCAGGAAGATGGGGTGGGGACAAGACAGAGGACAAGTGGGGTATAAATCAGAGAAGCAAGAAGGAAGAAGTAAAGGAGACTGGTAATGGAGAAGGTAACAAAGGAATAGGTGGGTCAGGAGGAGGGTCAGGGAACAGGCCGAGTAAGAGGCAGCAGGGCAGCAGAGAGGGAAGAAGTAAGGAACAGCCACATGTGCCATTGCAAGAAGTCTGGGAAATAAAATTCTGGACCTGGACACCATCATGGCAGATTCTAGTCTGTATTTGGTGACCATGACAGAGTCATTCTGTACTGACTGCCATCACTGGGACATGGGCATGCCGGGCTACTCTCTATTCAGGTGATACAGGAAGGGGAGGAGAGTTTGTACTATATGTAGGGGATGAAATCAAGGCCACGGAAGTGCAGGGGCACCTGGAGGAAATGGAAGGGCTGGAGGTGCTGTGGGTCATCCTGAAGACAGGTACCTGGGCCACTATCCTTACAGGGGAGGTATACAGACCTCCAACACAGGGAAAGGAGTTGGATAAGGTATTTGGGGAAGCCATCATCAGGATGGAAACAAGGGTGGTGCTGCTAGCTGGTGACCTCAATCTGCCAGATGTAGATTGTAGCCTTCCATCTGCAGTTTATGCAAGTAGCAGGACCATTCTTGACTCCCTACAAAGGGTTTTTCTCAGATAGCTAGTCAATGATACCATTAGGGATGGGGCAGTGTTGGACCTCGTGCTTACAAACTGGGACAGCATTACAGATGTCACAGTGTGCAGTTTCCTAGGTACCAGTGTTCACCATACAGTGTGGTTTACCTTAAGATGGTAACAGAGGCAAACCACATGAGGACAAGGGTCCTTGGCTTCAGGAGAGCAGATTTTATTCTATTTTTTTTATATCGACACTCTTTCTTCCTCCTCCTGAGGAGCAGGCTGGCAGGGCATTTGGCCGCTGGCACCCACACCCCAGGACCTTGGTCTGGTCAGTGACTTGCTCTCCCCACACAGGCTGGCATGCACACAGTGCCCCCCTCGATGGGGGGACCTGGAACCAACACCTGGGGGGGTGTACCTCTCTAGGTCCTGGGGGCATGGTACATGGCCATCAGCCACCATGACCACCACACAGTTTTCAGCCTGATTTAACTCCCCTCCTGGAGCTGGACATGCACTGATATTAGCACACTTTGCATGCCAAAGTCTGCCACACTCCAGACCCTCTTCTGTGTGCCACTCCTGTAGTGCTACCGATTTCTGTGAGGCACTGCTGCAGAGCGACATGATCCCCATTCACCCATCCAGAGAGAGGACAGCTGTTGTGGGATGCTGCATCCTCTCACTCCCCTGCTGACCCCCCAATGACCCAAGTCCATTCCTGAACCCGGGTCGCCAGTATAGTGCGAGGTGTGGCATCCAGCACCTCAACCCTCAGTGCCACAGGGCTGGTCAGGAGGGCAGATTTCAAAGAAATGGGAGACTGGTTCAGAAACTGCATTGTGGGGGTGGAATTGGCAGGGAGGGGTAGTGGTACAGTTGGGGAAAAATAGGGAAAAGCATGGTTAAGGCAACCTGCCTCTGCATGAAGGACGTAAGCAGAAGGAAAAAAAAGACATTATGGTTCTCTAGGGAAGTGCCAAGGTTTTGAAGAAAAAAAGGGTGGCATTCAGGAGGGAGGTACAGTAAAGCTCACCAGGATTAAACCCAATTCTGCAGCATTCTGCAGCATGCTGCAGCAGAGTTACTGCAGTAAACAATGTAATTTCAATGGGAATTGGTCCATTTGTCATGCAGGAAGCTGTGACACTGTGCTTCATTCTGGCAGTGTCACAGTTTCCTGTATGACAAAAGGGACTAATTCCCATTGAAATTACATTGTTTACTGCAGTAACTCTTCTGCAGTATGCTGTAGAATTGAGTTTAATCCTGGCGAGCTTCACTGTATAAGGACATGCAGAGGGAGGAAGATGGGGAGGTGTATCAAGTAAAACAGAGGTAAACAGGAAAGGCAGTAAGGGGAGCAAAAGCACAGACAAAGGAAAGGATAGCCAAGGGGGCATCTAAAGGGGATAGTATTTTCTTCAGGTATATAAGTGAGAAGAAGAAGAATAAGGAAAGTGGTGGGGAAGGGGCTGTACAGAAGAGGACCAAGAAAAAACAGACATCCTGAACAGGTACTTCTATTCTGTCTTCACAGTGGAGGGAGTGGGAACTGACCACCAGGGAGCAGCAGGAACAAAGTGTGTGGGAGGACACAAGTCCATTTTTAGAGGAAAGAGTCCTGAAGGGACTTGCAGCTCTGAAGGTAGACTAGGCTATGGGACTGGATAGGATACATCCAAGGGTACTAAAGGAACTCGGGGTGGTGCTAGTTGCCCCACTGATGGTGTTATTTAACATCTCTATAGAAAAAGGCATGGATCCAGAGGACTGGAGAAGAGCAGACGTGGCCCCTCTGTATAAGAGATGCAGCAAGGCAGTGGCTTGCAACTATAGGCTGGTCGAGTCTCACCTCAGCGGTGAGAAATTAATGGAAACCCTGTTAAGGAAAGGTTAGTAAAATATCTTGAATCCATTGGGCTGCAAGACCGCAGGCAGCATAGATTCATATGGGGGGGGGGATGTCATGCCGGATAAATTTGATTGATTGTTTTGAGTGGGTAACCATGAAAGTAAATATGGGGAGGACGTTGGGCATGGCCTATCTGGACTTTAGTAAGGCCTTCCACACTGCACTGCATAGGAGACTGATAAAGAAACTGAGTAGCCTAGGTCTGGCTCCAAAGTAGTGAACTGGATTAGAAACTGGTTTACGGATAGGCGACAGATGGTGGTGGTTAGAGGCACTCACTCTAATGATGGGAGAGTGACCAGTGGGGTGCTGCATAAGTCAGTAGTGGGGCTGGTTCTTTTCAATATCTTCATAAGGGAAATTGCAGAGGAAGTGGAAGGGAAGCTATGACTTTTGCAGATAACACCAAAATCTGTAATAGGGTGAACAGTCAAGAAAGGGAGGAGGAAATGCATAGAGATCTTGTGAAACCTGAGGAATGGTCAACAGGAGCATAGTAATTGAGGTTCAATACCAAAAAGTGCAAAATCATACACCTAGGAAAGAGGAACCCAGGAGCTGAGTATAGGATGGGGGAGGTACTGACGGGCATTAGGCAGGAAAGTGACATTGGGGTTATCATATCTAATGACCTCAAAGTGGTAGGGCAATGTCACAAAGCAGTGGGTAATGCCAGTGGGATCCTGGGATGCATAAGGAGAGGTATATCCAGCAGGTGGAGGGAGGTGGTGTTGCCACTATATTACTTGCTGGTGAGACCCCACCTGAAGTATTGTGTTCACCTCTAGGGCCCCACCTCAGAAAGGAACTAGACAGAGTGGAGGCAGTCCAGAGGAGGGCAATTAAAATGGTGCAGGGGTTGCACCAAAAGCTGTATGAGGAGAGACTGTTGGAGCTCAACATTTACAGTCTGTAGTTAAAAAGTTTTTAGTTTTTGAAACATAAAGAAAAAGAAAAACAAGACAGCTATTATTACAGGGATTCAGTTGTCCACACAAAATACGGTGCTGGTTATTAGTGCCCTTGTAGCCCAGGTACACATATATACTGCATGGTCTGGTTTATCCAGTGTCATTAGTTAAGGAGTAGTGTAAATACATTCATGAAGCAATAAGATGGGTGATACTCGACACTACATTTGTTGGACTATGTACCTCATTTGTTATACTATCCATAATGGTTATTGTCTAGGATATCAAAAATTCACTTGATACTGTATGTATGAAAACAGGAAAAACATAGCACAGCTGATTCCAAACCTGAAAGAACTATGTACAAGTCAGTGCACCAAGTTATATGGATCTCATTATATCCAGTTCTGGTCCATCTTGGAACCCGCCTGGATGTTATGCCATAATATGCCAGAGGTCATAGGAGGAAGGGAGAGGGAAATAAATACGGGGGAGTGGCAGTAGCCCCTTGCAGGCTAATAGGGTCTCCCTCCCTCCCTCGGTTTATATCCTCTTGTCCAACGCCTGTCCTGGGATGGGGTGTAGGTGTCTGGTTTAGCATAGTTTGGGGGGGTTCGGTTGCATACAGAAAGTGTAGGAAAGGAGCCCATACTTTATCATATTTCAGTGTGGTGCTGCTAGAAATTTGCGACATTCTCTCATACTGTGCTAGCTGCGCCATGTATTCTAACAATTCATGTTTGGTGCGGTTGATTGTGGATCGCCAACAGCGCACCAGAAGTCTTTTGGCCTCCATACTGACCAGGATTATGAAGTCCAGTTGATTTTTACTAAGATATAGAACAGCTACCTTGGAACCTAGCACAAAAAGCTCAGGAGCCAGTGGTATTTGGGCTTGCAGCATCTGTTGTAACAAGGTTTCCATTAGTTTCTAGAAACAAATAATGTTAGGGCAAAACCATAATATAGGTATGTGAAACAGATCACCATTAGTATACATCTTCAGCATGAATTATCTGAAATTAGATGAGCAGAGTGTGGTACTACTACTACCAGTGTAAGATTTTATTCTGTATCAGCTCACTGCATGTATATCTAACTAGAACATACGCTACCTTATAGCAGGCATGCCATTCTTCTTCAGAGAGCTGGTGACCAGTAGCAGATTCCCATTTGTCTTTCACTGATGTTGTCTGATTCGGAATACTATCCCTGATTTTTATTTTATTTACTTTTTTTATTTAGTTTTTGTTGACCGGGTAAGTGCACTAGACAAATCCTGCCTATTTTCAGGCACGACCAAGGGGAGGGGAATACAGATGAATTCCAAGTGACCTTGAACCAGATTAAGCTGTTGGTGGTATTTTTAGTGAATGAGGGAAATTTGGCCAGGACACCAGGGAGATTCCCCTACTCTTTTTGATAAGTGCCATGGGATCTTTAACATCCACCTGAACTACCAGTAATCCAGTCAGATGGGACCTCGGTTTAATGTCTTATCCGAAAGACGGCACCTCAGAAGTACAGCACCCTCCCCCTCATGCTGCACTACAGTGTCAGTACTGGGATATTAACCCAAGTGCTAGATGTGGGAACTGAAGCCACAGCCCTCTGATCTCCCGGCCTCAGAGGCGAGTGTGCTACCTACTGAGCCACTGACACTGACAGGACGTGATTAGGGTGTACATGGATCCCACTCTACTTTTGCTGTTGGCGAACAATCTTAAAAGGGAGTGGGGTGTTGGGGAGGTTTGTACCATATGAAGATTCCTAACCAGATGGGCTGTTGCACTTTGCAATTGGAAGTATTTCCAGAATTTGGATTTGTGTACACCGTATCTGGTCTAGAGACCTTGGAAGGAATCCAATGTATCTGAGTTGGGTACTAAAATATCTTTGAGGATTGAAATGCCCTTTTGTGCCCAGGATGTCTAGAGGATTGGTTTGCCCCTATTTGTATATTATACAACGGCAAGAAAGAATATTGGACTGTGATTGGTCAGTTTGGGGCTGGACCCATGGCGTCATCCCAGCATAACACCATGGGTCTAGTCTCAGCACTGTGAGCCAGTTGAGGATACTTTGGATTTGCCCATCATTGTTTGCATCTTCTCTTAAGAAACAAAAATATTTTCCACACAAACAAAAACATTCTTTAAAATAAGTTTTTTAATTCTGCATATAACAACAAGACATTGTATAATAGGAATAATGCCCTCCAGGGTGTGTGCCGTGCTGGAATAATGCCACGCCTGGGACAGTGGATGCACTCGGCCTACGGCCTTGTGTCCAACCCCCCCAAGGAGTGGTGTTGTCCTAGCACGACACACACTCTATTGTGAATTATTCCTTTATTATGGGAGCCCCACAGGGCAGTAGAAATCAGATGTGATATATCTGTTTTAAGCCATTTAACTTTCTGGGATCAGGCAAACCTCAAGCTGTCGATTGCAAGAGGGGCATGTTCTGGTAGCTTGTATTTTCCATATAGGCATATGGTGGGAAGAAGACCCATAAGAGGTTCTTTTCTATTTATGTCCATAATAAGCAGAGGTGGTCAGGATCTGGAACCACTGAAGAGTTTGAACTACCCTATATGCTCAGTAGTAACCCTTTAGCCAAGGTAGGCCTCAGTCCCCTTTCTTCCAGTGGGATCTAAGTTTGTTTCTATTGTATCTGGTTATTATCCTTCCAAGAGGTAACTCCCCAGGAGTTTATTCATGTGGGAAAACCATTCTTCAGAGATAGCCAGTGGTATATGAGCAAGTAAATAAAGCAATTTTGGGGCTATAATCATTTTAAGGGCTTCAATTTTGCCCAATGAGGGATAATTGTAAGGGTTTCCACCTGTCTTGATCAGTTTTAATTTTGGTAAGAAGTGGCCCGAAGTTGAGTTATACAATTTGCTTTGCCCGAGGGGAGATTTTTTATTCCAAAGTAAGTAATGGAGTCTGGGATCCAGCAGAGATTTAGATTATTAAATACAGTTTATGAGCAGTGTGGATTGATACGTAACACTTTAGTATTGGTGTAGTTAATTTTTAGATCTGAGAATCTAGTGAATTGCCAAGAAGGAGAAGTAGAGGTTATATTGAATTATGGGCATCCGTAAGAAGGACCAAGAGATCATCCGTGTACATTAGCATTTTGTATTGTTTACCACCCACTGATATCCCTGTAAGATCTAGGTGTTGGTGAATTGCCACTGCTAATGGGTCTATGGCCTATACAAATAGGAGGTGATATAAAGGACACCCTTTGTCAGGTTCCTCTTTCTAGTACAAATGGGGCAGATAAAGTATTACTGGTGAGGACCTGTGCTTCAGGGTTCGAAAACATGGCTCAAACTGCTGTAGTAAAAGAGGCTTTAAAACCCATTTGTTGTAGTACTGCATATAGATACTCCCACTCCACTGAGCCAAAGGCTTTTTCAAAATCTATAGCAATGGCTGTGGCTAGAGTGGGAGATACCTTGATTATATGCAGGGAATGTAATAATGTACTAATATGGTCTGAGCTACAGCATCCCCAGACAAAGCCCACTTGAGAAGGGTGAATTAATTCTGGTAGAAGGGTTTCTAACTGAGGTGCAAGGACCTTGGCATAAATCTTACTATCAACTGTTACTAGGGAAATCAGTCTGCAAATCACAGGGAGTGTTAGGTCTTTCCCAGGTTTGGGTAGAAGTGTTATTGTTGCTGTGCTCATGGTGGGTGAGATGGAGCCCTGTTGCTGCAGTTCAGCATACAGCTGTTGAAGGAACAGGGATACCAGGGAAGCCAGTGAGTGGTACAATTCTGTTGGTAGTCTGTCTCCACCCAGTGCTTTTTTAAGACTGAGGGAGAGGATGGCTTTCTGTATTTCATTTGATGTAAGTGGTTGGTTGAGGCTTGATGCCTAATGAAGGCTGAGTTTAGGAAGGTTGAGATGTGAGAAGAAGGTAGTTAGGTTGTGGGGGTCAGGAGAAATCACCGAGGAGTAAAGTTGAGCATAGACATCCATCATAATAGTGTTTATTCCACTTTTGGTTAGACAGATTTTGCCTGCTACATCCTGGAGAGCATTTGTGTGTCTCTTGGCCTATTGTTTTTAAGGGCTGTATGTCAAAAGTTTCTCACACTTCTCTCCTCCCTCCCAATATTTATGTTTTAGCCATAGAATGCAAACTCAGCCTTCCTAGCTGTAAGGGTTTTAATGCCATGTCTAAGTTTTAAAATTTCTTTCTGTAGTGGGGATGGAGGAGAGGCTGTAGGAGTGGCTTTTAAGATTCTCTCTTTTTGTTGAAGTTGAGCTTCCAAGTCTGTGACTCCTGTTCTCATTTTTTGCGATGGTGTGATGAGGATGAGATGATATGACCTCTCACTGAAGCTTTAAAAGCCTCCCAAAGTGTAGCCACCATGATATTACCTGTATCATTTATCTTAAATAATTCTGCCATGGTGTCCTATAGCCATAGTTTGATGTGAGGGTCTAGCATAAATAGTGGGTCCAACCACCATTTCAGAGACTTGTGTGTCTCTGAACCAAATAAAATATCTAACTGTAGTGGAGCATGGTTTGAAATGACTAATGGATTGATCGTGACTGCTATTATTATGGGTGTCAGTTGTGGGTAGGTAAGTCATAAATCATTTCTGCTGTATGTCCCCTATGTGGGAGAACTGCAGGTGTAGTCTCTTATTCTAGGATTTTGGAGTCTCCATGCATCTGCCTGTGCTTGGTTAGACAGTCATAATTTAACTGCATTTACAGGTCTAACAAAAGGCTCTGGTTTGCCCTTACCTCTGTCCATCATAGAATCTAGTACAAGGTTACAATCAGTCACCCCATAGTTATAAAGGAACATTATTATCATTAAAGTTTGCCACTTGGGTGGCCAGAGAATGGAAAACCTGGGGTGAGTCAGTGTTTGGGGCATATAGAGTGCCCACTGCTAGAAAGCCCTGAGGGGACTGAAACAATGCCAGTATACAGCAGCCTTCTTTATCTTGAGTGGTCTTTTAAGTGTCTAGACCAGATTTTTATGTGACAAGATTAAGACACCCCACTTCTTGGTCTAAGCAGTGCTGTGTAGTTTCTGACTGACTCAATCCTGTACCAGTTTTTGTGATTCTAGAACTGTAAATTTAGTTTCTTCTAAAAGGGCTAAGTGAGTGCAGAGTTTTTTAAGGTGGGTCATCACTTGTTTGCATTTGATCGGGGGGGGGGTGGAGGAAGCAGGGAGACATAAACTGTCCCCCCACAAACTCGAGTAGTTAGCTGGTGAATTTTAGGGGAGACAAATCCCAAAGGGTGCCTAATAGAAAGAAAAACAAATTAGTAGTAATGATGAGAGATGGGAATGAGAACAGAGGCACTAAGGATAAGAAGCAAAAGGGAAAATGGGGAGCTGGCAAGCAGGGTGGTACTAGAAGAAGGAAGGCCACGTGTGCCAATGCCTAAAGTCTGGGGAATAAAATTTCAGACTTAGAGGCCACTATGGCAGAAGTGGATCTGAATATTGTCATTATTACAGAGTCATGGTGCACTGAGAACCATGACTGGGATATAGCCATACCAGGCTATACTCTGTTTAGGATGACAGGGTAGAAAAAAAGGGGGAGGAGTTGTCTTTATGAGAGCGATATCATAAAAGCAACAGAGGTACAGGGAATACAGGGAGGGACAGAGGTACTGTGGGTCACTCTAGAGTAGGGGAATGGAGCCACTATATGCACTGGCGTGATCTACAGACCTCCAGTATGGGGTAGCAGAGAGATGTAAAAGTTTCTGAGGGAAGCCATCCAAAAGATGGCAAATAAGGAGGAGGTACTGCTGATGGGTGACTTCAATCTGCTGGATGTAGATTGGAACATCCCAGCTGCAGCTTTAGCTAAGAGGAGGGACATCCTGGACTTCCTGCAGGGGCATTCCTCAGACAACTAGTTTGGGAGCCCAAGCAAGGGGGAGGGTACAATAATAACAATAATAATAATAATAATAAGCTTTATTTTTATGGCACCTTTCTAAAACCAAGGCGCCTAACAAACAATTATAAAACAAACATGAAATCAATCAATATACATAATTTAAAACTAATATTTCAGTTAAAACCAGAATATAAATCAGTCATCAAATGCTTTTGTCCACAAGTAAATTTTTAGAGCCTGTTTGAATCCCTCCACGGTCACGCATTCCCAAAGCTGATGGGGTAGAGAATTCCAGAGGGAAGGGTCCGCATGCATAAACGCCCAGTCCGCAGAAGATTTTAAGCAAACCCTCGGAATCTCTAGCAACCCCTTGTCAGCCGAGTGGAGCAATCACCCAGAGCTATAAGGGACCAGAAGCTCTTTCAGGTAGTCTGAGCCCTGTCTGTATAGGGCTTTATAAGTCAGAAGTCTGACTTTAAAGGTGATCCACCACTGTACTGGCAGCCAGTGAAGTTCACGCAGCACTGGAGAGATATGACAGGACTGAGAGGTTCTCTTCAATAACTGGGCCGCTCCTTTCTGCACCAGCTGCAAGTGGTGGACGTCCACCCCAGGAATCCCTACGTAATAGGAATTGCAGTGATCCAGGTGTGAGGGTACAAAGGCGTGGAACAACATTAGGAGATCACCAGATGGAACAAGATGCTTAACCCTGGAGATATTCCTCAGATGGTAAAAAGAGGATTTGATGACTGCTGACACCTGTGAACATAGTGTCAGCCCTTCATCAAAAATGACCCCCAGGTTACGCACCTGTTCAGAGGTCAGGAGTGATAAACCCCCAAGAAAGAGTCCAGTGGGTGAACCTACCCTCAACCCCCCCATCCAGCACCCCGGGTCCACAACCAGCACCTCAGTCTTTTCTGAATTCAACTTCAACCAGCTCAAATTCATCCAGTCCTGGATTTTGGTGAGGCAGTTATTAAATACTGAGAGAGATCTATCCTGCTCAGGTGTGAAAGAAAGGTAGAGCTGGGTATCATAAGTATAGCAATGAAACATCAGCCCATACATTCTTACAATGTCTCAGATGGGTAGCTTTTGCACTGTGAACAACATGGGGGACAACACCGATCCCTGAGGCACCCCACATGACAGAGGGACTAGGTTTGAGGAATAAATCCCTGACACCACCCTCTGAGTTCTTCTGGTGAGAAAATATGTAAACCACCTGAGGAGTGTATCAGACAGGCTGCAGATGAACCTCAGGTGAGCGAGTAGGACCCCATGGTCCACAGTGTCAAATGTTGAAGAGAGATCAAGAAAAACCAAGATGGAGCAGTTTTTCCAATCACTAGCCATCAGGAGATCATTGAGCACCCGAACCAGCCCCGTCTCATACTGTGCCTCTTTTGGAAACCTGACTGGAGAGGTTCATAGATGTCATGGATGGTCAAGTGATTCTCCAGCTGTACAGTCACTACTTTCTCAATCACTTTCCCTATAAAAGGAAGGTTTGAGATTGGTCTGTAGTTTGCATGACAGCCTGGGTCCAAAGAAGCTTTCTTCAGGATGGGTGTTACCACTGCCTCCTTCAGGGAGCTAGAAAACTCACCTGTTTCCAAGGAGCACCAGACAATCCATGCAAGGACTGGACCAATGATGTCCCTACAACCCATTATCAGGGTAGTTGGTCCTGGGGTCCAAACTACGTGCTGTATGGTGCATACCCTGGACAATCCGCATGTCATCTGTGAACTTCGGGTGGTCAAAGGAACTCCAGGAAAATGGAGCAGCAGCGACCAAGTGCTGGTCCAAAGCAGCACCCATACAGTGTGCTGGTTGGAGCTCAGCCCTAACGTCAGCCACCTAAGTTGCAAAGGATTGAGCAAGCTCATCGCACTCCACTTGTGAAAAAGCTTTCCGAACCTGTAGACAGGCTGGGTTGCACAGCCTGTCCACAGTATGAAAAAGCTGCGCTGGTCGATTCTGAGCAGCCACAATCTCCCCAGACAGGAACTCTGCCTTCTTACAGATGATTGCGGATTGATAGGCTTGGTAATGGTCCATCAATCTAAGGTGGTCGGCATCCTGGGTGGTTCTCCGCCAGCAACGCTCTAACCTTCATCCTAATCTCCACATCTTTCTCAAAGTCCCATCAAACCAAGGAGACAGAGGGTGAAGGGAGAGAGGACAAACATGGATGGAAGCAATGATATCCAGGGCCACAGAAATGACCATATTATAGGCCATCACTAGGGCCTCTGGGTCACTGTTTGCCACTGGAAGGACCAATAGGTCAAGTACAGCTGCCAGACCTTCAGGACTAACGTCACGTAAAGGGTGGTACCTGGCCATCTCTTCAGGGGTAGACTTATGAAGGGGGGTACAGAAACTGAACTCCAGAGTGTAATGATTGGACCATCTGACTGGTTCCACCCCCTGGTCAGAGGCTTCAATCCCCATGAGGAAGACTAAGTCAAGAGAGTAACTGTGTTTGTGGGTAGCAGTGGAAACAATCTGTGTAAGGCCCAAAGAAGTCATTAATTGGAGGAAATGCTGTCCAAATTGTGAGAATTCGTCATTGACCCAAGCATTGAAGTTGCCCGGGACCATCAGCCTGGGTGAATCAAATGCCAGGTCGATCACAAAGTCCACCACTTCCTGAAGGAATTGCTTCTCATCTCCAGGTGGACGGTAGATGAGAGCGATCCTACAACCTACACCTGCTACCACGGTACACTCAAATGACTCAGTCTCTTCAACTGGTACACTCGTGAGGCCCAGTTCAGTCTTAAAACAGATCGCAACCCCCCCCCAACAATCCAATCTCAGGTGGTGGATCACTGAGTAACTGGCTGGAGTTGCAGCCTCCAATATAGGGCCAGAGTTCTCATCCAGCCAGGTCTTGGTGATGCAAGCCAGGTCCATGGCTCCCATAAGATCTGCAATAATTTCAGTCTTGTTTTTAAAAGACCTGGCATTGCATAATACCGCATGAGTTGGATGAATATCCAGGGCTGTCCAAACGACCTACCTCCTTTAAAATTGGAGGTGCCCTTGGGTATGGAAACCAGGCATGAAGGACCATGATCTGGATTCCATTTCACCCTAGGGCATCTCCGGGATCTTACGACCCCAATGTGATGGCTCCACTCATTCACCTCTCTGTTTCTCACCCCCACCCCTGCGTGAAATACACAGTGCTGTACAGCGCTGGTAGGTTGTAAACTGCAATAGGGGAAGAAAGGGCGGAGGGCATGAAGGGTGGAGGATGAATAATGCATGACTGTTAGGGCAGGCCTCCAACATATTCTGGTGACCGCAATAAAACAACACTAAGCAGCAAAGAAGGAGATAAAACTAAACAAATTAGAGCAAACAGGCACAAAACAAAAAGAAAATCAGGTTATTAATACTCCAATAAAAAATGCAGCAGCAACAGCAATATAATTAACAAAAATCTTTAGACAGAAATGATATTTACAGTCTAGGGTAATGATTTGTTTTAGCTCTTCAGTCAATTAATGTAAGTCCATTGGAGTTCTCACCTCCTCTGGAACATAAAACAAATTCACGCTGGGGTCAATCTCTCACATTACCCTCAGCACTGAAAGAAACAGAATATAACAAAAACTCGAGTTTAGCCAGTCTCACTGCCCAATAATTTATACAAGAAACCCAGACAGAAGGAAAGTCTAAGCAGAATTTGTCTGATGCAGCCCTTTATAGAATTGAGTTCAGGCCCCTGAAGTCTCTCTAATCTTTTCCATCAAAACAATATGGGAAGTAAACCAGGGTTCCCTCCAAAAAGCCACACACCAGATAATACCTCACTAAAGGTCTTTCACCATATGACAAATACTGATATAATCCCAAAAAAATAGGATCCAGGACTTTGATAGTAGAAGTCTAGCAAGTCGGTCAGCCTAACCCCAAGGTAGACACCTGGCCTGAGTGTTTCCCCCAAATCTGAGCTGCCGATGCATGTCTGATCTTACTCAGATGGCCCTCAGCAGCCCTAGGATGATTAGAAAAATGCCTATCCTCCAGCTGGCACCATCCAGCCCCCCCCCCGGGTGACAATTCAACTAGGTACTCACCTCAATACAAGCCAGCCAGGCTCACCCAGTCCAGTTCAAAAATATGGCAAATCCTTCTCAGGAAATAGATATAACAAATCCCTCTCAGGAAACCAAGCCACTAGGGCAGCACACTCAAAAGCTTGATCCAGCAGACCTTCAGCATTCTGCAATGCCAATCGCCACCACCGGTCTCATCCACAGGGCCCAAGTTCAAAACTGTCATAGTTGCCACAGTAGCGATATTGCACAGATATCAAAGAACACTGGACCTAGTACTAACTACTGAGGGAGAGTGTTGCAGATGTTGCAGTGTGTGGCCACATGGGAACCAGTGGTCATTATATGGGTCATTCAATATAAGTACTGGGGCAGAACTGAACCACAATAGGACCAGGATTCTGGACTTCAGGATGGCTGATTTTAAAAAGATGGGAGAATTCCTCAGGGATGCCCTGGTAGAAGCGGGGACTTAGATGGAGTGGAGAAACTTTGGACAAAACTAAAAGGGGACATAGAAAAAGCAACAAACCTCTGCATCAGGCTAGTAAGCAAAAACAAGAGGTAAACAAATTCTCACCAGAGCCAATAGGGCTGCAGCTGAGGAATTTGGGGTAAAAATATTGAAAATGTGTTTTGTAATATTTTTACACCAAATTTTCAACATAGCCTTATTAGGACCCTGCCACATGAAGAAGGGCAGAGAAAATGTTGAACTCCTGGCCTAAAGGTCATTTTGTGCAGGGACTGCGAAATCAACTTTCTGGATGCAAACACACATTTTAGACAGGAGTTGAAAAATGGCAGCTGTCACATTTATGAGGTGCTGTAAAGAAATGGCTGTTGTATATTTGGGGTAAAAATATTAAAAATTACCAAAGTTACGAGACTACATTCGTAAAATTCAGTGTAGGCTCATAACTTTAGTGTGTTTTAATATTTTTGGCATTGGTTTGTGAGGAACAAGTCCAGCATGAAGTGTTTAGAGGTCTAAGGAGACAATCTGGCTGGGGAGGTAATAAGCTGGGAGCAACTGAGGTTTTTTTTTACAGTTTCAAGAGCCAGAGTTTGGTACCTGACCAGTCAAGGCCTGACATCCCCAATAAGTATGATTTCCTTTGAGACCAAGGGGTAGGGGAGTCCATCATAGGGGTAAGTCCTGACAAACTGTTTCACGAGGAATTATACAAACATAGGTCAAGTGAAGTCTCTTTGCCTTACACAATGTGAACACTGTATTGCACTATTCACAGGGACTGTGGAACTACAGAAGGAAGGTGATCAATATTAAGGAGATCTATGAAATAGATTAGAGCTGCATTAGCTGTCATGGGGGACATACCCTATTCATGCAGAAGAAACTATACCCTGAAATAGAGCAGGCAGACTGGCTCTAGGTAAGTCGCAACATATCAGGACAATAGAAGTAACCCATGCCTCCAATTCACGTTTATATGAGTCATTAGACCACTGGGGTGGGTTCCCAGTGTGCCACCTAACTGTTTTATTTTTTGGGGAGGATGCTGTAGCCGATTGGGGATTGGGTACCCCTTCGGAAAACAATGAGGCTGGGGGGCAAGAGCCGAGGAGGATTGGGCACCACCCTCAGCACATAACAAATGGGGGGTGCATTATGACAATGGGGAGTGGGCTCCTCTGTCAGCACGTACATTGGGGCAGGGCATGCCAACAGGGGTTTGGGCACCCCCGAAGTCAGCAGTATGGCAGGCAGTGTGCCGCCATGTTAATCTTTTTTCACCACCAGGGAAAGCACGTTGGGAGGTCTGCTGCATATGACAAGCTTTGTTTGCATTGCAGTGGACCTTTCATTTGATGTGATCACCACATTAAGTATGCATGGTGTGGAGCCAGCATGCAGGCTGATTGGGGAATTAGGGACCTACTGATGCATGCCCTGCATTTGCCCAACAGTGACCACGCCTCCAAATCTGCTACTACCGCAATATCTTGGCTGTGCATGCACGAGCCAACATAAAAAGAGAATTAAGTGACCATTAGGGTAACCAAGCAGGGAGAGAGGAAGTCACAGTGGCAGTAAGAGATGGAAACAATGCAGATTACATTTTGTTTTAGACATAAGTAGACTTTTGGTGTTTGGTAAGATGCAGGTAGCAACCAGTGAGTTATTGGGGCTAGCAGTATAGCCTAGAGATTAGAGTAAAGAGCTGTGACTTGGCTTGGTACATCAAGCAGAGTTGGGTCTGATTCTCACAGCCTCCACTTGCATACTGCGTGACTCTAACCAAGTCACTTAACTACCTCAGTGTTCACAGGTAGCCCCTGAAAACAAGTACTTGTACCTAGTGGGGCTTACCCAGTTACCAAAGAACAACAACAAACAAAGTTAGTGAGGGAGTGGGTTACAGAAGGTTTGTAAGTCCTTTCCTTAGCTGGGGGGGGGCTAGTATGGAGAAGCAGTTGGGGGGCTAGTATGGAGAAGTAGTTAGAGGTGGGTGAAAGTTGTGAATTCTACTTTCGCAGAACTTTTGCAGAAATTCAGAAATTTCATTGAATCTTCCAAATTTCCACCATTGGCAAGACTGAAATCTTTCAAATGTGTTTGGCAGATTTTTGCCCTGTTCCACAGAATTTTTTAGCTGAACTGCAAAATAATACACATGAACTGTGGAATAACAGTTCTGCTGACTTTTTTCTCCACAGTTTAATGCAATAATCCACAATTTATAACTTTTTCCACCGTTCTAAGTTGGAATTTCCACAAAAGTTGTTAATTTAATTTCCACACTTTTGCAGAAGCACAAATCTGCCTTTTGCAGAAATTTCACTGGCAGGAGTTTTTTTTGTACACCTCTAGGAGTAGTTATATAGTGATAAGGCACTTACTAGGATTAGCCCAAGAACTGCAGTGAAGGGGATGGGAGCCATGCTGAACCAAGGGGAATTAACTCAGGATACCAAACAAAAAAGTCAGCAACCTGGTAGAGAGTCAGGGCCACTGCAAAAAAAAAATCAAACAAAAAAAAAAACAAGAGCTAGGCTGAAACCCAGCCATTTAAACATATTCTGAGAAGCATTGTTAGCAGTGACTTTTGATTAATGTAAGGGAAAAATTGAGAGGTACTGGTCATGAGTAGCTGAACTGGAATGCCATGGAAATGCTGAGTGATTACTTCTGTTGGCAGGAGCACTGGAACATTTCAAAACAATGCTGCTTTGGGGAAAAACAAAGTCCGTCAGAGAATTTTATTAAACATACTACCTACTGGGGTAGCGTGAGACCGTTTTTTTTTTTTCATGGAAAGGGTGGTGGATCCACAGAACAGCATCCTGGCAGAGGTTGTAGAGGCAAAAAGGGTAGGGTGATTCAAAAACACCTGTGACAGACATGAAGGAACTCTAGCAACAGGAAAGAGAGGATAAGATGCAGATCATTTAGGATCTGCGGTATATGAAACAGGTAGAGAAAATGGGCAGACTAGGTGGGCCAATCGGTCTTTATCTGCTGACAGATTCTATGTTTCTATGTTACTGGCAGTGAGCACTTGCAAAGGTTAATTAAAGTTGCCACTCCTGCTTTGAAGTTTGGAAATGCCTACAATGAGTTTTAGCTTTCTTTTAAGTGACATAAGACGTTGGAAATAGCATGTCTGTGCAAATCTCTTCTCTTGTCATTACTTTAAAGAAGTTCTGGATGAAGAATGAAAACGTATTGCCTGAACCCTAAGGACCTTAAATAAAGAGTGAACAATTTTTTTCATTCCCTTGGCTATCAAGTTTTGTTGAATATGAGAATTAAAAGCTAATAACTCATTGTAAGGGGCCTAGCTATAAAAGAAAATGAAAAAAGTGCAGATAATAAAAAATACTACCTACTGACAGTGAGCACTTGCAATGGGTAATAAAAGTTGCTTTCCTGCTTTGAAGTTTAGAAATGCCTACGATTAGTTTTTCTTTTAAGTGACAAGCTACATTCAAAGTAGCATGTCGGTGCAAATGCTCTTCTCTAGTCATTACTTTAAGAAGTTATGGATGAAGAATAAAAAAGTATTGTCTGAACCCTAAGGACGTTAACTAAACGAAGAACAATTTTTTCATTCCCTAAACTAGCAAGTTTTGCTGAATATGAGAATTAAAAGCTAATAAATCATTTTAAGGGCCCTCTCTATAAAATAAAAGGAAGGAAGCTCAGAAGTGTGTGAAGCTTTCTTAACATTGTTAATATTTTTCAAAATGTCTACTATTTGGATATCTGTTTTAATATATTAAATAAAAATTATTACTGATGACAGAAGTACTTTGTGCGGTGAAGCCACACAGATTAGTTTCACAGCTCATCATCAGCAAAAGGTTTACTTGCCTAGAAAAGTGTTTTTTTTTTCAGAAGTGGAAATATTAGACTAAGTTTCAGCTAGCTTGTTGAGTTTGCTGTGTCACTTACCTACTCTTTGTTCTTCATGATAAACCCATTAAACCCCATAGTCAGGCAGTTCTTTGGGACCCAAAATATAACCAATCTTTGCTTTGGGGAACTACTGGACTGAGTTTTTTTTCCCTGGAGTAGTGGTACATTTCCAACTCGGTCACCACTATTTCCATTATTAAGTTCCAGCTGTCAGTATTAACACTAGCAATCTCAGGAGTAGAGGTGCTTCAGTCACTTGTACCTTTTTGTTGGAAACAATTTCTCTTGAAGTTCTCACTAACTGATCCCTGAAGTGATTGGCTCACTATCATCTTGTAGATTTCCTTTTGCATGTGCACTTAATCGCTTACACCGTCCTAGCACTGTCAGCAATTTACAATACAAAAAAGAAATAAAACCAAGAAAACCAAAAGATAATTAATTTATTTTAGAAGCAACATTTCATCTTAACACTGCTTTCTACATATTTACTGAGGAATCATGAGACTGAATTGGACATTGACAACATTTTGAAAAAACGTAGGAAGAGGGAGTTAGTTTAAATGAGGTAAAGCATTTCATTAGAAACTATGCATGTAGAGATCCCACTTGCCTCCATCTCCTGGACTTGTCTTCACTTCTCTCAGTCACCATTATTTCCATTATTAAGTTCCCAAAGCATCTGTCTGTCTGTCCCTTAGGGCTGTAGCATCTGGTCTACCTTTACAATACCCAGTGTGATAGGGTTGAATAGGACCTTGTCCCAGTTGTTATGGAGAGTTTGAATGCTGGGATCTGTTCTGTTCTTTCCTTTCCTGTCTCTTGCCTGTCTGGTTGTGCAACCAAATTTTCTCATGAAACCTAGGACTTATTCACCCCAACAGTCTCGCAATTCTTTGCCTCTCACTGTCTCTCACTATCCCCTTGCTGTTTCTGTTTTTCTCTCCTTTGCATATCTGTTGGTATAAAAATATATGCAAATCATTATGTGGAAATGTAACTGATATTGGGATCCCTTGGTTTAGAAATTATATAGTGTTACTGTTGAAATGTATATAATTACAGTTTGAGATGACTGCAAAAAGCTATTGGGAACTCAAGGGGTTAACCTGATAGCAGTTTTTAAGCCCTTTTTCAGAAGCTGTGGAGAAGGGACCTCAGTTCTGGGACATTGTGTTCTTACTGCACCTGCCTGAAATTTACAAGAACATTTTAGAAAAACTCAGGGTGCTTGTTAAGAAGGGGGGTTGCAAAGACTTATAAGAGAGAGCTGCAATGTTTTGGGAGACGCAGAGACTGAAGGAAAACTCAGATGGCTCTTCTCTGTTTATTTTGCCTTTGTAAATAGTTACAACAACTTTTTTTTATTTTATTGTTTTTCATAATAAAACTCTTGTTGCGAATTTTAAAATTGCTCCTGGTTTTTCCTGTCCTTCCTGACCTGTGCCTAGATGACAGATGGTGTCAGCCAAAGTGAGATTTACACTGTGCATACTCTAAGTCAGTAGTTTTTTGTATGGGTACTGGACCTAGTACCAGGGAAGCATGGAGAAAGGTATGGATTCTGCAGCAACAAGTCCAGGAGTGGTTACCAGGAGAATGTCAGCCAAACTAGCAGAGACAGAATTCCATGCTGAGATTGGACGGCAAGCACACGTTATGAAAAAAGAACAGGCAGTGACAGAACCTGAAAGTCTGATGGACTTTTTCAAATGATGGGCTATATAAAGAAAAGAGACAGAGAAACAGAGAAAAGAAGAGATGCAGCAACAGGAGCAGTGCTGGCTGGATGCCTTGCAAGTTATAAAAGCAGAAGGATCTGACACTGGTCCAGTAGAACAACAAGGTACAAACAACTTAAGAGACATTACACTTACAAAGTTGTGTCCCTCGGATGATATAGAGGCATCCCTGACAACTTTTGAAAGAGTTGCCACAGCCTGGCAATGGCCAAAGCAGCAATGGAAAATCAGACTGGTCCCCTACCTGACAGATAAAGCCCAACTTGCCTACAGCAGTATAGACACCGCACAGTCAGAAAACTATTACCTTGTGGAAAAAGAAATCCTGAAAAGATATGACATCTCATGAGAGACCTAAAGAAAAAGATTCTGATCCCTGAAGTACAACACATTCGACAAGCCTCAAGAAGCCTTCACCCGACTCAGAGAGCTCCTTATTAAATGGCTCTAATCAGAGGGCAAAACAGTCCCACAGATCATCGATACATTTGCAATGGAGCAATTCCTGCCTACAGATATGCAGCTTGCGGTGAAAGAACATTGACCAGAAAGTGGGGAAAAGGCTGTTTCTTTGGCTGAGGACTATCAGATGGCCAGACAAACACCACAGCAGTAAGATAACAGCCAAGCATCGGTAAGATCCTCTTTTCCCCATTTAAACTCAAAGTCTGATAAGAACTACGGTGGGGGTAACAAATCTGCCCCGAAAGACTTTATTTGTTATAATTGTGACAAGCCAGGCCATATTGCAAGAAACTGCTGTAGTAAGGAGAGTGGCACTGGAGCAGATTTGTCCTTAGCAAATTGGGGTAAGTACTTAACAGATGTGAAGGTGGGAGATAAGACTATAAAGGGACTCATTGATTCAGGAAGCAGACAGACCCTAGTGCATGTTAGTGCTGGCAAAACAGGTTCCCACTTAAGAGTGGGGGTGTATGTGATAGGGTTGAATAGGACCCTGGCCCAGTTGCTATGAAGAGTTTGAATGCAGGAATCTGTTCTGTTCTTTCCTTTCCAGTCTCTTGTCTGTCTGGCTACACAACCAAATTTTCTCTTGAGAACTAGGCCTTGATGACCCCAACAGTCTCACAATTCTTTACCTCTCACTGTCTCTTAGTCTTTCCTTGCTGTTTCTGTTTTCCCCTCCCTTGCATATCTGCTGGTATAAAAATATATGCAAATCATTATGTGGAACTGTAACTGATATTGGGATCCCTTTGTTTAGAAATTATATAGTGTTACTATTGAAATGTATATAATTACAGTTTGAGATGATTGCAAAAAGCTATTGAGAACTCAAGGGGTTAACCTGATAGCAGTTTCTAAGCCCTTTTACAGAAGCTGTGGAGAAGGGACCTCAGTTCTGGGGCATTGTGTTCTTACTGCACCTGCCTGAAATTTACAAGGACATTTTAGAAAAATACAGGATTTTTGTTGGGGTGGTTGCAAAGACTTGTAAGAAAGAGCGGCAATATTTTGAGAGACACAGAGACTGAAAGAAAACTCAGATGGATCTTCTCTGTTTATTCTGTTTGTAAATAGTTATACTGAACAATTTTATGTTTTTATTTTAATGTTATTCATAATAAAACTCTTGTTACAAATGTTACAACTGCTCCTGGTTTTTCATATGCTTCCTGACCTGTGCATCAATAACACCCAGCTGTCAGCATTAACAACGCTAGCAGTCCCATGGGTAAAGGTGGCTTCAGTCCCTGGTACATTTCAGTTGAAATCAGATTAGTATAAGCCTTTGCACCAGACAAGCTTCCTATTGTGTTGGTAAACATTTTTCCTTGATTTTTTCATTAACTGATCACTGAAGTGATTGACTCTGCTATCATCTCATGGATTTCCTGTCACTTGCCCCCTTAATCGCTTGCCTGCTCCTAGCATTTGGCAGTGATTTACAATTAAAAGCCCACTCACGAGGTGGATAAGGGAGGGAGACCAGAACTCATGTCATACAAGGTGTGTGTGTGTGTGTGTGTGTGTGTGTGTGTGCTGCAGGACTGCCACTGTGGAGCACAGTGTGCTACATCTCTGGTGTGTGTGTGTGTGTGTGTGTGTGTGTGCTGCAGGACTGCCACTGTGGAGCACAGTGTGCTACATCTCTGGTGTGTGTGAGTGTGTGGGTGTGTGCGTGTGAGTGCGTGCGTGCGTGTGTGTGTGTTGCTCTCTCTCCATGTCAGAATGGCTCAGTTGGTAGCACATCTACCTCTGGACCAGAAGGTCATGGGTTCTTGTCCCACACAGGGATTGGACTTGTACCTAAATGTTGGCACCAGAGTGCAGTATTAGGGGGGTGCTGTACTGTTGGGGTGTGCCATCCTTTAGATGAGACATTAAAGTGAGATCATTTCTACCCACCCTGGTGGGTGTCTAGGTGGAAGTAAAAGAACCCAGGGCATTCTTCACAAAGAATAGGGGACATTCCCGGTGTCCTGGCCAACATTTACCTTTCCCATAAAACTGTTTTATGCAATTGTCCTGGCTGTATGTGAGTGTTGATGTGCGATATCATTACACATCCAGTCACTTCACTACCAGTCTAGCATTACTTGTAAAGTGCTCTGGGATACATTGTGTATGAAAAGTGCTATATAAATGCTGATTCTTCTTCTCTCTTGGGACAATTTAAAGAAGATTACACTATAGCAGCTGCTGAATACTGTCTCCTGGTCACAGTCCCACCTGTCTGTACTGCATATGTCTGAGCCCTGTCAAACTGTTGCATGTCACTCCAGCTATACACTCTGACAGTCAGAATGAGAGCGACACAGTGACACTGCAGTGCAGCAATGTGAAATGAAATGTCAGGATGTGACTTTGCAGCCAGTGCCTCTGTCTCTCACACAGGGATATCTCTTGGGGAGCTTTGCAGCAACCATGGAAAATAGTGCAGTACAGTCGGAGTGCTCCACAGACGTAGAGGTGACAGTGGTGACACTCCAACATGTTGTTTGGTTGCAAAGAATGCAATGAATGTGGAGTCCTTTTTGAAAGCAATAGGCCTGCAGGGCTCTACCCACCGCAGCCTTAAAAAGACTGCTATGTTTCTCAAAGCAGGTGACTGGGAAGGTAAGGGAAAAAATGTTAGCATTCAGGAGATATAAGAAGACAGAAAGAGGAGGGCAGGGAGCTATATCTGGAGAAACAGAGGGAGGCAGGGAAATCAGTTAGGGGTGCAAAGGCATAAACAGAGGAGAAAATAACCCAGAAAGTTATGAAAGGAGACAAGACTTTTTTTTTTTAGGTATGTAAATGAAAAGCAAAAGATCAGTGGAGGGATTGTAAGACTAAGAAGAGACATCTTGAACAAATACTTTTGTTCAGTGTTCTCGGAAAAAAGGGAAAGTGAAGGGCCACAAAAAAGGGACAGGAGCATCACAGGAAGGGAGGGAGGTGGGCATTAGTCCATTTACAGAGGGGACAGTCCTGTAGGAACTCACAAATCTATAAGTGGTTAAGGTGATGGGTCCAGATGGAGTCCATCCAAGAATATTGATGAAACTCATGGAAGTGCTGGCTTCACCTCTGACAGTCCCGTTCCACCATTCACTGGAAGCAGGAATGGTTCTGGGGGTCTGGAGGAGAGTAGATGTAGTCCCATTTAACAAAAGTGATAGTAGGGAGAAGACTGGCAACTATAAGCCAGTCAGCTTGACTTTGGTAGTGGGTAAACTATTGGAATCGCTACTGAAGGAAAGGATAGTAGAATACCTTGAATCCAGCCAGTGGTTTATAGGACCCAAGACAGCACAGATTTACAGGGTTGAGGTCTTGTCAAATAAAGCTAATTCTTTGACAGGCTGTCCAGAGAACTGGATCAGGGAGGAGTGGTGGATGTGGCCTACCTGAAATTCAGCAAGGCCTTTGACACTGTTCCACATAGAAGGTTAGTAAACAAGCTGGGTAGCCTGGAAGTGGGACCAAAGGTGGTAAACTGGGTAAGAAATTGGCTAATGGATAGGAGACAGAGGGTGGTGGTAAATGGAGTTGCACTCTGAGGAACGAAAGGTGTACAGCGGAGTACTACAGGGATCTGTACTGGGACCGGTCTTCTTTAATGTCTTTATTAGTGACATTACAGAGGGTCTGGATGGGAAAGTTTGCCTGTTTTGTGAATGACACTAAAATCTGCAAAAGAGTAGACACTCTGAGGGAAGGGGAATGAGAGGAGATCTGAAAAAGTTGGAGGAGTGGTCAAGGGCATGGTAATTGTGCTTCAATGTAAAAACGAGGAAAATCATGCACTTGAGAAACAGAAACCCAGAGGTACAGTACAGATTGGGAGGAGAAGTATTGTTGACCACAAAACAGGAAAGAGAGCTGGAGATTAATATATCTGATGACCTAAAGGTGGCTAGGCAGTGTGACAATGCAGTTGGAAGAACTATCAGGATGATGGGATGCATAGGGAGGGGTATCACTAGGAGAAAGAGGGAGGTGGTGTTACCCCTGTACAGATCACTGATGACACCTCACCTTGAGTATTGTGTACAGTTCTGCAGACCTCCCCAGAAGGACATAGAAAGAGTGGAGGCGGTCCAGAGGAGGGCAACCAAAATGGTACAGGGTCTGCATCAAAAGCCCTATGAGGAAAGACTGAAAGACCTCAATATGTATACCTTAGAGGAAAGAAGGGAAAAGGGGGATAAGATAGAAACTTTCAAATACCTCACGGGTGTAAATAAGGTTCAGGAGGGAAGCATTTTTCAGAAAAAAGATGTTCATGGTCAAGGAGTAATACTATGAAGCTGGAGGGGCGTAGACATGGGAGATATGAGAAAGTATTTCTTCATAGAGAGGGCTGTGCCTGGAACAGCCTCCAAGTGGAGGTGGTGGGGTTAAAAACTTTAATGTGGTTTAAGAAAGCATGGGATCAGCATAATGGACCCTTACAGATATGACGGGGTGGGGGGGATAAACCACAGATCAAGTAGGGTCTGCGGTGATACAGCTGGTAGGGAAAAACAGGCAGACTTTTAGGTGGGCCAGGTGGTCTTTTTCTGCCATCAAATTCTGTTTCGATGAGTTTAATCCCTGCACATTTCAGCTAAGGCAACTTAAATTCACCATGTAAGAGGCTGTAGAGAAATATTTGAAATGTTGGGTTAAGAAATATTATAGCAAGCCAAGTGTTAAACCCAAACTTTAAAGGGTGGCCTCTAAAGGGTTAGCCCATAATCAAATCCTCCGCCTCCCCTCAGAGCCCCCATAGTATGGTGTAGCATCCTATATCTGGCAATTGCAATATCACAAAATGCTGATCTATTGTATGTACAATAAGTATTAGAACAACAGTAACTATAACATTATAACAACTAAGGGACAACAGAAATAAATAAGAAAAGGTCTAGTCCTTGCTATTGTAGAGATGAGGGAACTTGCACATTCTGGTAACCAATACAATACAGGAGTATTACCTAATGCTGACACTCGGAATCCCAACATTCAGGATCCCAAGTTTGGCAGCCAGACACACACCCACCTGACAGTTGTGACAAACTTCTACCTACCCCTAGTTGGGCACCACAAGGAAGGAGAAAATGCAGAAGCTGGCTGAGCTGCTCCTGTGACGTGGAAGGCTAGGCCACTAGCAGCTCAGCCAGCCTGACTCTCTCGATCTGGGTTCTGTTCCCGGGAGAGAAAATTGTTTGTTTGAGCTGTATTGTCCCTGTACCTTTTTAACATTCTCTGAGGTCTGTTCCCCCTCAGAGTTGACTATTGTAGTTATGGGGGTGGATGGGGGGGGTTTGCTCCCCACATTGCACTTAGACCATGTTGGTCTTCCGACAGCCGGTCTCCGGAACTCAGGTTTATGGAGTTCAGGATACTAACTGTCCGGATTTCATAGTGAATCCATCTAATACTACTACTAGGGAAGTGGGCTTGGTGGATAAGTTCACCCTAGGCCCCCTCTGAGAGTACTGAGGGTGGCTATATTAATGTGAGAAAGTAAAAACCTTTGTCACATAATATTTTCAGAGAACAAGTAACATAGTTTTTGTACTCTGAAGGTGGAGTTCTATCAATTTTGGTGGCAGCATATAAGCTACCTCCCTATCCCCCCATCAATGATCATGGAAAGGTGAAAAACATTCCTTTACTGAGTAACCTTGAGGTGGTTCTGGAGATGTCTGGGTTGTTGCCAAGGTTTAAAGTCTGCTTACGCCCATGAAGGGTACCAGCATGGTTCCCGTCATATCTAGATTGGGGGGGGAGCAGTAAACAAGAGAAAGCACTTCCATAATTTTTCTTCACTACATAGCTCACACTAAGAGTAACAACCTATGAAAAAGGCGGTATGAAGGCCCCTACTCTGATTTTCCAAACGATAATTATTAATTTATTTGCCAAAGATACAGGGTTCTCATTCGGTATGACTTATATAGGGATCTGCCTGAAGAAGCCATATCCGACTTGCAGCAGAGAAGTAAGACTTAATAGGTGTCTGGCTGCCGACATTTTGGATGCACACTTCAGTGGTCTTGTGTTTTTCAATCGAATGGCCATTTGGACGATCACTGATGCAGGTGGTTGATGGTGTACCTCTGAGTTAAGCAGCCTATATTATACCCTCTAGTAAATGCTCAGTATTTACCAGGTGTGGCTTTGGTTGTATTCAGGATCCAGGAGGGTATTCGTGAACTTGAGCATACAACCCCCAGTCTGTGAGACTGCAGCTGCTGTTTGTCAATAAAAGCCCTTCTGTATTTACTGGTCTGCAAGAAATCCAGTCTGTACTAAAACTTATTTTACTTGCTGCACTAGGGGTCACTGTAGGATCAGCCCATTTTTGTGCAATGGTTGTGCAGTCCAAATTATTGAAAAAATCTGCTCCCCAATCTAAGGGGATCATGGTAGGAAAAAGAGACCTCCTGATACATATTAGAATTCTTATTAAGACCCTACACTATATCTGGGGTCATACAGTTGAAGTTGCAAAGTCTCTGACCAATTATTAGGTCTCCAGTCGAAAGTGTAGGGGAATAAAATACCCCTTGCAACTCAGAGCTTGAGCCTGGGGAACAAATAAAAACAGGATCAGTGTGAGCCAGTTAGCTGGGGAATCTGCAAATGCAAAAGGGATGTTGTGGCCCCCTATGGATAGAATGAGGAAATACTCTCAATTTACTGTTGCGTAGTGTTTTTTTACCAGGGGGTAGATGTCTGCAATATTGGAATGTAACATGGGCTGATCCGTGCCTTTCCCCCTCCCTCTCCAGCGAAAGTATACACAAATGAAATTCTGAGCTGTAACATTTAAATGAACATATAATGAATAGAGCTCAATATGAAGTCAGTACAAGAGTCTAAAACAGAAGGTATTCAGTTCTTGTGCTGCTGTATAATAGCCGGCAGGCAATAAAACTTTATTAAGAACACAAACACAGTAATCCATCTCACAGCTTGTGTGTTGCTGTAGCAGGGAGGCAAAGGCTTGGTAGTGACCCAGGAGAGTCAAAGACTTGGTAGTGCCACAGGGGATTAGAGAATTGTAGGCAGAAAAGGGGAATAGGTGATGGATGGTGGTACTGAATTGACTAATCTTATCAATTGGACCAACACAGTATCCCCAACTGCCACTTAACATGCCAAGAAAATATAAAGTACTTACAGTTGGCTTCAGGTTTGGAGCCCCCCCTGACAACTGGCACAGGGTCTGATGGAGTGAGAGGACTATCAGCCATTGGGCTTGTAGTAGGAAGAGAATGTGGCACAGCCATGCCCTTACTTGCTATGGTAGCCTATGATGGAAGGTCTGAAGGGGCTGTGGAAAGAGTGTTTTATACTGGAGTTGTAGAAGGGGTTCAGAAAAATCCATCCAGTCTTGAAAATTTGCAGGGTCAGCCAAGAGGGCATAGCTGTTCCTTGTTAGTTCGGCCATCATCCCTTCTTCACTATTGGATGCAGAGCTGGGGCTTCTACTTCTGGAGCAAAGTTTTTGGGGATTGACCCTTTGGTGGTGCTTCTGCTCTTGCAGCATTATTTTTTGACTGCTGTGCCCAGATATGTTACCTTGTATCCCTTGGTCCCTCTTCAAATCCGAGGTCTGCTCATGTCTGTTCTCTTGTGTGCATCAGAAGGTCCTTCTTTTCCATGGATTGGATGTTAGGATTACTGGGTCCCAGATTTCTTGGCCATTCATTTTGAATAAAGTCCATAGCTGCCGATGGTGTGTTCAATAGTCTGGGAGGGACTGTTAACCAGGATCCGGAGCTGAGCTTGGTGGCTTAGTGTAAAAGGTACTCATACTTTATTCAGAGCTTGCCTTGTTGATGTGAATTCCCCCCTGTGGTTTGTGAGCTCCCGTGAATAGCTGGAAAACATCATTATTGTGTGCCCTTGCCATTCAGTATGCCCTACTTCTCGGACACATCTAAGAATGTCCTCCTTTACAGGGAAATGTAGGAAGTGGGCTATTTTGGGCCTAGGTCAATCATTGGGTTTTGGTAGTGGTGCATGCGACCTATGTGCACCCTCAATATCAAACCTGGGGCCCCCAGGAAGTTTATGTATCTGTGGTAAGGTGTGGGCCAGGAAAGCCAAATAATCCCTCAGTTCAAACTGCTCAGGAAAGCCAATGAATCATAAGTTATTCCAACAGCCCCAATTTTCAAGGTCATCTAACTTATCTTGTAGAGGTTTGATGGTCCAGTCTTGTTGGCACAAGTGGGCTGTAAGTTCTGGGCAGTTGTCCACATTAGCTTGTTTCTTTTTTCCTGTAGTCGCTGCTTTTTCATGCAAGAACTGAATTTGTTTGGAGTTTTGTCCAGCGCTTGAATTTTATATCTTTTAATTCAGTTAGTACTTGCACAAACATTTGCTGCCACTCGTTCCATGGAGATGGAAGTCACGATTGCCGAGCTGTGTAGTTGCTATGCAGGCCCGGAAAAGTGCTCGGGTCTTGGGTCAGTTTCTTGTCAATACGGGGCTCAAATAAATAAAAATTGTTCAGCAACAGATCCGCTAATGTCCCCTCATTACTTTTCCATTTATTTAATGACAAAACAGCTTTGGCATAGGATGCAGTAGGATTGAGAGCGGAGGACTTGACTGCTGAAATTATGTTGCCATCTCTGTCAAGTGCTAGCCACGCCCCCAACATGTACACTGTGGAAGAGAGGAGAGCAAGTGGGAACATGATAGAGGCCTACAGGTACCTCACAGGGGTAAACAAACATAGAAACATAGAAGCTGACAGTAGATAAGGGCAGCATGGCCCATTCAGTCTGCCCATTTTTGTTGCATCGCTTATACTGTAGACCCTTCCAGGTATATGGCACTTTCTCTGCCACCCCATTACCTATCCCTTATGATTCCCTTTTGCTCAACTCAGATATTTTTGAATCCCACCACTGTTTTTGCCTCCACTACCTCCGCTGGACGACTGTTTCAGGCATCCACCACCCTTCCTGTGAAGAAGTATTTCCTCACAACTCTCCTAAACCTTACACTTACTTCTACTATCTACTCAAGAATGTGTGTAACTAACAAGATTGTTCATATGTAAACTCACCTATGTCAACTGTAGTAATGTCTATCTCTGCGACATGTATACATGATCAATGTACCATTACTGTAGTACAATCAAAAGCATTGGTTTTCTTTTCCCCTCTAGGTACATGTAACTAATACTGGGTTACCCCTGAAAAAGGGACTTTCAAAGACTCAGTGGGCCTACCCAGTTACTAAAATTCAAATAAATAAAAAACCTACCGCTTCCAGTTTTGTATGATGGCCCCCTGTTCTGGAGCACCCTTTCCTCTGAAAAATACCTCCCACTTGTATCCTATTAACCCCAGTGAGGTTTTTGTAGGTCTCGATCATATCCCCCCCCCCCAGGGTGTACATATTTAGTTCCTTTTGACTCTCCTCATAGGACATTTGTGCAGACCTTGTACAATCTTGGGAGCCCTCCTTTGGACAGCCTCCATCCTGTTTATGTCCTTCCTAAGATGTAGCCTCCAAAACTGGACACAGTACTCCAGGTGGGGTCTTACTAAAGACCTATACAGTAGCAACACCACTTCCTTCTTCCTGCTGGTAATACCCCTATCTATACATCCCAGCATCACACTAGCTCTCCCAATCACTTTATTGCATTGTCTGGCCACTTTCAGGTCATCTGATATGATTACCTCCAGATTTCTTTCCTACTTGGTCGCTGCTAGTATCTCTCACCCCATTTTACTCTGCCCCCACCCCCCTCAGATTCTGTGACTCAAGTGCATTATTTTACACTTTTTTGCATTAAGCTTTAGCAGACAAATTTATGACCACGCCTCCAGTTGTTTCATGCCTCTTTCCATTCCTTGCACCCCTCCTGAACACCCATCCTGTTGCAGATCTTGGTGTCATCTGCAAAAAGGCAGACCTTCCCTTCCAGTTCCTCTGCTATGTCACTAATGAAGACATTAAAAAGGACTTGCCTCAATACTGACACCTGTGGTACCTCTCTGGTCACTTTCCCCTCCTCAGAGTGAACTCCATTTACCACCTAGGTTACCACCTTATTACCCACTCCCATGCTACCTAACGTGTTTACCATTCTCCTATGTGGAACAATGTCAAATGCCTTGCTGAAGTCCAAGTAGGCCACGTCCTCTGCCTCCCCCGATCCAACACCCTGGTTACCCAATCAAAAAAAATCTATCAGATTTGTTTGGCATGACCTCCCATCTGTAAAACCATGCTGCCTTGGGTCCTGCAGTCCATTGGATTCCAAGTCTTCCATGATTCTTTCCTTTAATAGAGCCCAATCCCTCTCGGCTCTTGTCCCCCCCAGCACTTGGCCTGTGCCAATGGGGGTGTCCAATCCCACATCGGCTACAGCCCCCCAAAACAATCAGGTGGCACGCTGGGAGCCAACCCCAGTGTGCCAAAATTAAATATGACCCTACAAAAAAGAAAACCTTCCTGCAAGGTTTTTTTAAAAAATATACCTGTAAATTAGAAAACTGTCCCTCGTTGATTCCAGTGGTCCCTCCCCCAACCCGTGCCCACCGTCTGTGTACCCCACCTCTCCACACACACCCTCACCACATACTTACATCCGGAGCATGGCGCAATGATCTTCAGTATACTGGGAACACGTCCGCACTCTTCAAAGCTGACTGCGAACTGAAGAAATGCTGGTAAGCTGTATAATGGCATAAATATTTTTTTTTAAACTTTGGTACACATCTCAGCCATTTTTGGGAATTTATTCACCAAATTTTCAACATGAGGTTCTTGAGACCCTCACCTCATGAACTCAGTCACTGTCATTTTGTTATTCAGTCAAGAAGGGTAATTTCACGGTCACTGCGCAGAACCACCTTTTGGGACTGACTAACAAAATGACGGTGTCACAGTTCATGAGGTAGGCCCTCCAAAACCCTATGTTGAAAATTGTGTGCAAAAATTCCCAGAAATGACTGTTTTATGAGCCTGCATTGCGCAGTTTCTATGCACACTTGTAACTTTGAACATTTTTAACATTTTCACTCCAGAGTTTCAACATTGCCATTTTACCACACCTTCTTATGAACAGTATAGCTGTCATTTTTCATAACTAGCCTGAAATGTATTTTCGCACATGTAGCGCACAGTGGCGTGGTCAGTGTGCAAAATCAATGTTCAGGACAGATTAAGGAATATCACAATGACACTGTTCATGAGATAGGCCCCCAGAAACCCTATGTTGAAAATTTGGTGAAAAAATTTCCCAAAATGACTGTTTTTCGAGCATGCATTGTGCATTTCCTATGTACGCTCGTAACTTCAAGCATTTTAAATATGTTCACTCCAGAGTTTCAGCATTGCCATTTTACCACACCTCCTTATGAACAGTACAACTGTCATTTTTCACATCTCACCCGAAATGTGTTTTTGCTCATGTAGCGCACAATGGCGTGGTCAGTGTGCAAAATCAGTGTAGGGACAGATTAAGAAAATCACAGTGACACTGTTCATGAGCAGAGGTCTTAAACTGGCTATGTTGAAAATGTGGTGACAAAAGTCCATAAAATGACTGTGTTACGAGCGTACATTGTGCAATTTCCATGCACGCTCATAAATTCACGAATTCGTAATCTTTTCAGTCCAGATTTTTAAGATTGGCATTTTTCCACATCTCTTTATGAACAGTACAGTTGTAATTTTCCACACCCTGGCCGAAATGTGTTTTCACACTTCCAGCACAGAATAGTACGGTTGCTGTGGGAAATCAGTGTTCGGGATAGCTTAAGAAAATCACAGTGACACTGGTCATGAGCGGCGGTCCCAAAATGCCTATGTTGAAAATCTGCTGTAAAAAATCCCCAAACTAATTACATTATGGGTGTGCATTGTGCAGTTTCTACGCACACTCGTGACTTCACCAGCTTTTTTATATTTTATTCCAGATTTTCAACATTGCCATTTTTCACACGTCCTCATGAACAGTACAGCTGTCATTTTTCACATCCTGCTCAAAATGTGTTTTCACACCTGTGGCTCCACATGGTGCAGTCGCTGTACAAAATCACCTTTTGGCTAACAACCTGATAGTGTCACTGTTCATGTGGTGGGATCACAAAAAGCCCATGTTGAAAATTTGGAGTAAAAATACCAAGAAATGCCTGGGTGTTAGGGTGTTTTGACCATAATGCCATACCCTATAGGGACTGACAGGCGTCAGGGGTGTGACTTGGGATGTCGACAATAATGCTCATGCCATTCCACCCCACCCTGTAGCCAGTGGCAGGCATCAAGGTGCACCTTGGACCCTTTGGCCCCAGAGTTCACCCCATTCTCCTACATTGCAGCCATTTAAGTATTTCCTTATGGAATGAGGTGAGTGTAAAGCCCGAACACCTCAAAGCACACCTCAACACTTGTGTCTGCAGAGTAGGGTGAGGTGAAATGACGTGACCGTTATGGCCAATGACTCAAAGGCACACCTCAATACCTGTCCATCTCTGCAGGGTGGGGGTGGAGTTAGTGTCAGTTCAATACTTCACTGTCATTCCTATACTGCATCTGTCTAACTCCTGCACTTCCACTGCTAATGACAGCAAGCAACACTTGGCATTGACAAATGCTTGTTTGTTCATTATGTTTTACTGGTATAATCAATGATCAATAAATGAAATATCTGTTGTAGAATTGCATCTCTTTCAGCAACAGCATAAAAAGTGGCTTTGATATTAAATTTTTGAGAAGTGTTAGAATCTAAGGAGGCAATAATAGTATTAGAGTTAGGAACAAGGGCAGACAGCTTCGGGAAAAACTTAATCGCCTGCAAAATCTGGCATCAAGACACACATTTTCAGTGCACTGTTTGATAAGAGAATATCCTCATGGAGACCAATTTTAAGAAGATTACATATAGAATAATACATGGGGTAATGTGTTTAATGAGATTTGACACCCTCTTCCCAAGGTGCTGGATGCTACATAAACCCCAACAGCAAAGCTTGATGGGTTTATTTTAGTATCCAACACTTAGGGGTGTGTGTAAAAATTTGAGTTAAACACACCACCCCATGCTTTATTTTATATAATTTCTGGGGATCCTTTTTTCTCCACAGCAACTATATAAAATAAAAAAAGACTTCCTTCCTGTGTGGTCCTGTCGGATTTCGGCACATTCATGTGATCGGAAAGCAGCTGCTGAAGGGAAAGGTTTCCGTCCCTTTTTTTTAATTTATTTTCTTAAACTTTGTTACTTTTTTGTAGGCTGAAGTGCCCCATTGCTTCTTTGTTTTTGTAAATAAACTTACCGACCACAAGGGCAGTGTCCGACACAAAGGACTGACACTGAGCAAAGGAAGAGCTGCTGCTGGGGCATGTGCACAAGGGAAACCAGGCATGTGTTCACTGTTATATCCCACAGGTTAGAACAGTGAATTATAACCCAGTTTCCCTTAGGGAAAAAAGGATCCCCGGATATTATATTGCAATAAAATATCCTCAAGATGCTATAGCTCTGTGTTTGTAGAGATCTGTTCATACAGTGCCATGTGCATTGCCACTTCCTCCTGAACATCAGAACTCAGTTCCAAGGTACTATAGCCATTGTTCCTTCCTGCATCTCTATGCAAATCTTATTTTTTGCACAGCTCTCTGAGATCTCTGTTCGCTAGCTATTGATGCATGCAGCAGCCGTTCTTGTTTCATTCTGTTACTGTGACAGTAAAGAGCATGTAGAGGCTAAAGTTATCTTGGGGTTCCTTTTTTTCCTTAGCTCCCAGATCTTTTTTCTTTTTATTTAAGATTTTGGTTAGCGGGATAGACACACTGAGCTGAGGCTTATTTCCAAGTGCGATGCAGGGAAAGGGGTGCACTTTAGGTGAGTTACAGCATAGTAGGAAAAATCAAGTGCATGTGAGTCAGCAGTGCGAGAGTACAACAATCTGGTTGCAACATTTGAATACAAGAAAGAGCACAAGTTATCATATAGTTATGGGGGAGGGTTACAATTGCATGAAGGCTGAGTAGAGAGCCTTAGAAGGTGTTTTAATGAAAGGAGGGACAGAGAAAGCCAGAGAGAGGAGGGACTTTGGCTCCAGAGGTCAGGGAACCGGTGCAAGAAAGCCAATTGACCAGTACTAGAGAGTGGAAGAGAGGTGGAGAAGGTGCCTGAGTCTCCAGAGTGTAGTTCGAAAGCAGAGGCAGCTAAAAGGCAAGGCAAAGTTTATCCCTTTGCCACCCATTCCAGGAGGCTCTGGATGCCTTATATAGTCAAACCCAAGGGAGCAGAAACATACATGAATACACATTAAAATACAATAAAATAATAATAAAACACATATTATAACTAAATCTCTAATTGATTCGTTTCAACAATTTCTATGTCATATTGAATGTCTATGTCTTGGAAGGACAGTGAAAAAAGTTCAGTCTTAAAGCAGCGATTAATCACCTCAGGTGAAAGGACCTCCCTAATAGCTAGAGGAAATGAATTCCACAGGGGGGCCAGTGATGCTAAAAGCCCTGTCACCATTGATTTTAAGTCTCATCCTGGGAATCACCAGGATGCCCCTAGAGGAGGAACTGAGGGAGCAGACTGGGGCGGCAGGTGTTAGGAGATCAGACAGATAGCCATGGCCTAGTCCATGTAGGGCCTTAAAGGTGAGAAGACCCCCCTAGAAGATAACCATCCATCTGACCAGCAGCCAGAGCAGTTCACACATCACTGGAGTCACATGGCAGAACCTTGACAGGCCTGTCAGCAAACTGGCAACTGCATTCTGCACTAGCTGCAGTCAGTGGAGGGTACCTCATGAGACCCCAAAGTAGAGAGCATTACAGTAATTAAGCCTGGATATTACAAAGGCATGACCCAGTGCGGGCAGGTCCTCAGGCAGAACTAGGGGTTTTGATCCAGGCAAAATTCTTCTGGGGAGAGGAGAGAGGGGAGAGAGGATAGGAAGGGGGGCAGTGAGCCAAACCAGTATTTGGCATTGGAGGTAAAGCAGTGTGTCTGGTGATATAACGGTAGGGGAAGAAAGGAAAGAAAGGAATACAGTGAACAGTGATGGGTGCAGGAGGCAATGGTAATGGCAAAATGGTAGAAAGTGTTACAGAGAGTATCTAGTCTGGCTAGTGGGGATGAGGGGCAGAGCTATAGACAGCATTGACATAACTGAAAATGAGGAGAATCAGTTTGGTGGCTAGCTCCCAGCAGATTGAGAGGGAGAAGGAGTCCACGTTGCATTATAAAGCACCAAGCTTGGTGGAGCTTGGAGTGGAGGGCATCAATCTGTGCAGAGAAGTCCAGTTTGCTGTCCAGCCAAACTTCCAAATATTTGAAGGCTGGGACTATCTCAAGTTGGGTGCCATGAAGGGTAGAGAAGACAGGGGAAGGTGATACCCTGTCTAGCTTCTGGCCAGTGCTGAAGGTCATGTACACTGATTTTTTGGTGTTTATTTGAAGTTGGTTTGCCTGCCCTTACAGAAATATAGGTGTGCTGTGTACATGCAAAATGCATACCACATGCTTAATTGTGCAATGTTTGCATGCAGTTCGCATACACAAAGTGATCCTAAATGAACCAGGTTTAAAAAGCAAACCAGGTTTGCATGCTGCATATTTGTCATGTGTACAGCAGCTAAGCTAGTACAAATCTCATCTAAAAAAGCACATCCGTTTCTATTTCTTATACTACTGCTAGCAATTAGAGTCTTTAAAATACATTTTATTTGGATTCCCATAAAAATTATCATTAATTCTGATCCTTTTGCAAGTTGTTTAATGGCTTTTGATTTTTGTCATTGAATCACCATTAATTTGTAAAGTATTGTTTGCTTACTGCATTAAATGCCTAGGATATAGCCAGTCAACATCCCCCATTCCAGATGTACAGCATAAAGAGGGGCCTCTGTGTTGTGAAGTTTATCCTTTTTGTTTTGGACCATGCAAATTCCTTATGCATATTTAGTGCTACAAATGTGTTTTTCCATGACTGTTTCATCTCACTTAGTTTTCCTCTGTCATTCTGTACTGAGCATATATACTATGACCATGCTCAGCACTCTTTGTGCTGAGTAGGGCCTTGGAAGCATGCACCGTACCTCACATTTTGTCACTGAAGTGAGGAGAGGGACACTGAAAATGAGGGACACTAATCCATATGATGATCAGGACACATCATGAGACGTGGAGATACAGCACCTCAGAACACGGTGGAAACCATTGCATTCGTACCTGAGAATAAATTTCAACCATTAAACAGCAGTGTAATTTAGGTAGGGCAGAGGCAGTTGTATTCCCCCGCATTTGTGCCTAGGTTGTTCTTATGGTGTGATAATAATGGCATTAAATTTGGAGTTAATCTTTTGCACAATAAGTGCCCACCTGGCCTGTGTGTGCTCACACTGCAGGTGCTTTCCAGACTCAACTGTGTTTGAATTGTGTTGTCCACTCTCTCCACCTATTAGCAGCGGCACAATCACATGTGATGTGGATGAGCTCCAGTCAAGAAAGAGCACATGAGTCTTGCAAGTGTGACACTGTCTTTCTCACCACCATGTAGACAGACTGCACACTACAGCTTGGAGGAGTCAGTGAGCATTGCACTCTTAATATCAGTGTTGTGGCAACATATTTTTGTTGGTCTACTTTTAGCGAGTCTCCATCTTACCTGGTGGCTGAAGGGGCAGAGGATGAGCTAGAAGCTAACTCAAGACTAAGTTACCTACTTACTCTACTACGCTTGCCATGCAACAAAAACAGCACAAACCCCCACAGCAGCAAGCTAAGCTTAGCAGCAATGGTGACAGTGGTGTGGGTGGTCTTCATAGGCCTTGATCAGTGCAGTACAGTGCAGCAGCAGCCAAGCAAGAAGCATGCAGCCCAGGTTGGGTGGGTTCAGTTGGTGAGGTGACTTGATCACAGATCATGTTGGGGACCTGTGATGGTCAGTACTAGCATCAGGCTTCTGGGAGAAGGAGAGAGGGGGAGCAGGCTGAAAACTGGGCTGGTGACACACTGTGCCAAGCTACAGGTTCTGGCCACATGGATGGGTAAGTAAAAGTAAATCTTTTTTTACAGGGGGATTAGGGAAGGGTGAAGGACTGAATATTGATGTGTTTTTCCTGTTTCTTCACCTTTGGGTGGCTTCATGACCCATAGGGGATGAGTATTGTATGGAATGGATTTGGAGAGAAAAATTGGGAAAAAGTTCTATTTGGGGGGGTGGGGGCAGAACTTTGGCCAGGAAAAAAATTGATTAGTTACTGGGTGGATTTAAGCCCAGATCTGATGCACTATGCTGGGGTATATACAGATGAATCTGATACATTTAAATTTTTCCTGATTTGCATATCACTTTTCAATCAAAACAAATATGTTTTACCTTTTAGAGATTTTACAAACATTCTAGAGCTGTCCTTTGCATTCATGGACAGTTGAGCTGTATGGTATGCACGGACTATTGGAGCCCCAATATAGTCAGACTTATGCCCCAAGTGAAGCTGACCTCCACATCCCCATGCTCAGGTACATTATGACAAAGGGTAAAAGAGACTGCAGGGGAGTACACCATTGAAATGAATGGGGATTTTTTTTTTATTACTATTTTATACATTATTGATGGAGAGTTGGAGATTAATGAAGGCCACCTCTTGACTAACAAGGGCCTTGTTGGTAGAACAGTGGCCTTCATTATTCTCCAACTCACCATCAAAACATATAAAATAATGATAAAAAATAACTCCATTAATTTCAAGGGGGTTCACCCCAGAACTATGTCCTATGGACATCATCACTTAAAGACTCCTACCTCTGGCTCCCTAGTACTCAAGTAAGAGACTTTTTACTTATATCTGTACTTGATGGGATGTCTCATCAACCCCTACTTGTGTATGGTGTGATCCTGAGCAAGTCCCTTAACTTTTACATGTGCAGTTATCAGTGACCACTTCCTTTTTACATGCATGCCACATGCATGCAGTCTTTCCCAATTTAACATAAAAATCATGGTTTCCACACTTGCTTGCTGCACACATGCCATATGCATGCAGTCGGTTCCAATTTAACATTTGAATTATACTTGCAGCATGCATATCGCTTGGGTAGTTTTATGTATGCAGCATGAAAACATTTCATACAATTATTTCTGTTAGGTGGAGCCAATGCAGCACATTTAAGAAGTCATGCTGGAGTGGAACTTTGACTGTGGTAGTTTAGGGGCTAGATGTATAAATTACCATGTTGTTGGCATACATGTTTATGTGCAATGATACATAGGCCAAGGGAAGGTCATTGAGAAATATGGAAAATAGAACTGATCCCAGTATGGAACCTTGGGGCACACTGGCCTAGATCGGGGGGGATGAAAGTATGCCACCAACCTGCACTGACTGCAGATGGCCTGCCAAGTAGGAGTGGAACCAGTTCACGGTGGAGGTGGAGAGACTTGCTGAGGTCAGCTTGTTTAGGAGGAGGTGGTGGGATACCAAGTTGAATGTTTTGGCCAGGTCAATGAAAATGGCCATTGTGATGTGTCCTTTGTCCATCGCTGTGAGGATGGAGTCTGTCACTCGGATGAGAGAGGTGATGGTGCAGTGGTTCTTTCTAAAACCAGACTGGAAGGGGGAAAGGAAAGATAAGGAGTAAAGAAAAGAGTTGAGCCTGAAGAGAACAAGGGATTCCTGGAGTTTCACTAGGGAGGGGAGTAGTGAGATTGCTCTGTAATTTGCAAGGGAGGGGGGATCACCCCCTTTATGGAGTGGCAAGACTTTAGCCATTTTCCTGGCTTGGGGGGGCAGCACAGAGAGAAAAGGATAGGTTAAGGATGTGCATGAGAGGGAGGATTATGGCTGGAGCAGATAGTTGGAGGAGATGGGGATCTTGCCCATTGAGCAGTGTTTTAAAGGGTTTAGGGATGAGAGAGCCTGAAGGACTTTCTGAGGGTGACTGGAGGGAACTTAAGCATGTCTAATTGAAAGGGCGAGGCTGCTGGCTTGAGGTCAAGAGAGGGCTGGCTGGGTAGGGTACACTTGGTAAAAAATGGTTAAAGAGAAAGGCAGCTGCTTGGGGATCAGTGACCAGTGAGCTATCAGCTGGGGGGAAGGGGGGTTTAGCTGGTGGGTCAAGTTAGGAATGCAGTACTTTCTAGAAGTTGGCTAGGAAACTTAGGTTTGACTAAAGGCTGGTTTTACAGTACAGAGCCTTGGCTGTTCAAATTGCCTTGGTGCACGTGTTCTGAGTGACTTGTAAAACTGTAAATCAGCTGTAGCATGGGAGATTTGGAATTTAGCCCATGCCGGGCCATGATACTTGAAACATTTTGATGAGGTTGAGGGTGATCCATGGGTAGTGGTGGTACTTGAGTTTCATTTTTTTGAGAGAAGCATGTGTGTCACAAATTTTGTCGAAGGTGGTTATAAAGTGGGATAGGGCCTGGTCGATGTTGCAAGCAGAGTAAACAGGGTACCAGTCCAAGAAGGCAAGATCCTGAATGAGATCCTCAGTGTTGAGGGACCTGATAGGTCTATGCCAGATGTATTTGGGTGAGGATTAAGGAGGGCAAATGTTCTGGACACAGTACATTAGGCAGTGGTCACTGAATGATACACAGGTAAGGCAGTGTGCTCTGGACAAGGACAGTCTGTGCACACAAGGGTAGCAAACCCAAGAACAATCACAAAAAAAGGTAAGGTGTGTGCACTCGTAGGGGGGCAGAATTCCATGAAGTGTTTCTAGTTGAAAATTCAAGCTTTTTCTTCTCCACAATGGTAGACATTAAAGTAGCAACCCCAGTGCCTTGAACCGCAAGGTCTTCCTCAGGGGGGAGCATGTCACAAAAAAGGGGAAAACCCCTATTTATACTGGTATAACATCACATGTCATCATGACATCACAAACAGTTCATCATTTCAAATAACTTAATTGAAAAAAGAAATAATAAAAATAATGAACAAAAACATCATGTATATAGTATATACGAACAATATGTTGTAATCTATACCAACATAATCTTACTGTAAAGTAAATAAACAAGTATTTTGAAATCACTATAGAAGTCTAAAGAAGTATGTGAGAGAGAGCATACTGTATGTGGAGCATATATTTCATTTATATCAGAATTAATTATATTTCAAAAACATTGTTCTCTCAAAAATATGAATTTAAGGATATTCAAAAATATTCAAACATATTTTTATATATAAACATGTCTCCTGCTAACAGTATTATTTGAGCCAATATACTGAAGTTATTTCTTTAGGATCAAAAAAAGAGATTTACTAGTTAATGTCAGTAATAGCAGTGGACAAAAACAAATAATTGAATTAATATTTCTGATATCCCAACCATAAAATAATGGTGATGGTATTAATAAAATTATTGCTCCAAATAACTTAGCCAACAGAGAACTAAAACATTACAAAATAAAAAAAGTAATAATCAAATAAAGAATATATATCAAATCCTAATTAAATCATAGGAATAAAGCATCTCTTCTATTTAAATCCATATTGTATTTCTTCTCAAGATGTCCCTAGTCATAGAGTTTTTAAATATTTACATATGCCAATCTGAGCTAGATTTCAACACATATAATGAGTACAGCAGTCTATTTTATTGACCAGAACATACAAATTCTCAAACAACAGTAGCTAAAAAAGAACTCTGTCAGGTCCAAAAAACTAATTTTATAAATACATTTAAAGTTGAATGCAGGTATTGATGTTTCTCTTAGTGAGGCATTATTCTAAAAGACAGAAACAGAGAATAAGCCAGATACATCTTATTTTACTAAATCACATCTATTCAGCTCTTCAGATTATTTCCAAAGTTTCTTCCCTGATATATGTACAGTACTACAGATGTTATTCTATTCTCCTGTGTACTCTTGAACTTATTATTTTAAGAATCCTTCAGGAATGGCCTATGGTCTATCTCTTCATTCGTGCCCCGTGGGTTTAGAGCTCCTAAAGTAAAAATCTGCCTTCTTTCCTTTTTCTGTAGCTGATTTACTCAATCACCTCCTCTAAAGGAGTGAGGTACTTGTTCGAGCGCTGTAAATTTTAAACTTGTTGGACTGAAACGATGGGCCACTGCATAATGTGAACCAACAGCATTTTCTAAATTTTTGTTAACAATAGCCCTAATATGCTCTTGAATTTTTACTTTGAGCATACGGGTAGTAAGGCCCACATATTGTAGTCCACAGGTGCACCAGACCACATATACAACATATGTGCTTCTACAGGTGATGAATTACCGAATTTGACTGATTTTATTATTCTGTAGTGGATGTGCATATTCATTACCTGTAGATGCATATTTACAAATGTTACAAAACCCACAACAAAAGAAACCAGGGGGCCTGCATTGGATCTAGTTCCTAGATGCTTCTGTTTTTGTATAGTGACTTTTAGTCAAAATATCCACCAGGCTCCTGACTTTCCGAAAGGTCACTCTCGGCCTTTGTCCAATGACTGGTTCCAGTGCTGGATCACTGGCAAGTTCTGTCCAGAATTTGTGTACGATGTTACCAATGGCTCCAGCTACTGGACTAAAGTCAAGGGACGGTGTACATGGATTTTCTTTCTCCATGTACCTATTTTTAGAAGGTTAATAGGCCTTCCCTATCCTGTAGTCTTGCCCCATCTAGTGCTTTATTCAAAATAGACAATTGATAACCTCTGTTTAGAAGTTGTTTTGTCAAATCAGTGGCTTGCAATTCAGACACTGTTATTGCACTGCAATTTCTACGCAGTCTAAGATATTGTGCATATGGAATGGAGTCCACCTAGGAATGTGGATGAGAGCTGTTGTTATGTAATATACCATTTGCAGGAGTAGTCTTCCTAAATCCCTTGCTTTGGATCTCGTTATCTGAATTCGCACATAGGGTAACATCCAAGAAATTGAGCATATTATCACTTATCTCATATATAAAACTGAGTTCAAAGTCATTATTATTAATGAATTGTATGAACTCTTCAAATTCCTTGGTGGACCCATCCCATATGCACAATAAATCATCAATAAAGCGATAACAGCAGATAAGCTGAGCAAAAAACTTGTTTCTTCTTACATCTTAAATCTGCTCCTCCTCTTCTCATTGGCCCATATAAATGTTGGCATAAGAAGGGGTAACAGCTGCCCCCATAGCTGTACCACATTCTTGTATGTAAAAATCTCTATCAAAGGTAAACAAATTCTGTGTCAGAGTAAACTTTAGACGTTTAAGAATAAATGGGACCGGGAGCCCACCTTCCTGCAGAAGAGCATTCTTGGCCACTTGGATCCCTTTGTCATGTGGGATACAGGTATAAAGGCTAGCAACATCAATACTAGTTCATTTATACCCGGTCTCCCATTTGACATTTCTTATTTTATTCAATAGATCCATTGTATCTCGTATATAGGATTTCTGGCCAGAAGCACAAGGCTGCAAGAAATGATTCAAAAACAAGTTAAGATTTTGTGTTAGGGCCCCCACTCCTGAAACAATCAGTCTACTGGGGGGGTTATGAATATTTTTATGGACCTTGGAGAGTACGTACAATGTTGCTACTATAGGATATTCAGTCTTCAGAAATCTAGCTTCTTGCAATGTGATGAACCCCTGATTTAATCCAATGTCTACAAAAGTAAATAATTCATTTTGAAAAGTAGCCACTGGATTTGTCTTAAGTTTTCTATAATGAGCTTCATTATTTAATAACTCCTTCACCATATTCACCTACACAGATTCCTTTAAGAGCACAATGTTGCTCCCCTTATTGGAGGGCTTGATTATCAGTCCCTTAGTTTCCCTTAGTTACTTTAGTGCATCCTGCTCCATGGGTAACAAATTAGTGTTAAACCTTACCCTTTGGTTGCTAAAAATTTTTTCAAGTTCCCGATTAACCAACTTCTCAAAACTTGACAGTGTGTTATTGATCACATTTGGGTAAAACAATGATTTAGGTTTAAAACATGTCCATGTAGGTAGACTGAAAGATCCAAAACTCCCATCAAGGTCCACCAGCAAATCTGCATACACTTCATCCAAATGGGTTAAACTCCAACATGTGATCTGGTTCATAGATCTTGGGAAGAGGGTCATTGGTGGTTACTGAATGAGTAGGGGAGTACTCCAGCAGCTGTGATTCAATGGGGATGGGAGGATAGCACCCAGTTCATGAAGGAATGATTTGCAGTGTGAGGGTTGAGCCTGGTGGGTTCAGTGGTTAGCTGTATGAGGTATAGGGATTCAATGGCTTGGACAATAGGATTACAGGCTGGGGATAGCCAATTTAAATTAAAATCATCAAGAAGGATGAGCACACCTGAAGCAGGAAGGGAGATAAGGGAGGAAAGGGTGTTAGGAAGGGAGGAGGGAGATACACAGATACATAGACACTGTCAGCAAATAAGGGCCTATGGTCCACCTAGTCTGACCATTTGAGCTTGTAAGTTCCCTTTATGGTTTTCTAGAAGTCTGTTGCCCCTTACCCCTGATTGGCAGAGGATTTTGTGGGGAAGTAGAGGATGCCTATCAAGATTGGAGTGGTGAAGGGGAGGTAGAGTTTTAGTAGGAGTAGTTCATTGGAGGATAGAAGAGCATCCTTGTGAGTGATGGAGGAGGGGAGGGTTAGGTTGAGTATATAAGGCTCATCCTCCTCCACACTTGCCTTTGACCTGGTGAAGCAGTTGATAGTCAAGCAGTACTAGCTGGGAGTCTCAGATTTGGGAGGACAGTCAGATTTCCATGATACAAAGTACTTCTGGGGAATATATTGAGGAACACTTTAAGCATGTCAAGCTTGGGAAGGAGGCTCCTTGCATTTAGATGGAAATCTGGAAGTCTTTAGTTATGGAGAGGAGAGGGGAAGGAAGGAAGGGGTCCAGGGTTAAGTTCAATATTACCAGACAGAAGAAGAAGGATGAGGAGAGGAAAGAGCTGTTAGCCACCTCCGCCCTTTTTAATGAGGGGGAAGGTGAGCGAGGGTGGGGAAGGGGATAGTGTAGGACTAGAACTAATTTGATTAAAATATTTTATTATAATATTATTATATTCTTAATTGCTATTCTATATCCTTATATTGGCTTAATTATTAAGTACTATAAATGTTTCTGGTCAAAATTAATATCTAAATGAACTCTAAAACAAGGACAATGCCGCTTAAGGCTTGAATACTGAAATGGAGGAATGATGCCATGAAACTTGAAGAAATACAGCATACATGGTCAACTTCAGAAAAAAGAATGTTTCAGGGATAGTCTGTTTAAATTGGGAGCCCCTTTGGCTCCTTTTCCGATGAGTAGCAGAAGAGCTTGAAGCTGAGACTAAGAGATTATTGTCATGGAAACTTCGCATAATTTATGTCCCTGTTTTTCTCATAACAGCCAGTCCCAGATACCAAAAGTTAACAGAGACTGAAACAGACTGGCTTTAAGAAATTAAGGGCCAGATATTCAAAACTTTGCCCTGGGGCTAAATTAGCACTGCCCAGTGGGCAAACTTAGCATGGACACAAAAGTCTTCTTTATTCAAAAGGAATAGCCTGGGACAAACAGCTTCTGCATACAGCATGCATATGAAGCTGGGCAAACTGGATTGAGAATGCAGGGAAAACTTGGCCCTGGAATAACACAGCTCTGAACATAGCAACCAGGAAGTGCAAACCACAACAGCAACACAGTGCACGTGATGTGAAGGTAGGTAGAGGTGAACTCTGTGGTCAATATGTGTGCCAGCAAATGCTTGGACCCAGTACAGCTGCAGGCAGCAGTGCATGTGAAAGTACAGTGTGCAAATATGTATAATATTCCCATAACCAGTTTTAGGCACCAGCAAACCCTGCAGTTGCTGGGGGCCCCCTGCTAATGAGGGGCCCTCAGCCAGATCCAAAGTACCACTTTAATTTCTTTTTAATTATTATTAGTATTCATGTTGAATGTAAAACAGTACCAAAAGACATCACTAGACTCTGTGAAGACTTTTCTTGTGGTGTTATAACGTCATGAAATGATTCGATAAGGTATACCCTGTCCACTCAGAGGCTAATGAATAGACAATTATTGAATGCACAGTGGGGCCCCAAAAACTAACATTGCCACCACTCCCTAAAAACACAAATATAACTGGTTGTATTGAAAATAAAATGTTATGTATTCTGGACAAAGTAAATATGAAGTATGTTTGAATTGGGGAAGGGCCCCATGAATTGTCTTGCTGGAGCCCCCAAAACTCTAAAGCTGGCCCTGACTATTCCCCATACCGTTAGTGCAGTGATAACACATTTGTATGGGTTTAGCATGGAGCTAAGCTGTTTGCCCAGTACAAACACATTTGCCTGGTGCTAAACTTTGCCATATTCAAAAGTGACATGCAAATGAGCCTACTTAGGTAGTCTCTGGGCAGACATCCAGATTTGCATCTCATTATGCCCTGATTTGCATGTAGTTTGCCCAGTATTACTGCAGGGTCCCACAGCTCCACCTGTTCGTCAATCTGGAAGTACAGGGGCTGGCTGGGTCCACCCACAGCTATACCTGTAGGTCAGTCTGACTGTGCATGATGATAGCTGCAGGCTACATGTATACAGTACAGCATAGCATATTGTACCCCAGGGGACAACACAGCATAGGCACAGGTGGTGGTGCTGCATGCAACTGTCACACTGTAGGTCATGCTACAGTGCACAGCAGACACTACAGTAGCAAGGGGGCCAGCAGTGTGAGGGACACAATAATGCCTATGGTATGTAGGGCAGTGATGACCACTGCACTGTACACAGTGACAGACCCAATATGCAGGTGTTTACTGACAGTGGATATTACTGTTATGCTGTTGTGTGACCCACAGATGCTGCCCCTCTGGCATGGGATACTCACAGTGACATATACATGGCCAGCTGTGTGTGCTGTGGCATTTGTACAGCTTTGCGATATGTGGCTGGGGGGCACATATGATCAGACGGGCACACTGGTATTGGGTGTTCCCAATACTAGCCCATGTACACTGCATGATGTGTCCCAGCCTTGTGGCCATGCCTAGTCTGTGGCACAGCCTGGCCACCTGTACACCCTCCCTTCAACATCCTCCATGCCCAAAGTGCTGCATGTGTGTGCTGGTATCTGTTGGTGTCCACAGAAGAGTGGTCTGCAGATGTGTGCTGTATGGCCACACTACCATGGTGTCCACTGGTGGCAGGGTCACCACTTACTGCCTGGCATGGCTGGAACTGATGGCAGATGATGGCATCATTGTGATGCCATCAGTGAGCAGCATGTTTCCTCTATGTCTGGCTTTGTCTATGTGTCATATTTATTTGTTAGGGTCACGCAAAGCTGCGCAAAAGCTGTGCAAACACCATGCAAAGCCAAAATGTCATGCAAAGCTGATTGTCCAGGGTTAAGACTACCTTTTCCTGGGCAGTAATTTGCACTGCACTAAGTGTCACGTTAAGTCATGCAAAACCACTTTGCGCAGTGCTAGTCACTGAATATAGCATTGTGCCTATATTCATATACATGCCCCCTCAGTTTGCCCCTTGCATACATTATGATTTTGCCTGGTGCTAATGCAGTTTGCATGCAGTATTTGGCCTTTTGAATGTAGCAAACCATGGCTAATCCTGCACCTAAACCCACGCAAACAGTTTGCGCCATGTGCAAAATTTTAAATATCTAGTCCAAAGACTTTTATTTATAGAACATATACAAAAACTCTGATGCATTTCAGAATTATACAGGTTATTGGAAATGCATGAACCTGCACAGTGATTCAGTTTTAAACTTATCAGCAAAGTGTAGTGTGAGCTATTTACAAAACTCTGTAGCCCAAAAACTGTTTAAAATATATTGACAAATGTGGTGCCTAAAGTAAGCTGACTTTGCCACCTTTTCAATGGAATGAGTCTTGAGTGTTTATCTCACAAGCAACATCTAGTCGTGTGGTTTGGAAGCCTTCTTGATAAACTCCAAAGCAACACAAAGTCTTGGATCATTAACCACAAACAAAGGAAATCACTCTCTTGAAGTTTGCTAATATTATAAAGTTTCTAATGATAGCAGGTATGCTAAACTAACATTATTTTGAACAGGAAAAAGGTACTTCTGAAATCTGTAAAAACATTTTAGAAATCTATAAAGGAAAACATTTTATAATGTTTTTATAAATTACAGATTTTATATTAGAATTGACACCATCATGTTTGGTCTCAAATGAATCCTCTCTTTTAGCTGCATCTGAACATGTAGGAATTACATTTGTAACAAGGTGCACATAGATACAAGAAAGAAACATTGTTTTATATCAAAAACAGTTTTTAGATACATAGATACATAGGCAGTGTCAGCAGATAATGGCCTAAGACCCACCCAGTCTGCCCATTTGAGCTTGTAAGTTCACTTTATGTTTTCCTGGAAGTCTGTTGCCCCTTACCCCTGACCTCCAGAATCCCTTTATGTCTATCCCATGCATTCTTAAAGATTGAAGATGAGGTCATATTGATGAATAAATGGTTAAGGAGGAGCTAACAATAACACCCTCAAACAGTACTCAGACCAATCATAATTTGATGGTGATGTTGCCCATCAAGAGGGACATAAATGGGATGCTAAGAAAGCCAGCCCAGAACTACCTGATCCTTTGGTGTGTGTGAGGACTTGTGTTGGCTGCCCTGATAATTTTGGATGAGCTTGGGACTGGTACTAGGCCAAAAGCCTGAAGCCACGCCTGCTTGGAACCAGCACTTGGGTTGAGCCATTGCCACCACCAGGTGGTCTTAAGCAAGCTTGAAAGCCTGCACAACTCTGCAACAAGTCCAGCCACTAAAACTGCCTGTTACAGGAAGGACTCCCGTCCCAATATTGGATGAAGCAAGTCCTTTGTTTTGCATGCTGAGAATTTGGACTAAGGTAATATTGTGGAATTTCTTTTAAAAGCCTGATCAAGAGACTAACTTTGGAATTTACCAGCCAGCAAGCCCATGGTGCTGTTAAATAGCAGTGAGTCCAGAGTTGCAGGTTCAAGAGTAGAAATGAACTGAAACAGAAAACAGTCACAGAGTCCAGTTACCAAAACAACATTGCTGCCCATAGGGGGAGATTTTTCTATAGACTGTGCTGCTAGACCTTCAAAATCTTGCTGTCTGATTTTTCTAACTAAATCCTGAAGTGACTTTTGATGATTTGTGACATCAGGCAAGAAGGATCCAGCCTGCATTGCTTCATTTGCGTCAGAAGACTCTACAGTTCCAGGTTCAAGGGGAAAAGACAGAAGACTACAGCCAAACTGCTAAGGAATTTTGTCATCCAAAATCAGAAGTTCTCACCAAGATTTTGAAAGTTAAAAAGTAGAAGACCGCTCCTACAGATAACTAAAACATAAGTATCACTTTAATTATTCCACTTTTAGTACCTTTATTTGACTATCTGGGGTGGTAACTTAGTGCATTTTAGCTCCAAAACCTTGGGTATATAGTTAAGCTAGAATTTAGATGTAAAGAAAATACATTTTACATGCTATGAAGTTTTAAAACAATTCTTATACAAAGATATAACCTGAGACACTAGTGTAATGAGTTGCAAATTCATATAGCAAAAAGGTCATGGTATTTATAAGTATGCTAAAGAAATAGTACAAACAATGTCATTTATTACACTGAATATTGTCTATTCATTTGCATTGCTTATTTGCTGAAATTTGTTTTATTTGTTTTACTTGATTTTCTAAACCTGTTATTTTGCTTACCTTATAGTTTATGTTTACATTACTTTTATCATGCTTGATATTTATGCTAATTATGAGTATTTAGGAATTGTACCATATGTGAATAAAATATGTATTTATCTCTTATATAATCCAAAGTGTGACAACAGTGTTTTTCATAGTCATTTTTGAATCTGGAGAGCAGAGGATAATATCATATTTGAATATTATTACATTTGGTAATTTATGAAATAATTTTGGGGTAAGGCCCGAGGTGAATCTAAGTGCATTACTATAAAAAGTGATATTATAGCCTTTGTTCAAACAGTAGACAGCAACGAAAGGGAAATTCCAGGTTTAATGAGGGGTTAGCAAGAATGCCAGGGTGAATAGTGTATACAGAGTGGAGGGAAGAGGAAGGCGGTAGAGCTTGTGTAGAAGTGAAAGGGTAGGGGAGTGTTAGGGAGTATAGGTAGGATGAGGAGAAGAGAGCGGTAAGAGGAAGAAAGGTGAACGGGGATGAAAGGGTGACCTGTTCAAGGAGGGTGGAAGTGGGAAAGAATAGGAAGGTTAACAATAGTATAGTAGGGGGAAGCATATTGCATTTTAAACAAGTGACCATAGAGAATACAGGGCAAGTATACAGCAACAAACCTGTGCAAACAGACAGTTCTAAAATTTTACAAGTAAAATCAGTAAGCTAGATTAAGCAAATGAATAGCTGGCAGCTTAGACAGGTAAGCAGTAAGTACCTTTTGCAAGACTGATCAATGAGTAACATAATAAGCACATATCTGGAAATATGTTATACAGACATGAACAGCTGGTGACTTTAGCAAGTAGACGGTAGATAAATTGAGCACCAAATAGGAGAGTAATTTAGACAGGTGGTAACACTAAAGTGCTTTTACAGGTGGTAGTAAGGTAAACCCTGTTAAGAATAACATGGGATGGCCAGCCTGGTGACACTGAGGGTTGAGGCACTGGACGCCACACCTCACGCGACACCAGCAACCCGTGTTCCGGAGCGAACTTGGGCACCGGGGCTCGGCAGGAACAGGTAGAGGATTGAGCACCCGCTGGGCTGCTCTCCTCCCTGGGGGGGAAGGGCGAGGGACAGCTCAATGCACCAGCAGCTCCAGGTGGAGATCAGGAGTGCTGCAGTGCACTGGGATGCACACAATACCACATGGCTGATGCAGGCAGGGTTGCCATGTGCTGTTGCATCAGGGGTGTCCACACAAGGGGAGTCCACAAGAACAAGGAAAACACTGGTGCTGTGGAGCAGGCAATAGCACCTGTCCCCCATGCCCTCTGCTGGGTTACCCTTGACTGACCTGTCAGTTCTCCCCACAGACCCCCATCCGCAGCTGGAGATTGCCTTAGAAGAGCACTTGAGAGGAGAGGTGACCCACCCCAGATGGGTTAAATCAGGGGTGCTGGCTGTGGGTGAGAGGGGAGAGAGAGGAGGCAGTGTGAGGAACCTCAGGCAGGCAGGAAACAGACAGGATGCCCAAGAGAGGGTCCATGGGGCCTTGGAATGAGTGAAATAAAATAAAAAAAAAGAATAACATGAGAGCAGTTTGGGGTAAGTATACCTTGGTGCTGACTACATAAGGGCAGCATTTACCCTTCCTCCCAAATGTGCAAGTGGATTTCAGGTACTGTAGCAGTTATCTTTACTCCAGCAGTAAGAAAAAATTAACTTATCAATGCTGCATCTTCTTGTCTAAGAAGTGTCCTTTAGCACAGCCCTTATATTCAAGGTCCTCTAAAGACACAGAAGTCTAATTGCAGTTCATGATTCACCACAGAAAATCTCAGAGCAAACAAACCTGTCTGATTCATTCTTGAATGCTCAAAATTACCCCCACATCAAATATGTATTTGTGTGCTACAGCAGTGAGGCAGTATTTGGACTGGAATTAGAAGGTCTACCTGGGTCCCAGTGTGGCTTGAATGCAGTCAGTGGGCTAAATTCTCAAAGGGTCTTTAGATTGACACAAGCTGCAGCAAATGGCAGTGTGCATCAAAGCCCGGTGCACCAGGGACCTTGCGCACATCTGTATCAGGCATGGTCCCAATGGCAAAGTCTCACAGCTTGTGGCAGCTGTGGTCTTGTGCCAAACAGATAGTGCATCTGGAGGGTTTTCTGCAAGCTGCTGGCTGTCTGTAGGCCTGTCTAGGACATCCTGGTGGTCTAGTGGACCTCCCAAGCCCCAATCCCCTTATTATTATGACAATAAGTCCCTGGTGGACTAGCAGACCCCCGATGCTCAGATCCTCTTATTATTATATCAATCAGTCCTTGGTGATCTAGTGGATGCCAGCCCCTCTACCCTGGCAGGTAGTGCCTACCAGCCTACCCCTCCCATCCTGAACTCCAAGCCAACGATTGGTACAGCCCTTCTCTCACCACCATGGCCAGCCACTGACTGAGCTGTCACTGAGCATGTACTGTATAGAGTAAGCGCTCATTGATTGACAGCTCAGAGTGAGATGTCAATCAATGGGCACATACTGTGTACAGTACATGCTCAGTGACAGTTCAGTCAGCGGCCGACCGGGGTGGTGAGAGCAGGGCTGTGCCAGTCACTGGCTCAGGGTTCAGGATGGAAGGGAGCAGGATGGTGGGCATTACCTGCCATGGTGGGGGTCCACCAGACCACCAGGGAAAGACTGTATCAACATTTGAATTTGCAGGCAGATTGGGGCTGGGTCAGCTATATCACCAGGGAATGGTTACTATATTATTATGGGGATTGGAGCTGGAGGGTCCACTAGACCACCAGGGAATGATTTATATTAATATTTTACTTTATGGGCACATTGAGGATATGTAGTGGGGTCCACTAGACCACAAGGGACTGATTAATAATAAGGGGATCAGGGCTGGGTGACACCACTAGACCACCAGGGAATGATTTTATAAACATTGTAAGATATGGCCACATCAGGGCTGGGGAGGTGGCACATGGTGAAGGAGGGGTCCAGGAATGACACAAGTGGTCAAACCCTCACAGAGGATGAATTTCTAAGTACCCATACATCAGCCCTGGCTGGTCTAAGGATACTTAGAATTGTGCCCTCTGGGTGGGTTTTGAGAATCCTGATTTAGGAGATGCAGCAGCTTGCATCTGCTGCATGTCCCCTAGCACCATGTAGAGACCGGGTTCAGCTACTTTTTGTGGTTCTGGTTCAGTTCTGGTTTGTCCAGGTATGGTTCACATTTAGTTCAGTTAGATTTAATATTTTTAGAGTTTGGGTTCAGTTCATTTCGGCATTAAGTGTCTAAATTTCCCTGTGGAGCATGCACTAGCTATTTGAGATGAAAGTGGTTTAAATATAAGAATAGAGTATGCAAAGATTGTTGGCACAATACCAGGAAGATCACGCATGTGTAGTAGGGAATTAAACAGTAAGAATAATTTTAAGTGCCTAAATTTCTCTATGGAGCATGTATTAGCTATTGGAGAGGGAAAGGGTTTGGAAACAAGAAAAGAGCATAAGCAGATTTTTGGCACAGTTTCAGTGGGTTGCCTATGGGGCACCCACTGGGGTATGCTGGGCATGGGGGGAGGGCAACTGTGGCATGACTGCAGGTGGGTCTACAGGACCCCCGGTGGCATCTGTAAGTTACACCAGCTAAAAGCTGGTGTAACTTATGTTGCTGGTTCTCTTCCAGGGGGTTCTTGTAGAATCCCGACATTGGGGACTTTGTTGCTGCCCTTCTGGAATGGGATGCAACTGCTGCTGTAATCCCCCTAGCGCCATGTCACAGGGGGTTTATGGCACAACTGCCAGCATAGCAGCTGTTCAGCACAAGTGACTTGTTACATGTCGCAGGCCACTTTGTAGAATCGTGCATGTCGCAACTGCTGGTGTAAGTTGCTACATGTGCCATTCTACTTGGCGCAAGTGCTGTTACACCAGGCATAACTTTTCTAGAATCAGGCTCAATGTCACCATAATCAAAAATAGGGAGGATCATTTTTAAAACAATCTCTCAGTGGATAGGAAGTGGGATACTCACTTTGTTCTTGTACAATGCACGAAGCTTGGGGTGGAGCTTTTAGTGTATGGCATCAATATGAGCCAAGAAATCAAGATGATGGTCAAGTTAGACCTTGAGGTACTTAAAAGAGGATACATCCTCAATAATAGCACCAAGAGTGTGAAAGGGAGAGAGATGCTTCTGGAAACCCTCTGACAGATGTCAAAAGTCATGGATGCTTCTTTTGTTTTGTTACTGAGGAATAGTTGATTAGACTGGAACCAGCACTGAATATTGTCAAAATCCAGCTGGGGCTATGAGGTAAGATCATGTAAAGAGGAGCCAGATGCAAAAAGAAATGTATCAACAGTATAGCTATGAATGGACACAGAGGAACAGACAGAGGGAGGTCATTAAAGAATATGGAAAAGATAACAAGACCCAGGACGGACCCTCGAGGGACACCTCAGCAGACAGGGAGTGATGATGAAATGACATACCTATCTGGGCAGCTTGAGACCTTCCCACAAGGCAAGAAGGAAACCAGCTGACAGGAAACAGAAAAACCTGCTGCTTTAAGCTTGCCCAGGTGGAGGGGATGTACCACTGTGACAAAAGCTTTAGTAAGATCAATAAAAAAGCCAGATATGACCAGACCATGATCCATACCAGAAAGAAAAGAGTCAGTGATCCGAAGGACAGAAGTGGAAATGGGAAGGGGGTGAAGAAGGAGGAGGAGTCAAGGAAGGAAGAGAGTTGAGATAATACAAGATGTTCTTGTAACTTAGCTAGGGTAAGAAGGTGAGAGATAGGACATTACTTAACAAGAAATGAAGAACTACCACCTTTAGGGAGGGGGATGACAGTGGTCTGCTTCCAGGCTTCAGGGACAGAAGCAGAGCTAAAAGAAAGTTTGAGCAGTAGGGTAATAGGCTGAGTGATAGCAGGGGCTGAGAAAAGTAGAAGTCTGGGATCAAGGCTACCAGGGCTACCATATTTGTGTGGATTAAGAGTAAGCAAATACTTAAGGGAAGCAGAGGTGGTGGTAGAAGAGACAGAAAAAGAGAGCGATTTAAAGGAGGAGAAGTAAGAGAAGAGAAGGAAAGGGGAGGGGAGGAAGGGATGAGAGGGGGCACAAATAGTAAAGTAGGAGTTTAAAGAAGAGGCAACAATAGAAGGGTCAGAGATGAGGGAGTCATTAACCCTGAGAACAGAAGAGGAAGACTGGGTTAGAGAGGAGAAAAGGTAATGGATGACCTTCCAGAATGTAGAGGAATGATTAATGTTGTCTTGGAGTCTTGATACAAACTACTCAGACTTTGCAAGTCTTATTGTTTTGGTACTGTTGTTATGAAGGTGACGATAGTTTGGCAAACAGCTGGGGAGCAAATTATCTTAAAACAATGAAAGGCAAGGTCTTTAGTATGAGGGCAATCCATAACCTCAGCTGTTATCTAGGGAAGACAGCTTCGTACTCTGTTTTTTCTTCCGGGAGCATGATGATCCCATACAGCCATAAATTTGGACTGTAAGTATTACTGGGCAAAATTTATGTTATTGGCTGTTGAATTTGGGGACCAATCAGTTGCCCCTAGGTCAGCTAAGAGAGAGAGAAATGACAGGTCCAGTGACCTAAAGGACCTGAGATGAATACATTTTGGGTGGTCTTAGGACAGCTTATCGTGTGCCCCCCATAAACCATATGATGGTCACTGAAGTCAACAGGAAAGATACCTGCATGCACAATATGGTGGGGAAGAGATGAGAGGATTCAATTTAAGAGACAGTAATTTAAAAAAATAATGTTTAGGTGAGTGGGATTAGAAATCAATTGAGTAAATTGTAGTGATTTTACATTTTGAACAATTTTATTTGGGGGACAGCCAATTTATATTAAAGTCACAATGAATATAAAGCTCACCTCTGGACAAGCTAGAAAAGGTAGATGAAATGAGTAACGCACAGGAAATATCAGGGCAATGGTAAACACTGGCAATAAAGATGGGGACAGAAAAATGAAGGGAGAGCTTGAGTAGGAGCAGCTCATAGGAAGAGGGTGAAGAGACAGCAAGAACGGTCACAAATTGAGTACTGGTCTATATGTAAATAGCCAACACCACCACCCCTCTTTGGGTGATCTTGCCTGACCATAGTGTAGTCATGGATAGCTACAGCAGAATTATGTACCTTAGAAGAGAGCCAGGATTCAGATATAACTAGTACATCCAGCCTTAGATCAAGCATGATAGGCTGTGGTTGCTCAGTTGTTGGGAGAAAGCTACTGATAAGTTAAGATCCAGGGTGTTAATAGAAAGATTATCTTTGGCCTCTGTTACCACTCCCCAAGTTTAGATAATACATAGGATAAAGAGAAAGGCAACAGTGTCTGGGGGAACAGACTGATAGATTTCTGTACAGGTAACAACATGATCCAGCATGTCCAAGAAAATACTAGAGGAAAGAATAAACTGGACTTAATACTTAGCAATATGGAGGACAGGGTTCAGCAAGTGGTAGTTTTTCAACCCTTAGGAACCAGTGATCATAATTTAGTTACCTCCGATATACAAGAGAAAATAGATAGGCAGGTGGGTATAACAAAGATCAGAATTTATAAAAAGGCCGATATATTGGGTATAAAGAATGAGTCTGGAATTGGAAGGAAAAGTTTGAAAATAAAACTACAACAGAAGCAGGAACTCTGATAACTGATAAAAGAAATGATTGTATAGAAAAGTTTGTCCCCGAGGTTAACAAATGCAGTAAGGAAGGAAGAGTTCCCAGAAGGATCAACTATGAAGTACTAAAAATCATAAAAAAGGAAAATTAGGCATGCAAAAAACTTAGGAGGCATCCATCCAAGAAAAATAAGAGAGACTATGCAACTAAATTATGAAAAAGTAAAACGATAATAAGAAGGGCAAAGACCGAGGCAGAATTAAAATTAGCAACTGCTAACATGAAGCAAGCAATTTTTTTAATTATGTTGGCAGCCTAAGAAATGGAAATAAGCATATTTTAAAACTTGTGGAGGGTGGTACCCTAATAGACGACCCGCAGGAGATGGCAGATAGTTTTAACCAATACTTCGCAAAATTCCTCTCAATCATCACTGGTGACCAGCTTTTAAGAAAGGATTTACAACACCCTGAAGAGCCCAAACATATTAAAGTAATTAGTACAGTAATTAGCACAGAAGAAGTGTATGACAAACTGAAGAAAGTAAATAAACATCAGTCCTGTGGACCCGACGGGATCCATCCCTATTTCCTAAATTAAATGGCTGAGGAGTTGGCCGGGCCATTATCAATCCTTTTTAATATGTCTCTGGTATCAGGAGAGGTCCTGGATGAGTGGAAACAAGCTAACATCACACCCATACTTAAAAAAGGAGATAAGACAAATGTACAAAACTACAGACCTATTTGTGTCACATTGGTGATGGGCAAGTTGATGGAGGGATTTGTTAAGGAATGAATAGAAGTAAATTTGCAGGAATTGGGTCATGTGGATGTTACGCAACATGGTTTCATTGAGGGGAGATCGTGCACCACAAATCTGCTTAGCTTTTTTGAGGCAGTGAGCCAGGCCCGCAACAATGGGTTACCTGAAGATGTTGTCTAGCTCGACTACTCTAAGGCCATTGACTCTGTTGATCATAAAATATTAATTAACATCATAAAGATACTAGAGATGGATCCCATCCTCGAAAACTGCACCACTGCTTGGCTAACCAGTTGAAGCCAGAGGGTGGACATTCGTGGTCACTGGTCAGACTGGGTGGATATGGGCAGGGGGGTGCCCCAGGGATCAGTCCTGGGTTCTCTCCTGTTTAGAATATTTGTTTCATTGATGCAAGTACAAAAGGATGTGTGGTTAAGTAAATATGCTGATGATGCCAAAATAGGAACAACAGTGAATGATGAGGCCTCCATAAAGAATATTTAGGTGCAATTGCAGAGAACTGAAGGCTGGGTGGCAGATAAAAAGCTGCTGTTTAATGGTGAAACGTGTAAGGTGATGCATCTTGGGCATAACAATCTAAGAGCAGTCTATAAATTTAATAATATGACATTGCAGGTTACTGAGTGTGAGAAAGATCTGGGGGTATGGATGACAGACTCCCTAAGTTTCTTTAAACATAATTCATCATGTGTAAAAAGAGCTAACAGACTTACAGGAAATATCTTGAGAAATATAAGGAGTAGAGAAGAAAAAATTCTGGTACCATTGCTCTATTCTCTGGTGAGACCGATGTTAGAATATGGTGCCCCAATAAATACACCACAGGATATTTGGTGTTCAGTAGCAGTTGAGAGAGTACAACGGAAAATTACAAAAAAAGTTAGAGGCATAAGGGCAATTCCTTATAAGAATACACTGGACAGACTGAACTTATGCTCTATGGAGTTTCAGAAATTGAGGGAAGATTTAATTTATGTCTGTCAGGCTTTTAAAGATAAACTGACATGGGTAACATCAGGGCTTATTAAAATGGAACTGTCAAATAGGAGTTCTCATAGATATCCATATCAGTTAAGGGGTGAAATATATTGAACATCCAAAAGAGGGAGACGGTTCAGCCAAAGAGTTGTGGAATCATGGAACATTACCAGATTGGGTAGTTTTAGCACCTAGTGTTACTGCATTTAAACTACAATTGGATTTATGTATGGGGATGAGAAGTTAATATACATCCACTGTTAGTGACAAGTCAATATATGGTTACTTGACTACATGACTTGTAACAATCTATGAATCTATAATGTCTAAATGGGCTACGCTCAATCCTTTGGGGAGTTGTAAGGATGAAGTAGTGAAGGGACAAGGATTAAGTTCAATGTCATCTGCTAACAAAAGTAGCAAAGACACTAGAAGTTTTAAAGAACCAGAATGTTGCATAGAAGAGGGAGACAGGAGTGAAGTTGAGGAGGGAGAACGGTGGGGATAGAAGAGATACGAAGCATCAGAGAGTTTCAAGGTGAAACCAAGGAGCAGGAAGAATTTGACACCAAGGACACCAGGGGAAATGGAAGAAAGAGGGGAAAGAGGAAGACAGGAGAGTAGGAGATGAGGAGGGGGAACATCTAAAATAGGGGGAAGAGGAGAAAGTAGTAGATTGTGGAAGAGAGATGAAAGGAGAGAGAACAGTAAAAAACACAAGGGAAGTTAACAGCATAGCAGAGAAAAAATACAAACCAATGAGCACAAAATGGAATAAGTGAAGAGGAGAGAGGAAGGTAGGAGGAGGAAATTAGATAGGGAGATGAAACCAGCTAGACTTAATAGACAGTGAAGTAAAGATAAATTAACCAATTTAAAAAATTAAATTAGTGAAATACGGAGGAGGGGAAAAAAACTGACACAGAAAGAAATGAAATTACTAAATTAAATAATTTACAGTTCAGCAGGCACATACAGTCACAATGGATAACCTACTGAAGCCCTTAACTGCAGCGGTTTACATGTTATAAAAAATGAGGAGGATGAAAAACAAATAGACAAATGAAAAATAGAATGGCAGAATTAACTAAGCAGAAGTGTACAACTACTGTTCACAAAAGTCTGCAAGATGCAGCAAAGACTAGCTAAAGCAATAATGTAAAACACAAACAGCCTAGCTAGTAGCAGGTCACAAACAGTTAAATGCAGGGACAATACTACATTCTTACAGTAGTGAAAAGATACAATGCAATATAGCTCTGAAATTGAGTCATACTGTGGGTGCAGAGTCTCCTGTTAACTGTCACCCCACACTGAGGCCCACAGGGTGACACCACTGTGCTCTGGCCCTTAAGCTCTGGACCACAGTGGAGGACCACTAGGATCAGACCATAGAAACACAAAGGAATATCCCACTCTCAACAAATAGTAACTACCTGATTGGAGGAACACACAGCGCTCACTGGGGTAAATAGCAGCCAAGTCCAGCAGCCCAAAAGAACAGTCCTGGGCAGACAAAGAGTCCAGTTTGACTCACCACACTTCTGGCTCCCACTGAAAGTCCTTGGAGCCCTTAGCATAGCTGATGCATGAGTGACACTTTCAAAAGCAAAAGTAAAGTTCTTTAAGGGTGCAGCTCAATGGTAAAACTCATATCTCTGGGTCAGAAGATTCTGGTGGGTATGAGTTCAACAACAGAGACCTAAAAAGCTGCTGACACCTTTTTAAGCACAAACAAGCATAGCTGGTAAGCACCTATTGTGGTCATAGGTACTCTTTTCTGCGTTTTAATTAAGTTTAAGGTTATCTTTTGCATGAATTATTTGCCCTGCATCAAGCAGTGTGTCATTATGTGCCATGCATCAGGGTAAACTGATGCCCATGATTTTGGAAAGCACATTTGATACAAATCTTAAAGTCATGGGTGAGAGACAAGGAAAAGAAAACACACACACACACACACACACACACAAAAAAACAGGCACTAAGTGGGAGTGAGGCAGTCCAGCAGCAGTGGAGCAGTACTGATAAGGATTACTGAGGGGTTCTGATCTGCTGCTGGGGTCAGTCACAGAGCAGTATTTTATAGAACAAGCGTCAAGCCTGCTGCTCACTGTCAGCTCAGAGAAACAACACCCAGGGAGACAGCACACAGAATGAGAAAGAGGAGGAGAAAGCTTGGAGGCTGTAAGGTGTCCAGAGTCCCCAGGATTGGGCTCCATACTGTGCTCCACATAAATAAAGGTTTACTTACCTACTACTTACTTACTTACTTACTAAGGCAGAAGATTGCGTGGCTCCTCCACAACTGCTGCATAGATGCCACGTCCAACTGCAGTTCCTCCTTGGCCACAGTGCTGGCCCTTTTGCAGCTGCTGCTCATCTTGCAACTTACTGGACTCCCACTCCTGCTGGTAGCCAATGCAGGCCTCTACAGCCCATCTGATCACATCATTGTACTGAACCCAGGTAACCAAGAACCCTGGAATCAAGCCCAGTTTCACCCTCTTACCTCCCCCTCACTCTGCCACCCCATACCCCAGTTTTCACTTCTGCTATCTTCTTCCCTCTCAGGTAATTAACTACATAAAAATGAATGACCCCAGGCCCACCATGGGTGCTGATGGCATTGCCTACCACATTCTAAAACTCGTAGGTGAACACCTTGCTGTTCCCCTCACAAACATTCTCAATCACTCACACTGAACTGGCACCTTCCCCAGTAAATGGAAAAATGCTACCATAAACCACTCCACAACTCCAGTCCTAAAACAGAAGTGAACAACTTCATACCAATCTCCCTGCTCAGTCCTCTTTCCAAAAGTTTTGAAAAAAGTTTACTGGACCAAACCATGGAATTCCTGGGAAGTTATAATCTACTCTCAGACTCAAAACATGGCTTCAGGTAAGACCACAATACAGATACTGCCCTAGTTAAGCTCATTAATTTCATTGACAAGGCCAACAATGAAGCTCTCTACAGTGGCACTGTTTTCATGGACCTCACCAAGGCCTTTGACCTTGTCAGTCACCACATACTCCTCAAAACTCATTCCCAACTCAGTTCTCTAAGGAAGTATTACGTTGGTTTCAGAACTACCTCTGTGGCAGATAACAGTCAACCATAGTTGAAGGACATTACTTTGATGCTTATCACATTAAATACGCCATACCTCAGGGCTCCATACTGGGCCCCTTGCTTTTCTCCCTCACCATTAATTCCCTCCCCATGATCTTCATCCACACCAAGTTAATCTTTTATGCTGATGATGCAGCTCTGTTCTGTAAAGAGAGGTGCCCCACAACTCTTCTCAACAAACTCCAGCATGATTTCAATGAGCTCCTGTTTCTCCACTCACAGTTTGGTCCTCAATGCCAAAAAAAAAAAATCCATTGTCTTCTCTGGCTCCAGAAAAGCCACAGATTTTGACTTCACACTCAAGGATAACAATGGCAACTACACTGAGAGAGTTAATAAATTCAAGTACATGGGCATCAACCTATACTGCCACCTCTCCTATGACTATCACACCACCCAACTTATCAAGAAAATTCACCAAAGGCTCGGAATGTTACACAGAATCAATCAGTTTCTCATCCCTGTAACTGTGGCACTAGTAGCATACAGTTTCCTACTGCCACTCCTGGACTATGGCTCCCTTATTTACTCCTTCACCCCATCCCCTAAGATTCTCATTAAAAAAAAACAACTACACACCAAAACTTCATCAAGTTAGACACTGGACTCCCCAGAAGCACTCACCACTTACCTCCTCTCTACAAGGCAGAAAACAGACTATCCCTTGAAGATAGAATTAACTTCAAACTCCTGACCGTTCTGTATAAAGTTCTTCAGTGTCTCGTCCCCAACAGCATCACTTCCTGCTTTCAGAGACCAACCGGGGTTCACACCACCAGAATTTCCTCCCACTACTCCTTCTTTGTTCTTTTCTTCCACACCACCCATGGACTGCACGCCCTCTCTTCCAGGGGTACTAGACTCTTTACCAGCCTCCCCTTCTCCCTTGTTCAATTTTCATCCCTAGGAACCTTCAAAAACAACCTCAAACATTATCTCCTTGAGTAATTTGTCCCTTCCTGCATCTAATACTGTTCTCCTCTCACGTCATACTTTTTCTGTGATCTTCTTCGATTAAGTTACATACACTATTATTTATATTTTTATTTTACTATCTCCACTGTTAAGTTTCTTACTCCATGCTATATATTATGTAGTCTGGACACTTGTGAAAATGTACAGTTATGCTCATGTGCCTTCCAGTATAAACAAGCATTTGTTAATGCCGAATGTTGATTGCGTTGGTCTGTTGAGCTCGTGCAGTGGGCCTCTGTCACTGGCTCAGTCTGTTTGTCCCAGTGCTGCAGGCTGCTCTTTTGTACTGGGCTGCTGCATGAGTTGGCACCTTGTTCTGCCGAGGAAGAAATACTCAGCTGTCCCGACAGAGCTCCATTGAGGTGGCTCACACCCCCGTCTGACTCGCTCATTCTGTTTCTCCTGGCGCTGCAGGCTGCCCTTTTGTACTGGGCTCCTGCCTGTGTTGGTGGCTTTTTCTACCCAAGAAGAAATCCACAGCTGTCCTGACAGAGCTCCGTTGAGGTCGCTCACTCCACCTGTCTCACTCACTCATTCCGGTTCTCCTGGTGCTGCAGGCTGCCCTTTTATACTGGGCTCCTGCCTCTGTTGGCACCTTTTTCTGCCCATAAAGAAATCTGCAGCAGTCCCGACAATGCTCCGTTGAGCTCACTCACTCCTCTTCTCTCACCCGCTCATTCTGTTCTGCCGGCGCTGCAGGCTGCCCTTTTCTACTGGGCTCCTGCCTGCATTGCTTCCTTCTTATGCCCATAAAGAAATTTGCAGCCGTTACAATACAGCTCTGTTGAGCTCACTCACTCATTCATTCTGGGTTTCCTGCCACTGCAGGCTGCCCTTTTGTAATGGGCTCCTGCATGCATTGCTGCCTTTTTCTGCCCACAAACAAATCTGCAACAGTCCTAACAAAGCCCCATTGAGCTCATGGACTCCCCCTCCCTCCCTCACTCGCTCATTCTGTTTCTCCTGGCGCTGCAGGCTGCCCTTTTGTACTGGACTCCTGCCTGCATTGGCGGCTTTTTCTGGCCAGAAAGAAATCTGAAGCAGTCCCGACACAGCGCCACTGAGCTCGCTCCCTGCCCGTCTGTCACTCTTGCATTCCATTTCTGCTGGAGATGCAAACTGGCCTTTTGTACTGGGCTCCTGCCTGCGTTGACGCATTTTCTGCCCACAAAGAAATCTGCAGAAGTCACACTAGAGCTCCGTTGAGCTCGCTCACTACCGCCCTGTCACTCGCTCGTTCTGTTTGTCTTGGCACGGCAGACTGCACTTTTGTATGGGGCTCCTGTCTGCATTGGCTCTTTCGTCTGTCCACAAAGAAATCTGCAGCTGTCCTGACAGAGCTGAGTTGAGGTTGCTCAGTCTCCCACTCTCATCACTCATTCTGTTTGTCCTGGCGCTGCAAGCTGCCCTTTTGTATGGGGTTCCTGCCTGCATTGGCCCCTTTTTCTGCCCATTAAGTAATCCCAGCAGTCCTGACAGAGCTCCATTGAGCTCACTAAGTCCCCTTGTCTCACTCGCTCATACTGTTTGTCCTACCGCTGCAGGCTGCCCTTTTGTACTGGGTCCCTGCCTGTATTGATGCATTTTTCTGCCCACAAAGAAATCTGCAGCAGTCCTGACAGCGCTTCGGTGAATTCGCTCACTCCCCCTCCCTCACTTGCTTTATCGTTCTGTTTCTTCCAGTGCTGCAGGCTGCCCTTTTGTACTGGGCTCTTGTCTTTGGGCCTTTGTCTGCCACAAACAAATCCGCAGCAGTCCTGACAGAGCTCAGTTGAGTTCGGTCACTCCCCCCTCTCACTCGGTCGATCTTAATCTGTCCCAAACACTGATTTCACACAGTGACCGTGCTATTGTCCGCAGGAGTGCAAAAACATATTGTAGCCAGGATGTGAAAAATGACAGCTGTAGTGTTCATAAGGAGTTGAAACAATGCCGCTGTTGAAAATGTGGTGTGACAGTATTACAAATTTGGGAAGTTACAAGGGTGCGTGGAAACAGTTCAACGCACACTTGTCATGTTATGGAGTTTCGTCACCAGATTTTCAACATAGGGATTTTTGGACCTCTGCTCATGAACAATACCATTGTCATTTTCTTAATCTGTCCCAAACAGTGATTTCCCACAGCGACTGCTCTATTCTGCGCCGGAAGAGCAAAAACAATTTTGACCAGGATGAGAAAAATGACAGCTGTACTGTTCATAAGTAGGTCTGGGAAAATGGCAATGTTGAAAATATGGACTGAAAATATTAGAAATTCGCGAAGTTACGAGTGTGCGTGCCAACTGCGCAATGCACACTCATAACACAGTCATTTTATGGAGTATCGTTACCAAATTTTCAACACAGGCATTTTAGGACCTCTACTCATGAACAGTATCACTATCATTTTCATAATCTGTCCTGAACACTGATTTCCCACAGCGACCGTGTTATTCTGTGCTGCAAGTGTGAAACCATATTTCAGTCAGGATGTGGAAAATGACAGCTGTACTGCTCATAAGGAGGTGTGAAAAAAAGCCACTGTTGAAAATCTGGCATGACAGTATTACAAATCTGCAAAGTTACAAGGGTGTGTGGAAAGTGTGCACTGCACACTTGTAACACAGTCATTTGATGGGCTATCATCACCAAATTCTCAACACAGGCATTTTAGGACCTCTGCCCGTGAACAGTATCACTGTCATTTTATGAATCTATCTCAGACAGTGATTTCCCACAGCGACTGCTCTATTCTTCGCCAGAAGTGCGAAAACACATTTTGGCCAGGATGGGAAAAATGACAGCTGCCTTTCCCTTCCTGGTAATCACATTGGGCTAACCAGTTTTTGGAGTCCTCCACCAAGTTTGGTGGTGGTAGGCAAGTCAAGTGCTGAGGCCTGGGAGGTCCACCTTGAGAAACATTTTCATTTAATACTGTGCCAAGCCATCAATCAGTAAGTTATGTTATAATGTCCCTTTATTTTTGTGTATTCAAGGTGTGAACTGCATATCTAGGATTCTGATGTCCTATAAGCAAGGATGTTTGGAGGAGGGACTGGCAGAAATTAAGTTTGAAAGAGGACTAAAATCTTCACGGTGTTTAATTTTAAAGAGTATCAACTGTGCACAATCTGAAACTAGCTCAAAGAAAGCCTTGCTTCCATGAAAGGTAGCCAATTTGTTTTAGACTGCAACAAGCTTAGCTTGGTAGCACCTACAGTGGTTATGCATACTCTTTTCTGCATTTCAGTCAAGTTAAGGTTACCTTTTGCATGTGTGATTTGCTGTACATGTATAAGTGATTGATGCATCATGTATGGTAGTAGACAGAAAGCTCTGTCTACCCTGATGTAAGGCACATTACTTATGCCCACTGATAGGGACAAAGGACAGCTTTTCTGCAACAGACGTGCAGTGTCTTTGAGCCATGGTTAATTAACTACTTAATTTCTGCGTTTCCTTGTGTGAAACTTGGTTTTGTGTCTGCAGTGGCAACTTCAAAGGGCACTTCAGTGAGGGAAAAAAAAGTGAGGATGTGGGTGCACCATGCACACAGATGTTCTGACACCAATGAAAGTAATAAACTTACCTCAGCATAAGACAAATCGCCTGCAGCCTCACTCTTTTCTCTTTTACCTATCTCTACATTCTGTGTGCTGAGCTTTGTTTTGCAGCTTCCATCAGTTGCAGTGTGATCTACCTTTGCTTCTCCTTCTCTCTCTCTCTCTCTCTCTCCTCCCCCTTCCCCTTTCTCTCTTTCTCTCTCACTCTCTCTTGCTCACTCTCTCTCTCTTTCTTCCTTTCTGGTACCTGTATGTGCATTGATCACTGCACTCAACTGAAGTCCCTAACCTATCTTAAGTGCTGTGTGGTTGTGTTATGCTTGCTTAGCTTACCGATTACCTGCTACAATTCAGCGTTGCCTGTCTGGTGACTCAGGTTCAGTCTGTTGCACTTCTCTGGTGTCTTCTCCACCTGACTGCCTCCTGATAGCATTTGCTTGCAGTACCCCATCTCCACTACCAAGCTATTCAGTTTAAAACTCAAGAGCCATTTCCCACCTAGTCCAGTCTGCTATATGGACCATCACCAGTGATTCTCCTACAATCCTGCTGCTAGCCAGACTAGTCTCTGACTCACTGTTGCCTATCCATTCCAGTTTCAGTCCCAACTCAGCTTATCTACTGGAGAAGAGCCTGAACACTGACCAAGACACCATGTGCTACTGCCTTTGACTGATGCTGGGCCCCCGACTGCCTGTTAGTGTTCTTGTTGACTACAGCCCCAGATGCCCCTTTGTATGCCATAATTGAATCAATCGGCTGCCACCATCTTCCCTTGATCAGTCCAGTTGGGCTGAATGACAAAAAAAAAGTGTGCCTTTGAGGACAAAGTGTGAGTCCTCAGAGTCCTGACTTACTCCCCTCTGACTACACCAGTTGCTTTGGGACTTTTGTAAGGACAATTCCTTGGGCCTTTTGCTTGCTGCTGACACTGCTTCATCTGTCTGCATCCAAGAAGCCTAATCTGACCCATTTCTGCCGCTCCTGCTTCATATTGTAAGTCCAGAAAATTTATTCTGAAAACATTTATTTCTCAAGTCCAATAGAATTAGAAAGGGGTAAGATTTTATTTATGTTTATGTATAAGGGCAACCAGGTGGTTGGGTGGGGTGGTCAGTGACCAGTGGTCATGTACTCATACTGCGTCATCTCTGTGTAATACTAGGGGCCCCATTCTCAGTCACAGTGCTGGGTGGTGGTATTTGGGCTGCAGAGGGCTCCCCATCTTGCCACCCACCAAAGCTGCCATACACAAAAGGTAGCCACTGTCTGCAGGGAGCAGAACATCTCCTGTGACAGTTGAGCTGCATAACATTATATAGACCAGTTCCAAATGTTAGTGGTCACACATTTGCTATATGAGCACTGCCATGTTGGACCAGTGGCTGCCCCAGGCATTGGGTGCTGCTGCATGCCAATGTTGTTCCCCAACCCTAACTTAACTGTGCATTAAGACCTGCTCGTGGGTTCAGTATTTAGTTGGTCCCATGCTGATCATCTTAGGTGTTCCAGTGCCCTCCAACCTACTCCTGCTGTCCAAATTAACTCCCAGATATCCAGTGAATTTCTCCTTCCTAGTCCTATCCCTGAATGTTTTGGTGGTGCCTAATCCATTCCCCTTCTGGAACAAAAATAGCAACCCCTTAAAGAACTACATTAGGCAGATCTTCTGCCCATGGGGTCACTGCACCTTGTAACTGGGGGGAGGGGGGGACTGGTTAGGGTGCCAGGGAAATGCTGTGTGTGGCACAATGCCTTCTTTCATACCAGTTCACTCATTAGCGAGGGCTCCCCCTGCCCTTTCCATGTGCTAGCACACTGACCTGTGTGCAAGAAAAGGGAAGAACAGTAATTTGGATAACTTTCTGTATAGAACAAAGGGATGCAAGGTAAAACTGTACAGCACAAAGTAGCTACCAAAAATGGATCCCCTAAATCTCAGCTCTTTTCTGTTGTTCTGTTGATTAGATCTGTAGAAAAGTTTGAAATCTATACTGTAGGAGGTGTCTGTGCCTGCTTTTTTTGTGTGAATAGTCCTCTTAACCTGATGTTGCTCCACTTATGCTACATTGTGAGATGGGCTAACCCCCACACCACACCCTCTGATTATTTGTCAATTCCATGAGTTTTTATTACTTATTTCTCTTTGACACTGAGAATGAAATGAATCAGACTTATAAAAGAGGTCTGGGTAGATAAGCAAGAAGACATGTATTTTCTTTTTTTTTTTTTTTCTGTTGAATGGAGCATATTTGGTTTGATGTATTCTGTTGCTTGGAGAAAGGTTGGAGCTCATTTCCAGGTGTGATGGAGTGACACAGCAAGTACGTGTCAGTTTGAATTTGAACCTTCATCTGATGATGGCACCATATGTTAAAGTCCTGTTGCTAGTACAACTGGTCCATATTACTACTTTTTGGCTAAAGATGTTGATGAATGTTGCACGTGTGAAGCAAATTTGTGCTTAACCCATACGTTGTGAGTCATATATCCTCCTACATGTGGAAAATGAATCTGTCTGCAAATATTTTGTTTAGACGTGCAACCCCATGTTGCAAGTTTGAAGCAGATTTGTGCTTAAGCACTTGTTTTGTGATTGCTGACTAGAACAATCTGTGCAGCTATGATTATACTGTATGCATGTCCCACCCTTCCACTCCTACTCACCTGGCCCGTCTTTGGCATTCATATTTAGGAGAATATTCAGAATTCTAATGCTGTGTAATATGCTTCAAAGGGTGACAGATTCTGCATGTATCAGTGACTCAGTAGATAGCATGTGTGTGTCTCTGGATAGAACATTGTAAGGTCCTAGCTCCAAATCAGGTACTACTCATATAGTGCAGTATGATGTGTGTGTGTGTGTGGGGGGGGTGCTGCACTGATGTGGTTCCATCCTTTGGATGAGATATCAAACTGAATCCATTCTGCCCATCTCTGGTCATTTTCCAGATGGAAATTAAAGACCCAATGGCCCTTATCAAAGAAGAGTATTGAAGTTTCCCTCGTGCCACAGTCAACATTCCCCTGGCAATAAAACCAGTCCATGTAGCCTTACTCCCCTTCCATAATTCACCTGGAAACAAGCTGTCCTGGCTTAATAGGCCTTTACTAGTCAATAAAAATGAATAAATAAAATATGTTATTCATAAGTGTGATCACATTTGTTCCATGCCCATGTCCATAGTCCTTGGGAGGTGGCGGGATTTAACTGTTGCATTTGCTATGACTTGGGACAGCAGTTATTCAAGCAAAAGTAAAATCAGCTGGCTTTCCTTTGAAAATCATACTGCAGTACAACATATATTTGGCATATGTAATGTATACTGTGTAGCATGTTTTATTATTGAAACTTGTAATAAACCTGTTTTGAAATTTGGTTTATAAATTTATATTTATTTAAAGGCTGTTTGTTGAAGTCACATCCCACACGTGAGATTTGGGTTCATACACAGTAATGCGGCTGTGGTGGAATGCAGTACTAAGGAAGTGTTGCATTGCACTACGTGTTATTCTTTCAATGAGATTTTAAGGCAGTGATATTTGTTGGTTGACTTAACATTTCACCTATTAATATCTTTTTGCAATAATGTGCGGTATATGACATCATAAGATTTATCATTGATGTATTTTTATTTGTCTCAGATAATCATATAAAGTAACTCCATTTATTGTTAATTTTGCAATTAATGACACAAGTCATTAAAGATGGCTGCCACTGGCAAGCTTAAAAAAAAATCCCTTCCCTTGAGGTTACTTTTTGATTTTTCATACTGGATTCAGACGGTGGGTGTATTAAGAGGCTGGTAGTACAAATTTTTGATGGTAAACAGCATAGCACCAAACTGAGATACTACACTATTCTTAGGCAGTTACACGAATATCCTAACTTGCACTTTTAGAAGAGAAGAAGTCCTGATTAGCAACAATTGCTCATGTCCCTGTGTGGGATGCTGAACTATGCAATATTTGTAAATATTGTCATTTGAGAGTTTTGTCAATGGGCTGGATTCCACTTTATTACAATATAATCAATTACTGCATTTATGTATATCAAACAGTGATTTGAGGACAAATTACCCTTATAATGTAAAAAAAGCCCTTTTGATCCTCAGCCCCCCCCCCACCTTTCCCAGTCTTCAGGCACCCATGCTTTTACGTTTTATGCACATGATATGACTGTGCATCAAGGCTGGCGAGCAGGTCAGCTGGGGAGGGTTGCCTGATTGCTTTCCTTCCCTAGCCCAGCCAATCAGAAAATAAAAACAATGCTGTGATCAGGACATGCCTCTAGTTTATTTCCCAATGCATTCCGGATCCTCTCTGTCAGATTATGCCATTAGGTCATGTGGCAAGGGGCAGCACTGTTGTGAGGGGATATTAACAAGCAAGAGTTGAGTTCATTCCTCTTGTTGGCTCTGGTCTACTAATTCTGCCCAGTTTATTATCTTTTTCACATACAGTATCAGGGCTCGGCTTTACAAATGCTGGCCAGAAGAGAAGAAACTATAGTACTATTTATATGTCCACCTTAGTACCTCAGCAGCACAAGCATGTGGGTTGCAGTGGTACAAAAGTGGCCTTGTGGAAACTTAACTGGAACATGGTAAATCCTCCTCCAATCCTATCCCCAAGCTGATGCAAGTGTATGAATGCATTCTAGACCAACTGGCTTTAGCAACCTCATGGATAGGCTGTGCCACTCACTCTGGCACATAGTGACTGATGTGAATGCCCCATGACTGATGGCCCCTCTCCAGCACATCTTGCATCAGCACTGAGAGTGGCCATGTAAACACAGGCATGATTGTCTCAGGTGGTCCAAAACAAAAGTATGGCACAGCTGCAGGAACAGCACATCAATCTTGTAAACAGGCCTAAAAGTACTCCTGGGATTCAACTTTTCCAACTGACATGAGACAAGGAAGATGTCAGCATACTGTACACACCTGTGGTGAGCTCTGTCAACCAATGCTTTTGATTTCACTTTCTGCAGGCCAGTGAATACGCTACCTTATATGTGTAGGTGGGCTCAGCAAGAAAACAGTTACTGTATTAAATGTTAGCATCAATAGGTATGGAATCCAACTGTATCTAGTAGTGTATTGCTTAGATGGAGAAACATGTTAGTTACATTTCTAGACAATCTGTCACATTTCTTTAACCACAAACAGCATGCACACAGCAATATGCTTCTTATTTAGAAAATGTTATTTCATTCAGCATTATGTTATTCGTGTCTCATAAAAAATAGTATCAGGCACCGGGAAACATGGCTAACCAACAGTAGGTCCAAATTATACTCCAACCCATATTGCTTACTGCTAGTCTTCATCTACGTGGGCTCAGCATGATGTAAACCCATAACACCAACATAGAGCCAGTTAATTTCCCTTGGGGTGTGATACAGACGAGGCACATTGATGAGTGCTGGGTAGAATGAAACACATGTCTGTGTCTTCTGTTTGCACTCTTTGCAGATTGTGTGAGAGGCCCTTCGGGACCATGCATTTCTACTTAAAGCTCAACTGGCCTAAAATGTCATGGAAATTTGCATATACAGTATATATCATTATGCTTTGCACTATGGGGGTATGTCTGATTTTTAGAGTCATGCAGAATGTGGAATTCTGCCAGTGGAACTGGCACAGAATGACCATTCCACTGGCAGAATTTCCATTGGAATGTCACTGTTTCTTCTGCAGAATTCTGCCTACTGTGATCTGAGGATTAATATTCTGCGGAACAGCATTTTTTCAATGGAAAATTATTCCACAACTATTTTCTGCAGCGGAATTCCACCATTCCATTTCTGCTAAAATTCAGGAGAATTTCGGCAGAATTTTGAAAATTCCACAGAATTTCATTCTGCTGGAATTTGAAAATTCCCCACAGCATGAGTGATTTTGTATTTCTTTGAAATTTGGCTTTATTGCCAGTGCCCTATTGGGTAACATTTGCTTGATGATTTTGCACTGTGGTTCTTTGTCTTTTAGCTTGTTTTTTTTGGGGGTGGGGTGGGGGTCTTACCATGAACCAAACCTGTAAGACTGACACAGGGCCAGTACATTTCTCCTGGGGTGTGATACTGACGAGGTACACTGATGAGTCCTGGGTAGGATGAAACATGTGTCTGTGTCTTCTGTTTTACCCTTTGCCGATTGTGTGAGAGGTCCTTTGGCACCATGCATTCTTTCTTAAAGCTGAACTGGCCTAAAATGGCATGCTGATTTGCATATATATCCCATGGTGCTTTGCATTATAGGGATATGTGTGATTTTGTATGTCTTCACCTATGTTGTATTCGCCAAAAGTACATACTGCTGAATAAAAATATTTTTCTAATCTGTTTGTGAACAGAGCAATGTGTCAGACTGTCTAGAAATACAACTCTAACTGATTTCCCTAAGTGAGTAGTCCATTAATAATTACAGTTCAGCTCCACAACAAATGCACATGCTAGTAGTTACATAAACATATCATATGGTCCACCTACACTCTTCTAGTATGGCAGAAGTAGAAAGAAGGGATCTTTACTTTTGTTTCCCCAAACGGAAGAAATAAACATCTTGGATATGGTTAAGCTCCATAATTGTTCACTACTGAAGAACAGAGAAAAGACACCTGCTCCAGGAAACTGTGAGTCTCCGCAGTGCTCCATGGGATGGAAGCAGTGCCCCAAGGGTGAGGGGCCATTACATTTTCCTAGCTCATGTAAAAGTGCTGTGCTCATACAGTATTAAATGCTGTCAACTCACAGGAAAATGTAGCCATCCATCCCTAACTGCTATGTGTGACAAGAGTAGTGTTCTAATGCAAAGGGATAGTTATATTCCCAGGGTCTGCTTAAAATCATCTGGGGCCCGTGCGTTTGAATTTGTGGCCCCGTCCCTGTGGAACTCTCTACCGCATCAGATTCGAAGATGCCTGACAGTGAAGAGTTTTAAGTCTGCATTAAAGACCTATTTATTTAATCTTGCTTTTCCTGATGCTATTTGATCAACTGCTGATGTTTTTATTTGTTCGATAAGTGTATTTGTTTTTATGTGTTTTATGATTATGTACTAGTGCTATGGTATTAGAATAGTGCTATTTATAAATAAAAACTGATTGATTGATTGATTGATTGATACATTTTATGTTTCTGGCTCACAGAAAATGTCCTCCCTCCCCCTACACCAGATTACTGTGCATTATGGAAGATGTACCAGACAAGTAAAACTGTAAATGTTCTCCTCTCCTTGGAAAATGTCTGTCACTCAGCTGCAAGACAGTTTAAGGCCACCTAACCTCTATCTGATACAAAACTATCCTCCCAACAGAGCAAGATAATAGGCCTTTGCCTGTGGTATAACTAGGTGTTATTCAAATTCTTACCTTAGACATTAGGTAAGTACTGCTCATTGTTGCTGACTCACAGAACTGTAATACTCATAGTCTTGGGGGTCATTAGCCCCACACCTGTCCATCCAAGAAGTTATTTTTGGGATGTTGAAGAAGGCTTTAAAAGTGTAATTTAGTTTTTCCCTAAAGTAATTTCCAGTTGTGTCCCCCCCCCCCAGAAGTTCACTTGATATGACATCCCTGCTGACTCAGTACTTATTTATGTTTCACTCCTGGTACTTGGTAGTTCCCTAGCATATTACCATTGGGACACTACCCTCATACAGGGCGTAATGGTGAAAACCAATATTTTCCTGGGGGTCAGAAACATTAATAATGTACCTGCCCCTCACAATCAGTGGACTGCTTCTGTCTAGGAAACAACTGGGAAGCACAAGATGTTCAATGAAGTAGAGTAAATGGAACTGCCCTTCACAATTACGGCACTACTCCAATGTCATGGAGAAATTGATGGGTGTCAGTAACTTGGAGTGTGTGTCTTTGTCTTTGCTCTGTATCACAGAAGTAAGCATTCTGAGATCTACTCATGTCTGCGGCACAGTAGTATATTAAGTTTTCTTCACCCTGCTCCATCAGGTCTTTTTCAGGTCTCAGGGAATGAGATTTGCTTGAGCGGCATGGCGGTGTCCCGGGGTCATAAAAATTCCAATGTAACTGTCTTCTCTATCAGGCACTTCTTCAGTCTTAAGAAGAATCTGAGGGCTACATTATTGACCCAGAAGCCAAGAACATAGAAAATGTAACTGTCCCACGCCATAGAGCTTAATCAATCATGAGAGGCAGTAGTGAAGACTCATCAATCATAGCACATGAAACTTTTTTTTTTATGTTTCTTATTTTTTATTCTTTATGGTCTGGACCCACCCCTCTCCAAAGGGAGTTCTGTCCAACCCCAGCATAGCCCCCCATGCCCAGGCTTACCCCTCCGAGCAGGGCTTTCGGCAGGTGCCCCCTCCCCATGGTCCTTCAGTTCTTGCTCTGGCTTACCCCCCATGGTGGGGACATGGGAGCAGGACCCCCAGGTGGACACTGGTGGCAGTGGGGATGGCAACAGAGGAGGTCATTATGCTTGCTGGTCTAGAGGATTTTTGTCAATGCTGTTATGGTGGTACCTGGAGGCAGGGACATGCAGTGACATCTCACGTTCACCCACCCCCTCAGATGATGGCGCCAGCAGGAAGGAACCCCCAGCCTCCACCAGAAGTCTGGGATATGCTGGACACTCTTGCCCCCCTTCCACAGAGAAGAAGTCCAGTCCCCTGAATGCTCAATCCTTTTCCCCCTGGCCAGCCCTTCGATGACCTAAGTCTGTTCCTGAACCTTGATCATTTCCATTCCAGATGGACTCCCTGCTTCTGTGCTGTTGGGCCAGCCTTGGAACCTTTTTTTCGTTAAAAAGGCTCATGATGACTCCAGAGACCCTAATGCAGGAACTGATCAGGCTAAACTTCAGAGTGTGTGTCTTGTGTGGGATATTCCTGTTTATTCTGTGTGGTGTATATATGCACTTGCATGCATACATATTTGTGTCTGCATTGCTTTCATCTGGGTGTACATTGTTTATTAAGTATATGTGTCTTTTTCTATACAAAAATGACACATCCTTATCTTGGCACTGTTTAGTACTTTTTGCACTTTAATTATATTTGCTTGCAAACAACACAGCAAACATGCTGTAGAGGGGTCTGTAGATGTGTGAGCATGCTTGTTCTGTTATCGCTAAGAAAACTTACCACTGTTTGGCTTTTTCCTCAGGGTCACTGAGGAAAGGTCAATGCATATGTCCTTTGCCTGGCCAGAAGCATTTTACTAATTTCATGTATTCATGCTTGCCTGCAAACAGCCTAGCTTGGAGGCTGGAGGGTGTGGTGGGGAGGGAGGACAAAGGGTCAGTGGCAAGTAACTTTCATGTGTTCTAACAAGTGAGACCACTTCAGTACACAACAATACCTAGAAGACATACTCTGCACCTTGACTGTGGGTGCTAACATAATAAAATAAGAGTGCCGGGGGGGGAAGAGAATAACCTGAAACATTATGCAACTGGGATATTTATTTTGGATATTCTTATTTTATATCTGTCTGTAAATAGTACCATTAACAAGCAGGCTGGAATCAGGGGCCTAGCTGTGATCAGAATAGAATGCATGTGAGTCAGATACCTATTGTTATTAGCATAACACTACAGCTATTCAGAATGAGTGATTGGTCACCTGTAACTTCTTGCCTTGGGAAATGGTCATAAATGGGACTACAGTATTAGTCTTCATCCATCTCTCCTGGTGTTACCAATTAAACAAATACTATATATTGTTTGAAAAAGTTGCATAAAAAATAGACATTCATTAATATACTGTACAACAAGGCATTGTGAGATTTTTTTTTTATTCATCAATGTTGAAAGTAACACATGCAGGCTTTTTACACTATTTTAAGTTCAAATCAATGTGCCCATTTCTGTGTGTGAAATAAATAAAGAACAACCATGAATGCCCTGGGCTGGCTTTTCAAAGGGTGATGCAGGGCTTGCATTAAGCCCTGCATCAAGCCCATTTTTTGTGCAGCTGCGCCAAACACCTTCACCACAACTGCACCCAATTTTAGTACATCTGTTGCAATTATGACAGTTTCCCCACTTTACGGCAGCTTGTGCCAAATATTTGGTGCAAACCCCATGAAAACAGTACCTGGGACTGACACTAGCTTGACCAGCAAAAAGCTGGTCTAACTTGTGGCAGTCAGTGCACAGGATAGAAAATCCCAATCACCAGCTAGAAGAATCCTGTAAGCTCCATGCGACATATGTTTGGCACACCTGGGACTTGCGGCATTCACAAGCCTTTGAAAATACAGCCCCCTGTGTGTTGTTAATTTAAAAAAAATGCAGCTAGTCTGGATGATTTCTCTAATTCCATACAGAGCAGGCAAATACACAGTATATGGGACCTCCCTGAGATACTTATATCACTATGCTGATGTAGTAGAGAAGGCAGGCTGACTGCTGGCTGAGATGCTGACCACATACACAACAGCCAGGAGAGAAAAGTAGTGTACCCTGGCCACTAGCAATGCAACGCCAGACCAAAACCCAGACTGTTCTGAAGACATTGCTGATCTCCTGCCTGGACCAAGGGGTTTCGGTGAAATCAGGACCAAGGACAAGACCAAAAATGGTAAAAACCAGACCAAATGGTCTGGCCGGACCAGTGGGACCAGTACAACTTGTGTGGTCCAGCTGTTCCTGCTGGACCACTTGGTCCAGTTTTGACTGTTTTGGTCCACCCATTCTGACTGGTTAGGATTTCATTTAGGGTGAGGCTTTGGGTGAAATCTGGACTGCCAGAGTCAGACCGGATTAAAACCGTCAAGGATCCAGACTTCACCCATACATACAACCTAGCTGCAATCCAGACCAGCTGGAAGGGATGAACAAAAATGGTGAAAACCAGGCTATAGTCTGTGTGGTGGGAGTGAAACACTTAATCTTGTCTAAGTGGAAACAGTCACACCCAACCACAGTGGAGGAATGGGTGGATACAATGGGGATACAGACAGCAAATGAAAGTATGGCATATTTTGCCTCAGACAGATTGGAGGCCTTTCATTAGGTATGGGAGCCATTCCTGAATGTACTGTACCAAGGTGCAATAAATTGAACCTAAGGTAATTTAACCCACCCCAGTTACTCTTGTGTGGTTGATCAACACTATAACCAAACGTGTTATCAAAGCAGTGATATTTGGTAGTAACCATATATTTTTTTTACCAATAATGTTTGTCTGGCAAAAATATCAAGACACATATTTGTTTCTTGTTTTCTTTCTTTCCTGAACCAAGATACAGGATTTTGAAGTTTTTAAATGTTCCCACTCCTGTGCCATGCCTGCCACAAAAAAATGAAATATATTATACAGTGGTGTTAATCATCAGCAATATGTGGTAGCACCATCTTAATACTGCATATCCGCAGTATGAATCTAGTATGTACAGTCAACTCAGTTGAAGACATTTTTAACAATTATGAGTGGCATCCGTCTTTAATGATGGGAGTCATTGATTAGAACATTTGCTGTAAATGCTGTTTTAACACTATCCGGAAAAAAAAAATACACTGATCATGAATCTTAGGATGTCAAAAATTCATATTTGCTAAAAAAAAGTATGATGACATTTTTTGCTGACTAACAAATACTGCAGCTATCATGAATGAGCCAGAGCACTCTAGATAAATAATTCCATTTGAAGGGGTTCTGTGAAATAATGACACCAACAATCTGGTTTGTTTTTCATTTCATAGACAAAAAAAAAACAGGCTAAGAGACAGTAGTTATGCAAATAATTAACCCATAGCTTGGTCTATGGTTAAGAAAAATAGTTTTATTTCTTCGGTTAAGAAGGAGGATAAAACCTTTTATAGGTATATCAGGAAGAGTAGAAAGACAAAGGGAGGGATAGTGAGGCTGAATAAAATGGATGGTGGGTGGGCAGAGAGTGACAGTGAAAAAGCAGGGATACTGAATGAATACTTCTGATCAGTATTCACAAAAGAGGAAGAGGGGGAGGTGCCTAATCCAATTAACAGAAGCACTCTGGAGAGGGGGCGGGGGGTCAATCCCAGTCCTTTCACAGAAGAAAGGGTTCTGAAAGAACTCCTAAAACTGAAGATGGACAAAACAATGGGGCCAAATGGAATTCACCCCAGAATTCTAAAAGAATTAAGCAGAGAACTAGTGACACCACTGACTACCCTTTTAACAAATCATGGAAGGATGGTGTGGCACCTGAGGACTGGAAGAAGGCTGATGTGATTCCCCTTCAAAAAAGTGGGACCAAGACAGAGGCAGAAAACTACAGACCTGTCAGTTTGACTTCTGTGGTAGGGAAAGTGATGGAATCACTTCTGAAGGAAAGAATTGTTGAGTACCTAGAGGCCAGTGGGGCACAGGACGCAAGACAGCATGGGTTCACAGCAGGAAGGTCATTTCAGATGAACCTAATTGATTTCTTTGACTGGGTGACCAAAGTAGTAGACCATGGAGGGTCTGTGGACATGGCCTACCTAGACTTCAGCAAGGCATTTGACACAGTCCCACACAAAAGATTAGTAGGCAAATTAACCAGCCTGGGAGTGGGTCCCAGGGTGATAGCCTGGGTAAAACATTGGCTGAACAACAGGACACAGAAGGTAATTGTAAATGGAGTCCACTCTGAAGAAAGAGAGGTTACTAGTGGGGTACCGCAGGGTTCAGTACTGGGTCCAGTCCTTTTTAATGTCTTTATAAGTGACATTGCAGAGGGACTAGAAGGAAAAGTATGCCTGTTTGCAGATGACACAAAGATCTGCAATGGGGTTGATACACAAGGAGGCATGTAAAGGATGAGAAGGGACTTAGCAAGGTTGGAGGAATGGTCAGAAGTATGGCAGCTTGGATTCAATGCAAAGAAGTGCAAAGCAATGCACCTGAGAAACAAAAAACCCAGGGGAAGATTACACAAAATGGGGGGGGAGGTAGTAACAACAACAAAAATGGAAAGGGATCTGGGGATAATCATATCAGATGACCTTAAGGTTGGCAAGTTGGCAAGCAACGTGAGAAGGCGGTAGGGCGGGCTGGGGGATACTGGGATGTATAGGGAGAGGCATCACCAGTAGAAAACAGGAAGTTGTTATCCCCCCTGTACAGACAGTTGATGAGACCCCATCGGAATACTGTGTCCAGTTCTGGAGACCCCATCTCCGCAAGGACATAGACAGGATGGAGGCCGTTCAAAGGAGGGCAACTAAAATGGTGCAGGGTCTGCAAGAGAAGCCATATGAGGAGAGACTAAAGGAGCTTAATATGTATACCCTTGAGGAAAGGAGGGCGAGGGGGTACATGATAGAAATGTTTAAGTACCTCAGTGGAATCAACAAAGTCCAAGAGGGTAGCATCTTTCAGAAAAAGAGATGTGCAAGAACAAGGGGACACAATTTGAAGATAGAGGGGGGACAGCTCAGGTTCAATGTGAGGAAGTATTGTTTCACAGAGAGGGTGGTGGATGCATGGAACAGTCTTCCTGAGGAGGTTGTGGGGTCTAAAACTGTGAGAGAATTCAAGAATGCATGGGACAGACATAAGACAATTTTTGTTGGGGGTAGGAAGAAATAGGCTGTTGGTTAAATAGGATCTGCAACTTATCCTCTAGGTAGGGAAATGGGCAGACTAGGTGGGCCAAGTGATCCTTATCTGACGTCAAAGTCTATGTTTCTATGTAAAGCAGCACACACTCACCTCACAGCAGTAGCACCCCTTGAATGGTCGTGGTTTGCTTAACTGCAAACCAAGCTAGAGGTTTGTTATTTTTCCTGATTAGTGTCTGTTAGCCCCATGTTTTGTCTATTATTGCTATCTTATGTGAGATCCAGATGTTGATTCCCTTAGCTTCTTTTCAATTGCAATTTTGCTTTCATTATTTGTTTCTTTTATCCTCATGTATGTTATATGTTATTATTGTGCATTATATCAAATCTCTCCAGCATGATTTACTCATGGATAGTTTAAGTCATTGATTGGATACACAGCTGTTAGGTATTCTGTTTGTATTGTCCTATTTGAAAAAGTCAATGAACAGAACGTTATAAAAAAAATCAAGAGATGTAAAACTTATTTCAGTGGGAAATTAGATTCAAGAGATTTAAAATGTATTTCAGTAGTAAATTTAAAAACCTCAATCCCCCAATCTAACTAATTTTGAAGTTCTGACCATGGCAGTTATGCAATCTACAATCTGTTCTCCATTCAGCTTATGAAATCACACCTCACAGCATTGCCATATATACAGTACCTAATACTATACCCTGTGCAGCTGCTCAGCCTGCCCTCCAAGTTCCAGATAGAAATGCAGTTGGTACCTCTCAAGTAACTTACATTATAACTGAGGTTCCTCATGTTAGCGATTGAAAATGTTCTATCCAGGCTGGCGAGTGGCATGGCAGTAGTGCCCCCCAACCATGTTGAAGGATGGTATACTCTGGTGGTACAGTACTCCTCTTTGTACTACAGTACTGCATGTGTGCCAGTGGTTGGGATTTCTGAATTCAAGCCTTAGTGTGGGGATAGAACCCATGACTCTGTGCCCCAAAGGCAGATGTGCTGACAGTTTAACCACTGGCTATGGTGGCACAGCTGCCAGTTTGATTTAGCCAGCTCTGACTAAGAGACCTTGTTAATCCACAAAGGAACCATTACATGAAAGACTGGTGTTCAAATCAGATTCAAAACTGAACAGTGAGACAACAAGCTCTCTGATAATCTCTACACTTGCAGCAAACAAAACACTTTCAGTAGAGTATAGTGCAAGCAGGTCAGGGTTAAGGTGGAATGGTAAAGCAGTGCACAAGGGCTAGCAGGATAAATGGACAAATGCAGTCTTGTTCTGGTCTAAAGTTCCCAACCATTTCTGAGCATATGCATAACATACATAAGAGCAATTTAAAACAAGCAAAACATTCAAAGCAATATTAATGGTATCACATCGCAATAGCAATGGGGAAAACAGTAAAGACCATCACAGCGACATTTTCAACAGGTCACTGTGATGGTCTGCTCGGTTCCCAACGCTGCTGCCTCACAGGTGTTTGCCCCCTTCCCGAACCAACTCCGACTAGGAGTTGGTTATCTTAAGTGTGGGGGTTATCTTAAGTGTGGGGGGGTGGGGGCAAAGCCCCCCCCCACAGAAAACACACTTATCCCCAGTGATAGCACACCAGTTGGCAGTGTTGTGCTGTCACTGTTATGATGGTCGGTAAAATCTCTGTTGCCGTGGCATGGTGGAACCAATATTAACATTCACATATGGGATGCATCATTTTTGTTTAATTCCCATGATATGGTAAAGAGTATTATATATAGAATAAAGTATGGGGTGGTGTGTGTAACGAGAAGTTTACACACCCATGAGGTGTTAGATGCTACATAAACCCCGAGAGTGAAGCTCGAGGGGTTTATTACAGCATCTAACACCTCGTGGGTGTGTACCTATGAGCCTAGATAGCCCGAACTGGGGGGGGGGGTGCGGGGGGCACAGCCCCTCGATGAAAGGTTAAATACATTAATTAAGTCTGCTAATATGTTTGTTTTTTACACTTTCATGATAATTTATTTTATTTGTGGTAGTTGGGACAGTTGACACGCGTGTCTCATTATGTAAGTTATGCTAAGCTTATGTTTACAGCGGAAAACGGCGTGCGATTCCCATAGCTTTTGCGCTACGCAACCTGGGTGGTCCGACTCTCTACACAATCGCCGGTATCAATAGGTAATATACAGAGGGACCCTTACCCATGTATTAGGGAGCCAGAGTCTTGAACGGATAAATTCCAATGGACCTGTAAAATACAATATAGAAAAGGGATTATAAAGGAGCCATAGTTGTTAGGGAATAACTAGGAAGGATAGGACAGGTTAGATGAAGATTATACCATGGTACCAATAAAAGCAATCCTCTGATTGGCTAGCTGACAGCAACACAGCATTGTAAAATCTGATATTACCAACGCAAGAGGTGCCAGACAACCTCACCCAAAAGCCCCCGAATAGAGTATCACTCCGACCCCCATTTCAAAACTGAACCGACACCATATTTCACTCACCGCTTAGAAACCAAGCCTAAACTAAAATGCCATTTAAACAATGCATACCACCTTCGACCTCATAGATAATCACGAGCAATTATCAACAATTTCCACAAACTTCACCATCAGTCACCTCAAATGGCAAATAGCAGTACAGTAAATACCTCCCGATCTACTACCACCATGGTCCTGCATCCCAGCTCCTCAAATAGCCCTCGTACCACAAGGACAGCCTTCAACCTCTGCCTACTCTAGATTCAATTCGCCGCTGAAAAGCCGACCTGTCATACTGTGCACCTGCATGTTCAGTACCACACTCTACTTTTTTCTCATAGATTTATCGCTTGTTTTTTGAAAATAAACACTTTCCCACCTTCAGTTTTTCTACACAAATTCAAATATTTCATTAATTCAACAATGAGCGTCAGATCCAACAACGGGTGTCACAGAGCTTCAGCACTATGCCGACCAGTGTCCCCATCAGTCTACATTCTTGCTGGTAATTTTATTCTACTAAACTGCCTATATTTTTTATTCTTAGTTTTGCCAATTAATCTGCATTGCACTTCTACAAAACTGAGGTTCAGCTTCCGAGCCAACCTATAAGGACAGCAAATTGTTTCATAACAAGCCTCACCACAATGTGTGAACAGTACTATTTTTTTTTCTGGCTTAACAATACATAGAAAAAAACATTTAAAAGACCACAAAAATGCCTTTTTCTTTATTATTTTCTTATAAAACAGTATATAAGGCCATTGTATAATCACAATAAACCACTCCAGGGTGTGGGTGATACTGGGATTTACCCACGCCTGGATGACTTGGTCACTCGGCCTGTGGCCTTGTGACCGAACCATGCCAGGTGTGGGTAAACCCAGCATCACCCACACCCTGTTGTGGTTCATTGCTTAAGTATTACTTATCTCATAGGGAAGGAGTCCATGTCCTGTCAGACCTGTAGAAATAAAGAGAACAATCATTTGTCAATGCAGAACGTTCACTTGCAGGTATTTGCAGTGGTGTTTGGCACTTGGACATGGCTTAAAAAATCAGTGACAAAGAAGTAAAATGAAGGACACAGTTTAACAATTGGTTCTATCCCCTGAAGCAGGTAGTTTAAGAGTATTGGTGTAAAATACTTTGTCTGCAAAAGAACAAGTCTATAACTCTGTTTAACAATATTTTGAGCATATAGTATACCCACTGTTCAGTCACAGAAACACTAATTTTAGAAGGGACAGGAACATTGTGAGGCAAAATCAGGAGCATCCCTGAAAATCAGAGAAAGTTAAGAGGTATGGTTCCTCTTTCCTCTCTCTCTCTCTATTCCCCCCACTGTCTCTTTCTCTCTCTCTCCCACTCCCTATTCTCTGCCTTTCTCTCCCTCTGCCTCTCTCTCTCTCTCACTCCCTCTCCCTATTCTGTCTTTCTCTCCCTCAGCCTCTCTCTCTCTCTCTTCCCCCTGTCTCTCTCTCTTAACCACCTGTCTCTCTCTCTCTTCTCCCTGTCTCTCTCTCTTCTCCCCTCCTTCTCTCCTTCTTCTTCCCTCTGTCTCTCTTAGCAAACAAGCATTTGTCAATGCCGAATATTGGCTTGCTGGCATTGGCATTGGTAGTACAGGAGTTAGAGAAATGCATAATAGGATTGGCAGTGAAGTACTGAACTGACGCCAACCCCGGCCCCACCCTGCAGAGAGTGACAAGCATTGGGGTGTGCCTTTGGGTTGTTGGCCATAATGCTCACATCATTTCACCTTGCCTTACCCTACAGACACCAAGAAATGTCACAGTGTGCCTTGGGTCTTCGGGCCTTATGCTTACCCAATTCCTTAAGGAAATACATTGAGATGGGTGCAGGATAGGAGAATGGGGTGAACTTTGGGGCCTAAGAGTCCAAGGCACACCTCAATTCCTGTCACTGGCTGCAGGGTGGGGGTGGGGGTGGAATAGCATAAGCATTACAGCCGACAATGCCAAGTCACACCCCTGATGCCTGTCAATCTCTACAGGGTGGGGTATTATGGTTGGAAACCATAATGCCCCAGGCATGTGTTAGTATTTTCACTCCAAATTTTCAACATGGGCTGTTTGTGACCCCACCTCATGAACAGTGGCATTATGAGTTCATTAGCCAAAAGGTGATTTTGCATAGTGACTGTGCCATTTGGCGCCACTGGTGCAAAAACAAATTTCGAGCAGGATGTGAAAAATGACAGCTGTGCTGTTAATGAGGAAGTGTAAAAAAAATTCACTGTTGAAAATCTGGAGTGAAAATATTAAAAATTGGTGAAGTCACAACCGTGCGTAGTAACTGCAATGCACACCCATAACACATTTATTTTTGGGACTTTTTAAACAAATTTTCAACGTATGCATTTTGGGACCTCTGCTCATGAACAGTGTCACTGTGATTTTGTTAATGTGTCCTGAACTTTGATTTCACACAGCAACCGCGCCATTGTACACTCCATGCACGAAAACAAATTTCAGGCAGGATGGGAAAAATGACAGCTGTACTGTACATAAGGAGGTGTGAAAAAATGGCAATGTTGAAAATCTGGAGTGAAAATATTAAAAATTGTTGAAGTTACAAGCGTGCATTGAAATTGCACAATGCAAGCTTGTAACACAGTCATTTTTGCGAATTGTTCTACCAAATTTGCAAGATAGGCTATTTTGGATCCCACCTCATGAACAGTGGCACTGTTGTTTTGTTAATCAGTCCCAAAAGGTAATTCCATACAGTGACTGCAAAATGACATTTTGGGACCGAGTAACAAGATGGCAGTGCATGTGTTCATGAGATGGGGTTCCAGGCACCCCATGTTGAAAATCTGGTGGCAAAATTCAAAAAAATAGCTGAGATATCCACCTAAGTTGAAATCCCCTCATTTAAACCATTATACAGCTTACAGGCATTTCTTCAGTTCGTGGTCGACTTTGAAGAGTGCAGACGTGTTCCCGCCTCCACGAAGATTGCAGGCGCCAACATCTGGAGGTAAGTATGGGGTAAGGAGGTGTGGTGAGGTGGGGTGTGCACAAAGGGTGGGAGTGGGTTGGGGAGGGGCACCACGGACAAGGGACCATTTTCTTGTTTCAGATAAAAGGAAAAAATGCCTGATCTCGCGGGACCATTTTCTGTATTACAGGTGAATTATAACAATTTTTGGGCACACTGGGGTGGGCTCCCAGTGTGCCTCATGACTTTCAGTGGGGGGGCCTGAGGATTTATTTATTTATTTCATTTTTGTTGACCGGTTAAGTACACTAGACATATCCTGCCTATTTTCACGCATGGCCCGGGGAAGGGGGATATAGATGAATGCCAACTGACTTTGAACCAGATTAAGCTATTGGTAGTATTTTTAGTGAATGGGGGGAAATTTGGCCAACGGCACCAGGGAAATTCCCCTACTCTCCAGTAGGGGGACCCTTTGGCTGTCGATGGATGGCTGAGTCAGTTGCTGCTCTGACGAGCAAGGAGATGGAGGGGCAGCAGGTCATGGTTTCTGTCTCCTCCTCGGCTCCAGATTTGCTGGAACAGGAAGAATTCCTTGACGCATCTACAGTCTCGTAATCTGCTGGTGATATGGATCTCACATTACCTGCATCTGGTATTATTTGTGACCAGGCCATGGTTTTACAAACGCCGACTGAGGACAGCCCTACTGTTCCGGCTAAGTCCGATTGCACTTTGGAACAGCTTCTGCTCCGTGAAGATGCTGAACATCAACAGAGAATAAAGGACTTGAAGGGCCGCTTTTCCTCACCTACTTCAGTGACCACAGAGAGGCCTAGTTCAGACACTGAACCTCTGCTCACTGAGGTCCTATGACTACCGTTCCCGAGGCTACTATTCCTGAGGCTACACAACAGAATACACGGATCATTTTTTCTGATGGCACAGTAGAGGACTCTGCTACTGTCTTCTCTTTCCAGGCAATTACCCCTTTGGCTGACCATATACGCAAAAAGGAAACCCCAAGTAAGCTTTGCTGGGCTGATACTCTATTACCAGAAGTTGGGCTGTGGTCTGTTGAAAGCTCCCTTGCAGCGGTGGGCTGGGTTCGCTCTCCTGACACTAAGTGTTGGATTTCTGTGTTAGCTCCGATTAAAATACCTGGAGTTTCTTTGATTTCTCAGCACCCTCCTTCCACAGTGAGTACTGTTTCTACGTCTGCTTCTCCTGTTCACCCTTCTCTTGACTTGTTGGTACCACAGGATTATTCGGCCCAGCGTTCTGAAGCTGTGGCCCGCCTGTTCAATCCCCTTTGCATCTACTTGAAGAACTAGAACTGACCCAGCACCCTGTTTTACCCACTACATTACCTGTTAAACCTCTGGATTCTTTTCAAGACACCCTTGAAGACAGCATGAGTGACATTTCTGATTTTTCAGATGTCCCTAGGCATATTTCTGCCAAAATCAGAAACAGACCAGTTCTGACTGACCCTATTCAATCCCCCCAGGTCCTTACTCCAAACCAGAAGTCTTATGCCTCATTTTTTCAACAAACTACTTACCCGACTAAATGGCATAATGCCGTACAACTTCTTTATAAGGGTGGTCTGGATACCTTTCCTGACCGTGTCTATGTGGGAGAAAACTTTTGAAGGGCTGCCTCCAATTTAATGCATCTGAATTGTATGCCTTGATTCATGTTTTGGGTGAATCCACCTTCGATATTAGTTTTAAGTTGGGGAGTGGATTGGATACATTTGGGGCCAGATACCATCAGAAAAAAATACACCTTTATGGGCCCCCTTTTGAGGCTGTTCCCTTATCTAGACCTGCACATAAAACCATCACTGTTTATTCTGTAATGAGGGGTTAGTGTTACTGATCTTATTTTTTGGTTGAAGCAGAGATGCACTGTCACCGGGCATCCTGAGGCTCTCTTCAATTCAGAAGGTATCTGGACGGGAGGTTGGAGGATAAGGGTTATTCTAAGATCTGATGGTGATGGGTTTCAGCACCTCCGTAATTGTTTTTATAGGGGAAAGGGACTGGGGAGTTCTCTTTTACCCCGGTCAACTTAAGACCTGTTACAGGTGTGGACAAATGGGACATGTTAGTAATGCCTGTGGCCTCAGTAAATGTCTTTCTGTCAAGAGACAGGGCATGCCAGTGCTCAATGTAGTAATTCAGTGAGATGTAACTTGTGTGGGGCTTTGGGTCATGCTTATGCTTCCTGTCCTGAAGCAGTGCACAGGAAACCTGCTTCTGCGGATCTGGAGGAGCAGCAACTGTTGCTTACCACTGCCCAAAGAGAATTTAATAAACAGAAGTTGGTTGAGGTCCCATCTCGGGTACTCCCACAGGCTGCTGGGGTGGTGGGTGATTCTTTATCCACTGTCAGAACCAAAGCACAGTCTACTACCTTTGTTCCAACCCTCCCGCCCCAGCTCCCCTGATCCACGCCTTCAGACCTTGTTGTAGCCATGCCTTCTGTAGCATTGGAGCCCCACCATTAGCACAGAATAGTGATCTTCAACCTGTTATACCCCCTCCTTTGAGTGTTGAGAAATCAGTGGGGGAGGAGGATCGTTACTAGGAAATGGCAAGCTTGGTCCCAGCTTAACTCTAAAGATCCCAAGCTGGCCTCTCCTACTTCTAATAGATTTCTAACTTTATTAGACAACGTGGTATCCAATGCTGAATCCCTTGCCTCTTCAGCTGATTCTCACTCTCAGGATACAGCCAGTGAGGTGGTCCCTTCCACTGTCTTTGACACTGGACAGATATCTACTCCCCAGAAGGGCCACATCAAAAGGAAAAAACATAGCTAATGCTTCTTTTCCCTCTCGCTCTATCTTTATTTCCCTCTTAATTCTTTTTGACGTCTAACGTCAATAGTATTAAAAATGACAGGAAAAAGGGAGCTGTTTTTCACCTCCTCTGTTCTCATCCCAGGATATCTTTCTATTGCAAGACACCAGGATTCATTTGGTCCCTGAAATATCCAAAGTTACCTCAGAATGGACCTCATGTGTCTCCTTCTGGTCCCTTGGTCCTGAGTGTTGCTCTGGGGTTAGCATTCTCTTTCAACATCTCCAACCTACTGTGACTAAACTACTGGATTTAATCCCTGGTAGAGTGCTTTTATTTGATCTTCAGCTCCATGATATCCCTTTTTGCGTTATCTCTAGCTATGCCCATCAAACGAAAGCTGAGCATACATTGATGTTTCACCTTCTCAGTCCGTATTTACATGTTGCCCATTATATTATCTGTGGTGGAGATTTTAATTGTGGGACTAGTAAACTTGACAGAGGGTCTTTTATATCCACTGACAAGATTTTTGGAGACATGTCTGCTCTGAGTTCCATTATGCATTTGGCTGGCCTTAAAGATGCGTTTCTGGACTTTTCGGGCATAAGAGAGAGAACTTTTTGTATGGGAACCTTGTCTACTAGAATAGATTTTCTGTTTATTTCTAAATCATTTCACATCTGTCGGACGTCGGTGCAGCCCATGGAGTATTCTGATCATTGTACTCTGTCTCTTCTGCTTGGGGATCCTGTGGCTCCTCTTGGTCCAGGTTATTGGAAATTGAACTCAACTCTTCTGGACCGTGGCTGTGTTTCCAAACTGACTGTTCATTTTTTGGTTTGTAAAAAATCTCTCTTTGATCTTTACAAATCTCTGATAGCTTGGTGGCTGGACACTAAAACAGAACTTCTGTCCCTCCTCATAAATGCCGGAAAGTGTATCCGCTCTGCTGAATATGTGGATTATTTAAACAATCATAAACAATTACAACACAAACTCCCTTTCTTGTTCCACTACCCACAATTTTTGGGACCAAATTTCCCTTGTTAAACAATCTATGTTGCAGTTTCATACTGCTCAGAATAGCGGACTTTGTTCTATACTTGCCCCTTGCTCACTAAATAGGACTACCTTGCACAGAAGGTCATTTAGGCTCTGCAGGACCCAGAGGGGATTGTTTGTTCTTCCAGGAACGAGCTCCTTCAGATTGTGTCAGAGTATGCTTCTTCCTTATTTAGCAGACAGACTTCTACCCAGACTGACTTTGACTCTTTGTTTAGGCAATTCCCGATTCCTTTCTTGCCCCAAGATTCGCTTTCGGCTTTGACTTCTCCTTTTACTGTTTCTGAAATTCTGGCTACTATCAAATCTCTTGCTCTTCATAAAACTCCTGGCCCTGATGGTTTATCTGTGGAATTATTTGTCATCCTGGGACAAGAGATTTCTTTAGAACTCACTGTGGTGTTTAACTGCCTTTTGCAACAACATTCTGTTCCTTTAGATGTTGCTACTGGTGTGCTCATCTTTCTTTATAAGAAAGGTGACAAATTGAATATTTCCAATTGGAGACCAGTCAATCTTTTAAATACTGATTTTAAGCTACTTGCAAAACTTCTACATAATAGACTTCTGGCTGTGGCACACTATTTGATTTCCTTGGCTCAATACTGTACGATCCCAGGTGGCTCTATCACTGACCTTCTCATTCTCCTCTGTGAGGTATTTGATTATCATAATACCTCTTCAGTAGATGGCTTAATTCTCTCTCTGGACCAAACGTAGGCCTTCGATAATGTTGACCATTCTTTTTTATGATTTACCTTGCAACGTTATGGAATCCCTGATATTTTTGTTGATTAGCTGAAGATTTTGTATAGGACCGCAATGGTAAAACCTTGTGTTAATGGACATTTGGGTCCATATTTCCCTATTCATAAAGGAGTATGTCAAGGATGTCCTCTTAGCCCTTTATTATATTTTTTTAGCATTTACCCTCTTTTGCGACTTTTAAATTCTGCTACTGATGTTTCCCCTATTTGTTTGCCTGGCCAAGTTGTTCCTTATGTTGCCCTTGCATATGCTGATGACCTGGTTATTTTGACTAAGGATGTCACCTCGGCAGAAGGTGTTGTCCATCGATGTACAGAATTTGGGTCCTTTTCTGGGTCTTGCTTAAATGTTTCAAAAAGCCAATGGTTATTTTTGGGAGCTCCTGACACTTCTCTTCCTACTGTGGCAGGGATTCCGATTACTCAGTAGGTCCTTTGTATCTTGGGGATTTTTTTTGGGGGGGCATTCAAATGGATGTTCTAAACTGGGATAAGAAACTGTTGTTGAGAACAAATTTGATGAACACTTGGTCTAGACAGAAAATGTATTTTCGTAAAAAGGTTTATTTGATAAAAAATCATCTTGTCCCAATTTTTTTTCTCAGTGCCATCTTCCCTGTGCCCAAATCTAGGGAAGCCCAGCTTTATAGTCTTTTTTTTTCAATTATTTTGGGGTAGTGGGTTGAACCCCTTACATTGAAATATTCTTTATTTATCTGGGATGTTAACATACCAGGGTACATAACCTACAGGAGAGACAGGCAGGGGAGAAGAGGGGGAGGAGTAGCTCTCTATGTAAAGGAAGAGATAAAAGCAACTGAACAAAAGAGTAAACAGGGAGGAGAGGAGGCACTGTGGGTCACCTTGGAGACTGGAAAGGGCACCACAATCCGCACAGGGGTTGTGTACAGACCCCATGTCAGGGAAGGAATGGACAAGGATATGATGGAAGGCATTCTTAGAATGGCAGAGAAAGGGAGATACTGTTGATGGGAGACCTGAATATGCCAGATGTTAACTGGAGCACATTTGCTGCAGCGACATCCAAACAGGAGCCATTCTTGATGCCCTACAGGTGGCAGGCATTAGACAGCTAGTTTCGGAACCCACTCGTGAGGGAGCAATCTAGACCTCATACTCTCAAACGGGCAGTGAGAGGATCTCAGATCTAGAAGTGGTTGCCATCTGGGACAAGTGACCATCAAACAGTGTGGTTCACGTTAAACTCAGCTACAGAGTCAAGCCATACAAAAGTGAGAGTACTGGACTTTAGGAGGGCTGACTTTGGCAAGATGGGAGAGTGCCTCAGAAAAGCACTAGCAAACAGGCTAGAAGAAGGTGTGGAGCAACAATGGGGAATTATCAAAACTGCCATCACAGAGGCACCAAGCCTTTGTGTGAAGCAAATAAACAAATCAAAACGAAAGAAAAAGCCACTATGGTTCTCAAGAGAGGGGCTTGTGAAAGTCAGGAAGAAAAAGATAGCATTCCAGAAGTATAAGGAACACAGAAGGAGCAGGACAGAGAGCTGTACCAGTTAAGGCAGAAAGAAGCAGGGAGGGAAGTCAGAATAGCAAAGGCCCAAACTGAGGAAAAGATAGCCAACTCAGTTAAGAAGGGGGATAAAACCTTTTATAGGTACATCAGCGAGCGTAGAAAGACAAAGGGAGGGATAGTGAGGCTGAATAGAATGAACAGTGGGTGGGCAGAGGGGGATAGTGAAAAAGCAGGAATACTGAATGAATATTTCTGCTCAGTATTCACAAAAGAGGAGGGGGAAGTGCCTAATCCAATTAACAGAAGCACTCTTGATAGGGGGGTCGATCCCAGTCCTTTCACAGAAGAAAGGGTTCTGCAAGAACTCCTAAAACTGAAGGTGGACAAAGCAATGGGTCCTGATGGAATTCACCCCAGAATTCTAAAAGAATTAAGGAAGGAACTAGTGAAACCACTGGCTACTCTTTTTAATAAATCATGGGAAGATGGTGTGGTACCCGAGGACTGGAGGAAGGCGGATGTGATTCCCCTTCACAAAAGTGGGACCAAGACAGAGGCAGGAAACTACAGACCTGTCAGTCTGACCTCTGTGGTAGGGAAAGTGATGGAGTCACTTCTGAAGGAAAGAATAGTTGAATACCTAGAGGTCAGTGGAGCACAGGATCCAAGGCAGCATGGGTTCACAGCGGGAAGGTCATGTCAGATGAATCTAATAGATTTCTTTGACTGGGTGACCAAAGTAGTAGACCAGGGAGGGGCTGTGGACATGGCCTACCTAGACTTTAGCAAGGCATTTGACACAGTCCCACACAAAAGATTAGTAGGCAAATTAACCAGCCTGGGAGTGGGTCCCAGGGTGGTAGCCTGGGTAAAACATTGGCTGGACAACAGGACACAGAAGGTAATTGTAAATGGAGTCCACTCTGAAGAAAGGGCGGTTACTAGTGGGGTACCGCAGTGTTCAGTATTGGGTCCAGTCCTTTTAATGTCTTCATCAGTGGCATTGCAGAGGGACTGGAAGGAAAAGTATGCCTTTTTGCAGATGACACAAAGATCTGCAACAGGGTTGATACGCAAGGAGGCGTGAAAAGATGAAAAGGGACTTGCAAGGTTGGAGGAATGGTCTGACGATGGCAGCTAGGATTCAATGCAAAGTGAAATAATGCACCTGGGAAACAAGAACCCAGGGAAGAATACACAATGGGTGGGGAGTTAGTAACAACAACAAAACAGGAAAGGGACCTGGGGTAATCATATCAGATGACCTTAAGGTTAGCAAGCAATGTGAGAAGGCAGTAGGGAGGGCCGGGGTATACTGGGATGTAGGGAGAGGCATCAGCAGCAGAAAACAGGAAGTTGTTATCCCTCTGTACAAACAGTTGGTGAGACCCCATCTGGAATACTGTGTCCAGTTCTGGAGACCCCATCTCTGCAAGGACATAGACAGGATAGAGGCAGTCCAGAGGAGGGCAACTAAAATGGTGCAGGGTCTGCAAGAGAAGCCATATGAGGAGAGACTAAAGGAGCTTAATATGTATACCCTTGAGGAAAGAAGGGAGAGGGGGGACATGATAGAAACTTTCAAGTACCTCAAGAGAATCAACAAAGTCCAAGAGGGTAGCATCTTTCAGAAAAAGAGACTTGCAAGAACAAGGGGACACAATTTAAAGATAGAAGGAGGGCGGTTCAGGCAATGTGAGGAAGTATTATTTCACAGAGAGGGTAGTGGATGCATGGAACAGCCTTCCTGAGGAAGTTGTGGAGTCTAAAACTGTGGGAGAATTCAAGAATGCATGGGACAGACATAAGGCAATTCTTGTGGGGGGCAGGAAGATATAGGCTGTTGGTTAAATAGGATCTGCGGCCTATCCTGTAGGTAGGGAAATGGGCAGACTAGATGGGCCTATCGGTCCTTACCTGCCATCAAAGTCTATGTTTCTATGTTTATATGTTTACGGGGGGGGGTCAAAATATGTTGAGCCCTATTTTTTTTTTCTGCCAGTTTCTACATGCAAATTTTAAACCCTTGCTACTTTCCCCAGCTAAGTCTTGGTGTCCTAGTGTATTGCATTCTTTAACTCCTTGGTATGTTGATTGGCTGTCTGGTCATCAGAGACAACTTAGGAATTCCAATCCAACCTTGCCATATTTTCGTGAGATCTTTCTTAAACTTTAATTATTGTGTCTCACTCCAGCCTTAATATTATCCAATTTAAAAAAACAAACATATTCTCTTGTTCTTATGAACCATTTCCATGAATTGGATCCATTTTCCATATGTCCACAGACTTCCCGTATAGCATTGCACCATTTCCTTACTAAACGTAGAATACCTTTTAAGATGAGTGATGTTCACTGGTTGGCATGCCATGAATGCTTGAATGTGAAGGCTAACCAAAAACATAAAAAGGTGGAAGAGCGGATTTGTGCTCGCCCAATGTGTAATTCGATACTTGAAACTCTTGACCATTTATTTTTTTCTTGTTCGTATATTTCTTTATTTTGGAATTTTTTTGTTTGTACAAACTGGCATGTCTATTTTTCGACAGGTTTCTTATCCCAGGTTGCTTTATGGGGATTATCCACTTATGTGAATACATTGGGACAGAAGTACTTTAAATATTGTGTTTGTAGTTATCAAATGGTCTATCTGGAATACCCGATGTCTTTTTACTTTGCAGCAACTAAATGTTTCCTATGAAGCACTTTTCAGCAAAATTTTGTTCGAATTGCAACAGATTTATTTTCAGGAATTGAAAACTCTGGATTGCACTACATTATTGCAAGTATGGAGAAACTTATCTTGGATCACTGATAGTGATGTAACTGTTACTTGAATGTTGCATGTTTGTTGCTTATTTCTGTAATTTTTTCTGATTCTTTTTGGTAGGTTTTTATTGTATGATTTGTATTATTTTCTAATAAAAACTTCCCCTACTCTTTTCCAGAAGTGCCATGGGATCTTTAACATCCACCTGAATAGGCAGATGGGACCTCAGTTTAAGTCTCATCCAAAAGACGGCACATCAGGAGTGCAGCACCCCTCTCATGCTGCACTACAGTGTCAGTATTGGGATATTAACCCAAGTGCCTGGTGTGGGGACAGAACCCACAGCCTTCTGATCTTCCAGCCTCAAAGGCAAGTGTGCTACCTGCTGAGCCACTGACACTACTGTTGGAAACACTGGGGCGGGCTCCCAGTGTGCCCCTTAATGGGGTTTGGGGTGGGGCTAGGGGCAGAAACATGCCGATGTGGTTGGCTTACTGTCAATGGCAGCACAGTGGGGTGGGCTCCCAGTGTGCCATAGAATGTGGGGGTGGGCTAGACATGCTGACATGGGGATTGCACCCCTGATGTCAGCTTCCATTGGGATTTTGTGGTGGCAGCTTTGCTGCCATGTTTATTGAAATGTTTTGCAAGGAAAGGCACATCAGGAGGCATGTCATCAGTGCCGCTGCATGACAAGCATGTCTCTGATTGCAGCGGCACTTTTCTCAGAAGTTGTGTCCACTTCACATAATGCGTGTCAGCGTAGCATACTGGCTAATTGGTGAATGAGGGATGCACCTACTAAAGCATGCCTGCATTCACCAACACAGACACACTTCTGAAATGTGCTACTAGTACAAGACATTCCTTGCGCAAGTGTGCAGATAAATGCAAAAATGAGTTCATATGGAGAAAATTAAGTAGTGAGAGCAGAAGCAGAGAGTGAAGAGATATGACATGGGTACAGAGCATCACAGGAGTAAAGAAAAAGAGAGATTTAGATAAAAAGTTACAGTTATGTCAAAGTAGGAAAACAGAGATATAGAGGAATAAATAAAATGAATAAACAGATAGGAAAAGAGAAAAGAAATTGTTGTGGGCGGCTCAGCAAAACTACTTATTGCCCCTTGATGGCCTAATAGCCAGTAATTAAAAGTAGTAGCCCAAGTGGGCTAGTGGGATATTTTTGGGCTAGTGGTCCAGCATTATTAAAATAATTTAGCATTGGTGGTCCAGGGGGACAGAGTTACTAGTGCTACCACAGACATCATCTGCTTGTCTATTCCATATCACAGTCCTCAGACTGGGACATTTATTTCCACAGTAATACAGTATGGTGTCTTAAACAGAGGATTACTATGTGAGGTGTAAAGAGACAGCAAGTGCTGATGATGTCTAGCAGACAGTGATCCTCCTTTAATGCAAGCACTTGTAAATGCTGAATGTTTGCTTGCTTGTTGTTGCATTGGGCCCTGCTTGTACACATTTTTATGTCTGCTTGCACGCATGTGCAAGAAACATAATGCCGTCATCTGAGATTTCAGAGGTGTGTCACCCCCCCCCCAATTCAGTCAGTGTGTTGGCAGGCGTGGCCCCTGTAAGCCAGTGCATGCTGGAGCTGTCTATGACAAGCTCCAAAATGCAGTGGCATACAGTTCAAAGGGGGAGCTACGCTTGAGTGAGCAGCGATAAGATATCGCTGCTCATGAGCAGCTCCCCCCCAATACACACACGCCCACGCCTCCCTGCACGCACGCAAACACACACTGTATAGCCGACGGGGGTGCCCAATCCCCATCAGCTGTGCTGCGCCCCACCCAAAAGTTTTAAATGCCACACTGGTGCCTACCCAGCGTGGCAACTAATGATATAGCTGATGGGGTGCCCAATCTCGTCGGCTCCACTGTCCTCACCCCCAGTACTGGGTGCCACGCTGGGAGCCCCACCCCAGCGTGGCAATCTCCATGCTTTGGGCTGACAAGTTTCCATCTCCCGTCGGCTGAACGCCTCAACCATGCCTTGTGCCATGCTGGGGCCCACCCCAGCATGGCAAACATCCCATAGTCAAAAACCCAAACAAACCTGTAAAGAAAAAACGGTCCCACCTAGTCTCCTGGCCCCTCCCACAACCCGCACCCACCCACTGGCACCCTGCCTCCCCACACCCCCTCACCCCATACCTCCCGGAGCTCGGCGCGGCGATCTTGATGGACCGGGAACACGTCTGCACTCTTCAAAGCTGACCGCGAACTGAGGAAATGCCGGTAAGCTGTATAATGGGCCAGATAGGGTTTCAACTTTATTGCATATCTCAGGCATTTTTGAATTTTGCACCAAATTTTATCACGGGTTTTGGGACCCCTTCTCATGAATGATTTCACTGTCATGGCCGATATTCGGGCCCGAAGGGTGATTTCGCAGTCACTGCACAGTCACTGCGTGAAATTACCCTTCAGGCCTGAATAATGCCATGACAGTGACATCAATCATGAGAAGGGGTCCCAAAAACCCCATGTTGAAAATTAGGTATTAAAATTCCAAAAAATGAGTGTTTTATGAGCATGCAATGCGCAGTTCCTACGCAGGCTCATAAGTTCGCGAATTTTCAATATTTTCACTCCAGATTTTCAACATTGCCATTTTACCACACCTTCTTATGAGTAGTATAGCTGGCATTTTTCACATCTCACCCAAAATGTGTTTCCGCCCATGTAGCGCACAATGGCGCAGTCGGTGTGCGAAATCAATGTTCAGGACAAATTAAGATAATCACAGTGACACTGTTCATGAGCTGAGGTCTTAAAATGGCTATGTTGAAAATTTGGTGAAAAATTCCTAAAAATGACTGTTTTACGAGCGTGCGTTGAACAGTTCCTATGCATGCTCGTAAGTTTGCAAATTTAATATTTTCACTCCAGATTTTCAACATTGCCATTTTATTACACTTCCTTATGAACAGTACAGCTGCAATTTTTCATATGTCACCCAAAATGTGTTTTCACATGTAGCGCATAATGGTGCTGATAGTGGCGAATGCAATGTTTAGGACAGATTAAGAAAATCACAGTTACACTGTTCATGAGCAGAGGTCTTAAAATTGCTATTTTGAAAATTTGGTGACAAAAGTCCATAAAATGACTGTGTTACGAGTGAGCATTGTGCAGTTTCCACGCACCCTCGTAACTTCATGACTTTGTAATATTTTCAGTCCAGGTTTTCACCAGTGGCACTTTTCCACACTTCCTTATGAACAGTACAGCTGTCATTTTTCACAACATGGCTGAAGTGTGTTTTCACACTTTCAGAGCAGAGATGCGTGGTCACTGTGGGAAATCATTGTTCGGCACAGATAAAGAAAATTACAGTGACACTGTTCATGATCTGAGGCACCAAAATGCCTGAGTTGACAATCTGCTGTAAAAAATCCCCAACCTAATTATATTACGGGTGTGCGTTGTACAGTTTTTATGTCACCTCGTGACTTCACCATTTTTTTTATATTTTACTACAGATTTGCAACATTGCCATTTTTACACTCCTCCTCATGAACAGTACAGCTGTCATTTTACATCCTGTTCGAATGTTTTGCACCTGTGGTGCTAAATGCCATAGTCACTGTGCATAAGCAGCTTTTGGCTAACAAACTGATATTCCCCTGTTCATGAGGTGGGGTCACAAAAACATGTTGAAAATTTGGAGTGAAAATACCAATGAATGCCTGAGGTATTAGGTTTCCAACCATAACGCCCAACCCTGTAGAGAATGACAGGCAACAGGGGTGTGACTTGGGATTCTTGCCTGTGATGCTCATACCATTCCACACCTTGCAGTCAGTGAGAGGCATCGAGGTATGCCTTGACTCTTCGCCCCAAAGTTCACCCCATTCTCCTATATCGCACCCATCTCACCATATTTCCTAATGAAATGGGGCGATAAGGGCCAAAGACCCCAGGAACACCGTGACACTTGTCAGTGTCTGCAGGGTGGGGTGTGGTGAAATGGCGTGGCCGTTATGCCTGATGACCCAAACGCACACCCCAATGCCTGTCACTCTCTGCAGGGTGGTGGTGGGGTTGGCTTCAGTTCAATACTTCACTGCCATTCCTATTACGCAGCTCTGTAACTTCTACACTACCACTGCCAATGCCAGCAAGCAAACATTCGGTATTGACAAATGCTTGTTACTATATATTTACCTAAGATAGACCAAATGAGATGTATTATGTCATTTGCAATGGAGCCCTGACTTTACACATTTTGTACTGCATTTACCCAGGGTAGTAGAGGTAAGATGTGGTATCTCGTTTTTAGCGGTGTCCTGCTTTTATAATGTTTTTGTCCAGGATAGATTATCTTAGATTATACTAGCACGGTAGTGCCACTATAGTTAGGTTTGAGTAGGCTGTTTAATGTTAAGCCCCTAACTTTGCACTCTAATATCTTCATGACCATTCAACAGATTTGCCCAAAATGTGCATGCATGATCTCAGGGTCTGGGTCTCTGGACGTGGTAAGTTTCATTCCAGTCAGATGTGCAGATTCCGAGATCTTTTTAGTAAAAAAGTGAAACATCAGAGGGTTTGCTAGTTTTGGTTTTTTTTTGCATCACCAAGCACCTAGACAGTTTGGAATTCTGGTTTTAATTTTTTAGGGTAGAAAGAGCTTGGGCCACAGTGGTGCCTTTTGCTGGTTTGGTGTAAAAAAATATTTACTCATTACGGAGTTATAAGGATTTGAAATTTTGGTTGTGAGCATGCTCAGTACAGTCTTTTGGATAGCTGTTTGGAATGAAAATAGAATTTAGCTCACATGAAAAAGGATTCCGTTTCATATGAGGGGGCAAACCTTTTTGTGAGAAAAAATATTTTTTAGTATCGCCACCATCTTGTTTCCAGTTTTTCAAAACAAAAACAACATACAAATTATATCCTGCAGGGATGCCACTGCATGTATCTTACTAATCGAGACACCCTTAGGTGGAGTCTGAAGTTAGTTTTTGGAAAAATCACCCAGAAATGTATTTTTAACACATCTTAAAATCTTTATTCGTGAGCCAAATTTCTTTCTTCATATGGCCATGCGAAAAAGGATTAGGGCCATACAAAAAAAGTATTTGGACTTCATTTTTTTTCACATTCTTTTTTCGTATGAATGACACAACCTCACAAAAAAAGATCCCTTTGTATGAAAAAAGAATTTGGACTTGTGTTTTGTTTCCACATTTCAACTTTAGCAAACCATAACTCCAGCAATGTATGGAGTTATGGAACAACCTATATATCAAAATAAAGGCATTGATGAGTACTACACTACTAACACATAACACCCCCAAAATGATTAGGGACCATATTAAAAAAACATAAAAATTATAAATGTTCAATCCCCATAGGATAACATTGGAACTTTAACAAGCTGTAACTTTGTCAATCTTTGGAGGTAATATACAATATATATCAATTTTTACAACAGAAGTGAGCAGATAACCCATTAGATAAAACAAATATTCTCACTGAAGAGTGACAACTCCAGTTATCATACTCTGATTACATCATCACTGTGTGATAACTCCAGCTTATCACACTCTAATTACATCATCACAGTATGATAACTCCATCAAACAAGAAAAACAGCACAAAACACACTCCTATTGTATAAAACAGATACGTGATGGGTAGCTATGTGATAGCTGAAAAACATTAGCACTCAGCTTGTCAGGTGTCAGTTTGGCTCAGTTGGTAGCACATCTGCCTCTGGACCAGAAGATCATGGCTTCTCATCCCACACTGGGATTGGACTTGCACCTAAAAATTGCTGGCATCCAAGTGCAGTATTGGGGGGTGCACTGCTGGGGTGTGCCATCCTTCAGATGAGATATTAAACTGAGGTCCCTTCTGCCCATCCTGGTGGGTGTCCAGGTGGAAGTAAAAGAACCAAGGGCACTCTTTGCAAAGAATAGGGAACATTTCCAGTGTCCTGGCCAAGATTCCCCTTCCCATAAACCAGTTTATGCAATTATCCAGGCTGTGTGTGGGTGATGATGTGCGATATGGCCACCACTACACATTCAGTCACTTCACTACCAGTCTAGCATTGCTTGTAAAGCATTTTGGGATACACTGTGTATGAAAAGCACTATATAAATACTGATTCTTCTTCTTTTTCTACTCGTGACAAGTGAGCTCAGGGTTAAATCACCCTTGGCTCCGCTACATGGAGCCACTCATGATAACCCTCAGCTCACTTGCCACTCATACTGATATTTCAGCTATCACATAACTGTCCATCACATATCCCCTTAATATAAATAGAAAAGTCTTAATGACTGGTACAACACTATTAATCAATCAATCAGTCAGTCTTCATTTTACCAGGCGAAACACCATTGAGACAAGCTCATTTACAAGATGGACCTGGGCCCTTAAGAAATAATAACTCAAAATGGTCCATCCCTACAACAAAACCAAAAAAAAAAATAGGAGGCACACAAATTGGGCCCTGTGCTTCCACACCCAAATACATATGTGGATAACTGGAGGCATGGAAGCACTGGATCCAGAGAGCTCTGCACTTCCGTTATTGCATAGACGTGTTCATGCAAGTCCCAATGGGACCTGCATGAATGACAATACAATTCTACTATCTTAAAAAGTAAGGAAATTCATTGCAAAAAAACTTTATTAATGCACCACTTGGGGTTAAACTGACAAAACTAGAAAAATGTGGTGTTAGGGTTTCCAACCCTAGCACCCCACCCTGCAAGCAGCAAAAAGAAACTAAATATGGTTTTGGCTGTCCTGAGTCATGGCAAACCATGCCTGGGTTCTTCTTGGGGTTATCATCCCTAACGCTCACCCCATTCTCATATAGTCTGCACATTTGAGCTTATTTGCTGATGGAATGGGGTGAGTCTTAAGGTTGATAACCCCAAGAAGGACCCTAGACCTGATTTGCCAGGACTCAGAACAGCTAAAACCATAATGTTTTCCCTCTTTTGCTACTTGCAGTGTGAGGTGGTGTGTTAGAGTTCAAAACTCCAACACTATATTTCACTACTTTTGTTAGTTTAACCCTAACTTGTGTACTAACAAAAGTTTTTTTTAATGAATAATAATAATGTGTTATTTTGTGTACATTATATTAAAGGAATAATGCCCGACAGGGTGTGTGTCGTGCTGGGATAACATCACACCTGGGGTAATTGGACATGAGGCCACAGGCCGAGTGTGACCACTTGCCCCAGAAGTGACATTATCCCTGCACGACACACACCCTGGAGAGCATTATTCCTATTATACAATATCTTGTTGTTATACAGAATTAAAAAAAAATGATTTAAAAATGTTTTTGTTAGTGTGGAAACATATTTTTGTTTCTTAAGAGAAGATGCAAACAATCAAAGTAATCCAAGGAATATCAAGGAATCAGTCAGGAGCTTCATAGTGCTGAGACTAGAGCTGTAATGTTATGCTGGATAACATCACACCCGTGATGTTATGCTGGGATAACATCATCGGTCCAGCCCCAGGCTGACCAATCAGAGTCCAGGAAATGTTCTTGCCATTGTATAGTACTGTGATATTTTGTACATGAGTAGATGGCTATGCCAAAATGAACATGTTAATTTATAATATCAAGTATTCTGAATGAACAAATGAATGAATGCACAATAATGGAACTCTAAGCACTTCACACTCTAAGCAATCAGCATTGATCACAAATGTTTTTCTTGTCTTTTTCTCACTATAAATTGGAGCTGCTAGATCACAAAGAACATTGTTTGCTGCAAATAGCCAGGCTTTTTATCTAAACTGCTAGTACAGTTTATCACAGGCCAATGTTTTGTTTGAAAAAATGCATACTTCTTCAGGGCTACTCTGTAATTTGTATGTATATAAATAAACATTTTTATAAAATACATTTGATCATTTAAATCCAAACATATACATAATAATTCTATGAGTTGCTGTACCTCTAAACCCACCTTCATCAGTACATTTTTGCAACAGTTATTCATTCTGATTTCTTGTAATAAATGTTGCCTACAAGTAACGTAAAATAAAGCATCACTCATATTTCATGGTTCAATAATCAATGATAAGCATTTACATCAATACAGTCAGATGAATCCATTGGATTCAAATAAAACATATCCTCATTCATTTCCATTCTTAGAAACATAGAAACACCGAAACATAGAATTTGATGGCAGATAAGGACTGCTTGGCCCAGTCTGCCCATTTCCCTACCTGATGGATAAGCAGCAGATTCTAGTTAATCAACAGCTTACTTCCTCCTGCCCCCCACTAGAATTGCCTTATGCCTGTCCCATGCATTCTTGAATTCTCCAACTGTTCCTGACTCCATAACCTCCTCAGGAAGGCTGTTCCATGCATCCACAACTCTCTCTGTGAAAAAAATACTTTCTAACATTACCTCTGAGCCATCCCCCCTCCTCTATCTTCAAATTGTGCCCCCTTGTTCTTGCACATCTCTTCTTCTGAAATATACTACCCTCTTATACCTTGTTAATTCCCTTGAGATACTTGAAAGTTTTTATCATGTCCCCCCTCTCCCTCCTTTCCTCAAGGGTATACATATTAAGCTGCTTTAGTCTCTCCTCGTATGTCTTCTGGTGCTGGCCTTGCACCATTTTGGTTGCCCTCCTCTGAACAGCCTCCACTCTGTCTATGTCTTTGCGGAGATGGGGTCTCCAGAATTGCACACAGTACTCCAGATGGGGTCTCACTAACTGTCTGTAGAGAGGGATAACAACTTCCTGTTTTCTACTGTTGATGCCTCTCCCTATGAACCCCAGTATCCCCCCAGCCCTCCTTACTGCCTTCTCACATTGCTTGCCCACCTTTAGGTCATCTGATTTAATTACTCCTAGATCTCTTTCGATTTTTGTTATTGTTATTAACTCACCCCCTATTGTGTACTCTTCCCCTGGGTTATTGTTTCCCAGATGCATTACCTAGCACTTCTTTGCATTGAATCTGAGCTGCCACATATTTGACCATTCCTCCAACCTTGCCAAGTCCCTTTTCATTCTTTCCACCCCACCTTGTGTATCAACACTGTTGCAGATCTTTGTGTCATCTGCAAAGAGACATACCTTTCCTTCCAGGTACTCTCCAATGTCACTTATAAAGATATTAAAGACGACCGGTCCCAGTACCGAACCCTGCAGTACCCCGCTAGTTACGCTCCTTTCTTCACTGTGCACTCTGTTTACTATTACCTTTTGCGTCCTGTGTCCAGCCAGTTTTTTATCCAGGCTACCACCTTGGGACCCACACCAAGGCTGGCTAACTTGTGTATTAACCTTTTGTGTGAGACTGTGTCGAATGCCTTACTAAAATCTTGGTAGGCCATATCCACAGCCCCTCCCTGGTCTACTACTTTGGTCACCCAGTCAAAGAAATCTATTAGGTTCGTCTGACATGACCTTCCTGCTGTGAAACCATGCTGCTTTTGGTCCTGTGCCCCACTGGCCTCTAGGTACTCAACAATTCTTTCCTTCAAAAGTGATTCCATCATTTTCCCTACCACTGAAGTCAAACTAACTGGTCTGTAGTTTTCTGCCTCTGCCCTGCTCCCACTTTTGTGAAGTGGAATCACATTTTCCCTCCTCCAGTCCTCAGGTACCACTGCATCCTCCCATGATTTGTTAAAGAGAGTAGTCAGTGGAGTTACTAGTTCTACCCTTAGTTCTTTTAGTATTCTTGGGTGAATCCCATCAGGCCCCATTGCTTTGTCCACCCTCAGTTTCAAGAGTTCTTTCAAAACCCTTTCTTCTGTGAATGGACTGGTATCGACCTCCCTATTCAGAGTTTCTCCCTTGTTTGGTTTAGGCACCTCCCCTCCTCATCTGTTGTGAATACTGAGCAGAAATATTCGTTCAGTATCCCTGCTTTTCACTGTCACCCTCTGCCCACATTCCTCCCTTTATTAAGTCTGTATCCCTCCTTGGTCTTTTTTCACTCCCTAATGTATCTATAAAAGGTTTTATCCCCCTTCTTAACAGAGTTGGCTATCTTTTCCTCAGTTTGTGCCTTTGCTATTCTGACTGCCTTCCCTGCCTCCTTCTGCTTTAACTGATAAAGTTCTCTGTCCTGCTCCTTCTGTGTTTACTTATATTTCCTGAATGCTATCCTTTTCTCCTCAACCATCCCTGCCACCTCTTCTGAGAAGCATAGTGGTTTTTTCCTTCATTTTGTTTTATTGATTTGCTTCACACAAAAGTTTGTTGCCTCTGCGATAGCTGTTTTGATTATTCCCCATTGTTCCTCCACCCCCCTTGCCCATTTGCTAGTGCTTTTCTAAGGCACGCTTCATTTTCCCAAAGTCAGCCTTCCTAAAATCCAATACTCTTGTTTTTCTATGGCTTGACTGTATGGCTGTGTTTATTGTGAACCACACTGTTTGGTGGTCACTTGTTCCCAGATGGCTACCCACTTCTAAATCTGAGATCCTGTCTCCTTCCCCATTTGAGAGTACAAGGTCTAAGATTGCTCCCTCCTGAGTGGGTTCCAACACTAGCTGTCTGAGGCATGCCCCCTGTAGGGCATCAAGAATGACCCTTCTCTTGGATGTGCCTGCATCAAAGGTACTCCAGTTAACATCTGGCATATTCAGGTCCCCCATCAACAATATCTCCCCTTTTTCTGCCATTTTAAGGATGCCTTCTATCATTACCTTGCCCATTTCCTCCCCCTGAGATGGGGGTCTGTACACAACCCCCATGCAGATTGTGGTGCCATTTCCTGTCTCCAGGGTGACCCATAGTGACTCATCAACTTCCTGTTTACTCTTTAGTTCTGTTGCTTTAATCCCTTCCCTTATATAGAGAGCTACTCCTCCTCCTCTTTTATACACCCTGTCCCTCCTGTAGACTGTGTATCCTGTTATGCTGACTTCCCACTCATGGTTCTCTGTGTGCCATGTTTCAGTGACTGCCACAATATCCAGGCATCCCACTTCCATTAAGGTCACTAGTTCAGGGAGCTTGTTGCACAGACTAAGGGCATTGGTACTCATCACCTTCCATTTATTTTTTTATGGCCTTACCCCTTTTAGCCCCATCCCTGTCCTTAACACCTTTTTCTGCTTTTATCCCTGTCCTGCTCCCTACTGACTTCTCTGCCTTGGTGTTTACCTCTCTAACTACTGCGCTTTGTGGGGGGAGGCTGGGATTTCCCTGCCCCTTTTCAGTGCCTCCCCCCTTGGCTAGTTTAAATGCTTGCCAATGAAGCATTTAAACCTGTCACCTAGGATCCTGGATTTCTCCCGGACAGATGCAGACCATCGTGGCAGTATAAGTCTGCATCCCTCCAGGTGGCTCTCCCATCCCCAATGAAACCAAAACCCTGAGCTCCACACCAGTTTTTCAAGCATTCATTGAATCCCATGGTGCAGAATACCCTAGCATCATACTTGCCATAGACAGGCAGGACCTCCGAGAAGGTTACCGTACATGCTACTTGCCTAAGGCCCCTCCCCAACTCCACAAACTCCTCTTGCACCGCTCTGATCCCATTTACAGCCAGGTCATTTGTCCCTAGGTGGACAATGACATCCAGCTCCCTCCCTCGTGCAGCTGCTCCCGCGATCCTGAAGATACGCTTCCTGTCCCTCCAAGCCGTGGCGTCAGTCAGGCACCTTACCTCCCTATCCCCTTCCTCCCCCACGTCTACCCCCCTAATGATTGAGTCCCCAACCAGGAGTTGTTTCCTTCCCCTGTGGGGTCTAGTGCCACCCTCCTGTGGGTCTCCTTTGTGGAGGTTCCCAGCATCCTCCTTGGTCTCCACTGCAGGTGCCTCCATAGAGGAACCACTCTTTGCCAGAACAGCATATGAATTGTGGAGAGCTACAGCTGGAAGAATGGACTTCTGTTCCACCACCCTCTCCCTCCCTGAGCCCACCTTGGTCCAACTGCTCCTTAGTTTTGATTGTTATTATTGCTAGTCTGTGTTCTGCCTTATTTTAATGGGATCTACTGAAATCTATGGGTGGGCAGAAAAATAAAATAAACTCATACTTCAAACTCGATTACTGATTGTGATTTTCATTTAATGTTACTAGATGTACCTTTAAGTACTTATACTTACTCTTTATTTAGTTTTCAGAATAGAGTGCTCAAATGTATAGTACTCCTTCTTATGATCAATGTCTTGTTCATGTAAAGAAAAAGATATAGGTTGTTCACAGTAAGCATTTTAAATATAAATGAATTCCTAATTAAATAATGGGTGCAACTGTGCTGACTTCTTATGAGGAGAGAGGGAGAGAGATCAGAAGATGGGGATACTAAACAGGTAGTGGTATCACTGTGCCGGTTTTATAGTGTTTCTTCTCACTGCCTTAATGTTAACTTATATTTACTTATATTTATTTATCCTAAATGTTTTATACTAATTTTTATCTGTTTGAGATTGGTGCTGAAGTTTTCACATTATTTGTGTTGTGTGGAGATTCTAGCTCAGAACAGGGCCCTGAGGTCTGGGGAGGGAGAGACTTTGGATGAGGGAACTGAAACTGGTAGTTAGGGAAGCTGCAAAGCAGGCAATGGGTGTACTTGACATAACTTATATAGTTTTTTATCATTCTCTCCCTTGCTCCCTTTCTGTCTCATGTGAGTGGCGAAGGAAGATGGCATATTTGTTTTACACTGTCTTACCCTGTTTTACTTTGTGTGTTGTTCTTAGTTCATGACTGAATATTGTTAAAAATCATGGACATCGTAAGCTAATGTATGGCCTTCCTTTTTAGACCAGCTAGCATAGAACTTTAGTTACTTTGTTTCTGGTTATTTTATTCAGTTTATTATTTGCTTGCTCACCTACAGTACTTTTCTAGTTTCTACGTGCTGGCTTTCTTGGCATTCAACTTATTTGGAAGTGGTGTGATCTGTGGACTTGGCAACCTACACTGAGCAAAACAGGTGTCTGGCATCATATGATGTAATCAACAGACCAAGCATAAAAGCAGCCCTGCTATGCACAGCCTTTTTTTACTTTCATTTTAATCTCCCTCCTTTCCGAGAGGCCCTCTTCAGCCCTTGCATTTCCTCTAACCCAATCGTGCGCCATTCCTGGGACTTACCTGAGGTGCTGCCATTCCTCCACAGATTCCCTCCTGTCGTGGGGTCACTGGGGGTCTCCCAGGCCCCCTCCAGATGTCATGCTTGGTCAGCAGTCCCCATTCATAGTAGGCAGTGTGGAGTCTGCAAGGTGCCAAAGAATGTCATCCTGCTACTGGCGGTGTTTTCCACTGTTTGGGATCTCAACCATGGATGCTTCGTGGAGGTGGTTGTCTGATATGTGCATGTTCTGCAAATGTCCACTACCAGGAAGCATCTCCCACCCACAAGTGCTGCCTAAGCTGTGCCACCACTTAAGGTCACCTAGGTAGCAGTGATGTGGTGGGAGCAGTCTGTCCACACTCCCCAAAGGAGGAGAGCATCCACCAGGACTCTTAATCCTCCCTCCATCAGCTGACCCCCGAGCGACCCAACTTTGTTTCTGAAACCAGGTTCCTGGCATGGCAACAGGTGAGGCATAAATTCCTCTTTCCTCCATGCTACCAGGCTGGCTCTGCGATGTATAGCCTTATTACTGTGGTAGTCAGCCAGAGGACAAACACACCACAGTGTGTATAACACAACCTCATAAGCCAAGACATTTAAAATAGGTGCTCATAAGCTAACTGTACCTGAACTTCAACCTGGATACTTTTTAACCATTTTATATGCCTTTTGAGAACTTTTCAGGAACCCTGACTGCAAACTTGGTATAGCCAAAGCAGAATATGTCTCTTGTAGTGTGGAACATACTATAAACCAGTGGGCCAAGACACAGCAGAGCCACTGATTGTACATATGTTTTAGGACACCCACTGAGAACTCTCAATAGCTTCATAAAATGTTATCAACAAGAAAGTAGGTAAGCAACCAAGTTTGTTTAAAGAGCGGGTTCTTAGTATAAGACTTCAGCCCCCCCCCCCAACACATATGGCAGCTTATTTTTCACAAAGACTGTGTACCACATAGTTTTATTTATTTCCATTGGTATTTTCTTAACAAAACTTGTAATTCTTTCCAGAGCCCAGCAGCCAAAATGCCCCAACTTTCTCAGCCTGAGTCACCCCCCCAGCTAGTGCATTTTGTGACATCAGTAAAAACGAGCATGGGTGCATTCCATAAACTATAATGATGCAGTTTTTAAAGTCTGTGTTTTAAATTTTTGGTACCAATTTTCACAAATTCCAGCCACTGCTCAACTAACAAGGACCTTGTTAATCGAGCAGTGACCAGAATTTGTGAAAATCAGTACCAAAAAGTTTAAAAAACAAATTTTAAAAACTGCCTCATTATAGTCTAGGGAGTATGCCCCTGCACTCGTCCTTTACCAACATCACATAATGCACTTGCACGGAGGCATGCCTCCAACTGAGGAAGTTGGGGCGTTTTGGTTGCTGGTCTCTGGGAGGAAAATTATGAGTGTTTTTTCAAGAAAATACCAATGGAAATAAATAAAACTATGTGGTACATAGTCTTTGTGAAAAGTAAGCTGTCATATGTGTTGGGGGGGGGGGGCTGATGTCTTATACTAAGAACCTGCTCTTTAGCCCTGGCTTAGCTTATAGTTTAACACAAGATATTTATTTATATATTTTGCAAACAATATTGTTCTTTGTAAATCAGTTTATTTATTTATTTATTTATTCATTCTTTCTGAAAGAAAACCTTTGTGCACAGATGCTCTTTTAAAAAGGATTACCTAAGGAATCCCATAATCCAGTCTCCTGAACTCCACTAGACCGAGTTCGGGAGATGGAATTTTGGCATCCCAACAGGGACCTATGATCGATGCAGGGGCTCACCCCTACACCCCCCCGTAACTAAAATAACCAACTCCAAAGGGCAGTAGACCTCAGAGTTAGTAAAAAATGTTACAGGGGCAGAATGGCAAAAATTGATGCCACACCAGGAATAGAACCCAGGTTCACACAGCCATGCTGGCCGAGCTGTTCATAACCCAGCCCTCCATGCCACGGGAGCAGCTCGACCAGCACCTCCTTCCTCTCACAACTCATGCAGTGAAACTTTGTTTCGCCCATGCGGAATCTTTCGCACAGAATTTCACACAGCGAAATACAGTTTCACCATGCAAAATTATTTCGGGCATCTGTATTTTTACATACTGAAGCTGGTCCCATGAGTGTCGGGATTCCAAGCTTCAGTATCCTGAAAGGATACCTTTAAAAAGGTTCCACATCAAGGACAAGGACAATGTACACAGAGAAATTACTAATACGCATGTACTCAGCTCCAGTAGAACATTGTTAAATATTGGTACAGGCAGGTGCAGTAGTTACAAGTCCATAATACAACATATAATCAACTAATCAGGGCCGTAATGTACATGGGAAAGTGAGTTCATTATTCTTGCCATTAGCTTATTTGGATAAGACAGTGGTATCAATATACTATAATATTACTTGCAATAGCCATATATGTCAGTGGTAACAGTTACATCTGGATTCAAGCAAGAGAACCTTTTTCAGTTCCTTCTTAAAGAGGGAAATTTTGGGGAGACCTACCAGGGATTCAGGAAATTTATTCAATCATTGTGATGCTCTGACTCCAAATGCTAACATGGCCTGATTTATCTTTCTGAATGTTGTCAGCAGGGCATTCCTAGATATGTTTTGAGTAGAGTATTGGTTGGGAACTGGGCACAGGAGGTTTTGTAATGCAGATGGGGCAAGGCCGAATAGGGCTTTTTTTCCAGGCAGACAGGTCTGGTACCTTATTCTGTCCTGAATGGGAAGCCAACTGGTAAAGGAATATAGGGAGCAGCTATGGGTGACGCTTTCTACACCAAGTGCAAAGCAACAAGCCTTACTTAGAACCATCCAAACTCTGTTAAGAACAGAGTCAGTGGCCATGCCATAGGCTTGGAGGCCATAATCTAAAAGTGGAAGGACCATGCTGGATACCATAAGACACATTGCTTCTTCAATGAGGTTCTAACATTCCCTGTACAGCACACCAGTTTTTTTTGTTGGCAAGACTGCCTATGTTCTCTACATGGTGAGCAAAGGAAAGGGTATCATCAAGGGTGACTCCTAGGTATTTAAAAGTATCAACTTGGTCCAATATAGACCCATTAGCATTACATATTGCAAAAGGAGGAACTTTTCTTTTCACCTGTGGGCCACAGAACAGCATAATCTTGGTTTTCTTGTAGCTGAGGACTAGTTTATTTATCTTGAACCATTCCTCAAGGGATTTGAAGCTATTTTGTAGGTCATGAGAGAGTATCTCCTGGTTTGTACTACTGGTATAAATGATCACATCATCTGCCTAGAAAAGCACTTTTGAATGCTACAGGAAGATTATTTATAAACAGGTTGAAGAGGAGTGGGCCCAGTACTGAGCCTTGCAGCTCCCCCCTTGAGACGCTTTTAACATCCTATAATGCTCCATCAATCTTTACTCGTTTTGTGGAGTCAGAGAGGTAGCTTCAGAACCAGGCTACCGTGTCTGATAAGAGGACTAATGTGTAAAGCTTACTGAGCAATAATCAATGGTTTATCGGATTGAATGCTTTTGTTAAAACAATGTAGATGGCACTCACCAGTTGTCCTCCATTAAGGGCCTCATGCAGAAAGTTGGTGTACTATGTGAGGGCGATACTAGTGCTGTGGAGCTTCCTGAAACCATGTTGTTCTTTACCCTGAATTTTATACTTGCTTAGGTATGTGGCAAGTTGGACAGATATGATTCTTTCAAGGGCCTTCTACAGTGGTGAGAGGATTGAAATAGGCCTGTAGTTGGCAACACTGGAGCAATCACCACTTTTATGTACTGGAGTGACTAACACAGTTTTCCAGATTCCCAAAAACTGCAAGTATTGCAGGGAGAAGTTAAATAATTTAGACAGGGAAGAGCAAGTTCCTCTAAGGACAAAGCCACCAATTTCATATCGATTGTATCACCCCCCACCCTAGTTTTACCCAGCACTCATTTCACATTTTTGATAGTGTCACCTAAAGTGATGGGTTTGAAATAGGTAATGAAGGTTTTGATCAGGGCAATTGGTCACATATTTATTGTGTTTAACAGCGGATTCAACATCTACTGTATATTGGGGGGGGTAGAACAGAGCTTAGATCAGTGAAAGCATTGTTGAATATATTAGCTATCTCTTCTGGGGCAAGAGTGACAGCCCCATTGGAACTGAGCATTTTGGGTTGGGGGGTTGTCATTTTTATGCAGGAGCTCCTGTATGTTGCCTCAGAATTGTTTCTGTTACTCCAATTATTTGCTTGATATTCTTTGTAGTAAATACCTTTTGTCTGCCTCATTCGACATGTGCACTTATTGTGAGCTTCTTTGCACTTTTGTTGATCACCTGGTGAGATGGGTTCTCTAGCTTGTTGTCACAGATTACCCCTGTCACACATCTTGGAAAGAAGTGTGGGGTGATCCATTCTGCTGCAGTACTACAGATCTTGCATTTTTTCTAGGGGGTACATTTGTTACAGGTGGCATTAAATTGGCTGATGACGAAGTCTAGGGCTGTGTCAATGTTGGGGATAGAATTGAGGTAGCTCCAATCTATCTGGACGAGCTGAGCCTTGAAATCTCCAATTAAGCCTTTACAAAGGACTGGGCTGTTGATGGTTCTATGTGATAACAGTGATCACTATTACGCGATCGCCGTTTCAGCGAGTGCACATCGCCAAAAATGAATTTTGGCGATGCACACTTGCGGCAACTGGGAAGAAGGCACCTGAGATCCAAGGATATATTTATTTTATGCAGGGGGCTGTGCCCCCTGCACTTCCCAGGGGGATTCGCCCCCCCATGCCCCCTACTAAAGGATTCTCAACTCCAGGGGGTGCATTTTGGAGGGTGAAATACTTTAAAAAGGAAAAAGCTGACTGCTGGCAAAAAAAGAAATGTGCCATGCTGGTCCTGAACCCTGCACCTCCCAACCGATGACCCTACCCACTACGCTAGTGGACCAGCTCGGCAGCTTCCCGCCATACCCCCTGCCACATACATTCCCTCCCCTTCCTCTCCCCCTCACACATGTGCATGTGCATAAGCACATAGCTTCCTCTCACCCTACCTCGCCCATCTTGGTATCCGGTTACCGTAACTGATTTGCTGCTTTTGTATGGCATTCAATTGCAGAAGCTGTGTTCCCTGGATACTACTGTTGATAGTTTTCTGTGAGGGTTTTGAGGGTTTAGCAATCCAGGCACAATGTACTGGAAAGTGGTCCTTGATTGACTCTTGTAGGAAAGATACTTCAGTTAGCCTTTCCAGACTGGTGGCTAGTATCCAGTCAATGAGAGTTCTAGTACTAGTTTTGTAATTGGTCCTGGTGCAGCCTTTAATTACCTGTGTGAGAAATAGGCTGGCCACCAGATTCTTATGGGCATTACTAGATTTGGCTACCCTATTTGCATTAAAATCACCAGTGACTATGGTTTCCCTGTTATGAATGGCTTGTTTGAAGTACCTGGCAAATGTTTCAAGGCCTAATTGTTGTTTGCCTGGGGATATATAAACTGACATTATGACAAGTGATTTAAGACCCTTCCCCAGTAGAATTTTAACTGCCAGGCATGCATGGTTAACCCTGTTTGTTACTAAACTCAGTATTAGACTTTATACTAGACAGGATTCTTATTAAATTGTTGCACTTGCTCCAGTTCTTTTAGAATTAGTTTATATTTTATATACTATGCACTTGTAGGTATTTCATTGTAGTTTGTACTTTGGGTACTCCTTGGGTGGACATGAGGGCTAATAGAATTGATCAGGCCAGCATGAGTATCATGTTTTTTTGCTAGGCTTCCAAGATATTTCATTATAGTCTGATAAGTGATTACTCATTAATGATAATATCTAATTAAGCCTCCTTTTGGAATCCCATTTAAGTAGTTAAGTGGTTCATGACCGAAGACTGCAGATTTATCTTAAGTAACCATTCAATAAATTCCTTTTTTATAAAATTGTAATCTAAGATCTTTCTTTAGGGATAAGTTTAAGGAAATAGCCAGAGTTGATTACTGTTCTATTAAATTTTAGCACTTAAGAATTTTTTCCTTTTTTTATTCTAATTATTTCACTAGTGGTGTACTAAGAAGCTACTAATTGGTCCTTATCCCAGGCAACACAAAGAGCCGATTCTAAAGACAGAACAAAACAAAACATTGCTGTGACAACCCCTGACTCTGGATGGTGCTCACTGTAATTTGGGCTGCCAGCCAGTGAATCCATAAGGCAAATACAAGTCAATGTGATGGCACTTGGGACCCCAAACGACTTGATGCAAACAATTTCCAGTGCAAAAAGTTTCTTTAATGCTTCAAAATAATCCAAGGTCCCAACAGTTCACATGTTCCTTCTCAGTCACCCTAGCGCCTCAACTCCTTGCGAGTCTTCAAATGGGGTAGAAATTGTTTACATCAAGTCTTTTGGGGTCCTGAGTGCCACCACATTCACTTTGATTTTAAAGACAAAAGGACTCAACAGAGTGAAACAATTCTTATTTATAGAAAAATGAGACAATTGAGACATCAACATATAGAAAATAGAAGCAACTACAGTTACCAGACCAAGAGAAAGGAAAGGAAAAAATGGAAGAAAAGCAATGGAAAGACATAAAGACTGAAAAACAGAAAATTACAGAAAACATGGACTATAAAGCAGGTATTGCAAAACAATATCTGTTCCTGTTCCCTAGAGACTGGTATTAAAGACCTAAGGTTCAGGGTCCTACTATTATTAATTTAATCTGATTTTTACACTGACTATTTTTTGTAATCTATACAATATTTATTTATTGTCACTGTCATTGTTAAAACATGATGAGAACTAGAAGCTCTACAACTGATGATGTTTATGTATGTCTTTTTGATCCAGAAGGAAACATGACAGATGGGGATAAAGGGGGAATTGCCACAACTAAAAATAATATAAAAGAAAAAAAGAGATCTAAATCAGAAAAAATGGAAACTATGGGCCTAGCGAAAGGGAAAAAATAATTAAATAGACCTGAAAAATTGAACAAGTTAATAACCAAAGCTAATCAACCAATAATAAAAGATTTTGGTGCCTACTGGTCCCCCCCCCCCCCACTGATCACTGGCCAAAATGTAAAAAAATATATTTTAAATCCATGGTGTCTAGTTACTCCCCCCCCCGCCAATCTTAAACATACAAAAATTGCCATCAGAAGAGGCCATTGTGGTCTATCAAGTCTGCTCGAGTTTGCAGCTAGCTCCCCTATTCAGTAGCTCCAGTCCCAACGTAAAAAAATATCAATGAAATCCCTGGTGTCTAGTGGACCCCCACCCCATCAGGTAGTGCTTCACCACCCTGTTCCCCCACCCCAACCCTGAGCTGGTGACCAGCACAGTGCTCCTCTCTCCATCATGGCTAGTCACTGACTGACCTGAAATGAATGAGTGCATACTTGTACAAGCACGTGTTCATTCATTCCAGTTCAGTTGGGTGGCCAGCTGTGTGGAGAATGAGGCAGTGCATGTCACCCTTTGTGGTTGGGGTGGGTGGAAGGGTGGGTGGGGGTCACTAACTGATGGGGTAGGGGTCCACTAGACACCAGGATTTAATTGATGACGATTTTTTTTACATTGTGGAAAGCAATCAAGGGGCACTAGTCACCAGGGATTTCATATATGTCTTTTTTACATTGGGGCCAGCAATTGATTGGGGACCACTAAACACCAGGGATTTTAAATATTTTTTTTTACATTGGGGCCAGTGATCAGTGGAGGGGGTGACCACTAAACATCATGGATTTAAGATATATTTTTTTACTTTGGGGCCAGCGATCGGCGGAGGGAGGGTACCCACTACTAGTAGACAGTAGGTTTTGCCACAAAGTGTAAAATTTCACCCGTGAAATTCTATACTTCGCAGTTGATCTGCACGACACAAATTGGAAAATTTTATGAATTGTGCTTCACGAATTGAGCACAATTTATGAAATAATTCACAGAGTGCATTATATCGACTTTTTACATCACTACAACTTATATCTTCTTAAATTCTGCTGATATAGTATCTAATTTGGGTCAGATTATTAATGGTTTAAGGGAATTAGTAATTAAGAAGAAACTCTCAAACCCACAAATCAATAATGAATCTCATATGTCATTAATTAGTGGCAACTTGGAATCATAAAGATTATCTTGTTATCTCGATATAAGAGAAGTTTCATCTCTGGGCTATTCGAGGGCTCTCTTTGAAGATAAAATTCAAGATGCTCACAGGGTTAATAGAAAAATATCTCTTGACAAATTGAGCATCATTAATAAAACCACCACGTCAGTTCTATCCCATGACCTTTTGAACAACATAGAACATCATATAATGCAAATGTAATAATTTCAGAAAGTCTTCAGGTTTTAAAAGAGCAATTATGAGGCTTTTATGCTTGCGTCATGAAAAGCCAATTTATGATTAAAAAACTAATGGAGGATTATTTTCAGCAAAAGTATGAGACAGACATAAATGGCTCATACATTCATTAAAAAACTAATTCCAAAAGGAAAGAAATGGCAAACAAATGTTTTCAAACCAACTTGCTTCAACCATTTACATGAGAATTATAATCAGTTATTGAAACAGAAACCAATAATCTTGTTAGGAAGAAGAGAAACATCAAAAAGAAATCTAAAAACAAACAGGTAAACCTGATGAAAATAAACAATCAAAGAACAAATCTTGTGGAACAGAGAAGAATGATCCAAAGGATTTTATAGATTGAGGAAGCACTCCTGACCAATCAGAGAGCTTCTTTCCTCTACACATGAGACACTCTTATTCCATGAAGAGTGTCTCATGTGCAGATTCCCTTGAAATGAGCCCATTCTGGGACAGTTTTAAAAAGAATATCTATGTATATGTATATATAATATAATATATATATATATATTTACATGATGGGTAGGAGTGGGATATGGAAAATATTCTCAATCTGGCAGAGTGAACTCTGTATTCTCACGAGTACCAAATGCACAAGTGAGAATGCACAGCTCACTCTGTAGGACTGAGAATATTTTCCATATCCCACAATCTGCCCATCATGTGTGCGATTTATATCACAAGGGCGAGAGCTTTAGGAGTATTTTTTTTCTGTTTCTGTGTGCTTCGTACTCATTATGTGTGTGCTGTCAGTGTGTGTGTGTGTGTGTGTGTGTGTGTTCTGAATAGACTGTGAGTCAGAAACACAGGTGAGTGTGTTTTGCAAAGCTAATTGAGTGAGTCAGAGGATCAGTGAGAAAGACAAACTGCTGCAGGTAGCACTGAGAGAGAGAGAAACTGCTTTGTAAAAGAGTTTTATTTAGAATTGAGGTTGTTTTGAAGCTGAGATCAGCACATGAATGGGCTAGGAGTGTTACAAACACAATGGGACACAGGTGAGAGTGTTTTGCAAAGCTGTTTGTGTAAGTTGCAGCTTCAGTGAGAAAGAGAAACTGTTTTCTGAAGCAGTTTTCTTTAGAATACAAGCTGCAAGGCAGATATTCTCACTCTGGTGACATCAGCAGAGTGTGGATAAATGTCAATATCCTTACTCTGCTGATGTCATCAGGATTTATCCTCACTGCAGTGAAAATAACACAGGATATCCTACTAGAAAGCTCTCACCCTGTGGTGTATATATATATATATATATATATATATATATATATATATATATATATATTATTGATCAAGCTCAATCAATAATGTTATTAATACCACTGCAGAGACCACTCTTATGCTTGTAGAGTGGCCTCACTTACATTCTTAGGGTATCAGAACCACTCACCTTCTGTTCTTGGGGTCTCATACCCTAAGAATGCATGTGGTACTACCCTTGAAAGCATAACAGAGGTCTCCACGGCGGTATTAACATATAATAAAACTCCAGATAGTCTGACATCATTAATTCAACAAAATTTACAATAAAGTAGTAATAGTACTGGCCAAATTACAATTCTCTTTAATCCATCTCATTTATGTTTTAAGAAAAGTAGTGTAAACCCAGAGCTAGAAAGGCCTCTGCAATTAGAGCAGTATGAAAATACTAAGATTATTCATTCTAAACACAATAATACTAAAACACTAGATAATGATTCACTAGACAGGCTAACTAATATAGAAAATAATGAGTCATTTTGGGGCGTGTATAATTTGGCTTTACTACAGCTAAACAACTTGTCTTTTGATAATAAGGCAGGCTGGCAGCACAAGACACATTAAAACTAAAAATACAATATTTATTACATCTTAACAAGGAGAAAGATGGATTGGTTCATGCATTAAGAATCAACAATAAGGTACATAATAGTTCTATATTTCTCTTGGTAAAACCTTTAGAAACTGCTTTATCCATTAAGAATAATAACAAACTGGATAATTTATTGGGAATAACAACGGATACATCTGTTCTATTTTAAGCAGTTCTTCCTGATTTGATTAATGAGGACCAGGAAATAATTGATAGTAGTAAGGTCACCATGGAAGTAAGTGGTATATAATGTTCTGCTGAAGAAATGAGGAAGACATTAAAAAAAAAACAGAAAAAAAATACCTGCTCAGGATAACTGATCCTTTTGAAATATTTCAAGTCAAAAAGGCAACATGGAACAAAAGATAAGAGTAATTCTCATATCACAGTATCTTTCATGAATTTTGAAGCAGCCTTTGCAATATAGAAAAATAAAAACCAACAGGCAACTCTAGGGTTTGAAATAGGCTACCCAAAATGGGTTGATCCAACTAAAATAAACATGTATTTAATGTCCACTTTGAGAGAGGGTTGTTTAAATATTTTAAATGAAGGATGGAAATGAGTAAGAAAAAGTGTGGCCCACTAGGAATTGAATCTCAGACCTTTGGTATGCTGTTCCAGTGCTCTCACCATTAAGCTATAGGCTCACATGGTCAGCTGGTCTCATTTCCATCATTGATTTTAAAATATGCCTTGCAGGGGCTAAACTGCACTGACAGAAGTGGTCTGTTTTTATTTCTGATATGTTCCTATGTTGTAGGATTACACAACACACTTGAGGAATGAATGTGGAGATTTAAGGAAAAACCTGAGTCCAGCTGACCATGTGAGCCTATAGCTTAATGGTTAAAGCACTGGAATGGCATACCAGGGATCTGAGGTTCAATTCTCAGTGAGCCACACGTTTCCTTTCTCATTTGCATCCTTGATTTAAAAATATGCCTTGCAGAGGCTAAACTGCACTGAGAAGTGGTCTGTTTGTATTTCTTAAATATTTTAACAAACTGGTCAGTGTAATTCTACTTAAAAACATGATGAGCAATTAGAGTTAATTAGAATAATTAGGCCAAAACCACTTTCGATCTTTGGGTGATCTGTTTCACAGGGAGAGTCAATAAGGAAAACAAAAAAAATCCTCACAAGAACTTTGGGCATTCAACTGGAATGGGACTCAATTACCTGGATGACAATACCCCAGGAATATCATTCCACACCACAGACTGACCTTTACTTTAAGAATAACATACTTGCAAGAATGTTTCAATGAAAGTAAAGCTATTAGATCATGTGGGTATTCATTTAGTCTGTTTGCATGACCTACAAAGCTTTTGACAGTAACAAACTTTAGAAATAAACAATTGACAACAATCTCACCTCCCACTGACGAAGCTCCCCTTCCATCTTATTTGGTATATCCAATTAGAGATGCATCTTCAAAAACTCTGTACAACTAAATGACACAATCTAACCAATTAACATAGTCTATTTTAGAACATAGATGGGTTAGCATCATACTCTGATGCTGCATCTATGAACTTTTGGAAAGCATTTGAGATAATCTTGCTTCAAGAAACATGGTGGGCCTGATACTCTATGTATACCTGGTTATGATGTATTCTATATTAAATCACAAAGGAACTCACTGTATGGAAGACCACATGTCGGTCGACTCACCACAATAACGTTACAGGAAAATCTTATCATGGAAAAGCTTTAAATTACTTCTGATAATATTTTAGCTGTCAGGACTAGAGGAGGACATCAAATTTCCATCCTTGTAAACATATACTTACCCCAAAAAATTATCATGCTAATTTCACTGAATTATGACAAGAGTTTAGTAAGGATATGAAAAATGTATTAGAATCCCATTCAGATTCTGATATCTTTATTGCAGGGGATTTGAATGCTAGATGCCTCTTAAGGGTACCGTATACAGTATATCAGAATATGACCAACAAATAAATACAATTAACCAGAGCTTAGTTAATCTTAGTCAAATGACAAAAGTTCAAATGATGCAGGGAAACTTTGAACCTCTTTCTTGATGAATAAGGGTTTAGTCATAATAAATGGGATATCTAAGAGTGATCCTGAAGGTAATTACGCCTTCAGCTCAGCTAGTGGCTCATCATGGATTGACTTTTTATAACACATCTTAATGGATCAGACAAGATATTAGATCTTAAAGTGTTGGATAGACCTGAATCACCACACTCTCTTTTTCTTGTAGCATTAACTCATACTTCCCCAGCAGATGATATCCCACCATGCACTAACCAAATACTTGATATAGTAAATGGGAAAAGGATAAAATGGACACTGGATAGTCTGCAAAATTTAGAGGATGTATTGTGGCATTCACACCTCAGCACTTATCAAGAAATAATTTTGTCCTTTAATGATCAAGTGGGGTAATGGAAACTTGCAATAATATAATGCGATGTCTTGCCCATATACTACACACCAATGAATTTTCCAGAAACCACAAAAACAGAGGCTGATTTAATAGCTGTAGACAGGAAGACAAAGCTTTATTTAAATTAATAAAACAAAGAAGGATTAATAAAACATGCATGGATTTTCAAATTTTAAATAAAAAAAGAAAACATTATAACCAAATATTAAAAGAAAACAAAATAACATTTCAGTAATCATTGTGGGTCCAACTACACAAGACAGTTACAGATAAAAATAACACTGAATTCTAGTTACTGGTTGTGAAGGGAAGTAATTTACATACTAATTCTCTGAAAGTGTTGATACAGCCCAAACTTTGGAAGGAACATTTTGGCACAGTTTATTATCAAAGACAGGAAGAATCATGACCCTCGATAGTGGCGGATCTAAGAACAAGTATTAAATTATGTTATAAACCAATACCAGTTTACAGTTCCAAAACAGAAATTCTTGATGCCATTGCCTTAACTAAATTAAAAAAGTACTAGGTCCTAACAGAATTACTGCTGACTCCATTAAATATTTTCATAACTGGTAGTTGCTCATTTTACATATTGTTTCTACAGATGCGGCAAAAGACATGGGGCTCAATTTTCAAAGGTTGATGCTGGGCTTGCTTCAAGCCCTGTGTCAACCCTGATGGTTGGTGCAACTGTGCCAGATTTTAGTACATTGGGTACATTTGCAACAGTTTTAACAGTTTGGGGCAGTTTGTGCCAGACATCTGGCACAAGCCCCATCAACAGGGTCCCACAAATGGTGCAAGTTAGACTGGGAGAGCTGGTTTAATTTACAGCATCTGGCACAAAGGGGTGAAAATCCTGAATGGCATTGAGGAAATGCCACAAGCCCCCTGTGCCATATGTAAAGCACCAGGGGTTTGTGGCATACAGAGGGCTTTTAAAATTGGGCCCAAAGTCTAATATTTTCAGAAATTTCATGATATTTCTAAAGAGATACTATCTGGTAGCCCTACTGTCTAACTGCAGGCAGACAGGGAATTTCTCTGAGATAGCACAGAAATTTCAAGCCGTATCTGACCATATCTTTTGCTGCAACTGTAACCGCATGATTCAAAGTTCAGTCTTTCCAGTATCTGGGGTGGGGAATATTATCTTTCCTGCCCACAAGAAGGGCCCTTTGTCAGACCCTGAAAGGTACAGACCAATAAGTTTTAATAGACACTACTCAAAAAATATTTGTTAGAATCTTACTGTAAAGGCTTGAAGCCTGGGCATAAAATTGTAATATACTGGATGAATCACAAAATGGATTTAGAAAGAAAAGGTCAATGGTGAGGCATTGTTTTGTCTTATTACATTTAATTAACAAATATGTGATTATAAGGAAGGGCAAGTTATTTTGTTGTTTTGTTGACCTTTGTATGCCTTTTGATCATAGGCATAAGGACACTTTAGTGGTTAGGGAAGGGAGGACTAAGCCGGAGATCAAGTAGGGTCTGCAGTAGTACAATAGGTAGGGAAATGGGCAGACTAGTTAGGACAACCAGTCCTTATCTGCTGTCAAATTCTATGTTTCTATGTAAGTCATAAATCTTTGTGGTCTGGTCTGTCCAAATATGGAATAAACACATTTCTCCTGGATTTATTAATTCAACTTCATGAAGTTACATGGTGTAAGATAGTTAATAGGGGACCGAACAGGGATGGAGTACTAAGATAGAATACAACAGTCCTGTACAGAAAATCCAGTATTCATCACCTGTAATAAAGATGCTGCTCTGAACAGCATGTAGAAAATAAAGTGTCAATTTTATTCAAGGTGCCAGTTAAAAAATGCCTTGACATGTTTTGCATTTCTCCTTTATCAAAAGGCAATGGTGTAAGACACAATATTCTTCTTCAGGTGCTTTTACTAACTTAGTAACAACTAACCTAGGAGCCAGACAAGGTTGCATAACAGCACCCCTATTATTTAACATATATATTAACACAGTTATTAAAAAAAAACTTTATTATTCTGATTTCTAGTCTTTTAAAATCATAAATAAGATAATTTCATCATTAGGATACATGAGTGATATTGTTTTATCCTGTGCAATTCACTTTGTGCTCCCATGTCACTCCTAGAAACAAGCTTTGGCTTAGTATGCCTTTCCTGGTTAAACAATTTCCCCTTCCCTTCCCTTATTTTCAACTTCTCTACTTGGGTTGCAGAGAAAACTTAATAAATGTTCTCAGTTATTTGAAGAAAAAATATCTCAAAATTAATACTCAGAAAACACAAATAGTAATTTCTGGTGCCTCAATTGTAAACAAATACCATTTATGTTTTAAAGGAAATTCCTTTGCAACAGTATACGTTTATGATTACTGGGGTGTACAATTTGTATACAATTTTATATGGAAACCTCATATAAATTATGTTAAACAAAAATTGTCCTCCTGCCCAACTCAAATCAAAGATTTATATGATATTTTGGAGGGCACTCAGTTAAAGGTTATTTATTGATCGTTAATGGTAAAATCAACATAGCAATAATGTTTACTGTAGCGGTATAGGGCCTTGTTGGATTAGCACCCCTAGAGATAATTGTAAATAAAATGTACCTGCACCTCTTAGGTCTGCCCAATTGTATTCCAGTTCACATCTTAAGAAGTGAGCTTAGTCAAAATTCACTGGAATACCTAATGTTATCCAGATCTACAACATTCATCATGGTTCTTCACTTTTTAAATGAAAATTAGCTCCCTAGGTTTTGTTGAGAGGAACAAATAGATTGCACTCATAGCGGGTTTAGCCCTTAGACTTCCCACATAATTAGAACGTATTGGAGATCAGTCCATGGACCTGCAAGGGTTAAAATGTAATATTTTGAATGTATCAAAACAAACTATTCCCCACAAGACTAGGTTACATTTTAACAGAAGTATATAGGATTCCAGAACAACAACTGGTTATTGATCTCAAACAGAGATGCAAGGACATTTCTTCCTTAAGGGATATGGAAAAAATATATAGCTCCAAAATGCATATAACATGCAAAGTTATTAAACAGTTTTTTTATTATAGAAAGCTACCTTGGTAGCATTCTTGATAAAGACTCATGTAATTTGTTCATAAGCTTCAGATTAGAACCATATAAAGTAAACAACTTTTTTATAAACAGAAGAGAAATAATACACAGTCTCCATTTTATAATTGTGGGTGAGGCAATATGGATGATTTGGACCATACAGTTTTATTCTGCCCTTTTATGGTGCTCAAAGGAAGTTATATTGGTTATGAAAGGCACATTATAAATAAGGGATTATTATTATTATAAATAAAGGATTATTATATTTACGTAATTCCTTGCCAAATTCTTTTGTTTCACCATCTCAAATGCTGATTGCATTATTCACATCTCAGAACATGTTAGCTTTAGAGTCATTGATTACATTTTTAAAGTCTCTTAACTCTTCTGAGGCTTATACATGTGAATTTCTTCTTCTTTTGTAACAAAACCTGTTTTTTGCAACAAAACCTGGAGGCAGTATAGCGCAGTGGTCTAAGGCTCTAAACTGTAAATCTGGTGATATCCAGCAGACCAGACATGGGTTTGAATCCCACAGCTTCCACTTGCATACTGTGTGACTCTACGCAAGTCACTTGTGCTCCCAGGTTGCTCCTGTAAAAAAGCTTTCAGCTTAGTGTGCTATACCTGGTTAAACAACAAAATAAACTCTTTGATTGAGGGAATGTATTGCTGTTTTTGGATTTATTCTTTTAAATCTTGTTGCAATGCTATAACTTCTGCACCAGGTAAATCTCTAAATTTCTGGAGCCCACTAATTCAATTTGGTGCCTCCAATGGGAAATGCTACGAACTTCATATCTGTTAGAGTTAATACATATTTCAATTTTTAATTGTCTTTGAAAATAAATGTTTTCACAAGAAACATCTTTTATTTCTACTAGGATTTAAACTATTTGGAAGATATTTTATTTATTTATTTAAAAATGTTCCACCAGGTGGGCACACTGAGCTAAGGCTCATTTCCAGGTGCGACCTAAGAGAAGGGGAATGAGGAGATACACAATAAATATACATACAGGTAAAAATACAATGATATATATATATATATATATATATATATATATATATATATATATATATATATATATATACACACACACACACATATACATACAGGTAAAAGTAGATTCACAATGCAGTGAACAAGGGAAGGAGGAAGTGGAAAAATAACTCAGTAAAAATATTTACATATATCCAGACAGATCAGGTACATCAATAAAACAACCCATAGCTGAAGAAGGTGCAGGGAAGAAATTAATAGAGGGTTAACATAGAAGGGGATAGAGAGGAAAGTTAGTTGCAAATGCAGGTGTGGGGAGGAAGTTTGCAGAGGAGAGAGGAGAGAGGAGAGAGCTGAGGGTAAGGGGGCATGATGAAGGAATAGGGGAATAAAGTTCCACAATTTGGGCAGGCAGTAGGAGAATGCAGACTGGCCTTTGGAAGTGGATCTTCTGGGAATAGTAAAAGAGCGGTTGTCATAGCTATAGAAAGAATGGGGGAGGTGAGACAGAGGAGGAGATACAGGAAGATAATGGATAATTATTGTAATACAACATTCACTAAAAATACCACTAATAGCTTAATCTGGTTCAAGGTCAGTTTGCATTCATCTGTATACCTCTTCCCTGGGTCGTGCCTGAAAATAGGCAAAATTTGTGTAGTACGCTTACCCGGTCATCAAAAACGAAATAAACATTTGCAGAGGATAAAAAAATATTTTTTACATTATACATTTATTTCTTCACTTGGAAAGAAATACTGTGACATCATTTTGAGTCCAGTATGGATTTTTGGTTCCAGTTTGAAATATTGAGAGTACAGGCCACATTACACTGTTTACTGTGCGTCCCGCACAAAAGAGAAATAAACAAATTGGCCAGCCTGGGAGTAGGTCCCAGAGTGGTAGCCTGGGTAAACAATTGGCTGGACAACAGGACACAGAGGGTAATAGTAAATTAAGTTCACTCTGAAGAAATGGGGGTTACTAGTGGGGTACTGCATGGTTCAGTACTGGGTACAGTTCTTTTTAATGTCTTTATAAGAGACATTACAGAGGGACTGGAAGGAAAAGTATGCCTTTTTGCAGACAACACAAAGATCTGCAACAGGGTTGATACATGGGGGGGGGTGGAAAGGATGAGAAGGGACTTGGCAAGATTGGAGGCATGGATAGAAATATGGCATCTTAGATTTAATGCAAAGAAGTGCAAAGTAAAGCACCTGGGAAACAAAAACCCAGGGAAAGAGTACACAATGGGGGGGAGATAGCAACAATAACAAAAATGGAAAGGGACCTTGGGGTAGTCATATCAGATGACCTAACGGTAAGCAAGCAATGTGAGAAGGCAGTAAGGATGACTGGGGGTATACTGGGATATATAGGGAAAGGCATCACCAATAGAAAACAAGAAGTTGTTATCCCTCTGTACAGACAGTTGGTGAGACCCCATCTGGGAGTACTGCATGCAGTTCTGGAGACCCCATCTCCACAAGGACATAGGATGGAGGCAGTCTAGAGGAGGGCAACTAAAATGGTGCAGGGTCTGCAACAGAAGCCATATGAAGAGAGACTAAAGGAACTTAATATGTATACCTGTGAGGAAAGGAGGGAGAGGGGGGACATGCTAGAAACTTTCAAGTACCTCAAGGGAATCAATAAAGTCTAAGAGGGCAGCATCTTTCAGAAAAAGAGATGTGCAAGAACAAAGGGACACAATTTGAAGATAGAGGGGGGACAGCTCAGGGGCAAAGTGAGGAATTCTTTTTTCACAGAGAGGTTGGTGGATGCCTGGAACAGCTTGCCTGAGGAGGTCATGGGGTCAAAAACAGTGGGGGAATTCAAGAATGCATGGGGCAGACATAAGACAATTCTGCTGGGGGGGGTAGGAAGAAGTAGGCTGTTGGTTAACTAGGATCTGCAGTTTATCCAATAAGTATGGAAATGGGCAGACTAGGTAGGCCAAGCAGTCCTTATCTGCCATTAAAGTCTATGTTTCTATATTTCTACAGTATGTACTAGGAACCCAGATCTGAACTGTTCAGTGTCCTATTTACATTCAAAATTTTTTCCTCAGAATTTCTTAAAGTATGTCTCAACAATTCTCTCCCAATTATGCATTAAATGTAATTCCAAGAAAGTATAATCAGGAATGGGATAAGCGGACTCATCACCCCTAGGCTGAAAAACTCACATGTATCAAAATTTATTGGTAAAATTCTTCATAATGTCCTGTGATCTACCTTCTTGTATGAAAGAATATGAGTAAAACTGTGCTGTATTTTTTTTAATCAGTGTTTTTTTCTGTAAAGTTTTATATTTTAATGTTGTAATGACTAAAAAGTCAAACAAATAAACTTTGAATTGAATTTAGTGTCACTGCTATGCTCATCAATATTCATTATATTTTATAACTTTGTTTTCAAGAGCACTTATAAAGTGCTAAGGTCTGTAAGAATTAACAAAAAGTTTTGTAAGCACACTTTTACTGGCACACTGCCCTTTCTTGGAAACTGTAGATTTTTTTTAATTCAAATATTACTACTGCTAGTAATCACTAAACATTTAAACTTACCCCCATAGCAGTCTATGGTGCATGACGTCTTGTAGAATCCCAAAAGGCAGAAGGGACCCAGGAAATTGCTCTGAGACAGTTGACAGCTATGCTTGAATAGTTTGGCTAGTGACCCATCAGACCAGTTAAAGTACATTTCTATTTTTTTTTTTTTTTGGGGAGGGATTTTTATAGTTCATTACTTTATGTCTGTGCTAGGATCCTGGTGGCAAAATTATGATTATAGTTCATGTCCTGTGTGGGAGGAAAGGGATCATACCTGCAGCAGAACCCATGGCCATCTGCTCCCTTCCACTTCCCAGTCCACCAGCCCCACCCCCACACTCACACATTTAGTGGCATCTAAGCAGGGAGAGCACAGGGTCATGCCCCATAGAAGTCTATGAGGAAGGATGTCAATACTTTTTTTATATGTGTAAGCAACCTTGGAGAAAAATGAAAGCCACCACTCAACTAATAGTTGCCCTCTTAGTTGAGCAGTGGCTTTCATTTGTCACCATGTTTGCTTACAAATATATAAAAAAGTATTAAAATCCTTCCCCATTGACTTCTATGGTGTGCACCCCATGCTCTCCCAGCATAGACACATCACAAAATGTCTGAGTGCAGGGGAAGGGCCAGTGGACCAGGAAATAGAAAAGAATGACTGGCTGTGGGTTCACCTGCAGGTATGATCCCTTTCTTCTTGCAGAGGACATGAAATATAATCATAATTTTGCCACCAGGAGCCGAGCGCCAACATAAGGTAAAGAGCCAAAAAGCACATATAGGAATCTTAAAAACTTTCTTTAAGGTAAAAAGGCATCCAGTGAGATGGTCAAGTCTACATCATTATTTATGTTCAGGAGTTGAACTAGTGCTGCAGGCAAGGTGGGGGTTCCTCCGCAGCTGGCGGTGAAGGGGAGTGGAGTCACAGTAAGAGTTTTAAATATAAAAATATTCCTAATTAAATAATGAGTGCCACTGCTATACTCACCTACAGTCATTATAACTTCATTCTTGAAGAGCACTTCTTAAGTGTTAAGATCTGTAATAATTAACAAAAAGTTTTGTAAGCATACTTTTAATGGCAAACTACTCTTTCTTGGAAGCTGCTTGTTTTTTTCTTTAATTCAAACATCACTACTGCTAGTAATCATAAAATATTTAAACACATCCCCAATAGCAATCTATGCCATGTGAAGTCTTGTAGAACCCCAAATGGTAGAAGGGACCAAGGAAACATTTCTGGAACAGATGAGAAGTATGTTTAAACTGTTTGGCTAGTGGTCCATATGATCAGTTAAGGTAAAAAGGCATGCAGCAAGATGGCCTAGTCCACATCATTATTTACATTCAGGAGTTAAACTAGTGCTGCTGGCCATGTGGGGATTCCTCAGGGAGGGATGGAGTTCTAACTTATCAACATTTGGAGGGCCTACTTCGGTCAGCATTGCTTTAAGGGAATGACTCCCCAAGTGTTTATTGGTGTAATTATAGTCCAAACCAGTGAGCATAGCTCTTCTAGCCTGCCTGAAAAAAAAAAGTGAGAATCGGGAGGAGAGTTGGAGGGAAGCTCTGCAGAGTGAAGCAGCTGCTCAGAGGTGAAGGCTGGCTGCAGATTATTAGACACTCAGTGGTACTACTGGAGCTTCAGCAAGTTTAGGAGATGTGATATCTGAAAAGAGTTGCAACAGGGATTTTTGTATCAAGAGTAAAGTTAGAAAAATTCTCTTTTGGGGGTTTGTAGTTTTGCTAGTGGAGGGCTGGGAAGTTGCTGAAGAACCGAATGCCTCTGGATTGTGTGAGCTGTTGCTGCTGCTTGTACTGGATCCTGTGACACTGTACCTGCACTGAGATGTGTGGATGACTGGGGAGATGAGGATGATGTTCCCTCGCTCACTGCAGCTGCGTTCCTGGCCCGGGATGCTTCTGCTACTGGTCTCTGTGGTATTTGGGTTTGAATATAAATACTGGGAGTTTGCCATTTGTTGTGGGGAGAACCAGCAGAACTGCAAGAAGACATTTGTTTAGAAGGGGTTGGTTTATACAAAAAGTAGGCTCCAACCGCTCTGTGAACAGAGTGGTTGGTTCAAGTACACAAAGTTTATGCCCTTCAAAAGGAAAAACGCATCAGCTTAACTGATCATTGGGCTATCCCTGCAAATCCTTTGTAGCCTAAGCTTTTCCTGTGAAACCGGTAGGAGGTGTGGACTGCTCTCTTTGCTCCTGGTGTGAAGTTCTTGTATGCACATTATTGGTAATAAAGCAATACAACTTTGCACTTTATTTTGGGTTTGACTGTTATTCTTTGTGGTGGGCAGTGCTGGAGTTTTTGTGCTGTGCTTGTGGTCTGGTTTCTCCTAGCATGCCCGGAGCATTGGGGTGGTTCAGTTGTGCTTACTAAACAAAAAAATAACCATTAAACATGTTGACAAGCACTCAAGCATATCTCAAAATTAAAAATAACATATTTAATGATTAGCAAAGGAATACATCCTCTCCATCACTTAATAAGCATAACAATTTCCTTGCTAAAATTTGCAGCAAACATTATTGGCATTGATGATGATGGTTTAATCTGTGGCAGGCAAGTCACACCAGGGTGCAACCTACTGTACTTCAGGTAAAAAAAAAAGTTTCAAATGCTTAAGTTTCTTTAGATAAAAGCATCAGTAGGTCCTGCTTGTGTTCAGTAAGCTTTGCAGTCTCAAGCTGTAACTCCATCAATAAAAAGAAACTTTTAAAGATGTTGAGGGACAGGGCTACAGAATATTTTTCGAACTAAAGTGTAATAGAATTGGAGAGGGCATGTTTATGTAAGGAATAATCCATGATAAGGCATGTTGCAATATTGTAATAATTGAACAACCTGGGTGGTTGTGAGGCTCGAGGCACAGTAGAGGGCTTTCAACCACCCAGGAAGTGAGATTAATGCATCATTGATTCAGACCCAGAATTGGCTTATTACACTTATAACATTTGTAAAACAGTCAAAAGGGTTATACATAACTTTACTCAACTTAGCAGGCCACTTTCCACTTTTGGGGATAGTCTACACACCTCATAATGAAAGCTAGCTTTGTAAGGTAATTAAAGCCTCTATAAACAGCATCTACTTCTCATTATACTACACTGTACATTTAACATGCTGTAGCCCTCTTTATCAGTGGTAGCCCGTGAAGACAGCGACCGAAAAATGGTGAACCATCACAATAGCGATGGAACCACAGCACCAACACTTTTGCGTGATCACGATCCCCCCTATCCCCACATTGTGTCCCCTGTGGAGCTGGGATCTATATTAAGGGGGTGTGGGGGCCAAACCCACCTACAAGGATGGGTGCAGGGCAAAACCCCCTGCAAGAAAATACTTATACAAAAGTGTTTGGCTGTGGGTTTGGCCCCGTTGTGACTGTTTGCCATTTCACAATCGCATCTCTGACATGCAACCTTCATCCTTTAGCATCATCAAAATGTTGCTTTGGGTTGTAGCTACAGCTTGAGACTGAAAACAACTTATTTAATATGAAACCCCCAGGCCACTTTTTAACTAGTTAGCACCCCAATCCCATTAAAATCTGGAACACTGGTACCCGTATACTGGCATACCATTTTACTTTACAAAAGGTTTGGTACCACCCTTGGCATTAGGGTGTATACCTGGTTCATTTTCTAGAGCAAGGGGTACAGAAACAAAACAACATGAACCTTGTGTAAACAATACAGCCCAGGTCCTGGGAGGAGGCTGCTAGGCATATGCTACATCTAACCTGCTGGGTAGGCCCCAGTAAATCCATACAACCAGAAGCAACAATTGGAATATCCAGAACAGTAACTGTGATTGTGATTGTGCAGTATGGCTTTATTCAACAAATGGAAATTTAAAGCAGAAGTGGACCCCCAAGGGTCGGTCTAGGCAGGACAGGCACATTTCATGAACTCTCCTTGAATGCAGTACAGTTCATGAACACATAAAAGAACAATCTTCTTCACAATTTCCCAAATGGAGTATCTGGTGGACACCTGCAACGCTCAGGAACATTTTTCTCCCATGAGTGTCATTCAGTGAATCTAAGCCACACACTTAGAACTCTTCTTCGAACATAGGCGCAGATAAGTGAAACTCTGTCTCACACCTTAACCTGCAGCTTGGCCCTTGCTCAGGTATAACTGGTGCCCTTTACGAACCAGGAATCCCTGCCTTGTAAGCACTTAAATGGTGTTTCTCCAACCCTTGGCCCCAACTGACAGTCTCTGCCATTCTTCAGGGTTACACCATTGAAACCCCCCATTCCCCACTGAAATGTTAGAGGTCCCACACTTTAACTTCACCACACACTGGGTGACAAGAAAAACAAACTGCACTCACTTGGGTGAACAATTTAACAGAAACTTCACTCACTTAGGTGAACTAGGGGCATTGACAGGTGCAATCCAGCCTTATCTGTGGGCACGCACATCCCAAACTAATGATTCCCCTAAATTATGCAGAGATCTAGTCTCCTAGAACAGTACTCACAAAGGTTGTCCCATCCACTGGGCATGGAACAACAAAACAAAAAGGCATTCTCCTGGGTAGCAGGTCAAACAGTCTCTCAAAGTCCATTCCAAGGCAGCTGAAACACACATAGAACCATCAGGGGATTGCCCTTTGAGTCCACTGAGAACAAACAGTTCCTTCCACATCACTGGGAACAGAAATCAGGAAATCTTGCTGTAGCACTGGTCTCCACTACTTCATTGGAAGCTGGAAATGACACTCCACTAGGGTGAGAAATGCTGGGCCCTCACCTCAGAGCCCCCTGGCAGTCCTTCTGCCACTCTCACTTCCTCGCTCAAACTCTAACTAAAAACAGATGGAGCATTCTAAGCGCCCCAGAGCAGCTGTCCACACAGTGTGGCTCATACTGCTGCAAGAGTTGCGAATGACCTAATCATTCTTCCCTCAGGCTAGCTGAGTAAGCAATGATGTCATTATGTAAGGAGGCCCTAATGAGCTCCCTAATAGCTGCCTGCTACCTTCCTAACAACAATACTGATAGGATTCTAGTAACCCCAGGGGACTGGGTGGTTACACTCACCCCAGCCAAGCAAGTGACTGTCCACAGTCATACATCCACCCTGCACCAGGCCTGCTACCTCTGATGTGCCCTATGGGGAGGGTTGATCAAGTCCTATCCTACCCTACTGTGTGCCAGGCACAGACAGGTAACACCCAAAAGATAGAGGCCCGCTGAAGAAACTTCAGTTCCTATCCTACTTTTGTACCATCTATGGATTCTCAGTGGCTCCAAGAAACTGCCTGAAGCATGTCCTACCAGACAGAATTGGTGACCCCTATATCTGGAATCAGGATCACCAACCTGCCTCCCCCCAGCCCTCTGGGGAAAATGTATCTAACCTATGCTACCTACCAGGTGCCCAAACCCAAAACACATTTTACATCTACACACTTGTAAAATTAAAAAATGGTTAAACATTGTACCACACAGCACACAAGCCTAACAACTCTACACAAAGGAAGACACTGATGAGTTCCAAAAATACTATTCAGGTCTTCTTGCCTTCTTCCAGGAACAGATGCAAAAGAAAACACTGCAAAAAACACATTTCTGCACACAGCTACAACCCATAAAGTCAGAAATAGTGACCAAAACCCTCCCACTGGATACTGCACAAGCCCAAAAAGCAGTTTTTTTAAATGATTTTCTTTAACAGTATAAAAATAGAAAACATAAAACATTTGCAAAACATTGGGGGTGTCCCCTGCAAAGTCCCAAACTAAGGAGGAATCCAGAGTGCCAAAACACTACAACAAGGGTCTTTTCTAGGCTGGAGCCTGCTGAAGCACAGTTCTTGAACAGGCACAAGGTCTGCAAGCACTGCAGTCTAGATACATAGTTTATTGGAGATTACAGTTCCAAGGATATCTTCTATTGCAGGTAAACAGTCAAATTAAAAATGAAAATGGTATCTTACCAGTTCTAGGTGACAAAAGGATGTCAGCATCACCTCTCTGGACCTGCAGCCTGGAAATATTCAGCTGCTGGGTAGATGAAATCTTTGGATTAGATGTGTCCATGACCTCCTACTGGACCCAGACTGGAAATCTTCTCTGAACTGCTGGACTGATGAACCTGGATATTACCACAGATGAACCTGGATGCTGCTGGAGCTGAACCTGGATGTTGCTGCAGACAAACCTGGATCACCAGAAGAAAGGCACCTCCATCCTGGGTTGCTGCCTCTTCGGTGGCTGGTGGCTGAGCTGGCAATGGCTGCATTCACTTTTGGCAATTGGGCACAGTTTCAGGAATAGCACCAATTTCTGGGGTAGTACCATTCAGGATCTGGGGCATAAACTGTCACCCCAGCTGAATGAACCATGGGAACATTGTAGAATGTCTCTTGACTAACTTTGTCCACTACTCTCACAGAGTTAATTAACAAGGTCCTGCCATGCTTCCAAAATTGCGGTCTCTCATTACACACTTTAATTTGGACCCACTTGCTTATTCTAGGGTGTAGGTTGGCACAAGCTTCCTCCCACAACCAGGCATGCCTGTCTTTCTCAAGTTCTTCTCATATTTTCTGAGGGTAGAAATGATATGATTGTTCATTCTTGACCTCAGCTCATCTATGTACAATTCTCTCCTCCTTGCTGCTTTTAACTAACTCCAGTCCTGAGGCATGGCCTGGGGGTGGCCAGTCCTGGTTGAGCCAGGCATGAACACTTAGCGCAGAACAAAAGCAGTCCACCTCTGCACTCAAGGGCACATTTCTTGAGTGTTCCTCCACACAGACATCGGGATGCTCCATGGAAACTAAGGCCAATGGAGACTTTTGGGGTCCCACTGAAGCCATTGCTGCTTCCTCCTCTTCTACACATTCTGCCCAGGTGCTGGTGATTGTACCACCCTCCAAAAATGTCCACTCTCAACTGTACTCAGAGGCACTGGCCTCCCAACGACATGCTTCCTCCACCTCAGATTCTCCTACGAGGCATGGATTTGGACCTTCCACCCATGGACCTACTGAAACTGCACTTGCAGCATCCAACTCCACCCTCTGGGACATGGAACACTTAACTACCTCTGGGCCTTGTAAAGCACTGACACAGACAATGTCCAAGAACTCCTTTACAAACTCTATGGGGTCTCTTTCACTGCAACCAGCCTGTTGGTGTTGTTCCGATTCTACAGGGTCCCCTGTCAGAGTCCAAGTTGGAGCTAAATGGATGCATTTCACTTTAGCTACCATTGTGCCACCTGACATGCTCATCCAAAATTGCATTCTACAGTCTGTGCAATGTGGAATTGGCAAATTTCTGGCTTTAGGCCTACTATACACACATTATCCGGATAGTTTGGCAAAGCCACCTTGGCAGGTGCTGATAAACAGTCATACAATTTCTCAGAATTGGCTAGTTCTTGTTCTTGTTGGGCTACCCATACCCTGGCATGGAAAAGGTAGTGAGGGGGTTGCTGTGCCATGTTCTGTAAATTAAACACACAAGTCCCAAAATTACTATTTTTCCAAGCACTCTGAGATTTGGTTTTAGCATACTGGAAAAAGCTCACTAACAGGCTGCCTGGCTGCTGCAATTGTATTCAACAACTTAGCAACAAACCATTTGAAACTTTGTTTTGGGTTTGAAGACACTGGTCTAAAATGGTGCTGCTTTGTTTACATTGCTGGCAACCCCCCAACACGTTGACTGTAACTTTGCATCACACTCAGTTAAAAATTGCAAGGTTTCTGTCTGGATCTTTTGCATTTCAACTGATATTCTCAAGCAGAGGTTCACTTTACTTTTTCACGGTCCATTACTTGACAAGCACTTGGACCAAAGAGGTCATTTGTCTTAAAGTTCACTTTCTTTGAAAACAGCACTTTCACACGCAAAGTCCAAGATTTAACAGTTCACAAAAATCTCTCTTTCAGTACTTTTGCTTAATTTGCTCAAGTTCTTACACAGTTTTCTGACCTTAGCACCACAGTCATTTTCTTTTGCACAGGGTAATTATAGACAGTAGATGATTTTCACAGTTGATGGAATACGGCTTGCTGCCGACTTGAAGAAGGCCTCTGGGGTGAAACAGGCTGGCGGTCTCACTGTTCGTAGCTATGATTGCCTCGATCACTCTCGAGTCGGTCGGAATACGGGTTGCACCCGGTTTAACTGCCAAAAAGTTAGAAAACTGCTGCTATAGAATGCTTCAGCTGTAAGCGATTCCTCCTTCCTGCTGCACGAACTACATGCTGCTCGCACACTGCAGGCTGCTCCTCCACGAATGTTCAGCAATGCTGAGACTCAGGCAAGGGCAGGGCTTTGGTGCACTGGGAGCACACGATGCCATGCAAATGTGCTCTCTCTCTCTCTCTCTCTACCACAGTCCTACGATCATTGAGAAAGCAAAATTTAAACTGCAAACTCTCACTTTTTTCTCAGTTTGAAATTTCAGCAGGGCATGCATTTTAAGGCATTTTCTCACAGTCCTAGGTGCATTTTCCTTAGCGACTCCCCCAGTTTTCACTGTACACATTTGAAACTTTCTGAGCACTTAGAAAACTCTGTCTTTTCAGTCCACAAATACTTTTCTCTGGAAATTTGCAACTTTTAAACAGTTTTTTAAGCACTTTTACTACAAGGCAAGGGCAATTATTTCTCAGTCCACAATTTCAAAGTAAACACACAAGTAGCAAATTCTTCCTCTTTCTTTTCCACAGAAACTCAGGCAGCAAAAGACTTTCAGATGACATTTTTCTTGGCACAATTTTGCTTTCTGGTAAAACGATCTTCTGTTTGGGTGCACCGCCACCAGACAGGAAGATCCTAAACATACCTTCAGCATGCCTCTCACCCCAAAACATATTTCTTTTGGACAAGCCATATATAGTATTCTTTGTACCTCTTTCCTAAATTAAATATCCCCCATATGAGCCCCAATTTTTGTAACCCCCAGGACACTTTTTAACTAGTTAGCACCCCCCCATTAAAATCTGGAACAATGGTACCACATACTAGCATATCATTTTACTTTTCAAAAGGTTTGGTACCACTCTTGTCATTAGGAAAATCAACTGGCTCATTTTCTAGAGGAAGAGAGGGGTGGGAGTACAGAAACAAAACAACATGAACCTTGTGCAAACATTGCAACTCAGGTCCTGGGTGGAGGCTGCTAGCATATGCTAGATCTAGCCTGCTGAGGGGGTACCACACAACCAGAAGCAATAATCAGAATTTCCAGAACAGTAACTGGGATTGTGCAATATGGCTTTATTCAACAGATGGAAATTTAAAGTGGAAGTTGACCCCCAAGGGTTGGCCTAGGCAGGACAGGTACAGTTCATGAACTCTCTTTGCATGCAATACAGTTCATGAATGCACAACAGAACAATCTACTTCCCCATTTCCCAAATGGTGCATCTAGTGGACACTTGGCCATACGCAAAAACATTTTCCTCCCATGAGTGTCATTTAGTGAATCTAAGCCACACACTAAGAACTCTTCTTTGAACATAGGTGCACATAAGTGAAACTCAGTCACACACCTTAACCTGCAGCTTGGCCTTTGCTCAGATATAACTGGTGCCCTTTATGAACCAGGAATCCCTGTCTTATAAGCAATTAGATGGCATTACTCCCACCATTGGCCCCATCCTACAGTCTCTGCCATTCTTCAGGGTTACACCACTGAAATCCCCATTTCCCACTGAAATGTTAGAGGTCCCACACTTTAACTTCATCACACACTGGGGTGACGAGAAAAGCAAACTGCACTCACTTCGGGGAACAGTTTAACAGAAATGTCACTCACTTAGGTGAACTAGGGGCATTGACAGATGTGATCCAGCCTTATGTATAGGCACACACACCCCAGACTAATGAGTCCCCTAAATTATATGGAGATATAGTCTCTAGAACAGTACTCACAAAGGTTATCCCATCCTCTGGGCATGGAGCAACAAAAGAAAAATGCATTCTCCTGGGTAGCAGATCAAACAGTCTCTCAAAGTCCTTTCCAAGGCAGCTGAAGCACACATAGAACCTTCAGGGGATTGCCCTTTGAGTCCACTGAGAACAAACAGTTCCTTCCACTTCACTCGGAGTAGAAATCAGGAAATCCTACTGTAGCACTGGTCTCCGCTACTTCACTGGAAGCTGGAAATGACACTCCACTAGGGTGAGAAATGCTGGGCTCTCAGCTCAGAGCCCCCTGGCAGTCCTTCTGCCACTCTCACCACCTCACTCAAACTCTAAATGAAAACAGATGGAGCACTCTAAGCTCCCCAGAGCAGCTGTCCGCACAGTGTGGCATACACTGCTGCGAGAGTTCTGAATGACCTAATCATTTTTCCCCTCAGGCTAGCTGAGTAAACAATGATGTCATTATGTAAGGAGACAGTAATCAGCTCCCTACCAGTTGTCTGCTACATTCCTAACAACAGTACTGACATGATTCTAGTAACCCCAGGGGACTAGGTGGTTACAAATACAAATGATATCTACAGTACAAAGGTTTTTACTGAAAAATTATGTAATGACTTTATTATTGCTTGAGACCCTGGGCCCGATTCTCAAAAAGCCCTTAGACTGCCACAAGCTGCAGCAATCCAGGAATGCAGCAAACCCAGGAGCACCAGGAACCCTGCACCCAATTCTCAATCAGGTAGGGTCCTGGCGGCAAAGTCCCATGGTTTTTGGCAATGTAGTAGTGTGTCGACTAGAGGGTGAACCTGGACAGGGTGCTGCATGCCATGGGCGGCCATGCAGCAATGTCCCCAGACATTCTCTGGTGGTCTAGTGGACCGCCATCCCTGATGTCCCCATGAACTATTTATTTCTCATAAGTCCCTGGTGGTCTAGTGGACCTCCCTCCCCAACTCCAATGTCCCCAACATGTAGTAATGTATTCAAATTCCCTGGTGATCTAGCACCCCCCCAAGCCCCAAGCCCTTTTTATGCCATATTAATTCATTGTTGATGGTATAGTGGCTCCCCAACCCCCCTCCCAAGCAGGCAGTGTTCCACCACCCCACTCCCCCATCCACCAACTGAGTCAGTGACTGGCACAGCCCATCACTCACCACCTTGGTCAGCCACCAACTGAACTCTGAATGAGCACACTCTACAGTATACACTCAGTGACAGCTGTCAGTCACTGAGTGCATACTGTATACAGTATGCGCTCATTCAGAGCTCAGTCAGTGGCTGGCCAAGGTGGTGAGTTGTGGGCTGTGCCAGTCACTGGCTTGGTTTGGGGATGGGAGGTGAGTTGGTGGGACACTGCCTGTCGGGATGCAGGGTGGGCAGTCACTATACCATCAACGATGCCATAATATGACATAACAGTGGATCAGGGCTTTGGGGAAGGGCACTAGATCACCAGAGAATTTGAATACATTGTTACATCTTGGGGACATTGGGGACTGGGGAGGGGGGGTCCACTAGACCACCAGGGACTTATGATAAATAATTAATTCATGGTCACATCAGGGAGGGAGGTCTACTAGTCCACCAGGAAGGGGGTTTAGTGTACTATTTATTTATATGGGGGTAACCAGTAATCGGGGTCCACTAGACCACCAGGGAAGTATACTAAAAACCTATTTTTTGGGGACATCAGGGAGGGGGGACCATGGCACATTGCCACTACTAGTTCAACTCTCCCAGTGAAGAAATTTCTAAGTACCCTTAGACCAGCCCTGGCTGGTTTAATGATACATAGACATTTGCCCTCTGTGGAAGTTTTGTGAATCCAGATTCAGGGAATTTGGCAGCCTGCATCTGTTGCAAGCCCCTGGTGCCATGCCACAGACCATTTTGTGATGCAAGAGTGGCACAAGCCCCAGTTGGTGTGGGCTGCCTGCGGTTGATGAAGACTGCCTTTGTGAATCACTCCTGGCAAATTGTTGCGTGGAGCACTTTGCACCATTCACTATGCCTCAAGCTTCTTGTGCTGCACAGGGATCTTTGAAAATTGAGCCCTCTGTGTCAAGTAAGTCCCCGGTGTCACTTACCTGCCTTAATTGTACCCACTGCTCTTGAAGCTCCTACTGCACCAAATGCTGAGACTAAAGACATAACCACTCATACTCCAGAAATGGAAAACATCATGGGAATATATGCAAATCACCATGACAGAATGTAGACAGGTTCTGCTTTAAAGGGATACTCTCTGCCCCCTTAGACCTCAAGGTGTCCATAGTTAAAAAAACAAGTTATGATTGATTGCATTCTGCAGAGACTGCTGATGTTGCTTGTTGTTTAATTCTAATTATTTTTTCTTTTAAAAATTGAAAAACAGAATGTCCACCATACTGGTGTGGCCAATACCCTTTCTTGGCAACCCTAGTGTCAATGCTTTTGTGCTGAGGTTTTATCTTTTAAAATGCTGAGACTGCTGTGCAATACTAAGGGTGGTATTGCACCCTCAGAGGTGCTCTCCTTCAGATCAGAAATTGAAGCAAGGTCCTTCCAGCCCTCCCCTGTTGGCTGTTCAGGTTCTTGGTTGAAGCTAATGACCCAATGGCATTATTTAAAAAAGTAGAGAGTGACCTCAGTGTCCTGGCTGGAGGTCCATCCCCTAATAAAACATGTTCTGCAATAGGGTAGTGAGACCTACTTCTAAAAAGATTATAACCTTTTAGAACCCAGGGGTCTGAGTTCTAATTTAGACTAGAACACCCATGGGATCTAAATATTAAGAGTTCTAAATACTAAATATTTTTTTCAGACATTTCAAGAACAAAAGATACCAGCCTGGATAACAAACTAATTCTTGGGAATTACATACTAACATACTAAAATGCCAGCAGAATAGGCCTAATGGTCTTTCACGTCTGCTCGTTTGGTCAGCCCCCACCCTGGGAGCTGACCTTGCTGCCCCCCTCGCCTTCTCTGGCTTCTCCCTTCCCAGTTCTGGATATTCTCACTGCATTGGATTTTGCTTCCAGAACCCTTCCCATGTACCTGTCCACCCCTCTTGAACCCCTCCACCGTCTCTGCCTCCACCAGCCCCCTAACGGCAGCATTCCATGGCTCCACCACCCTTTCAGTGAAGTAGCACCTCCTCCTTTCTCCCTGGATCTTCCCCCTCCAGCTTCCACCCATGCCCTCTAGTGGCCCCTCCCTCCTTCCTTCAAAGCACCTGACTGTTTCCTCCCCTATTTACCCTCTTCATGTACCTGAAGACCTCTATCATGTCCCCCCGGTCCCTTCTCTCTTCCAATGTGTACATATTTAGCTCTTCAAGCCTCTCTTCATAGGTCCTGTCCCCCAAGCCCCAAATCATTTTGGTTGCCCTCCTCTGGACCCTCTCCAGGAGTTTAATGTCCCTCTTTAAGTGTGGCCTCCAAAACTGCATGCAGTACTCAAGGTGCGGCCTCACCAAGCAGTTATACAGAGGGTATAACTTCCATTCTTCTGAGGTGATCCCTAGTGATGCATCCCAGCATCCTGTTGGCCTGCTGCTGCCCTCATACAAGTCTCAGGTTGTTCATCTTGACATCAACCCACCCCTAGGTCCCTCTCAGCCATCGAGACTTGTAGCATTTGCCCCCCCAGGGTGTACACTTGGCCCGGGTTTCTGGCCCCCAGATGCAGTACCTTGCATTTCCCTGCATTGAGCCTCAGCTTCCACTTTCTAGACCGTCTTTCCAGAGTCTCCAGGTCCCCCTGTAGGGCCACCCTCCCCTCCTCCCCATCCATCACCGCCCCCAGTTTTGAGTCATCCACAAAGAGACTCATCTCACTCCAGATACCTGTCCTTATGTCAGAGACATAGACATTGAACAGGAGGGTCCCAAGGACTGATCCCTGTGGGACCCCACTAATGACCCTCCTTGGGGATGAGACTGTCCCACCAACTACAACCCTCTGGCTCTGGTCCTGGAGCCAACTGCCTATCCATCTGATCATCTGGTTCCCCACCCCATTTCTCCCAGCTCATCCAACAGGCCCACGTGAGGAACAGAGTCAAATGCCTTGCTGAAGTCTAGAAAGATGACGTCCACTGGTCTACCCAGGTCCAAGGCACTCATCACCCAGTCATAGAACTCCACAAGGTTTGTCTGACATGATTTCCCCGGGACGAATCCATGCTGTCTATCGTCCAGGCACCCTGACTTTTCCAGGTCCCCCCTAGCCTCTCCTTGACAATGCCCTCCATCACCTTACCCACCACCGATGTCAGGCTGACAGGCCTGTAGTTCCCTGCCACCTCCCTTGATCCCCCCTCGTGGATAGGTACTATATGCGCCACCTTCCAGTCCTGGGGCACCCACCCTGTCCTCAGAGAGATGGTGAAAAGCTCCGCCAGGGGTTTCGCCAGGACATCCGCAAGTTTCTTCAGCACTCTGGGATGTAATTTATCCAGCCCTGGTACTTTCTCAATCTTAAGGGACCTGAGGGCTTCCCTCACTCTCTCTGCTGTGATTTCCACTTCCGTTACCTCTTCTTGCTTAGCCTTTCCCCCTCCTGCCAGTGATGCCTCCCCCTTTCCCCAGACCCGCCGATTGGTAAGGGTCCCCCCTTCCTCAATATCACTGTCTACTCCCATGTATGATGCAGTACCCCCATTTTCCTTGGTGAAAACTGAGGTGAAGTACTCATTTAGTACCTCACCCTGCTCCCCAGGGTCTTGTGCCCATCTCTCCCCTGTTTTAATCCTGCTAATCTGCCCCTTCACCCTTCATTTTTCCCCCAATGTATCTAAAGAACCCCTTGTTCCCTCTCCTAATTTCCCTGGCCAGGTTCTGCTCCTTCCTTGCCTTAGCTGCCCTCACCACCCTAGTGGCCCTTCTAGCCATCAGCTCATACTCCCCTCAGTCCCTTTCACTCCTTGAGCACTTGAATTGCCTATAGGCTGCCTTCTTTCCCCGCACCACCTCCTGGACCTCCCTGGTCCACCAGCAGGGTTTTTGGGCCCTACCGCATTTTCGTCTTACTCTTGCACAGGACTGGTAGCATCCTGCACCCCTCTCTTGATGATTTCCCACCTACTATCAGCGTTCATGTCTGACCCAATCCCATCCAAATGCTCCTTAAGGATCCTTCCCATTTCCTTAAAATCCACTCCCATGAAGTCAGTTACCTCCATCTTTGTGCAGCCTTCTACCCCTCCTAGGTCCAGGCAGAACCAGACCGTGGCATGGTCACTCCCCGCCAATGGGTCCCTTACCTCCAGGCCCCCAATCTGGTCACTGTCTGCCAGGACCACATCCAGTACCTGTGCCTCCCTGGTCAGTTCCCCCACCTGCTGAGTTTGGAACTCATCTTGAAAGACATCCAAAATCCCAATACATCCCAAAAATGTTTCAGAGAAAAACAATATGAGGATGTGCTGCTTATATGCAGATGTGCCAGTCACATGAAATTGTTTGGCATTTGCATTTTCAAAGGAACAATGTGTTTTTCTTTTCTGTATGTAAAGTGAAGCATTATTTTTGTTGTGATGACAGGACAGGACTTTTATGGGTTTTTATGTTTGCTTGCACGCATGTGCAAGAAACATAGTACCTTCATCGGAGATTACGGAGGTGTGTCACCTCCTCCTCCAATTCAGGCACTGTGCTGGCAGGCACGGCCCCTGTAAGCCAATGCATTTTGGAGCTGTCTAATGACCCGCTCAAAATGCAGTAACTCTGATTGAAAGGGAGCTACGCTTGAGTGAGCAGCGATAAGAAGCTGCTCATGCGCCGTCCCCAACCGCGGCGTCGCGCCCCGCCGCAGCGTATAGCCGATGGGGTGCCCAATCCCGTCGGCTGAACAGATCTATCTCCTCCCCTCCCCTCCCAATAGTTGATGCCACGCTGGGCCCACCCCAGCGTGGCAATCCATCATGTTGCGATGGAGTGCCCAATCCCCATCAGCTGAGAACGCCCCCCTCTGCAAAGTCCTTGTGCCACGCTGAAGCCCACCCCAGCATGGCAAACGGTCCCGCGCTTTTTAAATTTTTTTGCCGACAGGGTGCCCAATCCCCGTTGGCTGAACACCCCCAAAGTCCTGGTGCCATGCTGGGCCCACCCAGCGTGGCAAAGCTCTCCGCGATGTCTTTTTGTTTTAACCAGTAAAACAAAAGCGGTCCTGCTAGCGTCTCGAAGCCCCCCTCCCACAACCTGCACCCACCCACTGCGCACCCAGCCTCCCCACACCCCCCTCACCCCATACTTACCTCCGGACTCCTGCGCGATGATCTTCGGTGGACCGGGAACACGTCTGCACTCTTCAAAGCCGACCGCGAACTGAAGAAATGCCGGTAAGCTGTATAGTGGGCTAGATAGGGGGGTTCAACTTTATTGCATATCTCAGGCATTTTTGGGAATTTTTGCACCAAATTTTCAACATGGGGTTTTTGGGACCCCTTCTCATGAATGATGTCACTGTCATGGCGTTATTTGGGCTTGAAGGGTGATTTCGCGCAGTGACTGCGCAGTGACTGCGAAATCACCCTTCGAGAATGATACCACCATGACGGTGACATCATTCATGAGAGGGCCAAACCCCATGTTGATTGGTATCAAATTCAAAAATGACTGTTTATGAGCGCGGCGTTGGCGCAGTTCCTACGCAGGCTCGAAGTTCACGCAATTTCAATATTTTCACTCCAGATTTTCAACATTGCCATTTCACCACACTGTCATATGAGTAGTACAGCTGTCATTTTTCACATCTCACCCAAAATGTGTTTCCACCCTTGTAGCGCAGAATGGCGCAGTCGGTGTGCGAAATCAATGTACGGGACAAATTAAGAAAATCACAGTGACACTGTTCATGAGCAGAGGTCTTGAAATGGTGGCTATGTTGAAAATTTGGTGACAGAATTCCTAAAAATGACTGTTTTACGAGTGTGCGTTGCACATTCCCACGCACGCTCATAGGTTTGCGAATTTTCAATATTTCCACTCCAGATTTTCAACATTGCCATTTTTCCACACCTTCTTATGAGTAGTACAGCTGTCATTTTTCACATCTCACCCAAACGTGTTTCCTACCATGTAGCGATTAATGGCACAGTCGGTGTGCAAACTCAATGTATGGGACACATTAACAAAACCACAGTGACACTGTTCATGAGCAGAGGTCTTAAAATGGCTATGTTGAAAACTTGGTGAAAAAATGCCTAAAAATGACTTTTACGAGCATGCGTTGCACAGTTCCTATGCATGCTCGTAAGTTTGCAAATTTAATATTTTCACTCTAGATTTTCAACATGTCCATTTTATTAAACTTCCTTATGAACAGTCCAGCTGTAATTTTTCATATGTCACCCAAAATGTGTTATCGCACATGTAGCGCACAATGGTGCTGTTGGTGTGCGAAAGCAACGTTTAGGACAGATTAAGAAAATCACAGTTACACTGTTCATGAGCAGAGGTCTTAAAATGGCTATGTTGAAAATTTGGTGACAAAAGTCCATAAAATGACTGTGTTATGAGTGAGCATTGTGCAGTTTCCACGCATCCTCGTTAGTTCATGACTTAGTAATATTTTCAGTCCAGATTTTCACTGGTGGCATTTTTCAACACTTCCTTATGAACAGTACAGCTGACATTTTTCACAACATGGCCGAAGTGTGTTTTCACACTTTCAGTGCAGAGATGCATGGTCGCTGTGGGAAATCATTGTTCCGCACAGATAAAGAAAATCACAGTGACACTGTTCATGATCGGAGGCACCAAAATGCCTGAGTTGACAATCTGCTATAAAATATCCCCAACCTACTTATATAACTATGTACGCTCTTGACTTCATTTGCAACATAGCCATTTTTATACCTCCCCATGAAAGAGTACAGCTGTCATTTTTTACAGCCTGTTCGGAATATTTTTGCACCTGTGGTGCTAAATCACTGTGCATAAGCAGCTTTCGGCTACCAAACTGATATTCCCCCTGTTCATGAGGTGGGGTCACAAAACAAACATGTTGAAAATTTGGAGTTAAAATACGAACGAATGCCTGAGGTATTAGGCTTTTCAACTAAATCGCCCAACCCTATAGAGAATGACAGGAATCAGGGGTGTGACTTGGGATTCTTGCCTGTGTTGCTCATACCATTCCACACCCTGCAGTCACTGAGAGGCATCGAGGTATGCCTTGGACTCTTCGGCCCCAAACTTCACCCCATTCTCCTATATCACACCCATCTCACCATATTTCCTAATGAAATGGGGTGCGCATCAGGGCCAAAGACCCCAAGGAACACGTGACACTTGTCAGTCTCTGCAGAGTGGGGTGTGGTGAAATGGCGTGGCCGTTATGCCTGATGACCCAAATGCACACCCCGATGCCTGTCACTCTCTGCAGGGTGCTGGTGGGGTTGGCTTCAGTTCAACACTTCATTGCCATTCCTATTACGCAGCTCTGTAACTTCTACACTACCACTGCCAATGCCAGTAAGCAAACATTCGGCATTGACAAATGCTAGTTTTTCTCCTCTTACTACCTTTATATGGTCTTTCTCTCTAATCATATACACAAAAGAGTTTGTGTTCTAAAGAACATTAGAACAGTAGAACTATTTGTGACGTTTTAGATCAGAACCCAAACTCAGAACCTCAGTGGGGTCTGACAACCCTATTTGCAGTTGTCTATGACTGTGTACTAGTTTTGTGCTGAATGCTGAATTCCAGCAGAAAATTTAGCATGGAATGCTCATTCCACTGATGAAATTTCTGCTTGAATTTCACTAATTCTTCTTCAGAATTCTGGCTGCTGCGATCTGTGGAATAATATTCTGCGGAACAGCATTTTTTCCATGGAAAATCATTCCACAACTATTTCTGCAGAAAATATTGAGATCCATAGAATAGTATTCTGTGGAAATTTTTTTCCATGGAAAATTATTCCACAACCATTTCTGCAGAAAATGTTGAGATCCACAGAATAAAATTTCTCAGAAATGTTGTGGAAAAACTCATTTTGTGTTTTGCTGCCATGGAATTCTGCCATTCTGTTTCCAGTGAAATTCAGCAGAATTTCAGTGAAATTTCAAAAATTCCATGACCTTTCAGTCCACCAGAATTTGAAAATTTTGTACACCACTACTATGTACATGTATGTTGCTGATCACTTTATATTTGACATTTTTTATGCATACTGTCCCTACACTACCATTATATAATTAATTTACATCATACTTTTAGATACATTTTGTACAAAAGCTTATCTATAACACGGTATAAATTAATGTCGGAGACTTGATTAGTGGCCTTTGCTAATCAAAATGAAAAATGATTATCAGTTGATTTTGATTAGCAGTTTTCTAAAATGGGTATTTTTACTTTAAACCATGTAATTATTACTTATTATTGTATATATTGCTAAAATAGGCATTGTATACATAGTTCTGAGACTGAATGAATTTGCCATTTTGACCAAATTGTCTGCATAGTCTTTCTTATTACCCAACCTCATGTACCCGGTGCAGAAAGTTTTCCATTCCCTGCCAAAGTGTAATTCTGTGCAACTGCACCACCATTCTGTGCCACAGGTGCTAAAACACATTTTGGCCAGCATTTGAAAAATGACAGCTGTGACATACATGAGGTGGGGTAATAGGAAGGCTATGTTGAAAATCTGGGGTCAAAATATTTAAAAATTCCAAAGTTAGAAGGGTGCGTAGTGAAATTGCAATGAATGGTCATAACTTTGCCATTTTTTTCAAATTTTGATCCCACATTTTCAACATAACTTTCTTATAATCCCACCTCATGAACAATTACACAAATCCTGCCTGAAAGATGAATTTGCCACGTAACTGTGAAATCAGCTTTTGGGCAGAAGTTACTTGATGACAGTTATATTGTTCATGAGGTGGGGTCCCTAAAGGCTCTGTTGAAAATATGGAGTCAATATCTCAAATAATTACTGAGTTATGCACCAAAGTTGAAATCCCCATTGAAATACTGTACATAGGACAGAATTTGCCTTAGTTCTCATACTGCAGTCTCCTGTTCCAGCAGCAAGACATGTGTTCGATCGGGAGTGTGGATCTCAAACCTGGGACCTGTTCAGGTGAGTTACGGTCTGTGGGGGTGTCAAGGGGGTGTGTGGGGAGGTGGGTGCACAGTGGGTGGTCGGGTGGGTGTGTATGGGAGTGATTGGAGATGGACTTTTTTTTGCAGTTTTAAGCAAAAAAACATCGAGGAACAAAAATTGGGACAGCGATCAGATGGTGGGGATGCAAGTAGACACCAGGGAACCTCACAATAACAGGAACAGCTATCAGATTTGGGGAGCCACTAAACAACAGGGAATGTCAAAAAATAATTGGGGCAGCGATCAGATGGGGGGTCCATTAGACATTGTGGAAGGGTGCCTGGTATTTATGTTCATATGCTCTCTGTTTTCTAAAATAAAAGTCTACTGCAGTAGCGTATCTGTCTTTTTTCTGCTTTTTCTTTTTCTCTGCTGCCCCATTTTTTCAGGTTGGCCACCTGAGTTAAAAATGGGTGCTTCTTTTCTGTATTCCTTTTCTAGCAGTCTAGTGCTTTTTCCTTTCTCTGCATAAGAACAAATACCAGCCTTCCCTTGTCACATTCACTGAGGTTTGTGTTTTTAAAAGCATAGTTTAAACACAGGAACTTGGGTTGAAACTACAAATGAGACTGTGGGTGTAGCTGCTGGTTTTAAAACATGTTTGTGTTTATTTAAAAAAGCCCTGCTCCCAGACCACCAAATAAAGCATATTTTTAGAGTTTACAGCACAAAGCACTTTGCTAGGTAGCTAGAGTTCAGAAGTTGTGTGTTGTGAAACTGCTAAAGGTTACCCACTTTGAAACACTGTGTGTTGCAGTCTGCAATATTTTTCCCCAAAGTGCATTTTGTCTGTGGTTCTGGTAAGGTAGCATAAAGATAGTTTAACTCTTTGGGCCGGATATTCAAACTGCACCCAAAAAGTGCGCAACAGCAAGAGCAAGTGCAAGTCACTTGCGCACATGCACAATCGTCGCGATATTCAAACATGGAGCAAGGCCAATTGCGCAAGCAGCCAATGTCTGAATATCGCACAAACTGTGCCATAGCACAACCAGGAAGGGGAAGCTGAGCAGATATGATGCGCCATAGCGCAACAAGGCCAGCCCAGCTGAGCAGTCCAGAGGCCCATAGGGCAAGCAATGACACCCCCAGCAGCATAGCAATGGAACAGCACAACCAGGGAGGTAGGCAGAGGTCCACCACCCATGCCACAGATGGGCACAGGGACACACTGCAGAACTAACAATGCACCTCCACACCCCAAGAACAGCATAACTGGGGGAGGGACGGAATATCAACCGACCCATGGGGACAAGCAAAGAAAGCACATCCCGGCCGTGTTACTGCAGCACACCCACTGGCAAGCTAAGACTCACACACAAAGGGGTGGACCACCCCAGTGTCCAGCAGCTCTCTGCAGTGCACACAGCACACCTGCTCTCTGACCCCAAGACACGACTCCATGAGCAGTGACTGTGACTGTCACTGCAGGACACCCCAGGCCCCCCCCGGCACAATGCAGCCATGTGTACCACCGAACCATACAAGCCAGACCCACCAGGAGCACCCAGCGGTGTGTGGTTGCACACAGCCAGTCCAGCTGAAAGCCACCACCACACCAGGGACACCCTCCCCATGCACACACACACACACACACACACAATCCCAGGACAATACCACACCAGATGCCATGCACACCACTGCAACTGAGCACGCATAGCCAGCTGAAAATCAGAGACCACTACAGTATTCATACAAATAGATTTATAAAAGAATATCAACACGAACACACAACAATAAACTATGTACAGAGAGATATATACAAGAAAGGGGTGGGGGTACGGGTACAAGGTAAAGTGGGTAAGGGCAGGGTGAAGAACTTAGTGAGGGAAGGCAGGGTGTGAGGGAAGGGTAAGGGGTGGGTGTGGGACAGCTACTGTCCACAGGCTGCACAGCAACAGGTTGCCCCTGGTCTTGTGGCCTCCTCCGCATCTGACACCCTCGGTGCATCTCCTGCAGAATGGATAGGGACACCGTGGACACCTCAGCAGGCGGTGGACAGCCCACTCAATCCTGTGCAGGACCTGGACACCTAGGGCAAGGGAACAGAATCAATGGCTGTAACTGTCCACAACCCTGAAGCCCACCCAACATGCATGGCATACAGCCAAGTGCACCACCCCTGTGATGGACTGCACCCACTCACAGTGACCGTGCACAAGACAAGCCCAACCAGGCAGCAACAGCCATGTGTGCCACTACACACACACCCCACCCATGCCCAGCACAGCACAACCAAGGCTGTCCAGTGACATGGCTATGTCGTGGGAAGGTAGTGCCACAGCCATGTGCCCAGTGCATGCATGGACCACCAGTGACGCACTCACAGACATGCAGTGCCACTGGACAGTGCTGACTGTCACACGTCACGTGCATGGCAGTGTTGTCCATGGATGGTGGCCGTGCCCCCCCACAGCATGCAATAGCATCCATGTTGTAATGACACTCACCCTCATCATGCCGCTGCATCAGGTTCTGCAGCTGCAGCTGCTGCTGTTTGCTGCTGCTGTGGCTGTACACCCCTCCTCCGCCAGCCACCCTGGCACCGCCATCCCATGCCTCAGCCCGTGCCTGCCTCCCTCCTCCACACCTGTGGGAGACAAAGGAAGAAAAAATATCAGTGAGATCCCAAAGCAGACAGCCCTTGCCCCATTGAGTGCCTGCCCACATCCAGACCCAAACAGCACACACCTGCAAACACCTCACAGCAAACCACAGCCCAACCCACCCCCATGCACAGATTACATTACAGTCACCCATGCAGACAATACCGTGCATACACAGCACACCCACCTGGCCTGGGCACAATGCCCCTCCTGGCACGCGACCTGAGGCGCGCAAGCAGAGCACAGTCCCTCCTCTGCAGGTCGCCATAGTGGTGCCTGCACTGTTCAGGGGTCCTCCTCTGCCCAGTGGCCTGCTCCAGGGCAGCGGTGACCTGCTGCCACACACGGGTGCGTGGCACCTACAGGGGCACACCCTCAAACAGTGAGCCATAGTGGGGCTCCACCACAGCCACCAGGTTGGCTAACTCCAAAGCCCCCCATTGTGGTGCTCTCCTGTGTGCCATTTTCAAACTGTACAGTGGCAATATGGCACTCAGCAGCACGGCAACCCCACGTGGAAATGTTGCACAATACAACTTCATCACTGCCTATCGCGCTGTTCGGACAGCACCATCGGGCCACATCGCGCTGTCACCGAACAGCGCGATAGAGCCGTACACATGGCAGATGTACAGCGCCAGGGGGCAAAGGTCGTGCACAAGGTCATGGGTCAGTGGCGCAAGGCCACGCACAGCACCATCGGATGTCCACACGTCCTGCGTGATCGGACACCTGCGGCCAGTGCCACAGTGGACTATTACGCAGTACTGCCACTGCACCATGTGGTGACCAGCGCTGTAGTGCCATTGGCACAATGGTGGCCATGGCCTGAATTGCCGATCACGCACAGCACATCATCAGCATGGCAGATGCCTGCGTAAGCTACCTGGGCATGAGCAATGCAGTGTACCACACAGTCACAGATATGCGCCATTGGCTCAGCTGGCTCAACCCGTGCGTGCGCAAAGGCGCGCCAACGGCCCTGATATTCAGCGACACATGCAAATCATCTGATCCAGCCATTCAAAGCGCGAGTGGGCAATTGCATCTCATTACAGTTGCTCCACTCCTAATTTGCATGCATTGTGCTATAAATGTGCGACATTGGGCTGCGCTGGCCAGATCCGGTTACTGCAGGTGAGAGGTGGGTTGCATGCTGTGTGATGTTCTGGACAATGGTCATGGGATAACGCTGTAGACTGCACAGTGACAGGTGTCCACTTCCACCCATACAGATCGACATGACCGAGCAGATCCAAGGTGAGGGTGAGGATGGTGGGCAGAGGAGGCCCAACTTCACCGCGAGCGGAGACAGAGGCCTCTTCCAGGCCTACCTGGAGGAGGAGCCACTACTGAGTGGACGGGGGCACCTCAGGCCCGTATGGCTGCATGGGAGGGGTAGCTCGGGCAGTGAACCTGCAGAAGCCACCAGCGCTCCATGCAGGAATGCAAAGAAGATGGGGACAGACCGCAGGAGGGTGAAGGAGAAGGTGGCAGCCCTCAGGGCGGCACGTGCTGGCACAGGCGGGGGCCAGCCAGCAGTGGTGGAGCTTACCCCAGCTGAGGACCGACTGGCTGCATCAATGCAGTGGAGTGCTATTGAGGGCATACCAGGAGGTGGATTCCAGACAGGTGGAAGCTCATCACTGCACGGTATGACATGGTGGTGGTGTTGGGAAGGTTGTTCACATGCACTCACATGTCCTCACTTTATGTTACAGATCCTGTTCATCTTCAGGGGATGGTGGTGGTGGGTCCAGGCAGTGAGGAAGACCTGCTGGACATGGAGGAGGGTCCATCCACCTCTGTCACCAGCCAGCATGCACTGCAGCAGCATGCACGCTGGGCTGCCAACTCTGGTGTCGGTGAGTCAGGTGTGGGGGGTGCACAGCCTGTGTCTAAGCAGTCTGGCATGCAAGCATGCCTGCACGCTGTGACTGTGGCTGTAGCACGTACCTGCACCATTGATGATCAAGGACTGCAATGGGCAGTGACACGTGTGTGTCCTCGCGACAGACACACAGCAGGCGTCAACGCGCCCCTGGGCCTAGCTGGTTCCAAGCGGTGTGCCAGCATGTCGGCACAGTCCCAGACTGTGCCTGTCAGCACCGGTGGGGCAGCACCGTGGCTGTGCAGGTGTTCGGCACTGTTGCGGCCACAGCAGTGGAACGAGTGGTCCCTGGGGCTAGCGGTTGGAGGGCAGCAGCAGCAGTCACCCACAGGTCTAGGGGTACAGTGTCCAGCGGTGGCACATGCCCACCACCTTTGATATGCCCATTCATGGTCTGGTGAACAGCGCCCACCCTCAAGGGTGTTGAGCATCAGGACCTTCCATACCTGGGGACAGGATGCCGTTGTGGCAGTACCCATTTGAAGAGCACCTGCGCCTGCTGTGAGAATCAGTACAGCAGCAAAGGCAGGTTGCAACATCCGTGGAGGCACTGTGCGTGGCTGTGGAGTGGCACAGCAGGGACTGTGCTCTGAACCTTGCAGAGATGGTCCATACTGCGGATGGATGTGACCGCCGCCATTGACAAACAGACCAGGCATTGGTATACGTGGCTGCATTGACACACACAAGCAGGTGCCCTGTACCGCACCCCACACAGTCGCTCCTCCACCCCTTTCCCAGCATCGCGGCGACACCCAGCCTGTCAACACCAGGTTCTGCTGTGGGCATCCGAGCACCCCTGGTGCAGGTATGTTTAGCATACTACAGACCCAGTGCGGACAAGGTCGCAATCGCGCAGTGGGACCCTGGTGGTCCATGGGTGCCACCCCCGTGTGGCCCTGCTCAGCCTGCCAGTGCTGTTGGGTCATGGCGGAGCACACGCATCCGCGGTGGCCGTGGAATGGTGCAACATGACCACCCTGTCTCCCAGTGTGGGCCCTGTCTGGTGCTGCCCTGTGTGCACTGTCGTCATGGTGGGCAGTGCACTGGTGGGGGTGCCCTGCACATCACCGACATCTGGGACCACCTGCACACCATCCTGCTGTCCACAGGTGCGTGTGCTTGATGATGCCTGCATTGTACTGTACACCAAGGTGCAAGGGTGCCCAGCATCTGACACGATACTTGGACAGTACAGGTGGTGGGTGTGGTCTGTGGATCTGTGTGTTTGCCATGTCTGTTCATGCTCTGCTGTGCACCTGCCCATGTACACTTTGTGCCTGGTGTGTGTGTGTGTGTGTGTGTGTGTGTCCATATGACTGTTCACCCCTTCCTGATGGTGTGTTTGTGTGCCTGGTCCCTTCCACTCCCCTTGCCGTCATGCACCCCTGGTGTGTTACTCTGTGTGTCTGTGGGTTGCGCCAGAACAGTGTTGGTTGCACATGGCCCCTTGTCTTACCTGTGTCATGCATAATGCTCCTCCGTGATGGTGTCCCGGTGTAGCTGGGCCTGCCAGATCAGTCGAGTCCCGCCCGTCAAGGGGCTGCCATCACCATCATCACGGCGCGCTGAATCCCCATCGCTGTCCTCCTCGACCTGAATGGCTATCCACAGTCTTTGGCCATGTTGTGCAGGATACAACAAGCCAGGAATATCCCACAGGCCTTTGAGGGGCTGTACCTGAGGGCACCACGGAGGTGTCTAGGCATCGAAAGCATGCCTTGAGCATCCCAAACACCCGCTCGATGATGTTGCGTCTGGCGGCATGCGCCTCATTATAGCGTTGCTGCGATGGGGTCATGGGGCGCCGGTATGGTGTGAGCAGCCAGGGACAGAGTGGGTATCCACTGTCACCTGTGTGGAGATGGTGGAGATGAGTATCATGTTCAGGTCCATATTGCCAATATCTCTGTGTGCCACTACCATAGCACCTGTGGCATTCCCACCCTTGCCCCACGTTTGCAATTCCTACATGCGTACTCACCCACTAGATGGCCTGTGGGGATGTCCCCACTCTCGAATCGATGGCATAGTGTGGACTGATACCATATAAAGGCATCATGTGCTCCGCCAGGGTGTGTGGCACAGACATTGATTATGCGCCCAGTGGCATCACACACCACCTGGCAGTTGACACTGGAATAGCCCTTCCTGTTCCTATATGCAGCCCCATCGGGGCCAGGTGGCGTGTGAATGGCCACATGGGTGCAGTCTATGGCCTCTAGCATGCCAGGCATACATGCTACCCTGTGGAACTCCTGCATGTTTGCTGTACGCTCTGCCCCGGTGCTGGGGAACTGGATGTGCTCCGCAGCATGTGGCAGCAGTGCGCTGAGGAATTGGGTGAGAATGCGTGATGTGGCCGACTGTGTGATGCCTGTGGTGTCCCCTGTCAGCCTCTGGAAGGTGCCTGTGGCAAGCAGGCACATGCAGGCTGTCACCTTGGTCTCCACCGACAGAGCGTGACTCCGTCGTGAGGGTGCCTGCATCACATCACTGCACAGCTCAGAGCCGCGTCTCAGTATTGCCCTGTTCAGGTGGTACCGGCCCACGATCTCTACATCTGTGTACAGCTCAAAGCTGATGCAGGCACGGTACTGCCTGTTGGGGGCGTACCACCAACGGGCCCTTCCACGGCCATGTCCCCCTGCAGCATGCATTCTCACCCCCCTCATTACAGCTTCCATGTGGAAGCTGGCACTGTCCATCTCCCTGGCTTGTGACCCCCGCTGATGTTGCTCTGTTACCCCCGCTGTCCTGACTGCTACCTCCACTGCACCGGTACCCCTCAGCTGGCCTCTGCAGCTATGGCCCACACAACTTCCCTTGCCTGCCCTGTTCTGGACTATCACTGTCTGTCTCTCTCTGTCTGTCTCACTTGGCATCTCTGTAGCGTTCTTGCGCCTCTTCCTTGAGCCTTTTTATTTTGGCTCTATTTCCGCTGTGGTGCAACTTCCGGCTGTTCCGCTGTTGCACATTGTGCAACCCTTTGAATATCGCATTGCGCTCTTTATGCAGGGATCCACCCCCTTCTGTTGCGAATGCCGTCATTTGCATTGCGCTGCTGCTCAGCCTGTTTTCGGTGGCGCAACTGCCTCCTGCTGAATATCGCAGAATGGCGCACTTCCGGACTTGCACATGCGCAACCCTATTGCACATGGCACAACCAGTAGCGGCTCTAGCCACAAATGGTTACCAGGGCACAGCTGGGGCACAACAGAGGGCAGCCAGGGCACTGATATGTTGTTACTATGGGGGAAGCTCTGCACCATATGGGGCACCAACTGGGGCACAACATTTTTTAACCGGGGCACGTGCCCTGGTGGGCCCTCGTGTAGAGCCGCCACTGGGCGCAACCCTTTTGAATATCTGGCCCTTTGTATTTTAAGTTGCTTTCATTGTAAACAAACAGCCATTCTCATTGTTAGAAACCTGAAGTTCACTCCTACCTGCAAACATAGGGACTGGGTGTGGTTCTCTCTCTCTGGCTGTTTGTTTCTGCTGGCTCCTTAGGAAGCAGCCGGCCCTTCTCGTCCCTTAGTTATAGTTGGGGGAAGGGGAGGAGACACCTGTTCCTGCAGCAAAGCTGTTTTATCTGTTATATTGTTTTGTTTTATGAACTGAAACATTTGTAAACGTATAAAAGACATGCATTCAGTTGAGCTAATAGTACTGAAATAATAAAATGTTTGTAAGCATTTTGCTGTACTAGATGGTTTGAGGTAGGAGACAGCAATAGTCACATGATTATGTTTTACTATAAAAGAGGTATCCTGGCTGGGAGACCTCAGATTCCTCTTGGGATCAGCCGGTTACTGATCACTTTGTGTAGGTCTGCGCCTTGCCAGACCTGTAGCCAACTCTATTTGCTGATGAGGTGACTATTGCTGCTTGTGCCTCAAGAAAGCAGGAGCTGAATTCTATTTGATGTTGTTTTTGTTCATTTTGTATTTTATTTGCCAAAATGTAGTTGCTTTTGACGGCTTTTTGAGTTCATTTTTGTCTACAATAAATTTCTGGTCTGGCAATTGCCTTTCCAATACCTTACAACTCTTTGTCAGTGTCCATCAGTTCATCCACAAGCCACAACAGACATCAGGGATAAAAAGCTGCATTACGGGGACGGTGAACAGTGGAAGGAGGGGGCACTAGACCGTCACCAGGGAAACAAATGTCTGGCCACTGGAGGGTGGGGGGCACCACTAGACACCAGGGAAGATAAAAAAAAAAAAAAAAACAGAGGATGGCCAGCTTCTATGATTAGCAATCATTGCTAATCAAGCTGGAAGTTGACTTGCATTTCCTGATTCTTGGGTCACAACTTGTGATGCGAACCTGCTTGTTTTATGCCTTGTATAAAAAAACAAATACTGTCTTTTTCTCAATGGCAAAGCATTAATATTTGTGGAGACAGTCAGATTGCATACTTTCCTTGTATGAGTTTTAAGCATTAAGGCATGAGCAGGGTTTGGGTTTGGTAATTACAGTACCATCATTAAGCTGACTCTAGGGAGATCATGGCCCACTTATACACAAAGCAGATGCCTTGCCAGGTATGGCTCAGAACCTGTAGCTTTGCTATGCAAAGCAGCTGACCTGACTGTCATAGCCCCAGACATGTTGCTTGCCTGGTGCATGACCCTGCAAAGCCATCTGTATTTTTCATACCTTTGTGACTATAATCTCATGAAAGCAGACTTTATATCTCACAAAAATGTGTTATGAGTAGGGCCACTAGAAAATTGAGAAAAAAAGGTTACCAAAATTGCAGAGCATTTTGCAAATATTGCAGGGAATTGCGGGGGTTCTACTATAGACCCTGAGTGCTTCACAATAAATCTTTTAATATTTTCTTCAGCATATATTAGTCAGTATAAATTGCTAAATGAATATACTGACACCTGAATATGTTTAAAACATAAAGAAAAGTTTATGTTCCTAAAAAAAGAATACTAAACTGATAAGCTATCATAAGCGTTGCCTATCTTCCAAAATTTAAAAGCATCTGCTTCATACAGTCATAATAGATTCTATAAAGTGAGCCACAGCAAATCAATATTAAATAAAACCAGAAGAAATATTTGTTTTGTTTCTGGCTGTAGAATAATGAAGCCTAATCAACAGCTGTTTACAGTGCTCTGCCAGCTATTCACCCACTTTGGTATGAGAAACAATAAGCAGACAGAGTGGTGAATAACTGAGTTTTAGTAAAATGTTGTTAAAGTGTTTAATGGTCATAATTTGTACTGTATTTACTGTACACTATTTTTGAAATCAAATATTTAAACATTAAATCTAGGGGTTATTGGGGCTGGCAGTATAATCTAGAGGTTAGACTAACAAACTGTGAATGAGATGACGACATCTAGCAGATCTGGGTCTGATACTCACAACCTCCACTTGCATACTGTGTGATTCTTAGCAAGTCACTTAACCTCCTCAAGGCTCCTGGATTGTACCTGAAAACAGCACTTGTGCCTAATGGGCCTTACGTGGTTACCAAAAAATGTAAAAAAAATACTAATATATTTTTACTGCATCATACAGTAGTCAGGGTACCCTGTAATTTGCCTTTGTTTTACACTGGCTGAAATGATTTTGTTTAGTTAAAGATAAATATTTAGATACATTCTGTGTTTTATAAGCTTGTTTTTAGACTTTAGTCAGGTTTTTATTGTAGTCTTTGCATGTGAGCATCTAGGGGGTAGTTGCTAAGAGTGAGATCATTGTTAGCAACTAGCTTATTTAAGTTTAAAATCAGCAGGGCCATCCAAAAATCCTCAGCTGTTTGAATCAAAACTAGTCTGAATGAAAGTATGCTCACAAGGAAAAACTTGCCCTGCCACTCACAAAAAGGCTTCATAGTTATCACCCCATTTAGGTGAATGGGATAATTTGAAGCTTTTCTCCCATCTTTTGTTTCAGTCTGTGTGGCAGCAAAAAGTTTTCTGATAGACTACTTCAAGACAAAAAATGCTTGGCCAGTGGATTTTGAAACCAAACAAGGCAAGGATTCAAAAGAAATCAGTGTCACATAAAACCCTTGCCTACCTTGCACTGCATTGTTTTGGCCAAACCCAAGTCTGCATGCAAAATTGTCAATATATTTGAGAGTATTTTATTAAAAATGTTATTACTTTTTACACAGTTCTATATAAAAACTCAAAAATTTCAAGAAATTGCAGAACATGTCAATTTTTGTGAAGAATGGTGAAAATTGCAGTTCCGCCAAAAATTGCAGGTGCAATTTTCCAGTAGCCCTGGTTATGAGTCATGAAAATGGGCCTTGTTTATGTGACACTCCACAACCTTTTTTCATTAATATTTTTAAAACTGTTTATTCTTCTAAAAAAGCAACACTTCAAGAAACCCTTATACCCATCTCTGTTAACCACACAAGTGTCAGACTTGAGCTCACACCTGCTTTTTGTTTTGTTTTCATGTGCAAGCTTTTCCTTTCTCCCCACTTTCAAGACAGCTGGGACTCACAAAAATGCCCAATGACTCAAAATAGTGCAGCAACTGCTTTCACAAAAAACACATTCTGAAAAATTTATGAAAATCTGAGCTGCGCATGCACAAAAAGTGAAACTTTATTAATAATTCAAAATTGACACATTTCTTAGAAAAGCAAAAAGGCTTCTCCAAGGTCAGACAGGTTCCACCACCAGAACATGCTGATGTTACAGCATGTGTCATTAGGGTACCAGTGGGCAATGTTGCCGACCACTGTTTTTGTGGTGGGCTGCGCTGTCTGCACCCCTCCTTGTGGAGGGCTGTGCCACCTGCCCCCCCAACTATTGATACCAACTCTGAGGGGGAGCAGACCTCAAGGATGAGGTGGAAATCCTGATTTTGGGGCCCTAATGGCTTGGCACCCTAATGCCAGAACTCTGAATGTCTGCAGTGGGTCAGACAGGGAGTGCTCTGGTAAAAACAAACATGTAGCTCAGAAAACCAAGTATTCTCCCCTCACTTCCTCAATAAATGTCATGACCACTATAAATATCAATGCAAAACATGACTACTTTATCTAAACAACAGAATCTTTAAAATCATTGAATTTGATACACAAAGCACAAAAACTCAGTGCTCCACACCTAGTGCTTTTTTAAGTTAAACTGAATAGTGAAAAAATACTCTTGGGCCAAAATCTAACTAACCAGAAGTTTCGGTTTTCACCAGCATATTCTATTTGAGCTATCAGTGAGCAAACGATTACCACATTTTCGAGATTTTGAGATACTGGACTAGATTTTCAGCTGTGCATCAGGGACTTGAGGCATGATTGTGCCACATCCCAGATCCTGGCACCAATAACTTGGACCACGTAAAAGGTAATCTGAGTGTCATGCATATCTGCCATGAGGTGTGGCAAAATGGGTGCCTTATAATGATGCATGTATCAATATTTAATGCATGTATCATTATTTTAACATACAGGAGCATCAGGTGTTGTAAATGGGGCACAGCATTTAAAATAGCATTAACACAGTGTGCCACTTTTTACCTGCCACAGGCACACACCAAAATCAGGTCCTGTAACTGCAAAAGCACCTTTAAATATCCAAGGTCCAAGAACATGGATGCTAAATTTCTGATTATTCTATCCTAGGATGCACATGTTAATAAGGTACACAAATCATTTAACATACTGTAATAGCAGATAGGGTAGAAGCTTGTGTGATTATTTATTTATTTTTTAATTTTGTATTGTTTGTGGGATTATTTGGTAAAATAATATATCTGCATTCCCACTGTCATGGATGAGTTGTCATGACACAAGTGATGACATCCCTGCATTACAGCTGATTGACTAAATTGCTGTGTTTTTTTTTAAAAGCTGCAGTTAAGATGGTGATGGATTTTATCAAGCGAGTCAGACCCAGTGTTTGTATTGCTGGCATCAACTTTGCCTGCGATGGAGATGGTGCCAGTGAGGTGAGCTTCTTTTGATTTTTTATTTTAAATAGTAAGGAATGGGTGAAGTTTCAGTGACAGCGGTGGCTGTCAAAGCGTGAGGCTGGAGCAAACCAAGTTATTGAGAGCAGTGGCAGTCAGAGTTTGTGGAGCAGGACTGAAATTTGTGTATGAGGGTGATTTCAAATTATGCAACGAGGCACTTGTCGCTTTCCATTTGTAATGATCCTAAGAAAAGGGGTCATAAGGTACAGGAGTGGCAAACTGAAAGTGTACAAGCTGCAGAGATGGGAGGGCTGGCAGGCGGGGGACTTGACCTGATGTGTAGCATGCAGGTTAAATGCAGAAAAGAGCTGCATTTTAATTTAAAATATGGTGAAAGCATTTTGTAGAGAGAAACAGAGGCAGAGAGAAAAACATAATGCTTTTTCTTGCCAGTGTGTAACAGGAAACAGGAAGTGTATTGAACTTCATGCTATTAAATGTAAGAAAGTAGTGCAGGAGGGCATGCTGGAGGGGTGGGTGTGTGGCATTGGTATAATCTGTCTACTATATTTATAAATCTATGATGATGAGATTACTATATGTATAAATGTGAGATTTCACAGTTATACACGTAATAGCTCAGATAAATAGATTTATCACACAGCATTTATGTCCACACCTATTGTATAAATATATTTAACAAACAATTGTGAAGATATTTAGTGTCACTTACCAGTGATATATATGGGATATGTGTGGGGTGCCTGTGGGATAACCAAGTTATTGGTACAGTAGCCTGTGACCTAGAGTAACCTCACAGTGGCAAAGCCACTCGTGAGGTTCTGAAGAGTCACTGGCTACTGTACAAATAACTAATTATCCCACAGGCGCCCCACGCATATTTAATTTATGCAACATGATTTTTTGGGTTCAGTTTTGTAATATATTATTTTTTTCTTAAGTTCCTGTCCATGCATTTTTCTCTGTGCCTGGTTGCTGTGTTTGGTTTGCAGGGTTGGTGTGCTGAGAAAGAGGAAAAAAATGGCTTTTTTTATTAAGAGTGTTTTCATTTAAAATGTGGTTCCAGTTTTGGGGGGGTGGGTTTGGTTAGGGTGTGCATTTTGTGAGTCTTTGGGACTATGATAGCTTTGCTTGTAAAGAGCATTGTGAGAAGGTAAAAATGAAACTGGGAGGCAGTACTGCTAAGCAGACAGCACAGGTGGTGGTGTTTTGTGATGTAGTCACTGTGTGGATAAATAGGTGATGAGGTAGTCACTATGTGGATAACTGGAAGTTATCCAAATAGTGATTACATCACTACCAATTTATCCACACAGTGACTCATATAACTGAAGTTATGTGTCAGTTTTTATCCTGACACCTGTTGCATAAATTTCCTTTCTCACCATCTAGAATAAGAATATCAAAATATTCTCATTGTAAATCCCAATGAGAAAAATATCCTCACTGTAGGTTTTGACTGGTGGAAGCCAGCAGCATGGGCAGCACACTTCTAATTTTAGAACTCAAAAGTTCACTCACGTGCTGGCTCCCACCAACTGGTTTCACTTCCCCTGCAACTCCCTTGCAGTGCTTTCATTTTCTCCCTCTACTGCTGTTGGCTCTTTTTTCTTTTACAAGTTAAGAACACAGACTGAAACAATAAACTAATGCACAGCCTTTCCCAAAGTATTCATATAGTCTCATTTTTCTGGCCCCCGAAGCAGGCACAATCAGTGGCTTCTCATACTGTACCTCCAACTGATGCCAATGCCACTCCAACCGACTCCACACTCTGAATGAGACATTCCTCCTTCTGATGTTGACCTGCAGGCTGATCCTTGTGGCTATTCAAAAAGCTGCAGCAGCTCTCACTGCACACCAGCTACTTTCTCAGCACTCAAAGTCAATTCTCCTAATGTGCTGATACAATGATGCACACAAAACATCACTATGTCATGCATCCCACAGTCATCTGAAACAATAAGAGGAACAAAACAAATAACAACTAAAAGTGTAAGATATACAAAAAAAGTTTAAAAAAGCTACACTAACTAAAACTTTGGATAACTGGAATATGCCATGGGCCCTGGAGAAATATCGGCAATATTTCTCACTCGTGCTGTTTGACCTTTGGCATCACTAGTGATGTCATAACGTCAAACAGCATGTAAAAATATCACCAATATTTCTCCTGGAGCCATGGCATATATATATATATATATATATATATATTGAAAAGCCATCATTTATTTTCCTGTATACATGCCATTAATGTATCAATTAAAAGTATATACCTGCACTAATCAAACAATTACAGCTATATACCCGAACTAATCAAACAATTACAGCTGTATACCTACACTAATTAAAGCTATATACCTATACTAATAAAACAATTAATGGGACAATACTGATAATACAATTGACACATCATTAGGAAGCTAGCCAAGCCAATTAACAAGCTACACAATAACTTGAAAAACACACAAAACCTTCCCAAACTCCCAAATCCCCCAGACTTCTATCTGCATTCACTGCACACTATTCCCTCCTTGCTGCAAGAGACCTTCAGGTGTCATAACATGATCACAAATGTGATCTCCATAACAACAATCATCCTAATTGTGTTATATTCAACAAACAATGGGTAAGGGTGGACCATTTGGAAGTGTACCCATCTTGGGGGCTAATTAGAGCAATAAAGCCACTTGTCCTTCAGGCTTGTGGTCTTATAGCCCTAATTAGCCCCCTTGATAGGTATACATCCTTGTATACCACCCTTACCCATTATTTATTATACATAGTATATAAATATATATATTTATATATATATATTACATAGTTGGGCCCTCATCCCCATTAAAAAAGCCATCCTCTATCATGATGCAGCTGTTTTACTATGCAAGCAAGTGCAGGAGTGCCTACATTCACTAGAAGGCAGTCGACCATGGAGGAGAGTGGACTGTGCTGGTCACCTTCATTGTCAACAAGAGCCTTCATTTAAAAGAAAAATTAGGTGTTGGGGCAAAAGAATGGTGGGAGATGGCTTGAGTGTTATGGGCGGTGGGACACTGATTTTGAATAATAACAGAAAGGCAAGGAAAATTTTATTTAAACGAGACGCCCATCCCGGAGACTCTGGGCACCGTACAATTAAAATCACATACAGATAAAACCAACAGTATATAAAAAAACACCATGATATAGAACCTAATAATAAATATGTTACACTAAAACTCACTATTATAATTTTTTTAAATAATATACTCAGCAGTAGCTATATAGCCAGGGACAAAAGTAAACATAAAAGTCAGGTATCAGATAGAATTATAAAACAAAGTCCAGGAAGTCCTGATTATACAGGAAGGCCTTGAGGTGGACTTTAAAAACCTCAACAAAAGGGGCCGCTCTTACAGTTGGAGACAGCGAATTCCACAGGACAGGGCAGCAACACTAAACACTCTGTCACCTGCTGTTTTTAACCTCATCCTGGGAATCACGAGAAGGCCCCTAGAGGGGGAGCAGAAGGAGTGGACTGAGACAGCAGATGTAAGAAGGTCCTTCAGGTAAGTACTATAGATGGCATCCAGCTGTGGAGGTGGGTGGGTTGTACCAGTCACCCAACATGGGAGTTTTTATTTTTTAAACTTCATTTTGTGGGCGGAGGTGGGTGGATTGGGATTGTAGCGGACTGTAGTGGGGATGGGGTTGTATTTTAAAGAACTGGGCTGGGGAAGAGGTGGGGGGCCATTTCTTTTCTTTTTTTTTCCTTTTTACAAATAGTATTTCCTAAATAGGAACAGGCATCAGTAGTGCCACTATTTATTATTTGTATCTGAATAATGAATAGTGCAATATTTGTAGTATTAGGAAAATACTATTTGTTGCTCACCCCCCCCAAATATATATGTATAGGATATACAGTTGACTGACTCAAGATATGCAGTTTATCTTCAAGTTTGAGGGGGCAGGACCATAACTCATGAGTGGCAAAGCCATAAGCGAGTTATGAAAATCCTGCCCACTTACAAGTGATGATAAATTGCCTATTGTGAGTCAGGCTACTTTATATTCAATATATACAACAATAGTTTATAAGAAATACAAAATCACACATGCCCCCACAATGCTGTCTAGAATATATAATATTATACTGGACCCTCCTCAGAGGAATTTTCATCAGATTCAAATTAAATGGAATAAAGAAAATTATATCAACCTTTCCTTAAATGAGTGAACTAACATAATAATATTTAATAATAACATATATGTATCACCAGGAAATAAGGCCATTCTATTTAATATTCTGAATAGAGCATATTTAACTCCCACACAAATAATTAAGTTTAACAAAAACTATTCGGACTCATGTTGGCATGGATGTTTAAAATGTTCAACAATAACCCATTGTCTATGGTCATGTCCAAAGTTTAGACCTTGGTGGGAAAGAATACAGGGAATTTTACAAACATTACTGAAGAAAGAAATTCCGAGGCAGATGGATATATGTCTTTTCAATAATTTCAATAATAGCTCTTCAAAATATAGAGAAAAACATTTTTTCATTGTCAACCATGGCCTTAAAATGCCTTATACTAGAAAACTGGAAAAATGACATTTCTAGCTTTCAACATTACAAATGGGGACATATATTCAAGGAAACTTTACAATTTGAAGAAATTATGTACACTCTTGATGAAAACTTGGATGACCTGACTGGGAAAACATCGAAAGAAATTATTGAAAATATCCATCCCCTCTGCTAGATAGGATAAACATTTGTAGAATTACTGTTGCTTCATTCACTGTTCCTATGATTATTACATATTAGATATCCATATGTATTTAATAACAAGAGGTTTTATACACATGCTAATCAACTTTGGTTACTGTGATACATGGTTATAGATTATAAGAGCTATTCAATACTCAGTAAATGGTTGGGTTTATATAAACTTTGTAAGAGATTTATATAACATTACTTATTTAAATTAATATTTAAGGCCTATTGTATATTGAAAACAATAATTGTTAATTATTCTAACCAAAATATTGTTGGTTGTGTAATGTTTGATGGATTACAATAAAAATGACATTTGAAAAAAAAAACATAAAGCCTCCCATTCAAAATCCAGTCCTGACTTGGGATCTGAATTTTATTTTGAAAAAGCTGACTTTGGCTCCTTTTGAGCCAGCTATGAGTTTTGGCTTATGCTGCCTTTCTTTGAAAGCATTATTTTTAGTTGCAATCACTTCTGCTCGAAGGATTTCAGAGCTGCAGGCTCTGTATGAGCCTTCTTATATGATTTTCCACAAAGGGTGTCTTTGCGTACTAATCCTAAGTTTCTTCCAAAGATTGTTTCTGAGTTTACTTTAAATCAAACCATCCACCTACCAGTACATTATCCAGAGCATGCCAATCCAGGTGAAGCATTGCACCATACCTCTGATGTGCATTGAATAATCACATGTTTTGGATAAGACATTAAAGCGAGGTCCCATCTGCCTGGATTGGTGGTAGTTCAGGTGGATGTTAAAGATCCCATGGCACTTATCGAAAAGAGTAGGGGAATTTCCCCGGCGTCCTGGCCAAATTTCCCTCATTCACTAAAAATACCACCAACAGCTTAATCTGGTTCAAATTCAACTGCTTACCATCTGTAAACCCCCACCCCCAGGTCGCCCCTGAAAAAGGGACTTCTAGGCCCAGTGGGCTTACCGGGTCAACAAAATTCAACAAACACAAACAAACGAAAACAAGGTACTATACACATCATACAAAGGACTGCAGAAAGTCCTCACAGCTTTTTGTTTCATTTTCCCATGGGAAACAGGGTGCTCTAGTTTCTAATCAGTGCTTGTCCAAATGGCTAGCTGATTGTATTAAGTTCTGTTAAAAGGAGCACAAGAAGGAACTTTGTGGTGTGGTTCATGGTCATTCCACCAGAGGCATGGCCACTTCTGAAACTTGTTTTCGGAATGGTTCTACTGCAGAATTCTGTGCAGCTGCAACATGGAGTACTGTCCACACCTTCACTAAACACTTAAGTCTGGACATTGTCTCTCATCAAGGAGCTGGGTTTGGCCTAGCTGTGCTAAGAGGCCAATTATCATAAGCCTATAAGCTCCAGGCATCCAGACTGGTAAGTTCTGGTACTGCTTGGGACTTGTTCCAAAGGTGTGGTCTGATGAAAGAGATATCCTCGATAAAGACAGAACAGTTACATAAGAACTTGTATATTAGTAGGTTTTTGAGAAAAATATTTTTCATCAGGCCATACCATCCCACCTTCCTTCCCTCTCAGGGGTTACAACAAAGGATCCTTGTACTGCTTTCTGTTGCAATCTTTTTCAGCACTCTGTATCACCAGGTATGTGGACTGCAGGGATCTCTCCTGGTTTCCTAGAGAGAGATCCTCTGAACATGATCTCTGGTGGGGAACTGAGGAGAGGAGGGGCAGCCCAAGTTTATGATGTCATTGTGGGTGGCCCTTGGCTGACTGCTTGCCAAAGTTTCCATGCGGTCCTAGCACTGATGTGGGTATAATTCCAAAAGTGTGGCCTAATGAAAGAGATTCTCTCGAAGATCTACTGGTATGTTAAGTTCTTATGTAACTGTTCTTTGCCTATCATATGCAGCCACAGTAAACCAATCCAGCACATACACCATGATGCTTCATAGGGATGATGGGTTGCCAGCAGTCACAATGGCCAGGACATGGCTTACCAGGGACAGCACTGCGGACCCATACACTGGGGTGATGCACATACCATGCATCAACTGTGGCATGCAGCACAAGTGCAGGCTCGGCCATGGCATAAACACACTCACCATCAGCAGGCATGGCAGAGGAATGCCTGCAGAACAGGCATCAGCAGTACTACACCAGAGTCTGAGGAGCAGTGTCATGTTCTGAGTGGCAAGGAGGGGCACCCACACACTCCACAGCCACTGAACAAGCAGCCAACACCCTGGCCATCCCTTGCATGCAGGACAAGATATTCATGTTCCTCCCTGGGTAACAGCCAGGACAGAGCACAGAAACTCACACATGGTACATACAACACAGCTGCATAAGACTGGGAATGGCAGGCAGCACTGTGTGCAGCACCAATGCTGTGCACAACTGCGGTGGTGTATGAGGGAGTGCACAGGACACAGTGTGCCCCTGTCACCATAACATCAGTGTACGATACCCTGTGGCCTGGACACGGTCAACATCTCTACAGTTGCCAGTGCACCCCCACATAGAGTGTGGCCAAAGTTGGACTGGGCCATCAGGATATCCAGATATATCTAGGTGGGCCTCTCCAGTGGGTACTTGGCCAACCTATATACCTTGATGTTCATTGCATCTATCAGCTGTACCGTATCTGACTGAAGCTGATAGGCCATTGTAGCCACCATAACGTTACCAGCACAGCCCCATGGTAGTACAGTGACACGGCCCATTCCTCAAGTGTATGACTGTATCACCATGTGCCCATTTCCACTGATTGCCCCCATGGGCCCCTTTAGCCACTGTCCAGGTGGGCTGCCTGTACCCTGATCTGACCATGGGTATGGCCCCCACTACAGGGCCTGTGCAGGTCCCTGATTGCATGGCCCCTGCACATCTGATGTATGGCCAGTCATACAACATAGATACATACACACTGTCAGCAGATAAGGGCATAAGGCCCACCCAGTCTGCCCATTTGAGCTTGTAAGTTCCCATTATGTTTTTCTAGAACGCTGTTGCCCCTTACCCCTGACTTCCAGAATTCCCTTCTGTCTATCCAATGCATTCTTAAAGCCTGTGATTGTTTCAGCCTCTACCACTTCCTCTGGCAGGGTGTTTGACTTGTCCACTATCCTTTCTGTGAAGAAATTCTTCCTCATGTTTCCTCTGAATCACCCTCCCTCCAGCTTCATCCCATGCCCTCCAGTCCAGGAACATCTTTTTCACTGGAAAATAGTGTATTCCTGCACCCTGTTCCTCTCCTCCTGGGAGTACATATTCAAATCCTTCAGCTTCTCCTCATAGGACTTGTGATGCAGTCCCTGTACCATCTTTGTTGCCCTCCTCTGAACATTCTCTACCCTATCTATGTCCTTACATAGTTAAGGTCTCTCCAGAACTGTACACTGTAATCCAGGTGGGGCCTCACTAGTGTCTTGTATAGTGGAGTTATGACCTCCCTTTTCCTGCTGGTGATGTCCCTGCCTATGCATCCCAGCATCCTATTTGCTTTACCTGTGGCTTTGTCACACTGCTTCTTTACCTTGAGGTCATCAGAGATAATAACCCCAAGGTCTCTTTCCTGCTTGGTGCATGCTATATCCTCGCCACCAACGGATATGTTGTTCCAGGGTTTTTGTGCCCCATATGCATTATCTTGCACTTTTTTGTGGTAAATTTCAACTGCCATACCCTTGACCATTCTTCAAGCTTTTGCAGGTCCCTCCTCATTCTGTCTATATCCTCTGGCATGTCCACTCTGTTACAGAGCTTCATGTCATCAGTAAATAGAAATTCTGCCTTCTAGGTCCTGTGCAATGTCACTGATGAAGACGGTGAATAGGTCTGTTCCCAGCACTGATCCCTGTGGTACCTCACTGGTCACTCTTCCCTCTGTGGAATGATAGCCATTTACCACCACCCTCTGTGTCCTGCCTCTCAGCCAATTACTACCCCCACTGCACTACTGTCCTACCCACTCCCATATTCCCCAGTTTTTCTAATAGCCTTCTATGTGGCACAGTGTCAAAGGCCTTGCTGAAGTCCAGATAGGCCACATGCACTGCCCTTCCCTGATCCACCTGCCTTGTTACCCAGTAGAAAATTCAATGAGGTTGGTCTGGCATGACCTCCCCCAGTGAAACCATGCTGCCGTGGCTCCTGTAGTCTGTTGGCAACCAGATATTTTGCCAATCTCTCCTTCAGTAGTGCTTCCATGATCTTCCCCACTACCGAGATCAGGCTGACTGGTCTGTAGTTCCCCGCTTCCTTTTTGTTTCCACTTTTGTATAAGGGGACCATATCTGTTGTCCTCCAGTTTTTGGGTACCTCCTCTGTTTCCAGTGATCATCTAAACAGGATTACCAGAGGTTCAGCCACCACCTCTGTTAGTTCCTTTAGGACCCTGTGGTACACCCCATGTGTCCCCATTGCTTTATTGACTCATTCCTTCCAGTTCCATTAGGACCCTTTCCCTTGTAAAGAGACTTGTGTCCATTTCTGCGCTGTTCCCACTCCTTGTACTCCCTTCAGGCCCGTTACCCTCCTCTTCCTCAGTAAAGACTGAGCAGAAATATCTGCTCAGTATGTCGGCTTTACTGTTGTCATCCTCCACATGGCTCCTGTCCTCCCCCTTCAGTCTCACTATCACTCCCTTTACCCTTCTTTCTTCACTTATAGACTTGTAAAAGGTTTTGTCTCCTCTACCCACTGATTTTGCAATGCACTCTTCTGTCTGAGTTTAGGATTCCCTTACTGACCTCCCTGCCTCCTGCCTCCTGCTTCCCTTTGCTTCTCCTGGTACCTCTCCCTATCCCCTTCTGCCTGCGTCTTTTTGTATTGCCTGAATGCAATCTTTTTGGCTTAATTTTTTCCACTACCTCCTTGGAACACCATAATGGTCTCCTCTTCCTTTTCCCCTTGCTAACGTGCTTAATGCATAATTCTGTTGCTTTTATAATCCCTGTTTTAAATATTGCCCACTGTTCCTCCACCCTTGATTCTCTCCCCATTCCCATTAGTACCCCCTTCAAGCATCTACCCATTTTCCCAAAGTCTGCCCTCCTAAAATCCAGGATACGTGTTTTTGTATGGTTTGGTTCTGCTCCTTCTGTGATTTCAAACCACAGTTACTGGTGGTCATTGTTCCCCAGGTGCTCCCCCACTGTTACCCAATCACAGTGTCCCCATTTGTGAACACGAAGTCCAGTATTGCCTTCTGCCAAGTTGATTCCATGACCAGTTGCTTAAGGAAGGCACCTTGAAGGGAATCCAGGATAAATCTGCTCCTGGTTAATGCTGCTGCTGGGAGGCTCCAGTCCACGTCTGGAATACTGAAGTCTCCAACCAGCACCACCTTCCCTTTGTCTGCCATTCTTTGGATGGCTAGCGTCAGCTCCCTAGCCATTTTTTTCCTTCTGGTCTGGTGGACCGTAAACCACCCCTGTGTTGATGGATGACCCCATTTTCCTTTCCAGCTTAACCCACAGTATCTCTCCCCCATTTTGTTCCTCCTGCATATCTGTGGCCTTCATGCCATCTTTCACATAAAGTGCCACTCCTCTTCCCTTCCTGCCTGCCCTGTCTCTTCTGAATAGGTTGTAGCCGGGTATGGCCATCTCCCAGTCATGGTTATCATTACATCAGGTCTCTGTGATAGCCACAATGTCCAAATCCGACTGCACCATGGCAGCCTCCAGTTTCTCCATCTTATTGCTAAGGCTTCTGGCATTGGCACACGTGGCTTTCCATGATGTGAACTCCCTGGACTGTTTAGCTGTTCTACTCCAGCCCCCTCCCTGGTTGTCCTTTATCACTGGTTCTCCCTGCTGTCTGCCCTTTTGCTGGATTTTGCCCCCTTTCTGCTTATCCACCCCTTGGGTGTTTATCTCCATCTTTTATACACTGCTTTGTAGCCATATCCCCTCTTCCTGTTCACTGGTTCCACTGGTAGCTGTGGGGGGTAGGCAATTAGGTACCCTCCTTGCTGGCCTGCCACCCCTCTTGGCTAGTTTAAATGCTTGTCCATGTAGCATTTAAACTTATCATTGAGAGCTTGGATTCCTCTCCAGGACGGATGCAGGCCATCAGGCTTGAACAAGCCCCCATCCTTCCAGGTGGGTCCCTAGTCACCAATGAATCCAAACTCTTCCGCGCAGCACCAATTCTTCAACAATGAGTTAAAGTTCCTGGTATGTGTGCCCCTATGCTCTCCCATGCCTCTCACAGGTAGTACTTCAGAGAAGGTGACAGAAGTAGCTACTTGATCGAGACCTTTCCCCAATTTCCTAAGCTCTTCCTGAAGTTCCTTAGGCTCCCTGTTTTCCAGGTCATTAGTACCTAGGTGGATAATGACATCCAGCTCACCCTTCCATCATGCGATCCCGGCGATCCCCAGGATCTTCCTCCCATCCCTTCATGCCGTGGCACCTGGTAGGCACCTCACCTCCTGTCCTCCCCCTCCTGTGTTCCTAGCTGGATCCCTCTTATGCTAGAGTCCCCCAACAGGATTCACTTCCTCATCCACCACCTCTGGGGTCCACTGCTCTCTCCACTGAGGTCATCTCCTCTGTGGACCTGCACATCCTTCCCTTCCACTTCTCTAGGTACCTCTGTTTGGTTGCCCCGATTTGCCAGTGCGGCATATGAGTTCTGGAGTGGAATAGGATTTGGGATGTGCCTCTACCTGACTGCCCTAACCCTCCCCGAGCCCACTGACATCAAAGTGCTCTTCTTTCTTGGCATCCTTTGAGGCAGCGAGTTTAGACTGAGTGGTCTCTGGATAGTGGTGAAGGTACTCCTGACTTAGTTTACTTCTGCTCTGAGTCTGGCTACCACATCCCACAGTCCAGAGAGATGCCTACAGATAGGGCAGCACTTCAGCATCCAGAAGATCTGCCTGAATATGGCTACCCCACATCCACTGCATTGCACCACTCCCCACTTTATACTGCACTTATACTGCTGTTTCAGTAGTTGTTTGTTACTGAAGATCTCCTTGTAGTTCCCTCTTTATTAATGTATTCAGTGGGGTCACCATATCCAAGTTGGCACTGTGTCATGTGGTCACCACTGCAGCTGTGGTCTGCTGTGGGCACACATGGTCTCCAACATGCACCATCCACCTATGACCCCACTGTCCACTGCCCATGCCAGTTCCATGGGCCACCAGTGACAATGGTGATGGCTGTATGAGGCACACAGCTGGTCACAGCAGTGTCCCCACCACACATAGACAGATGCCTGTCTCCTGCTGAAACTGGCATCCACAGTGCCGGCTGCAGGGTGGTACAGGCCCAATCACCTGTGAGGGGACCACACCCAGAGCTATGTGAACTCTCACTGTCCCCCATAGCAGCCATCCAGCAGTACACGGTGCTCGCATCTGCATGGTGAGGGCCATGGCATAGCATGGTACACAGACACAAGGCAACATGCCATTGGCATGGACGTGCAATGTGGTACTCAACGCACACTATTTCACAGTGCACTGGCACTGTTGCTCCAATGTCACATGTGCATGGAGAGTGTCCACCACCAGAATCCCTGAGGTGATGCCTCCACAGGGATGCACACAGCATAGTGACCCACATCGTCAGACAGAGACAAAGGCGACATAGGGTTGCAATGTGGTGGACAGGGCATCACATCATCACTCCAGGGATGTATGGGCCACAGACCCCACTCCCTGCCCAGGATCTCCATCACCCATAGAGTAAGCCCAAGTAGGTCAACAGTGGTGGTGCATATCTCCACTCCCTCTGCCCTCTACCCCCACAGGCTTGGTATGCCATTGACACTGGGTACAGCTGCCCGTTGTGCCATGTCCCACAGGACTACAGCCACCCCCAGCTGCATGCCGAGTGACACTGCCATCCCCTATGCTGATGACTCCTGTGATGCCACAGAGATGGTGCAATATCCGTAACCGCCTGGACAGCATGTACAGTGGTGACAAGGCACATCCCACCAGTGTCTGATATAGCAAAGAGTAAATCAGGAAGGGCCAGATCCAACAACGCTGATAGTGGTAGGGCCATGGCCACCGCAACACCACTGATACTGGACCCTATACATGTACACATGGATGCCACACCAGAGCAGGGTAGTCACCTGGTCATCACCCTTCCACTTCACTGTGATGTTCCCCATCATGGCTTGCTGACCTCTCCTTGGCCTCCCTCTAGTACTGCCAGCCCTGTGACTGCTGGTCCTGGGTGGGCTTGGCATTGAGATCTGTTGGGGAGGAAAAGGGAGGTGTGATCAGTCTCCCGCAGTGGTATACAATGTCCCATCCAATACACACTACCCAATTGAACCACCAATACATCTGTAACATGGTCCAGCTGCAACATAGGCCAGCCATGGGTGGACAGATTGGTCAGGGCTGCAATGTACCTGTGGTCCCACCAGTGACATTACAGACAAGTGAGCTCTGTCACGAGTGCATATGGTATGGCCATCCCATGTGGGGTAGGGGCAACCACAGTGTAAAGTGCGTGATGTGGTGGCTACAACCTGCCAGTCCCTGTACCACTGATAATACATGCCAGCCTCAGACCCTGCCCAGGCACTGCAGGCATTGGTATGCATGGTGCACCATATAACACACAAAAAGGGCAGCTCTGCATACCAGTGCAGTAGCCTGGGGCCCTGGATACAGTAGGTGTGTGCCAACACAGTGCCCTATATACGTTCAGACACCTGTGGAGTCTTGTTGCACCCCATGTAGTACCTGGCCCTTGCAGGCTTGTAGCCATGTGGTACAGTGCATACATCATGTACAACATAGCTGGGGGATAGTTGTACATCCTGCTGGGTACAGCTCCCTGGATGGCCACACTTGCGACACATGTGGTGGTTGTCCTGGTCATACATGGCATATGGCATTGATATGTCAAGTGCATCATACCCAGCCAACCGGTACTGCCATCCATGCCATGCTACTATACATACGCCTGTTATGCCCATGGCACTGCCACCATGGCTCTGTGGTGGACTCTACTGTGTGGACATGGCCGGTGCAGTCCCAGGCATCAATGGTGTGTCTGGTCATGCACAGCGCAGAGGGCTGTTCTGGAAGTCAGGGTGACCAGCAAGCTGCATACAACTGGCAGACCATGTGGTGGGGCATGTCCCATTGCACAAAGGGGATCATCGTAGGCACACAGCTGTTGGGCACAGTGCCCTGGGGGAGTCTATACCTGTAAAATAATACCATGTCACAAACCAGCACACATGCCAGTATACACACCTACCATACATCCAGCTGTGCTCACTAGGCCTGGGCATGGTGGCCCCGGTGATCATGGGCCAAAGTTCACGCAGGTGACTCAGCTCCTGCCATTATAGGTCATTAAATCTATGCCTGCACTGGTCCCTATGCAGTTGATCACTGTTCTACATGTTAACCGTCAGCCCACAAAGGCCCAGGCTTCCCACTGGGACATGCCCACCCCTGCCACCTCCCCCAGCAGTTAGTCCTTCCTGGCTACCTCTGAGTTGACCAGATTGGCTAACTCTACCACTGACCATCTTTTGTCATGCTGAACAAGTGCCCTGCATCAGCTGTATAACATGCCTGTTGCCTTCTCAGTGTTCCACAGCCTGCTGGCATGCTGTCCTGAGGGGGAGGAGTAGCTCTCTATGTAAAGGAAGGGATAAAAGCAACTGAACAAAAGAGTAAACAGGGAGGAGAGGAGGCACTGTGGGTCACCTTGTAGACTGGAAAGGGCACCACAATCTGCACAGGGGTTGTGTACAGACCCCCATGTCAGGGGGAAGGAATGGACAAGGATATGATGGAAGGCATTCTTAGAATGGCAGAGAAAGGGGAGATACTGTTGATGGGAGACCTGAATATGCCAGATGTTAACTGGAGCACATTTGCTGCAGCGACATCCAAAAGCAGGGCCATTCTTGACACCCTACAGGTGGCAGGCATTAGACAGCTAGTTTCGGAACCCACTCTTGAGGGAGCAATCTTAGACCTCGTACTCTCAAACGGGGGCAGTGAGAGGATCTCAGATCTAGAAGTGGGTTGCCATCTGGGGACAAGTGACCATCAAACAGTGTGGTTCACGTTAAACTCAGCTACAGAGTCAAGCCATACAAAAGTGAGGGTACTGGACTTTAGGAGGGCTGACTTTGGCAAGATGGGAGAGTGCCTCAGAAAAGCACCAGCAAACAGGCTAGAAGGAGGTGTGGAGCAACAATGGGGAATTATCAAAACTGCCATCACAGAGGCAACAAGCCTTTGTGTGAAGCAAATAAACAAATCAAATGAAAGAAAAGCCACTATGGTTCTCAAGAGAGGTGGCTGTGAAAGTCAGGAAGAAAAAGATAGCATTCCGAGTATAAGGAAACACAGAAGGAGCAGGACAGAGAGCTGTACCAGTTAAGGCAGAAAGAAGCAGGGAGGGAAGTCAGAATAGCAAAGGCCCAAACTGAGGAAAAGATAGCCAACTCAGTTAAGAAGGGGGATAAAACCTTTTACAGGTACATCAGCGTAGAAGAAAGACAAGGGAGGGATAATGAGGCTGAATAGAATGAACGGTGGGTGGGCAGAGGGGACAGTGAAAAAGCAGGAATACTGAATGAATATTTCTGCTCAGTATTCACAAAGAGGGAGGAAGTGCCTAATCCAATTAACAGAAGCACTCTTGATAGGGGGTCGATCCCAGTCCTTTCACAGAAGAAAGGGTTCTGCAAGAACTCCTAAAACTGAAGGTGGACAAAGCAATGGGTCCTGATGGAATTCACCCCAGAATTCTAAAAGAATTAAGGAAGGAACTAGTGAAACCACTGGCTACTCTTTTTAATAAATCATGGGAGGATGGTGTGGTACCCGAGGACTGGAGGAAGGCGGATGTGATTCCCCTTCACAAAAGTGGGACCAAGACAGAGGCAGGAAACTACAGACCTGTCAGTCTGACCTCTGTGGTAGGGAATGTGATGGAGTCACTTCTGAAGGAAAGAATAGCTGAGTACCTAGAGGTCAGTGGAGCACAGGATCCAAGGCAGCATGGGTTCACAGTGGGAAGGTCATGTCAGACGAATCTAATAGATTTCTTTGACTGGGTGACAAAGTAGTAGACCAGGGAGGGGCTGTGGACATGGCCTACCTAGACTTTAGCAAGGCATTTGACACAGTCCCACACAAAAGATTATTAGTCAAATTAACCAGCCTGGGAGTGGGTCCCAGGGTGGTAGCCTGGGTAAAACATTGGCTGGACAACAGGACACAGAAGGTAATTGTAAATGGAGTCCACTCTGAAGAAAGGCGGTTACTAGTGGGGTACCGAGGGTTCAATATTGGGTCCAGTCCTTTTAATGTCTTCATCAGTGACATTGCAGAGGGACTGGAAGGAAAAGTATGCCTTTTGCAGATGACACAAAGATCTGCAACAGGGTTGATACACAGGAGGCGTGGAAAGGATGAAAAGGGACTTGGCAAGGTTGGAGGAATGGTCAGATGTATGGCAGCTAAGATTCAATGCAAAAAGTGCAAAATAATGCACCTGGGAAACAAGAACCCAGGAAAGAATACACAATGGGTGGGAGGTAGTAACAACAACAAAACAGGAAAGGGACCTGGGGTAATCATATCAGATGACCTTAAGGTTAGCAAGCAATGAGAAGGCAGTAGGGAGGGCCGGGGTACACTGGGATGTATAGGGAGAGGCATCAGCAGCAGAAAACAGGAAGTTGTTATCCCTCTGTACAGACAGTTGGTGAGACCCCATCTGGAATACTGTGTCCAGTTCTGGAGACCCCATCTCCGCAAGGACATAGACAGGATAGAAGCAGTCCAGAGGAGGGCAACTAAAATGGTGCAGGGTCTGCAAGAGAAGCCATATGAGGAGAGAGTAAAGGAGCTTAATATGTATACCCTTGAGGAAAGAAGGGAGAGGGGGGACATGATAGAAACTTTCAAGTACCTCAAGGGAATCAACAAAGTCCAAGAGGGTAGCATCTTTCAGAAAAGAGCGTTACAGAACAAGGGACACAATTTAAAGATAGAAGGAGGCGGTTCAGGGGCAATGTGAGGAAGTATTATTTCACAGAGAGGTAGTGGATGCATGGAACAGCCTTCCTGAGGAAGTTGTGGGGTCTAAAACTGTGGGAGAATTCAAGAATGCATGGGACAGACATAAAGCAATTCTTGTGGGGGGCAGGAAGATATAGGCTGTTGGTTAACTAGGATCTGCGGCCTATCCTATAGGTAGGGAAATGGGCAGACTAGATGGGCCTAGCGGTCTTTATCTGCCGTCAAAGTCTATGTTTCTATGTTTCTATGTTTCCTGTGATAAGCCTGTGTTGCAATTGCGCAGCCCATTGCTGTGGTAGCGCTTTGCTACAGCATTTTGAGCTGTGCAACATGGATGTCTGGGGTGTTGGCAGGGTCTGAAGCATGCAGCTGGCATGCATGGCACGTGCACATGTCATACATGAGCACGTGGGGTATGTGCCAAGCTGTGTGGTGCAGTATGCTTGTGCGGTGATGCCTCATGCACAGTCACTCAGACTGATGACATTTTAGGCAGGACATGTCATCATGCCTGCACAATGGCCATAGGACGCACAAACAGAAGTGCAACACAAACCAGTGCGCAAGCGCAAACCCAGCTAGAGCAGTGGGCTAACCTGCAATCCAGCCAGGGTACATGAATGAGGTCATTGGGCAGTCCATGGGCAGTAGCCATAATAACATGTCATTACAGACAGGTTTGCATACATTAACATACCAGATTGCACCTGGGCTATTTAATGTAATACACTACACCACCTAGATAGCACAGTGGAACTGCAGGTGAAAAGAGGTAAGTGTCCTGTGGAATTGCTTAGAAAGGGAGGTGTGTGCAATGGACTGTGTGTATGTATCAGCCACAGTGTGCTCCCCAGATGCATGTGGCATGTACAGTGCTCCTAGAATGCTCTAGCATTATCCTTGTAACTCCAGGGTGATTTTCATGTGTTCCTGTAGTCTACATTCAGTCCTATGAAAGCTGACATGCTTTACTGTCCTGTATAACTAATGTGGCTGTATGGGACATATGTCCCTTTACGTAGCTCTAAAGCTACATAATGTACAGGAATCCCAATAGCTCTGAAAACACTGCATGTACTACGTGGGGGTTGCAGATCTATAGGGCATTTTGCACTTTACATGGACCTTGATCCATGGAAAAGACATCTATCCCCATAGCCGTGTGATGGTTCTGTGGGACAACAGAGCCTGTATGTGGCCACGTGCCATAATGTATGTAACAGGGGAGTACAGGGGACCTGTGAAATAAGCCACAGGGAACACACCACCATGTTATAGGAGCACTGCCACTGTGTCTCCAGGCCAAGGTCTATAGTGTTCTGAAATCTTCCGTGCTGTGCTAAGGTAGACATTATAGGTGGTGTGCTCACGTATCCACTGTACCACCATGGACACATTGTCCAAGGCCACCTTTCCTAGGCCCTGTACAATATGGGACAACCTGTATAGTTGGGGGCCTGCTATGGAGAATGTGCTACAGTGGGGGACCCATCACATCCTGCTTTTTAGCTGGTGTCTGTACTGAGGGGGGTGTTGTCCATCAACTAGTGAACCACCTGGGGCTGCATGATGGCAGTGGTGGGTCTGACAGAAAACTGCTGGGGTCATGCTCAGATGGAGGTCCTGAGACACCCACAAACTGTACCCCTATGTGCACACTGTGTGCAGCAGTACTGTGGACATATGACAGTGCTGTCTGATGGCACCCTCATCCACTAGTGGTGGTGCTGCCACGTCTGAGAGGGGAATCCCCTGGTCCAGGGCACACACTGCTGGTGGATTTACCCTCGCACAGTCCTGAATTCATGTTTGCAGCCCAGTTGTATGAGGCCCCATGCCCCTGTCCACCCCTGCCTGCCTGTGACCATCACAATGGCCAGGTGTGCACATGGAAGGCTGGTGTTCGTAGGCTTTGGGCTGTGGGAGGGCATGTATTGTCAGGACATCTAGGTGGTCTGGATGGGGGGTACACTATTGTGCCATTCATCTGTGTGCCACTGCCTGTACTCTTCAGTTACCCATCTTGCACCCCTTTGTCCAGCAGGTGCCATGGAGGATACTGACAGGCTGTGGACCTACCACTTCATCTCAGAGAGTTACATGTGTTGGCAGAGGCCTACAAGACCAGGAAATATGTCATGCACTGGTGCAAAAGCACTGATGTTCATGGATGACAGGCCTGGGACGAGATCATGGAGGAGGTGAATGCCATTGGTGGATGGAACAGGCATGTTGAATCAGTGAGGAGGTGCTGCAGGGATTTAAAGAGGCACATGAGTGAGGCCATGGCAATGGAGTGCGGGGAGCTGCATGCCACAGGTGGAGGCCCAGGGGCATCGGCAGCCACACATTCCTTGGATCCTGTGGTGGAGGCTATTGCATCTACTCTATGGCCTGTGGAGGTAATGGGAGTGCCAGGTGGAGGATATGAAAGCCAAGTGGAACCTGCCCAGCCATGTGAGTGACTGCTAGAATACCATCCTGTAGGCCATATGTGTCAGTGTGGGTGTCCAGTGGTATGGGTGCATGCCGAAGCCAGGGCTAGGTAGCGCATGGGTTGTGGGCAATACTACTGCATCTCAGCCACCCAGTGAGTGGCCATCTGTGTGCTTGCCCATGACAGTGCCCCATGTGTCCTTTGGTGCTGGGATGTGTGCACCTTGGGGTGGTGAAGAGTGCCTGGTTTTATTGGAGTGCGTGTACACTGGTGCTGTGTGTGTGTTCCCTGGTGTTGGGGTGTGTGCCCACCAGTGCTGAATGAGTGTCCACTGGTGGTGGGGTGTGAGCTCATTGGTGATGGGCTGTATTGTCTTCCCCATGGTGAAGGCACATGTTTTCCTGGAGTGGGAGTGTGTCGGTACCTATGGGGTATGGGCACTGGACTGCACACATGTGGGCAGATGGCACAATATGCCAAGGCATGCTTGAAGCCTCGGCCTGCACACCACTTTGTTCAGTATGGTACAATCTAATGTCCCTCTCATCTCCCTACAGTACAGCACATGGCATCAGATACAGCAAGACCATCTTGGCGTGTAAGATTCAAGCCGCACAGCCATCCACACCACCCAAAGGACAGCAGCAAGGAGGATGTGAAAGTGGCTGACAATAATAAAATCTACAATGCAAGCTTGGAGGGCACATGTTCAGGCCCAGACCAGGAAAGGCCATCCCCTGCTGCCAGCCCCTATACCTACAGGACCAATCCACTGTAACCACAGAGATCAACAGTCACAGGGGTGCAGCCTACCTCTGTACCTGGCACAGCCACCGCTGTACCACCCCAGATCCCAACGGCATCATGGCCAGCGACCAACAGCTCACTGCCAATACCACAGGGCTAACCATCACTGCGTTTCCCAATGATGCTTCCAGCAGCATGTCTGTGGCTCTGCCACCCCACGTTCGTCACATGAGGTTGACCACAGCCAGTTCACAGCACACATCATAGGCCACTGCACCTACCACAGCACAGCACCACCCATACAATTGCCTTGGGTGCAACCCGACACTGTCCCACTGGACAGTCCCCTGCAATAGTGGGACACAGCCAAGAACTGGCAGCTGCTGTGCTCTCCCATGGAGACATTGATTTCTGTGCAGCAGGAGCTGATACACCTCTCCCAAATGCTGCAAGAGGACATGCATTGTGCTAAGCAGCAGTTTGAGGCACAGCACATGGAGCTCATGGCAGTCCTATGGTACCTGTGTGTTACTGTGCTGGAGGCTGCATCCAATGTGACGGGCACTGCGAGAGATGGCCATATCTCTTGCCTTTCCGGTGTGAGTAGTGCCACCCCTCAACAGACACCACAGTGTACATTAATGCCACACAGTGCCGTACCCCAGGACTTCCAGATCACCAAGGACAATGCAGTCATGAGATTGTGACCTGGCCACCTGACCTGCCCTAGGGGCAGTACCCTATGGGGCCATGGCTGGGGGCAGGTTACACCATCACCATGGACATCCCCATAACATGGCAGAGGTTCACCCCTCTACATACAGGGGATTGCACAGGCAGACTTTCCATACCCGGGGTGGTGGTAGAGGCACACATAGGCAGTCTATGGCCACTCCCACACCTGTAGGGTATCCGAACCATTCCTGCCATAGCCCTTCAGCACTGCCAGATGCCCTTGTGTTGTGGCCCAGTCTATCTGACCCTGGCATGGATGGCCTCTAGTCCAGCCTCCACTCCACCTGGCAGGCAAGTATCCTGATAGAGATCCCTGATGCCCCACCCAAATGACCTGTGTTTGTGTGTACCCCATGTGCTACCCCATGCATGGTGGGCCTGTTATGCCATGCAACTCCCTTCCACAACCACCCCCAGTCTGGAAGGCATCTAACTCTATTGGCATACCTTAGGACCATCTGCTAACATGGACATATGTTTGTGTGTGCCCTATTTGCAGCCCCCCTTGCCCAGTAGCATTGAACTTGTCTATGCCCATCATATTACCCCCTTGCCTCACATACTGCACCATTGTTCTTATGTAATAATGTTTTGCTTAACCTTATTACAGTCTCCTGTGTGGTCTGTACTCACCCGCTATGTCCGTAGATGTCTAGTATGATTTGGGATTGGTGCTCCTGTGTTCTGCTGGCCATTCTGGGATCACAGCTATCAAGCTGCTCTCTCCTAGTTCTCTGGCTCTGTACCTGATGCAGGGTGTTCCTCTGTGACTGGTATGCTTATCCTATGGTTGAACACTATGCCACGTTGTATATTATACAGCAGGCAAGAAATATGGCACAGTCCTTCTGAGAGGTATACTGTAGGGCAGCAGCAGAACAGTCAAGGCAGTGAAACCACATCTTGAATGAACAGGCAGCCACAACAGTTGGAATCTGCTTAAATTGTGATTAAAAGCACAGATTGCACTTCCTAAAGTAGAAAAGCAGAGCAGTTTCCTAAATGCAGAGTGCAATTCAGGTGCTTACAAGGTGCTATTTTCAAAGTGCCTCTTACATGAGCTCACAATTTCAAACAATCTTTCCCTAGTGCTTTGACTCAAAAATCCAAGTCTTCCTCGGGGGGGGGGGAGGCATGATCATAAGGGAGATGATATCACATTATATACACAAGTCTCATGACGATAACACTTGTTGCCAATGCAAAGTCAAACAGTCGCCAATTACTTAGTGCTCAAAAAAAAGTGCTACTGTGAGCACCTTACCTGTGTAAAGCACCCAGAGCCTCCAGGATTGGGTGCTAAAGAAATATATTTTTACTTATTTACTTACTATACAAAATCCTGTACAATGTAAATGCAAAAACTCATACTATAACAGTGCTCTAATGCACGAAGCTAATGGTAATAAATTTTTCTTACTTTCATTTAATGCTTGCTCCATTTTATTTTATTGTAGCATGAAGAGTAACTGAAGCATGGGTGCACTAAGTGCTTAATTAGAGGAGAAAAAACGAGTAAAGCTTGAAAGTCTCTGGGTAACATCCATGCGATCACCCCTGATTTCCATTACTTTCTAATACCTGGAACCCAGGTTCTGATCAGTTTTGGAGGATCCACATAGATCAGTTGTCCAGGGTCTGGAAGACTGCAGAAAAGATAGATCTAAAAACAGAAAATCAGAAAGAGTTACAGTTAGACAGTAAGAATCAGAATTTAATTCAGTTTTTTCACATCCTATAGAAAGGTTCAAAAATTCAGTTTCACTGCTTATATATCAGATTGCAAATTTAAAAAAAAATACTTTGAGTTCAGGAGAAAGTAATAGTGGGTGCCATTTACAAACTAACAGTGAGTCCCCCATTGCAGGAATAAAAAAAAAACATTCAGTTTGTCAGAAAGGGTTTGAGATCCCTTTGGCTATTCAGTTCTTTAGGTTTTACACTGTCTAACTTACATATTCAGGAGCTTTTTTCTAAGTAACAAGTTCTGTCTGTCACCCTGCCACCCCCACTTGGAATTGTCACCATTGAAATTCCCATAAATTTTAATTGTTTGGGGCCAGACCTATGTTTTTTGATGAAGGGAAGACGCACAGGTGTATCTGTTCATTGCGTAATAATGGACCTAACATGCTCCTGGATCTGTGTTTTCAAACTGTGAATGATTCTACCCACATACACCAAACTGCAGGAATACCAGAGAACAAACACCACAAAGTTTGAATTGCAACTCATGGCTTCTGTGATTTGTACCTTTTTCATGTTATCTTTTGAGTATGTGAAGAACTTCCCTGCAGTTGTATAGTTACAGATACTGCAATTATGGAATTTAATGAACCCATTAGGGGTTTGTGCAGCCAGTTTCTGGGGTTCAATTCTGTTGCTGATTTGAATCTACTATGTACTGTATCTAGGAGACTGTCAAGCTTGGTGCCTTATTAAATGTTATATGAGGCTTGACCCCTACTGTTGTGGCAATGTGCTCATCTCCTAGTAAAATGGGCCAATTTCTATAAATCGCGTTCCCTTTTTTTCCAGCTATGTTGAATTATGCGACAAATGTTACAGGGCCAATGTTTTTTTTTTTTCTTCTTCTTTCTTCTGCTGTGGTTATCATTGCCATGCAATAGAACATGTCTGTCAAATTGTTTCTGGCTCTATTAAGTGAATTCTCAAGCAACAATGTGTCATAGCTCCTCTGGCTGAACCTCTTCTTTTGTTCTACAGCTTGTAGTTCAAAAGTTTCAGTGGAGCTCTTGTGTCTTAGTCTCAGAAACTGACTATAGGGAATTGACTCCTTCAAAGATTTAGGATGTGCACAGTGTGCCTGTAGCACAGAGCTTGTTGAAGTCTCTTTCCTGAAACATTTTGTCTCTACCTGGTTCTCATAGCTACTGTATATAGTGTGATGTCTAGAAAGTTTAGCACTTTTTGACTTACAGTATGTGTGAATCTTAAATTAAGCTCGTTCCCAATGAACCAGGTTAGAAAGTTTTCAGCTTCCCTTAGGTTTCCATCCCATACACATACTATATTGTCAATAAACCTAAACCTGGCCCTGTTGTGTTTCAAGAAGGGGTTTGCTTGTCCATTCAGTGCCAGCTTCTCGTCATACACACCCAAAAAACAGGTTCACATACGATGGAGCCATGGAAGCTCGCATAGTATTCCCATGTTTGTAAAAAGTATCATTCATCAAATTCAAAGCAGTTGTGCTGTAGTATGAACTCAAGTGCATTAATCAGAAAATCTACAGGCATTAGATTATTATGGGTTTATAATGTGATGTCATCTCTCTTATGGTCATGCCTGATGAGAAAGGATTGGATTTCGAGTCAAAGTACTGGGGAAAGACTATCTGAGATTGTAAGCTCATGTAGCAGGCTTTATGAAAATATTACATTTTAAGCACCTGAATTACACACTGTACTTTGGAAACTGTTCTGTTTTTTTACAGCTGTGGGCAGAACCTGTAGCCATTTTGGTGTCGCTCTGAAAATGAGCGACCATGGCACACTTCCATTTGACTTTTGGAACTATCCTTCCAACACTCTCACAGACCTTGGAACAGTCCACCATTGTCACTTGCTGCAGAGCTACAGCGGCACTATTTTGGCCACTACTTCTTCATTCTGTACTAGAACTGCACATGTGTGGCACGCGTGCATGTGCAGTTCCGCTGGTGCTGCCATCTTGGGAATGGCAGTATGCCATTCAAAGCGACTGCGCATGTGCAAGTGCCATGCATGTGCAGTTCTGTCGGTGGTGCTTGTTCGTTGAAACTTCTTCAAGCTTGCCACAGCCATATTGGCTCTGGCTAGAATTTGTTACTTTAGGAAACATGATCTGTGCTAATGAAATAATCACAATTTAAGCAGATTTCAACTGTTGTGCTTCCCTATTCATTCACAAGTGCATGTAAGCTGGACCTGATAGTTCATTTGTGGGGTTGGCCACCATGTGCATTCACCAAACTGGCACCGACATTTGCAGCACCGCCTTTCAGGAATGAACCGCATCTTGAGCATTCCAAAAACATGATTGATTATGTTGCATGTTATGGTGTGTGCCACATTTTTCCTGTCCTCTGTAATGGATGTGGGGTGGAAGACAGGTGTGAGGAGACAGAGGTGCATGGATTAGGCAGTGTCCTTTCTGAAAATAAAAGCATAGGTTAATGTTACATAGTGTCATAGACACAAGGACAAGGATGACAGACAACAACCACTGGTCCATCCAGTCCACCCATCAGCCCTAGCATACTTGGGACCTTTGTCCACACAGGGTTCACCCCATTATTGAATTGTATCATATGAAGTCACTGGGGGTGCTGCTGGGGTACCATGCCAGGACATTGATTATACCCCCTGTTGCATCACACACCACCTGGTAGTTCATAGAGTGGTACCCTTTCTTATTGAAATAGGCCTCAACTCCATCACTGATGAGTGCCCAAATGCAACACAGGTGCATTTAAAGGCACCAAGTGCAGATGGTAGGTGCACAACGTGAGGAAACTGATGCATGGTTACTTTTCGCGATGCTGAGGTGCTGGGGAATATGATAAACTCCCCAGCACAGTCCTGCAGAGCATCTAGGAACTGGCCCTACAGGCATGAGGTGACTGACTGCAAGATACTGGACGTGTCTCCCACCAGTGTCTGAAATGTCCTGTGGTCAGGAAACACATTGCAGCAGTCACCTTGCACTGACCATTATAAGGTAGTGGAACTACCTATACCAGAATAGCATTACTGTACCTCTTATCAAGAGTAAAGTTGCTGCCTCGCGCTGTTCTGGACAGCTGATTCTCGATTTGGTGACTCCTGCTTGACAAACTCTTTCTGTCAGAGTCACCACGGTGGATCTGCTATCAGAGCATTCTACATAGAAAGAAAAGTGTGTTTTAAAATGTAAAACTTCTGGACAAACTCCCAAATGCAGCACTAATGAAACAAAGCAAAGGTTTAATGCAGAATACCTCCCCACCAACATAGAACAGATGCCCCATTTCAGATTCAAAACAAAAGACATACCTTAAAAATCAGTTTTTCATGAAGTCAGCACCTCGAATATGACTACCCAACTCAAAACTAAAAAGACATACCGTTCCCCCAAAATATTTCAAAGCCGGAAAAAAGACGTGTTCCCCAAACTCCGCACCCGCAGCAAGACTACCTGAATGCATTGCGAGTCAGTACCACCTCCAGCATGACTACCTAATTCTACATGAAAATTGATTTCGTTTTTTTGTTGACCAGGTAGGTACACTAGATAGCATGGCTGCCTATTTTCAGATACGACCTGGAACATACTGTCCAACCCCCCCACCCAAAAAACAATATGTCAAAGCCTGAAAAAAAACCTTTTTCCCTGAACGTAGCACCTGCAGCAAATGTATCTGACTGCACGGCATGTAAGCAGCCACCATCACAAAACAGAGCCCGTGGAATGTACCACAAGGATAACAAACTGTGAGGGACAACAGAAAAATGAGCTGAAATACAAACATAATTCACAACAAAATTTATACTGTTTTGTGGTGGAGGCAGCTATACTACCTTATAATATATTAATACGTAGACTTAGGGGTGTCTATTATGGGATAAGACATTTATCTCATGCTGTTTTGGGCTGACAGAACCGCTCAGCTTCGCTTCATGGTTCTCTTGCCCAAAACAGTATGAGATAACCTTCTTATCCCATAAGAGATACCCCTAAGTCTACATATTAATATATAGACAACACATGGCTGTGCTGGGTGTCTGTCATGAGCTGGTCATACAGGAGCTCACACATCTGCCTGAGCATGGGCCTGCTGAGCCTGTACCAACCCATAAGCTGGTCGTCACTGAAGACTTCGTATGTGAATCGTGGACGGTACTGTTTGTGTGCAGCATAGCACCTCCACGGCCTATGTATGGGCCAAGGGTGGGCATCTGACCTCTTCTCCTCCTGTACAGTCTGCTGCAACATGTAGCCAACGTGTGTTCTCCGAGCGCCATCTTGTACTATTACCTGCAGTGTCTCCACCCACCTCTAGGATTGCCTGGCTTTAATTCAGCCTTTTTATAGACAGTAATTGAGTGATACTAAGTGGCCTGTGCTAACCCATTTGCACAGTGCTAACAACATGCTGAAAATCATGCTGCACCGATATGTATTGTCCTACCTCCGCCTTTGAGCACTGCATACATGTTCTTTGTGCGTGCACACAGTCAGATTTAGCAGGCACTATGCACCTCTTTGAATATGGGATTTTGATGCAATTCCTGCACAAAGTGGATGCTAACACTTTGTGCCCAGTGCAATGTTTTTAATATCTGGCCCCAGCTCTGAATGGCAATGATCCAACATGAATGCTACAAAACATAAATTGAGTAAAAATGCTGTTTTTCTTTTCTTTTTCCCCTTTCTAACAATCCAGCCCTCTTATATCTGGCAACTATCTAGCCCAATCACCCAAGCAAAACCATAGTGTGTCTACCATACCTGTGCCATGAGAAACACCTGTGCAGTGGGGCCTTCAGGGGAGTCACTGTACTCTAGTAACTCCAAATTTGATGGGAGGGAGAGCACCTTATGCCGGGCAAAATGGCAGCATGAGGGAGTGGTGTTCCAGGCATCATTCAGTGAGAGTGGTATATTTCCTGCTTTACTTCACCAACCACCAAGGTTTTGGCTGTGAGCATGCAACATACTATGTGCCAGGCATGCAGGTCATTAAGCTTGAATGCTTCCCTTTTCTGCTATCCCCACTGACTGGCTCCATCTGTGAGTCCCAGGTGGTGCTTTTGCAACAGGGATCAGTCTGCCTCCCTCCTTGATAAAGCAAGTGCCTTATATAACACTCAAACCTCCTCCCCTGACAGTAGCCCAGGAACTTGGGCACATTCCTGAAGTTGGGTCATTGGTGTCGCAAGCGATAGCGCTACTACAGTACAGTGCTGATAGGTTGGCTAGCTCTCAATATTACATTTTTCAAAGTTTTCACAAAAGTGACAAACTTGAAAATAGTACACAAATGTGTCCTTGCTTTGTAAATCTGGTCTACAATTAACTGCAGCTAGACCATTTCAAGTTTCCAAACTGGGTTGTTGAAATTGCATCATCACTAGTGCCAGAATTCTCTCCCATGAGTCGCATTTTGAAAAACAAACAAAGCTCTGTTTGGGATGGCTTGATTAACATTTCTACCACCCTTGTGTGTGGGGTGAGGGTGGCAATGTGGAAACCCATATTAACTCACTTCATAGAGTAAAAGTCTTAAACTTTTTAATAGTTCTGTGTGGAATTTTCAGATTCTGGCAGAACAAAATTTTGTGAAAGTTTTGAAATTCTACCAGAATTCCACAAAAGTTCACTAGAAATGGAATGGCAGAATTCCACAGCAGAAAAATGCAGAATTAGCTTTTCCACAACATTTCCATGGAATAAAATTCCACAGATCTTAATATTTTCTGCAGAAAAGCTTGCAGAATGATTTTCCACAGAAAAAAATGCTGCTCAGCGGAATATTATTCCATGGATCACAGCAGACAGAATTCCACAGAAGAAACAGTGAAATTCTTGCAGAAATTCCACTGGCGGAATGGTCATTTGTACTAATTTCACCGGTGGATTTCTGTATTCTGCACAGCACTACTGTTTAACTCAGGACAAAGGACAAAAGGCTGAAGACAAATCTGGAAGATGGACTACACAGATATCAGGACACTTGAAACCAGAACTTGGTTGCAGGTCAGGATAACATACTTATTCCACATCAGCAGGTTTAGCAGCATGCAGACATCCCACCAGGCACCAGTGTTTCACACTATATCTTGTGTATTTCTCAAGATTGAGAAATAACTCTTTAATCCTGCAACCAAGTTCTGGTTTTAAGTGTCCTGAAATCTGTGTGGCCTTTTAATGTTGCTGTGAGTATTCTACTTGCTGAGGCTGCAGATTTTCTCCTTTGGAGCCACCTGTTTGCTTTTCAGCAGGCTCACATGGTTACCAAAACTGAAGTAAACAAATAAATAAATAATGCTAATTGCAGAATTTTAAGCCCTCAATAACTTTAACTCTAGAAAATGGAATATCACCAGTTGTGTTAGGTTCACTGACTCTGAATATTAAGCTTTAAGGCCCCCATCATGGCCCAGCAGCAGAGCATCATGCTGCCATGCTGATGACCTAGGTTTGGAAGTGAGCCCTGGAAGTCAGGTCGAGAGGCAGGCCATGGTTGAGACAGCTGCTGTTTGGTGTGCATCTTGGTTAGGGAGAGTTGGCAGTGGGTTCCACAAACACAGAAACCCCTGTAGCTGGGGCCGGCTAGGTGATGCTGAGGGTTGAGGCACTGAACACCTTACCTCACATCATGCCGGTGACCTGGGTTCAAGAACGAGCCAGGGTCATAAGGTGCCAGCCGTGAGGAGGAAGGGAGCAGGATCGAGCAACTGAAAGGCAGCTCTCCTCTCCTGTGGAGGACACCCATCACCCACCTTAGTCCACTGCTCCTGGGTGGAGGTCCAAGGGCAGTGTAGGTGGATGGGCGGCAAAGTAGAGGGAGGGCACCTTGGTATTGAGGCACGTGCATACCTCCACATGCACGCACATGGCTGGGGCACAAGAATGGGACCAAAAATCCTGGGAAAAAAATCCTACAAAATATAAATAAAAAAAAAAACCCCTGTAGCTGGGCCAGGGCACTTGCTCCTGCTTCAGGGCAGCTGTGGCCATGAAAGGCTGATAGAGGCACCGCTACTAAAAGGGGGTGGTGGGAGTGGAATATAATGTGGGATAAAACTCAGTAGTCAATTGAATGACAGCTGGGTTCAGCATGATCCTATATCCCTGTAAATAGGGTATATCCCTGCCACATGAGTTGCAGAACAGGAGAAAAAACAATATATAAAAAAAAGTAGATGTGTATGTCAGCTCTAATCTCTTGCTTAAAGGCTAGACAAGTTAGAAGCAGCCAAAGATTCAAACAGAACATCAGTAATTAAAGTTGAATTTCGTGAGCTTTTGTGATACTGTGGAATGTTATGATACTTTTGTTGAAGCCATGTCTGTACATTTTGCCCAGTTTTACACTTGACTTGCTATTGTAAAGGAAGTTAAAGGCTGGGTACAGTGGCAGTAAGGTAGCATTCATACGAGGCTCCATAGTAGTCGTGCCATCTTGAGCGGTGAACCATGAAGAATAATCATAGACATCGCTTTGCACTAGCCTGTCTTCTTACAATATGCCAGCTAACCACTAGAGCTCACTAACAATGACTTATGGAAGGACACGCACGTGCAGCATTGTTTATGTACAATGCCACGTGCTGAGTCTTTAATAACCCTGTAGATAACAATGTATATTTTTACTATTTGAAAACAGTAGTGCCAGGTCTTAATAGTTGTGACTTAGGCCATTGTGGCAGAAGTATCGGGATACCTTTAGCCATGATGAAGCATGATGCTGGGTATCACTGTTGCAGGAGTATTGGAGGGGCATTACAGAGCCATGATGCTAGTGCAGGTAAGATGATCTACTGGTGATAAGTGCCTTGTGAAAGTCAAAGTATCCCTCGCACTTTTCTACAATACTCCAGATCGTCCCAGCTGGGTTTTATGAGGTGTTCTCTGTTAAGCTGACGCACAAAGAAAACTCAGAATCTGCTCCTCACTCCGTTGTTTCCTGGTGGATCCTTCTTCAGTTTTAATTTTGTGCATCTGCTAGGCTCGAGGCATTGAATTTGGCTGTCTACCAACCTTTTCTTCCTCGTGGTAAGAACTCAATTTTTTTTATTTTGTTAATTTTTCTCTCTGTGGTTGCACTCTGGCATATTTTAATTGTTTTTAGAACTGTATGTAGTTCTTTTAGTGTTTTGATCCATGTTTTTGTGTGGGATTAAAAGGCTGCAGCAGCTTCTCCCGGCCCTTCCCTCCCCCCCGCATAGTCTGACCCAGCCCCCTTTCAATTTTTGCCTACTATTTCTTGCATCAGTTGTTCCCCTTTTTATCATGATTTTCTGTGGCTTAGCTATAGTTCATTTTTGGCTTGTTTACTAGTGCAGTTTCTTTCAGGATCTGTAAGGGCGGGTATGTTTGTATACTGGAGGGTGTCCAGTTGTTTACTTTTAAAGTTGTGCCCAGCTTCCTGGCAATCCAGATTGATGTAGGTGCTGACTCGTCCCCCCCAATGGATTACCTTGTGTGTATGTTGCCTGATGCTTGTAGCTTTGCAATTCTGGGTGTCCCCTCTCCCTCCCTCCCTCCTCTCAGCTATGGCTCAGGAATAGAGGGGGCAAAGAAGCTGCCATTTTGTGCTGGCTGGTAACTTTCTGTGTTCTATCTCACAAATCTGGGCATGACAGAAGGATGAACCTGCACTGTAGTTTGGAAGCCCAACCTCAGCACAGTCCACCTCCACAATGGCACAACTTTTTCTCATAGATCTCAGGCCTTGTGAGGAGATAAAGCTACCACGGTCCTGCCTCATTCATTCCACAGACATGGTCAAGCAAGGCAAGGAAACACATACTGCACAAGGTAAGGCAAATATGGCACTGAGTTTGTGTTTTGAAGTTTAACTTTTTATTAGTAATTTTCAGATACATAAAAACAAAACCAATGCAAATAACAACATCAACAGCAGGCAGGGTACCATACACACAGCTTGTAACAGTAAAAATGTAGAGATAAAATAGGGGACATTTCAAACTGGTGCTTGGTGGTATGAATTAACTTACAACATTTATTTATAATCAAGCCCAGACAATGTCCATCAAATTGAATGCCTTGGTCAAGTCCATGAACGTGGCCCTAGTCAGGCACCCCCTCTCAGTAGCTTCATGGACCACGCTCTTGAACTCAACCAAGACACTCTCAACACCCTTCCCCTTCTTGAAGCCATGCTGACATTGTGATAATAGACCTTATGTTTCTATATAGTCAGTTAATTGCCCAAAAACAATCTGTTCCTGCAATTTAGATAAAGTCGACAGAATAGAGATTGGTCTGTAGTTTGTAAATTCACTAGCTGAACCTGCCTTATGGATTGGTATTACATATGAATATTTCCACACGTCAGGTACTTCTCCCAAACAGAAAGACAGGTTAAAGTTCAAACTGACAGGATATGCTAGCTCTGCTGAAGCTAAATGTAACAATGTAGGGGACAGACCATCAAAATCACAGGATTTGTCTGTTTTAAGTTGTTTCAAGAGTTTATACACCTCTGAGTGCATAACTGCCTTTATGTAAAAGTTTGGGTTGTCCGTACAGCCCTCTACATTATCACCAACTAAACCAAGTTTATATTGTGCTCTATAATGATCCATGTCTGTAAATAGTGTATTAAATTCATTTGCCACTATCAAAGGATCGGTTAACTTTTCACTGCCCTTATTCATGTGAAACTTTGATTCATACCAAGGATCGATCATATTATTAATGGTTTTCCAAAATTTAGCACTGTTTGTCAATTCCGCTGTCTGCTGTTGCCTCAGATATTGAGCCTTTGCTTTTTTGATATGTGTGTGTGTGTGTGTCCATATATATATATATATATATACTGTATATATATATATATATATATATATATATATATATATATCATATGTATAAAATGGGAGAAAATAAATAACCAAATCCAAAGTTCTGATTGTATAAAACACATCACAAGATCGTGTGTATATCAGAGCGTGACTGCACACCTGCACTTTTACCCCTCTCCAAAACAATTTTGCCATTTTATAAGAGAGATAATCCACTCTGTGGTGTGCAGTTGCACTCTGATATACGCACACGCCTTGGGTGGTTGCAGGCCTCATGCATACAACACTCACCAAGGCATGCGTATATCAGAGCGCGACCGCACACCTAAGAATGGGTTATCTATTACATATATATGTCTATATATATATGCTTTGAATTATGTGGAACATGGTGTCTTTTACATTTTTAATTTTAAATTTTTGTAATGTATACAATGTTATAATGGTTTACAACCAATCAACAATAAAATTTACCTACCGAGAGAGTAAGAAATCCTGGTGGCCATTTTGAGTTTCCTCCTGCTGTATTTCCTCACTAAGATGGTGCTGGGATGCCTGGTGGACATATTATTGCCTTCTTGGTTGACATTTTGTATCTGGACAGGGTGATTGATGACATATCAAGTTTCCCTTTCATTTGTTAGGGCCTCTGGATGCTGGTAGTTGTTTTGGTGTTTTGGTATGCTTCAAAGCAAACACATGTGGCTTGTTTCTGATTACCAGGGTAGCTGGTAGGATATAGCCACATTGTCTGCTACTCTGTTGGGGGGGCAAGTTTGTTTGTTTTATTTATACTGATAAGACCATGAGCCAAATGACCTGTTTTCATGGGCGACTAGTACACAAATAACAGTACAATATAACTTATAGAAAAAAAGAACTAAAATATAAAAAATAAATTACAAACATGTGCAATCATTCATAGGCCAATAATACAAAACAGTTACATTTACATTCAGCAAAAAGATACTCTTTCAGCTTGTGCCTAAAAGTGTAAAGAGAAAAATAATACAGTCAAATGCTGATTGCAGTGAATTAAAAAAAAAGGAAGAAAGTAAAATATTGTCTTCTGACCCTCTGAAGTACACATTCTTGGAATGGAAAAAGAATATGAAACTAATGATTGAGTCGTGACAGACGTATTCTGCTTCTTGAATATTGAAAATAAGGAGGCAGGCACCTTCTTGAGTGTCACTTTTTCAGCAAATAAACCTAACTTAAATTTATATCTGCCATTTAAGGAAAGCCCGCCTGCTTGTTCAAGCAGGTTGCAATGATATATCCTACATGGTGATTGAGTAGTAAACCTAGCAATCAAATTAAAAGAGTACTTTAACTTCAGGTAGCAAACCCTCCCCTGCAGAAAAATAAAACAACAACCCATAATCAGTTAAAGGCAATAAGAAGCTTTGAGCTAGTAAGTGTCAAGTAGAAGTAGTCAAAAGGGGGTGATAATCTAAATAATGCCCCAAATATCTGATGTATAACCTTTGTCATATTGATAATCTGTGGCTCATAAGTTAAACCCTCATCAATTAGTAGGCCTAAGTATTTAAATTGTTTAACCTGTTCAATGTCTGTTCCTGTAATGGTATGAATAGATAGTGAAAGATCGGAATTCAACCTTTTTCTGGAATCTGCAAACACCATAGACTTTTTTTTCAGTAAGAACCAATCCGTGTCTTTTAAACCAATTCTGGACCTCTAAGAAGTCATATGCCAGGTTATTCTGTACCTCTTCAAAATAAGACCCACTCGTGAGGACCCCTGCATCATCAGCATATAAAAAGATTTGTGATTTTGTGCACACAGGAGGAAGAGTGTTAAGAAAAAAAGCTAAACAAAAGGGGACCCAAACTAGAACCTCGTGGAACACCCAGTGAAACAACAGCAGGAAGAGAAAGTTGTCCATTATTTTTTTTTTCTTGAGTACGATTACTTAAAGAACTCCTAAACCAATCTATAACCTCCATAGATATCCCTAAGTTTGTAAATGTAGACAGTAAAAGACCATGGCTGACCAAATTGAAAGCCTTGGTGAGGTTCACAAACACAGCCCTTTATCAAGTGCCATATGAACCATGCTGGTGAACCCCACCAAGGCAGTCGTAGTATTATGTCCTGGCCTAAAGCTATGCTGTGCTGATGTAAGTATATTATTTCTGGATGTGTACTGCATGATCTGGTCAAAAATAATTCTCTCCAGAACCTTTGAAAGTGGGGTCAATAAAGAAATCCGGCAATAGTTGGTTTTATCTGTAATATCTCCAGATTTAAAAATAAGGACAACAATATAATTTTTCCAAAACTTGGGAAAATTAGACCAACAGAGGGATAAATTAAAGATAGTTGAAAGAGAAAAACAGAGAGAATCAGCAGTGGTCCTCATGAGTCGATAATCTATTCCATCTTTACCTACAGATGAATGAGTGTGCATTTCCAATAGGTATTTTAGAACATCATCTGGGGTTAGAATTCAAAAATAAAATGTTGGTAAAGCCAAATCCAATGCCTGTTGGGGCATGCTAGATTGCTCTGTCATGTCCCCAAGGGAATATATAGAGAAATCAGTGAAATGAGCATTATGCTCCTGGGCTATTACAGATGGATCAGTTGCAATGCCATCCTTAGTTTTTATGCATTGAATAGATGATGTATGTTTTTTACCAGTAAGTTCATTGATTAACTTCCAAGTTGCTGAAGCATTCTGTCCCTGGACTTCCTTCTGTCTCTCAAGAAAATAATTCCTCTTAAATGCCTAACCAAAGCTTTACAACTATTTCTAGCTTGTTTATATAAAATTAATGTAGCTTGACTTGAAGTCTTTCTATAGGTCTTTCAGAGTCTGTCACAAGCTCTCATTTGATCCAAAAGTTCAGGGGTAACCCATTCTTGTTTATTACCTCTAATCCTAAACTTTTTCAAAGGAACACATTTATCACAAATAGAATTAAATAAAATATTGAGAATATTTAGGTCATTGTCCTGACACTACACCACTCTGGACCAATCTATATTAGCTACCACCTGCCTAAAACCACCTATATCCAGTCTTTCTAAGTTGCAATAAAGGACAAAGACAGGAGGAACAGATTTTTTCTTTGCAGACCAACAGCAATAGACGGGGCTATGGTCGCTGATGTCTTTTGGGAGCACCCCCTGTTGTACAGTTTTGTTGATATCAGAGACCATAACCCAGTCAATCAGCCATGAGTAACCAGTTTTGTAATTCGTTCATGTAGGAGCATCAATTATTTGTTGCAATCTTTGATTAGTACCTGTCTCCCTAAACTTCATTTTAAGTAAGTAAGCAAAATTGTATTTATATAAACCAGTTAATATTCATAGCTCCCATGATAATAAGCTCTCTATTACTGGGTAGTGCTCCTTGAATGGTCTCTAGTAATTTGAGGCCTTCCTCCTGGGAGCGTGGTGGAACATAAATAGCTACCATAGTAAAAAATGTATTGTGTGCCCAATATAAATGATAAGGACAAGTACTCACAGGAGGAAGGACCTTCAGTAACAACATCTTGTATCACATTAAAATTATTCCTAACATAAAAGAGACACCCCACCCCCTTCTAGTCCCTCTGTCTCATCTATATATCTTGTAACCATCAAGAGTAATCATTTCATCGGCACTGGGTCAGAATAGCAATGACAAGAATGCTGTCATCTGCAACAATAGTGCAGCAAAAATGCTGTCACTTTTGTTTTTGCAGGGGGCTCTGCCCCCGCTCCCCCAGACTTAAACATTCTCACTCTGGGGGCAGATCATGGGGAATGTTAAAATATGTGTGGCCCTGGAATACTGTTTCCACTGCCCATTTTTAAAAAAGACAAGTCCTGATTTTGGTAAAATGGTAGGTGACCAGGATTAGAACCATTGTCTCCATTGCCTCCCGGCTGAGCTGCTCCAGACCCCAGCCCTTCATGCCACGGGAGCAGCTCAGCCAGACACCCATATTCAGCTGCCTATGTCCTTTTGGCAGCACCATGGACAATGACCAGAGGAGAGCATACAGCAAGTGCTGTACATCTTCTCTTGCTGTCTGTGCTAGTGCTACACAAACTAGTGCTCTCTAGATTGGCGCTATTCACGTAGCGCTATTCTAGCTGGGTACCCATTTCATCAGGGACCTTGTTTGTTAACCAGATCTCTGATAAACTAACAACATCAAACTGATAGTAAGTCATCCACGCTGTAAAATCATCCCGTCTAGAAAGCAAACTTTAAATATTAAAATGTACAATATTTATAGCATGTTTTGGAAACATAGGTGGAGAATCAATATCTCCAGCTGGCCCCGGATTAGGATGTACAGAGCCAGATATTAATAATAGAAGTAGTATCAAACTTCTCTTAATTAATAGATCATGAAATTGCTGCCTAGGGCAGGTAATCTTAGTATGCACCATTGCACAATGAACACAAGAAAACAGGATATTTAGTGTTTGCATTAATATGTACTGCTGCAATCTTCGATGGTCTTTTGCAAGTCTATCCCTAAGCCATTTACTAGGTTTTACTGGGCAAGAAAGCAGGTCAGAGTAAATACTTTTAGTAGAGGAGCCAATATCCAGGCTAAAATCACCAATATTATTTGATAGTTTAACCCCCATACATTGAGGGGTTGCAGAAAAAGATTCTGTCAAACAAAACATGCCTAATAAAACCCCTAGATAGAATGGTTCCATGTCAAGACAACGACACCATCGTTGTCAGCACCTCCAACAGCGACAAGAACAATGCCAACAGTCAGCATTGTTCCCATCGAGACAAAGTGTTTTTCTGTGGGGGGAGGCTGTGCCCCCTGCACCCTCCCATCCCTAAATAACCAACTCTGAGACAGAGTTGGTTTGGGTGGGGGCGCAACACCAGGAATCACTGTGTCAGCAGACAGTGGATCACCGCAGCAACTAATCTCGACCTGGCAAGATTTGTTGCTGCAGTGGTGTTCGCTTTTGGAATGTCGTGGTGGGGTGATACCAGATAAAACATGTCTAAGCACTGTTTTGAGGGAACCCCCACCAAATAACAGCAGAAAAAAAAGAATTTAATATATTGCTCTCACCTACACCAGCTGAATATCTGATGCTGGTTCCTGAACTGCCACTTTATGTCCCCTAGCAAAGGAGTTCAAAACAGGTCAGACAGGAGCAAAGAAAAAACTATTTAATGGAGGACAGAGGAGTCTGCCACACATCCACACTCTTCTCAGTTTTCTACTGTTGCAGCCTTCCCAAGCTCTGCCACAGCAAGGTCAGGTTCAACCGAACATTTATCAAGTCAGCTCTACTGCAGCATATGTAAGGGTTCCCATCAACTATTACTTAATGTCAGTCCCTCACCTTTGAGTAACCAATATGAGTAAATTTAAAAATTAGTAAAAAGCCAAGTTACCTATTTGACTGTATATAAGGACATGCATCATTATCCACAACATAAAAATATACAGTCATACCCCACCTCATTTGCTACCTATGTCTTACACATGTTCCCACTTTTACACGAGACCCCACAAAACACTATTCAAGGCAATACTTATAATTACTTTAAAAATTCAGGTATGCAGTAAAGCATGTCCTTTATATTTACGCAGGAGCAATTCCAGGGAAGCACAGTCCTAGAGGTGCTATCCTCAGCAGTTCAAATAAGTACCAACAGCTTTAACAGATGGTAGAGAAAGTCAACAAATTTTGCTAGCAGCCTCCCCGCAGCCTCCTGCCGTACACTCCCGCTGGTAACTCAAGTTGTGTATAGCAGATTGGTATTGTGGCTGGATTCCTAGACATTCCTTCTCTCTTTCCCTAATCAGTTCATATGTTTCATCCATTGAACTGAAGGAGGACCCCCGACAGATTCCAGGTTCTCACCCAAGAAGTGTTTTATTTTTCTCATTCATCATCCTCTTATTACATGTAGCCTTGCTGTCTGCCTCGACCCTCATACTGTTTCCCTTCAATCCTCCCTTCCCTTTTAAGTATTTCCTCCTCCAAGATGGCCAAAACATGACAAGTCTTCCACAAGTGCCCTAACTTTCTCCTCATGATATCCTCTGGGGATCTATGTTCACTGTGTCTGGTAGATGCAGGCCCCCAGCTCTCAATTGTGGGCTTCAGCTCATCCACTGAGGGCATCATGGAGGATAATGTATTCATGGTCTTGTAGGGAATCATGGTAGACATGTTCTAGAAATTATTTGACAGGACCAGTGTGCTAGCAGATTCAAAGCATCCACAAGGTCCAAACAGAGACACCCCAAAAAATAAAGAAACCAAGACAGAAATGGTGATTAGGAATGGGAAGCTCCAGATAGAGACAACGTATTGGAAGAAGAGTGTTCTGATGAAGAGAAGGAGGAACTGAGAGAAGACCGTGTAACTCACTTATGCCCCCACGATCAGATTTTGGAAATTGTCTGAGTAGTATGTGAAACCTTAAAATTTGAGGAACCAACACCACCAGAGGAAAAGAAACTAGATCCATTGGTCAGGGGATGAAAGAAGTCCCACAATTATTTTCCTGTGTGCATGGCTTTGGGAGACATTCTATCCAGTGAATGGGATGATATGGAACTGGCCAGAACCAAAGAAAAATCCTCCTTTGACAGGAGATATCCACTACCAGAAGACAGACAAGAGACCAGGGCTGGGCCCCCCAAAATGGACTAACAGATTGTATCACTTAGCCACAAGACAGTTCTACCATCAGAAGGTTCCTCAGCCCTTAAAGATAAAACAGACAAGAAGACAGAAAACACAGTCAAGAAAGCACAAGAGATTCTAATGTTGTCCATGAAGGGAAAAGTGAAATTGTTTAACCAGGAAAGCCACACTAAACTGGAACTTGCTTCCAAGTGCAACCTGGGAGAACAAGGAAGTTAAAGGACTTGCTCAGAGTCACACAGCATCCAAGTAGGGGCTGATGGGATTCAAACCCAGGTCTCCAGGTTTGCAGCTCAGTGCTCTTAACCACTACACTATATTGAAGGTATCCACAGTAGCCATCTATTTCACCAGGTCAATCCTCAGATGGCTGGAGGCCACTCAACAAGATCTACCTAAAACACGCTCACACAGAGCCAACATGGAGTAGGCCATCCAGGCAATTAACTATGTGGCAGATTCCTCAGTCAACATCATCAAGATGCCACTGCCACAATCAATAGACCCAGAAGACAACTATGGTTCAAGTCATGCCAAGTGGATATAGAGTTAAAGAACATGCTGACAAAATTGCAGTTCGAGGGGGACCTGTTTTTCAGCCCAGAACTAAAAAGGTACTTGAAGCCAAAGGGAGAAGGCAAAAACCTGCCCTGGAGAGCTGCCATACTGTCACCTTTTTTGCAGCAAATCCTTTTTCGGCTCCTCTCAGAAAGGCCACAAATCCATTTTTTTCCCAGGATCCAAACCTCACAATTTAGGCTTTCCAGCAAAGCTTCTTCAATTGCAGAGGAGGCCAGCAAAACAACTGAGGCTGAAATGGATGTTCGAGAGCCAGAGGAGGCTTCAGACCCAACAACAGATACAGAAACTACCAAGCATAAGGATACCCAGGCCCAGTACTCAGATCTGACAGTGAAGAGAAAACTGCAACAGTTTGCCAGCCCCTGGTCCAGAATAGTGGTGGACAAATGGGTTTTGGAGGTAATTACTGAAGGGTATGAGATTGAGTTCGACCCAATCCCAAGGGACTCTTGGGTCCTTCAGTCTCACATATCACTGAAAAATACCTCAATTCATCAAGTAGGAGCAATCCTGAATCATCTACTACAGGAGGGCACCACAGTTCCAGTACCAGCAAATGAGCAAAGGTCAGGAGCCTATTCTATCTTCTTTTTGGTACCCAAAAAGACAGACCTTTGCCCAAATCTAGACCTCAAGTTCATGAACCAGTCTGTGAGGTACAAAAGGTTCAAGTTGGAGACCCTACATTCCACAATAGCAGAGGTCTAAAAGAGTGACCTACTAACCTCAATAGATCTGAAGGATGCCTACCTTCATGTATCAATCTGTCCATTGCATCACAGATTCCTGAGGTTCTGCATTCCGAGCCAATACTTTCAGTACAAGTGCCTTCCATTCAAGCTATGGCCCCGAGTCTTTACTAAAATCATGGCAACACTGGCAGCAAAGTTGAGAGCTGAGACCATCCATGTGGTCCCCTACATGAATGTTTGGCTGTTTTGCACCAGGACAAGAGAGGCTTCAGAAAAAGCAACAAGAAGGGCAGAGGAAATTTGGACCAAACATGGGTGGATCATCAACAGGGAGAAGAGCAACCACTGTCCCACAACAACCTTTGAACACCTGAGGGGAGTCTGCAACACTGCACGGGGATAGTCCGCCCTTTGGATACATGTATTAGCAACCTATTAGTACAGTGCAACTGGATACTGTCTCACTGTTGTCCCACAGTCTGGAACCTAATGCAACTCTTAGACCTCATGGCGGCATGCATAGATCTACACTACTGGGCAAGATTCCACATGAGGCTGCTGCAGTGATTCATTCTGGACAATTGGGACCACAACTTGCTAAACTATCAAAAGAGACTCTTTCTACCACAATCAGTGAAAACATCCTTGCAGTGTTGGATGCAGATGGACAATCTGACAAAAGGGCCAAACCTTGACAAACAGGTCATCAGAGCCATGGACACAGATGCCAACCTATCAGGATGGGGCACGTTCCCAGGATCCAGAACATTTATGGATGATGGTTGCCAGCAGAGTTCTGTCTGCCCATCAACATTTTGGAGATAAGAGCAATCCGATTGGCTCTCAGGCACTTCAGGGTGCATGTACAAAACCACCATGTCAGGGTGCGAAAGGACAAGATAGTCGCCGTGTCCTACATAAACAAGCAGGGGGAATAAAAAGCAAGGGACTGGCAAGGAAAGTCACAGTACTCCTAATATGGGCTGAGGCCCATATCCTCAATATATCCACCATACATCTGGCTGGAGAACTGAATACACAGGCAAACTGGCTCAGTTGACAAACGTTGCAATCAGGAGAATGGCAGCTGAACCCACAAGTGTTCTGGGCAATTTAAACACAGTGGAATCCTTTCCAGATAGAAGTGATGGCTATGACCAAGAACAGGAAGATTAACATCTTCTCAAGCTACAAGAAACACAAGTCAGCAAGCGTACATGCCTTGTCAACGCCCTGGCAATTCAAAAGAGAATACATGTTCCAACCGATATCCATGATAGCTCAGGTAGTAAGGAAGATACAAGACATTTGCAGCACAGTAGTTCTCATTGCACCAGATTGGCCCAGATGAACATGCTACACATCCGTGAGGCAAAAGGCCATAGATCAGCTGCTAACTCTGCCCCCCTCAGTGCAACCTACTATCACAGGGACCCATCACCCACCCAGATCCTTATGCACTTCAGCTGATTGTATGACTGCTCAGATGCTCAGACTGTTGAACATGGGTGTGCCCCACAAAGTTGCAGACACAATGATACAGTCCCCCAGACTTTCCACCAACCACATCTACAGTAGGTACTGGTTCATTTTCTGTAGATGGTACAGATCAAAGGCCATTAATACATCAGATAGCTCAGTTCTGCAGATAGTAGATTTTCTACAGACATGATTAACTAAAGGTCTGTCCATGGCTTCCCTTAGAGTCCAGACAGCTGCCATCGGGGTGAGATTGATGTTATCTACCAGGAGCTCACCTCAGATACACTTTGCTAAAGGCAACTACAAACATAAAACCCAAAACAAAAGTTACTGAGGATCATGGGCATCTGAACCTGATGCTTGACTCCCTGACCAGAACTCTTTGGACTCAGTTCTTAACTCTGAAGACTCTTGTTTTTAGTTGTTATTTGTTCAGCTTGTAGAACTTTCTCCCGAAGGTAGTGTTAGTCTTTCATCTTAACCAAGATATGTCCGTAGCAAGTTTGATCACAATCCTAATTATCCTCAGAGGGAGTCCTCCTACTGCTGGACCTAGGCCAGTCCATTAGAGCTTACTGGGGTCGAACAGCCTCCTTCAGAAAGTCTGAGAGGATGTCCATTCTCAACAAAGGACCCAAGAGAGGCCTGGCAGCATCCAGATCCACTGTAGCCTGCTGGTTGAGAAATGAAAATTACTTACCTACTGTAATTCTTGATCTTCTCTTGATCCCTCCCACCATCCCCTCAAGGGCCTCCTTCTTCGGTGGCTCCCCTTCCCTCCTCATCCCTCCCTCTTCTCCCTTGGCCGTTAAGCCAAAAAAAAAAAAGTTTTCATGTTCTCTTTCCGTTGTTCTGAATGGATCTTTCCGTCTGAGAATAGGAGGAATGAACTACATTTATCTGTCCTGAGGGAACTCTTTTTGACTGCCCTTAATGGGCATCTCTTGGCTCTCCCCAGCCATTTTTTCTCAATTCACAGTTTAAAGAGACAATCCCTTATGTGGCTCGAACTTCTCTTTTCCAGACCCCTTCTGGCAGGTCCTAATCCTATTATGTCAGCCTCTGCGGGTTTAGTGCTATCCGGCACTCCAATTTCCTTAAAGAGTGTTCCCTGCCTTGCCTCTAGGGAGTCCGATTGAGTTCCCACTCTCTCTATTTGGTATAAGAGTGCCCCCTGCGGGTCCCCCCACCACTTTCATATGATACTGTGTTATCACTTAACAAGGTGCTAGTGGGCTTCTTCCCTCCTAGCTGGCAGCTCTCGTTTGGAACAGAGTTTTTCCCTTTTAATAGTTAAAGAGCTCCTGGCTGGAGTCTGGAAAAATTGGATAGGCGGGAGGACAGGAAACCTGCCCTTGCTGTCCATTCAGTCCGAGAAGTTCAGTTGACCTTCTCCTTGAATTCCAAAATGGGATCCTTGCTCCCTTGTTTATGGTTCCGAGCTTATAACCCTTAACTAATGGCCAATGGCAGTCTTCCCCCCTCCTAGCCTCCCCTCCTATTCTTCTCTCTTTTTACCCTTCTTCTTTCTTCTTTCTATCTGTTCCCCTCTTAGATCTGCCCCAGAAGTGAGGCCCTTCGGGCCCTTATGGTAGGCAGTTCTTCCTCTCCCTTCTATCCTCTTATTCCTTTTTCAGTTTATATCCTTTCCTTTTTCTATCCCTCAGCTCTCTTGCCTCACTCTTTCTTCTAACCCTTTTTTGTTTTTACCTCTCAGCTAGCAGAATTCGGATGAAGGGAGGAGTCTCTGCCTATTGCCCGCCCTCACACTCTACACAGGCGTCCTCCCGGTGGCGGTGATGGCGCCGACTCCTCAAAAAAAAAAAAAGCTCCCGAGGCAGGTACGCACCTCCGGCTATCACTCAACAGTAATGAATGGTGAAGATTGACAAGGGAAGATCTGCCATTTCAGAGGCATACAGGACTTGTCCACTTTCTTGTCCAACTCAAGTGAAGGCTCACTCAACCCAGGCAGTAACCACCTCATGGGCACAGCATAATTCAGCATCCATAGCAGATATCTGTGCAGCAGCCACGTGGTCATTTGTCCATACCTTCTTCAGAAATTACAGGCTAGATACGTGGAGCCAGAATAAATCAAATTTTGGTAGACTGGTATTACAGTCTGCTTTTAAACCACTTCTCCTTGTCCCACCCCTCCCATCTGCAGAAATTGCTTCATCACCCAGCTATTATTACTCAGAGTACCATGAAAAGGTATAAGGGATAATAGTAGTTTACTTACCTGGTAAAGGGGATTATAGTAGTACCATTTTACAGCCGTCCGCTCCCCACCCGATGAGGAGGAACAAGGTGCTCCACCTTGTGCTTTCAGGGAATTTATCAACAATGTGTCAGAACTGAAGACGTGGTCTAGATGCAGATCTGTTTATAAAGAAATAGATTTTGTCTTCATCATCATATGACTACAGTAGATGTGCATTCAAATACGGAAAAAGTATTTTCTGCACTTGGTATTAATAAAGCTTACTGAATCCGTTCCAGGAGCCCACATCATATCCTATATCTTATCTTTTCTCAGTGCTTGTATATGGTTAACCAGTTTCCATCCTAAGGAATATTCTGTAGCTTGGAAAGATTAATACTGAGGAAGGATCCAGCAGGAAATGGCAGAGTCAGGATCAAATTTCAAGTTTTTATGTTTGGTTGCACGCAAAAACAGTGCCGCAATACTGAGTTTTACGTGAGTGTGGACACCCCAATTCCAATGTCCTGAGGGTTTTGTAGGCTCAGCCCCACCGTACCAATGAATGTCCCAGCTGTCTGTGACAGCAGTTCAGATACGGTGACATACAGCTGAAGAAAGCAAATGAGCTAATCAGCAGTGTGCGTGTAGGCAATTAGCATACTGCTGTGCATGTGGCAGCACTGCAATTGACCCACACGTCACCACCACTGATTGTAGCTGTGGTTGTATGCATGCCCCGCCCCCATTTGTTGTGTGCCAAGGGGGTGCCCAATCCCGCTCAGCTCATGCACACTCCCCACCCCAGCACACTGCATGTCCAACGTGAGTGCCCAATCCCCATCAGCTCCAGTGGCCCCCTCAAAAAAACACCAACTTCCAGGTGCCATGCTGGGAGCCCACCCCCGTGTGGCATAAGTCCAGCATCCTCATGCTCCCCCCCAAACACTGTATGGCCAACGGGGGGTGCCCAATACACCTCCACTGCCCCCCAAAACTTCCAGGTGTCATGCTGGGAGCCCACCCCAACATGGCAAAAGTCCAACATTGTCTCTGTAAAATTAAAAAAATCCTGTAACAAAAGAAAACGGTCCCTCGTTGACTCTCTTGTCCCCCCAAACCATGCCCACCCTCTGCATACCCCACCTCCCCACACACCCCCACCCCTTACTTACCTCCTGAGGCCAGCGCAATGATCTTCAGTGGACCGGGAACACGTCTGCACTCTTTAAAGCCGACCGCAAACTGAAGAAATGCCAGTAAGCTGCATACTGGCATAAATAGGGTTTTTTCAACATTGGTGCATATCTCAGTCATTTTTTTTAATTTTTGCACCAAATTTTCAACATGAGGTTCTTTTTTTTTCCAACTTTCTTTCACTCCTTTGACAGCTCAAGGGAACTCTCTCAGACAGCCTATCCCTGTACTGTCCTGTCTGAGGATCACTGTGGCCTGTGTCTTCTCTCTCCCCCCCTGCAGCCAGCACCCATGGTTTAACCCACCCGGGGAGGGTAGCCCGACTCCTTACCTTGGGCTCCTTGCAAAGCAGACTCTGGCATGCAGGTGGGGTCCTGGGGGAGGATTGATGGGGCTGGCCGAGATGAACTCGCTGCTGGGCATGAAGGATAGGTGCTGTCGCCTATCCCTCAAACCCGGATTTTCCTTGTGCTCCCTACCCCACCCCTTCTACGTGCACACACCCCTGACGCTTGGTGCAAGGCAACCCTGCCAGTGTTGGGCATGCTGTTACATGCCACCCTGCTACTGTTATGCCCCCGATCTCCACCAGGGGTCACCGGAGCACCGGGCACCCCAATGCCCTCCCCCTGGGATCAGAGAGCAGCCCATAGGTGCTCAATCCAGTCCCTCCCCTGCTGACCCCCGGCACCCAAGCTCGCTCCCGAACTCGGGTCACTGGTGTGGCACGAGTTGTGGTGTCAGGTGCCTCAACTCTCAGTGCCACCGGACCAGCCAACATGGGGTTCTTGGGACCCCACCTCATGAATTCAATGACTGTCATTGGTTATTCGGTCCTGAAAGGTGATTTCACTGTCACTGCAAGGAATCACCTTTGGGACTGATTAATGAAACAACAGTGTCGTGGTTCATGAGGTGGGCTCTCAAAAAGCCTATGGTTGCAAATTTGGTGAAAAAATTCCAAAAAATGACTGTGTTACGCGAGTGTGTTGCGTAGTTTCCACGCACACTCACAAATTCATGAACTTGTAATATTTTCACTCCAGATTTTCAACATTGGCATTTTTCCACACATCTTTATGAACAGTACAGCTGTCATTTTTCACATCCTGGCCAAAATGTGTTTTCGCACTTCCAGCACAGAACAGCGCAGTAGCTGTGGGAAATCAGTGTTCAGGACAGATTAAGAAAATCATAGTACCACTGTTCATGAGCGGAGGTCCCAAAATGCCTATATTGAAAATATATATTTTTTTTATTTTGTATTTTTGCACCTTACTACCCGTTCCCTCCACTTTGCACCTTGCTACCCCTTCCCTCCACTCTTTCAGACTTCCCCATGTACACACACCTCATTGTCAGAATCTGCCCCTAGAGTACCTGGTCACACTTTCCCTTTAACCCTTGATGCCCAGTTAACTCCCCCGGTGTGGGGTGAGGAGGAGCTTTCCCTTAATCCTCCCCAACAACTGTTCTGCAGTGGACCATGCACAGTGGAGTCTGACCCGATGAATTGCGAGTGTGTGTAGCGAGGAGTCATCACCTAGGAGTGACAGGGGGTTGTTTCCTTTGTTCAACCCCAGACGTCGGCGTGCAATGAGGGCCTAGGAGTGAGGAGACATGCTGAGATGTGCCTCCTGCTCCGCCCCTCTGCCGACGTCTGTCCGTCCCCTTTCTTCTGCTATCTCCCTATACTGTACCTTCTACCTGAGCACCCCCAGGTGGTGGTATCGCAGTGGGAGCTTGCAGGTTGCCACCCTGGAGAGCAGCTGTCAGGTGCTCTATCCTTCTCCTCCCCAGTGGACCCCACGCGATCCGTGATCATTCCCGAACACGGGTGCCGGCATGGTATGAGTTAAGGCATCTAGCGCCTCAGCCTTCAGTGCCACCGGGCTGGCTATATTGAAAATCTGGTGCAAAAAATCCCCCAAATAATTGCATTACAGGTGTGCATTGCGCAGTTTCTATGCATGCTCATGACTTTACCAGTTTTTTTATATTTTTGCTCCAGATTTTCAACATTACCATTTTAATGTTTGCTTGCACGCATGTGCAAGAAACATAGTGCCATCATCGGAGATTTCGGAGGTGTGTCACCTCCTCCTCCAATTCAGACAGTGTGCTGGCAGGCGCGGCCCCTGTAAGCCAATGCATTTTAGGCTGTCTATGACACGCTCAAAATGCAGTGTCTCTGATTGAAAAGGGAGCTACGGCAGTGAGCAGCGATAAGAAGCTGCTCACGTGCAGCTCTCCCCAGCCGCAGGCGTGCGCACCCGCATGCAGTGTATAGCCGACGGGTGCCCAATCCCGTCGGCTGAGCTGCATCACCCTCCCAGTAGTTGGTGCCATGCTGAGCCCACCCCAGTGTGGCAATCAGTCATTTGCCGATGGGGTGCCCAATCCCGTTGGCTGAATGCCCCAAAGTCGCATGCACGGCGGGCCACTCCAGCGTGGCAAACGTCCCACAGGTTTTTTATTTTTGTTGCCGACGGAGTGCCCAATCCCCGCTGGCTGAACGCCTCAGTTTTGTGCCATGCTGGGATCCCACCCCAGCATGGCAAGCGGTCCATCGAAGTCTTTTTTTGTTTTAACCTGTAAAACAAAATGGTCCCATGGCGTGCTCCCGAACCCCCTCCCACAACCCGCACCCACCCACTGTGCACCCAGCCTCCCACACCCCCAACCCATACTTACCTCCAGACTCCGGCGCGACGATCTTCGGTGGACCGGGAACACGTCTGCACTCTTCAAAGCCGACCGCGAACTGAGGAAATGCCGGTAAGCTGTATAATGGGCTAGATAGGAGGGGTTCAACTTTATTGCATATCTCAGGCATTTTTGGGAATTTTTGCACCAAATTTTCAACATGGGGTTTTTGGGATCCCTTCTCATGAATGATGTCACTGTTATGGCGTTATTCGGGCTCGAAGGGTGATTTCGCGCAGTGACTGCAAAATCACCCTTTGGGACTAAATACCACCATGACAGTGACATCATTCATGAGAAGGGGGCCCAAAACCCCCATGTTGAAAATTTGGTGCCAAAATTCCAAAAAATGACTGTTTAACGAGCGTGCATTGCGCATTTCCTACGCAGGCTCGTAAGTTCGTGAAATTTCAATATTTTCACTCCAGATTTTCAACATTGCCATTTCACCACACCATCTTATGAGTAGTACAGCTGTCATTTTTCACATCTCACCCAAAATGTGTTTCTGCCCTTGTAGCGCAGAATGGCACAGTCGGTGTGCGAAATCAATGTATGGGACAAATTAAGAAAATCACAGTGACACTGTTCATGAGCAGAGGTCTTGAAATGGCTATGTTGAAAATTTGGTGAAAAAATTCCTAAAAATGACTGTTTTACGGGCATGCGTTGCGCAGTTCCTACGCACGCTTGTAGGTTTGCGAATTTTCAATATTTCCACTCCAGATTTCCAACATTGCCATTTTACCACACCTCCTTATGAGCAGTACAGCTGTCATTTTTCACATCCTGCCCAAAACGTGTTTCCGCCCATGTAGCGCACAATGGCGCAGTCAGTGTGCAAACTCAATGTATGGGACACATTAACAAAACCACAGTGACACTATTCATGAGCAGAGGTCTTAAAATGGCTATGTTGAAAATTTGGTGAAAAAATGCCTAAAAATGACTTTTACGAACGTGCGTTGCACAGTTCCTATGCATGCTCGTAAGTGTGCAAATTTAATATTTACTCTAGATTTTCAACATGTCCATTTTATTAAACTTCATTATGAACAGTACAGCTGCAATTTTTCATATGTCACCAAAATGTGTTATCGCACATGTAGCGCAAATGGTGCTGTTGGTGCTGAAAGCAATGTTTGGGACAGATTAAGAAAATCACAGTTACACTGTTCATGAGCAGAGGTCTTAAATGGCTATGTTGAAAATTTGGTGACAAAAGTCCATAAAATGACTGTGTTATGAGTGACCATTGTGCAGTTTCCTCGCATCCTCGTGAGTTCATGACTTTGTAATATTTTCAGTCCAGATTTTCACTAGTGGCATTTTCAACACTTCCTTATGAACAGTACAGCTGCCATTTTCACAACATGGCAAGTGTGTTTTCACACTTTCAGTGCAGAGATGCGTGGTGCTGTGGGAAATCATTGTTCGCACAGATAAAGAAAATCACAGTGACACTGTTCATGATCGGAGGCACAAAATGCCTGAGTTGACAATCTGCTGCAAAATATCACAACCTTCTTATATAAAGATTATGCGTTGCACAGTTTCTATGTCCTTTCGGACTTCACCATTTTTAAATATTTTTTACTACATTTGCAACATAGCCATTTTTTACACCTCCCCATGAAAGAGTACAGCTGTCATTTTTACATCCTGTTCGAATATTTTTGCACCTGTGGTGCTAAATCCGTAGTCACTGTGCATAAGCAGCTTTCGACTACAAACTGATATTCCCCTGTTCATGAGGTGGGGTCACAAAACAAACATGTTGAAAATTTGGAGTTAAAATACCAACGAATGCCTGAGGTATTAGGCTTTTCAACTAAATCGCCTAACCCTATAGAGAATGACAGGAATCAGGGGTGTGACTTGGGATTCTTGCCTGTGATGCTCATACCATTCCACACCCTGCAGTCACTGAGAGGCATTGAGGTATGCCTTGGACTCTTCGGCCCCAAACTTCACCCCATTCTCTATATCGCAATCTATCTCACCATATTTCCTAATGAAATGGGGTGCGTGATAAGGCCAAAGACCCCAAGGAACACGTGACAATTTGTCAGTCTCTCCAGGCGGGTGTGGTGAAATGGCGGGCGTTATGCCTGATGACTCAAACGCACACCCCAATGCCTGTCACTCTCTGCAGGGTGGTGGTGGGGTTGGCTTCAGTTCAATATTTCACTGCCATTCCTATTACGCAGCTCTGTAACTTCTACACTACCACTGCCAATGCCAGTAAGCAAACATTCGGCATTGACAAATGCTTGTTTTACACCTCCTCATGAACAGTACAGCTGTCATTTTTCACATCATGTTGGAAATGTGTGTTTTCACACCTGTGGTGCTAAATGGCACAGTCACTGTGCAAAATCACCTTTCAGCTAACAAACTGATAGTGTCACTGTTCATGCGGTGGGGTCACAAAAAGCACATGTTGGAAACTTAGAGTAAAAATACCAAGACATACCCAGGGCCTTAGGGTTCCTGACCATAACACCCTACCCTGTAGGGTCTGATAGGCATCCACCCTACCCTGAAGGGACTGACAGGCATCAGGGGTGTGTCTTGGGATTGTCGACAGTAATGCTTAAGCCATTCCACACCCACCCCCACCCTGCAGCCAAGGACAGGCATCGAGGTGCTTCTTGGACTCTTTGGCCCCACAGTTCACACCATTCTCCTATACTGCACCCATTTCAGCATATTTCTTTATGGAATGAGGTGAGTGTAAAGCCCAAACACCCCAAGGCACACCTCGATACTTGTCAGTGTCTGCAGGGTAGGGTGAGGTGAAATGTTGTGACCGTTATGGGTGACGACCCAAAGGCATACACCAGTGCTTGTCCATCTCTGCAGGGTGGGGGTGGAGTTGGCATCAGTTCAATACATTACTGCCATTCCTATACTGCATCTGTCTAACTCCTGGACTTCCACTGCTAATGCCAACAAGCAAACATTCGGCATTGACAAATGCTTATTTTTTGTGCATCAGCCTAACAGAAGATACCTCAAATAACCCAGCTGTGACTCACAGTGCTGTAAAAAGCTGCTCCTATAGTCACCTTTACCAGCTGAGCAAACTTCCACTCCACAAGTGAAATTCTAGTGGTGTTACCTATTATACGCCCAGTAATTTTTGAGCAAATGTTACCAGTTAGTAATGTCTAAAGTATCCAGAATAAATGTTAACCTACTAAACCACATTTATCTAGCTTAGTTAGACTCCAGCGCTTATATAGAATCATGGAGACATATAAACTGTTGTCAGATAAGGGCATCTGGGCCCACTCAGTTTGCCCTGTTTTATTACTTTCATTTTTGCTGCAGATCCTACATGATCTAAGGCACTGTCCCCCCCCCAACCCCAGTGCTTCCCTTGTGCCTATCTCAGGCATTTTTGAATGCCACCATTGTGTTTTGCCCCCACTACCTCTGTTGGAAGGATGTTCCAGAAATCTAACACCCTTTCTGTGAAGAAGTGCTTCCTCATATCTCTCCTTAATCTACCTCCCTCCAGCTTCATAGCATATCCCCTTGTTCTAGAGCACCTTTCTCTCTGAAAAATATCCCACACCTGTACCTTATAACCCCAGTGAAGTATTTAAAGGTCTCTGTCAAATCCCCCCATCTCCATCCTCTTTTGCAGGGTGTACATATTGAGCTTCTTTAGCCACTTCTCATAAATAGAGCTTCTGATGCAGACCATGCACCATTTTGGTAGCGCTCTTCTGAACTGCCTCCACCCTGTCTATGTCTTTCCTGAGATGTGATCTTCAGAACTGGACACAGTACGCAAAGTGGGGTCTTGCCAGCAATCTATATAGGGTCAACACCACCTTCCTCTTCCTGCTAGTGATACACCTACCTGTTCAGCATCCCACTAGCCCTCCTGACTGCCTTGTAACACTGCCTGGCCACCTTTAAGTTGTCCAATATGATTACTCCCGGTCAGTTTCTTGCTTGATCATTGTCAGTATCACTCCCTCCCCCCCCACATTTTGTACTCTGCCTCTGGGTTTCTATGGCCCAAGTGCATTATTTTGCACTTGTTTGCATTACATCCCATCTGCCATACCCTAGACCCCTCCTCCAGTTTTTTCAGAACTCTGCCTACCCCCCCTCCGGAGTGCCTTCTCTGTTGCAGATCTCAGTGTCATCCACCAAAAGGCCAACCTTTCCTTCCAGCTCCTCTGTTATGTCACTTATAAAGACATTAAAGAGGATTGGTCTTAACTCTGATCCCTGAGTTATCATGCTGGTCACTCTCTCTTCCTCTGTGCAAACTCTATCACTACCCTTGGTCTTCTATCTCCTAATCAGTTTCTTACCTAAGTTACCGCCTTATTTCCCAACCCCTAGCTACCCAACTTGTTTGCCAATCTCTTATGTGAAACGGTGTCAAAAGTCTTGCTGAAATCCAGGTAGACCATGTTCACCACTCCTTGCTGATACTTTGGTATGCATGGCAAATCTTGAGTTTATGCCTGCAATAGCAGTGGAGCTATAAACATCCAAATATTTTGAAATTTTTACAATGTTAAACAAATAAATAAATTGTAAAATGCTGAACTCCTGAAACATACAATTTACATAAGCAACTACAGTTCTTATGTAACCCCTAGGTGGCGCTATCCCAAGGGCTACTACCCCTGCCTGCTTGTCTATGAGCAGGTTAAGGGGCCTGAGTTCTGAAATGGGTGCCTCCACCCAGAGGTTAGGATTGGTAGTGGTCAAGTTAACCTGGGTACAGTCCTCCAGGACACTGTAATCCCACTCTTTCCTTACTAGTGGCCAGAACAATGCACCATAATCACTTTCACAATGCCCCTGATACACCACACAAGTACTCACACTGTTTGCACTTACCACCAGGGCTTTCCCTGGCTCGACCCTGGGGACCCCATGAAAAACAAGGTTATACACAGCAAATAACACCAGTACAGTACTCTTGCACAAACTGGAACCACAGTCAGGGTAAATGCAAAAAGAATTAGATCTGATTTATTTAAGGGACTTGAACAAGGGAGGGGTGTAATGAGGTTAATTTAATAATGTTAATAATGCATGCACTTCAGGGTCCATAAACAGTCACACACTCTGGGTACCCAGGTGAAGAAGAGGTGGGCTAGCCAGGATCGTTGCCCGGGGTAGGCCAGCATTGCAGCTGGTTGGGACCCTGTGACGGAAGAAAACAACATGCACCGCACACACTAATTGTGAACTGGAGCCAGAGCACTCAGTTCGTGAAAGAAAAGAAACAACAAGACAATCAGATGACACACTTAGATTAAGCTGTTGTTGCAGGGAGCTACCCTGATGGTTACTCACGATACCAAAGACTGGACACAGGCTGGACGAAAACTGAGACTGCAGGTGGTTGATCTGGAGTGCCAGGAGAAGCAGGGCCCACACGATTCGCTGAGGCATCGTTCCTGTTCAAGCGTGGAGCAGGGGGCTGATCCCCAGGCAGGTCTCTCGTCGATGGCTTTCTCTGTGCAGTGGGGTAGTCTGGCAGGGCCAGTGTGATAAGACCCAGGCCATATGGAGATGAACACGGATTCAGTCTGGTCGAGCTGGATACAGCTTCCAGCAAGCAGAAAACAATTCACACAGTGGGGAACCAAATCACGACTCACTATAAACAAACAGCACATCTACATGTAAGGGATTCTATTATACCAGGCAAGCTGCTCTCCGGTCACAATCGCAAAGTCTCTGCACACACCGGGAGTTTAGAGGTAGCTGGAAATCCTGACAGGCCAATGCATTCAACAAATCTTCAGTCTTCTCAGGTTGATCCTGGTCACAACTCAATGGCTTACTTTGTTCTCACAAACTCGGATTCAGTCTGAACTGATTCTCTTCTCCCTCTCAAGGGCAGCAGGCAGCCATGCAGGACAAAACTCAAGCCTTTCCACAGAGACTGTCTCAAGCTCTTGCTTCTTCAGCTCCCAATTTAGATCTGACTCAACTGCCAGCAAGCCTGGGAATTTTCCCAAGATTCAAAAGGTTCAGTTTGCTGATTCATCTGTCAGTCACAACAGGAGCTCCCCCTTCAGGTGCAAAAAACACCAAAAGCCCAAAACTACAATTCCTACAGATTCTGACTCCAGACAGATCCTATAGTCCGGTTTCATTTTAGATCCCACCAATAATGATTGGTCCTATTCGGCAGTCCTGGGCCAAGATAGTGGAGATAAACAAAACAGTCCTTGCTGCAAAAAAGGCAGGTTAGACAAACTACATTAGCATTATCACTCTAAATGATTTTCAGCAAATAGTTACATCTTTCAAAAGAGCTTCCTCTCAGATTGTCCATGACTGTAATCCAGGCAGCTCTTAAAGAGACAGTACACAGAGGCTATACAGGCACCCTCTGGCAATCACATTTAAACTGCTAAAACGCAGGACACCAGGCTGGCAGTGAGCATTTAGGCAAGCTCAAGAAGACTTTTCGGGAACCCCCATTTGTAGGGGGGTTACGCCCTTCCCTGCCTGGAGAAAACTTGGCATCCCCATCAAGTCTGTACCATCACAATATTGCAAATGCAAACTATACGAGACATTTATACCATTAGCATGTTATGCAAGTGACATCTGATGCATCAGTCAATGTAAACTTATACCTTTTACTATACATATTCTCTACACTTCACAATACTATATCCATTCTGACAATATAGCATGCATATTTCACACAGGTAATTTGCACATTACTATGCGGAATCATGTAATAACTTCTTGTACATTGAACAATGTAAGAGGGGACCCTTCCCTATCAGCTAACTTGGGGCTAGATGGGGCAGGGGCACCATACCTAGAAGGCAGAACAATCAACCTGGAATTGGCACTTAGGCTCAGTTTAGGCAGTGATCTCTGAGAAACATAAATCCTTTTGTGGACTACATTGAGAGGCAAATCCACTGGCCTCCTGGGAGAATCATAACTGTAGCATACTACTGGATTGACAGCTCAGCCAGTCTTTCTGAGGGGGACAACTACAGTCTCTGTACTCTCAGCACTGGTCTGGGGACTCTCATCACTTGTAAGGGGTGCCTCTGCCTGGATGGGAACATCCAAACTTGGGGCACTGTTGGCTTCTGGATTCTTGTATCACACCAGTAGTGAGCATTGCCTGCAGGTGTCTTCTCACATCATCTTTGTCTGCTGGGGCTAGGCGTCAGGACCTTTCTCGAAATGGCCATTTATCATGCAGGTGTATGTGATGCTCCGCACCCTAGACACATCCCTCGTCCCAATCCTTCAATGAAAATACTTGGTCTCTCTGGGCAAGTCAGTTGCTAATTCTAGCCTTCCATTCAGCTGGCAATGGGAAGCCGTCAAAGTCAAACAAGTCTGGGTCATTCTCTCCTTCTCACTAGGGTGCTTGTGGCTCAGTTGGTAGCACATTAACCTCTGGACCAGAAGGTCATGGGTTCTTGTCCCACACCGGGATGGACTTGCACCTAAAAATCACTGGCATCTGAGTGCAGTATTGGGGGGTGCTGTACTGCTGGGGTGTGCTGTCCTTCGGATGAGACATTACACCGAGGTCCCTTCTGCCCATCCTGGTGTTGTCCTGGTGGGTGTCCAGGTGGAAGTAAAAGAACCCAGGGTACTCTTCGTAAAGAGCAGGGAACATTCCCGGTGTACTGGCCAACATTCCCCTTCCCATAAAACCGGTTCATGCAATTATCCAGGCTGTGTGTGGGTGATGATGTGCAATATGGCCGCCACCACACATTCAGTCACTTCACTACCAGTCTAGCATTGCTTGTAAAGCGCTTTGGGATACTGTGTATGAAAAGCACTATATAAATGCTGATTCTTCTTCTTCTTCTTGCCGGGCAATACTGTAGTGTCTGCACAGTGTACCGTAGCTAAAGTGCACTCTCTGGTCACCTGGATCTCCCAATCTGACACATTGTGAATCTGGAGCATCACTCATCATGCATAGGCATGGGCATGAGCAGGCAAGATGCTGGGCTTGACCAATAATCCTTCTGCCAATTTACCATTGCCTGGTGCGTCCACCATCAGTATTTTGTTCTTGACATCTTTCCAGAGGTGTACCTCCCCTTGAATGGTACACTGGGCGTTAGGGGCCAGTACCATTGAATCAGGATCCTTCTTCCACACGATCCCCACCAGTTCATCCTGGCCTACTTCCTCAGGTTTCTATTGCAAATCATAGGCCCTCTTGATCAGAGCAGGAATTCTCAGGGTCCTCCTAGTCCATCGCCCTTGTTTCTCATGACAGAGTTGCACCAGTCTCCCAAACATATGGGCTTTTGTTCCAATTAACAGGGGGACCCCATCATACAGTCTGGTAGGGCGACACACTAGGGCCAAGGTCTGTACTCGCTCCTCTACACCAGTTACAGTTGCAGGAAAAGACAACCAGAGGTGAACATACCCTAGGTAGGGATAGGACTTGTTGCTCAGTCCCCACACATGTAGGCCTTCCAAGGATTGCAAAGACACATCAGATAAGTGTTTGTCATACCAGTCCTGGAATACAATGGTCACTTGCGACCCACTGTCAAACACAGCCCGAGTATGAATACTATTCACAGTCACCGTAGTCTCCATTGAAGGGCCCATTATCTTGGACCAGTCTGGAGGGACAACAGCAGGGGCCTGGACAGATGATTTAGCCACAGAGGGGTTTGATTTAGGATGGCTGAAGCCTTTACTGTGGTCATTTCGTGAACTTCTTGACCACTGACTAGTTTTCCGAAGGTCTCCTTAAAGCTGGTTCACCACTTTCTCTAAGCCCTTCTGAGACTGGTATTCCCTCTTCATATGGCCATCCTTGCTGCAATTGTGACAAATGACATGCTCTTGGGGCATCCTTGGGGAAAACATAGCAGGGGATGCTGGAACATTGAAGGAAGATTGTGATCTGACTTCTGTGGTTAGTGTACCATGTCTCAAAAGTTCCTTTAGGGTGGCAGTCAATTCCTTGAGCTCAGCCGAAAAGCCACCCTCAATACAGGATGCCTGAGGGTGCACCCCCACCCCATAACAGTCACGTCCTGACAGGGACCAGGGTCTCTGTTAGCAGGGGATACCTCAGTGAATGCACCCAGTTGTACTTTTCTGACTTCCTTCAGCAACTCCTCCCCCCACCGTTTAGCCCACGGCGGGACACTCTTAGTGGTCTCCATTTTGGAAGGGCCTTCCAGTGCCATGATCACTTGGGCTGCACTCATCCCATAATTACAATCTCCCTCTTCACCTTCTACCTCCCAGAGTACGTTTATCAAGTCACAGTAGTCAGGTGGGTTACCTCTCCTATCCTGGAACCTTAACTGGATGATCTGCAGTTTAGAATGCTTGGCATATTGCAGTGTGTGCCCCAATCTCACACAGTTCAAATCGCTAGTGGCTACCCCACCTTTCCAGTAAGCTTTCTGCAGAGCTCTTTCTATGTAACTTACCCAGACAAACTTTCCCCCTTCCATTGTTTGGTACCTTGGAATTTCCACATCAAAGTCTCCCCTGACTCAATGCTCCCAAAATTGCCTTCAAGTACAGATAGGTATTTCTGAGCAGATGCATCAGTGTTCGTGGACCTCAAAAATGTAATGGCTTCAAGGACAGGGCCCCTTAAACTTTCTATGATTCTTTTCTGCTTCTCAGCCTCCGCAGATGGCCACTCGGGTACCAAGGGGGCAACATAGTCAATCCAGGCCTCCCAGTCATCCTCTCCCTGGGGGTTGGGGAGGGTGCCTGAGAAGATTCTCAGCCTTTGGTAGGAGTCGTGACTAATGGCGGGTACAGATATAGGGGCCAGCATTGACATGGGCACAGAAAGTGGGGCAGTAACAGGTGCTGGAGTGGGAAGGGGTGTTGGAGAAAGAACACCCCCTTGTTGCAGGAACAGTTTCTTAATGTCCTCTACAGTTTTCCCTTCCTCCAGCAACAACTTAGCAAATTTCTCCTCAAAAGTCTCAGATAATGGTGGGAGCTCATCCTCCCCAGGGTCTGTACTGTCCTTTGTTATCACTCTCCAGGCAGCTGGAACCCCTTCTGGGGCAATAGTCTGTGGCACTTTAGAGCTGTCCATGAGGTCACTACACTCTACTAAGGCTATGAAAGTTAGGGTGATCAAATCAGCCTGTCGACCCACCACCACAGGGTTTTTTAAACATTCAGCTTTGGAGAGTACTCCCTCTACAGTGTCCTTACTGATACCCAGGGGAATATCCAGTATAAGCAGAGCATGTTGGGGGTCGATCTCCTGCCCAGTACACCACCCCACCAACTGGTGTACAGCCATCTCTACTGGGGTAGCCATTAATCTTTAACAATAATTTGTAATATTTGGCCACTAGAAGGCACAAAATCCCAGTGGTGAGCCTCCAAGATGTAACCCCTAGGTGGCACCATCCCAAGGACTACTACCCCTGCCTGCTTGGCTAGAAGCAGGTTAAGGGAACTGAGTTCTGAAATGGGTGCCTCCACCAGGAGGTCAGGGTTGGTAGTGGTCAAGTTAAACTGGGCACAGCCATGTGGGACACTGTAACCCCCCTTTCCTTATTAGTGGCCGGAACAATACACAATAATCATTTTCACAATACCCCGATATACCACACAAGTACCCACACTGTTTGCACTTACCACCAGGGCTTTACTCTGGCTCAACCCTGGGGACCCCCTGTAAAACAAGGCTATACACAGCAAATAACAGCAGCACAGTACTCTTGCACAAACTGGAACCACAGTCAGGGTAAATGCAAAAAGAGTTAGATCTGATTTATTTAAGGGACTTGAACAAGGGAGGGGTGTAATCAGGTTAATTTGCTTAAAGATTGCATCAATCAAACAGTTATGCATGCACTTCGGGGTCCATAAACAGCCACACACTCTGGGTACCCAGGTGAAGAAGAGGTGGGCTAGCCAGGATTGTTGCCCAGGGTAGGCTGGCATCACAGCTGGTTGGGGCCCTGTGATGGAAAAAAACAACATGCACCACACACACTAATTGTAATCTGTAGTTGGAGGGCTCAGTTCATGAAAGAAAAGAAACAAGACAATCAGATGACACACTTAGATAAAGCTGTTGTTGCAGGGAGCTACCCTGATGATTAATCACAATACCAAAGACTGGACACAGGCTGGACGAAAACTGAGACTGCAGGTGGTTGATCTGGAGTGCCAGGAGAAGCAGGGCCCACACGATTCGCTGAGGCATCGTTCCTGTTCAAGCGTGGAGCAGGGGGCTGATCCCCAGGCAGGTCTCTCGTTGATGGCTTTCTCTGTGTAGTGGGGTAGTCTGGCAGGGCCAGTATGGCAAGGCCCAGGCCGTATGGAGATGAATGCAGATTCAGTCTGGTCGAGCTGGATACAGCTTCCAGCAAGCCGAACACAATTCACACAGTGGGGAACCAAATCACGACTTACTATAAACACACAGCACATTTACATATAAGGGATTCTACTATACCAGGCAAATCACTCTCCGGTCACAATTGCAAAGTCTCTGCACACACTGGGAGTTTAGAGGTAGCTGGAAATCCTGACAAGCTGATGCATTCAGCAAATCTTCGGTCTTCTTCAGGTTGATCCTGGTCACAACAGCAGTGTCAGTGGCTCAGTAGGTAGCACACTCGCCTCTGAGGCCGGGAGATCAGAGGGCTGTGGGTTCAGTTCCCACATCTGGCACTTGGGTTAATATCCCAGTACTGACACTGTAGTGCAGCATGAGAGGGGTGCTGCACTTCTGAGGTGCCGTCTTTCGGATGAGACGTTAAACCGAGGTCCCATCTGCCTGGATTGGTGGTAGTTCAGGTGGATGTTAAAGATCCCATGGCACTTATCGAAAAGAGTAGGGGAATCCCCTGGTGTCCTGGCCAAATTTCCCTCATTCACTAAAAATACCATCAACAGCTTAATCTGGTTCAAGGTCAGTTGGCATTCATCTGTATCCCCCTCCCCTGGGTCGTGCCTGAAAATAGGCAGGATTTGTCTAGTGCACTTACCCGGTCAACAAAAACTAAATAAATAAAAACAACTCAGTGGCTTACTTCATTCTAACAAACTCGGATTCAGTCCGAACTGATTCTCTTCTCCCTCTCAGGGGCAGCAGGCAGACATGCAGGACAAAACTCAAGCCTTTTCACAGAGACTTTCTCGAGCTCTTGCTTCTCCAGCTCCCAACTTAGATCTGACTCAACTGCCAGCAAGCCTGGGAATTTCCCCAAGATCCAAAAGGTTCGGTTGGCTGATTCATCTGCCAGTCGCAACAGAAGCACCCCCTTCAGGTGCAAAAAGGCACCAAAAGCCCAAAACTACAATTCCTACAGATTCTGACTCCAGATAGCTCCTGTAGTCCGTCTCCATTTTAGGTCCCACCAGTACTGATTGGTCCAATTCAGCAGTCCCGGGCCAAGATAGTGGAGATAAACAAAACAGTACTTGCTGCAAAGAAGGCAGGTTACACAAACTACATTATCATTATCACTCTAAATGATTTTCAGCAAATAGTTACATCTTTCAACAGAGCTCCCTCTCAGTTTACCCATGACTGCAATCCAGGCAGCTCTTAAAGAGACAGTACACAGATGCTACAGTATACAGGCACTCTCTGGCAATCACATTTAAACTGCTAAAATGCAGGACACCAGCCTGGCAGTGAGCATTTGCGCAAGTTCGAGGAAGACTTTACGGGAACCCCCATTTGTGGGGGGGGGGGTTACACTTATATATTTAGCAGTTTATAAGACTCTTCCAAGAAAGTATGCATATAGATTTTCAGTTATCCAATTGCAATAATGGCTAAGTTGCAAGCATACTGTAGAAACATTTTCTGAAATTTCACATGAATAATAAATTGCCAAACTTGGAGCCCCAATAACTTCCCAACCCCTCATCCAAATGTCATAAAACAAAGCATCCTTTTAGTGCCCCTTTCCAACAGTAAGCAGCCAAATTTAAGATGTCTAACCTATAAGACAGCCAAGATATGATGACCAATTAATACATTTCAGAAACTTCTGCAACATTTCATGACGTTTTTGTAAAATTAGTAGAATTTCATGACAATTCTGTGAAATCAGAATTTGATAATTTCACCCAGCCCTACTTATTGTGATTATTAAATGGGTCCTTTTTAGTAACTTGAGTATAATTTTTAAACATTTATTTTTGTTATGCTACTTTCAGCCAAGTTATTGTGCTGGAATAACTGCCTGACTGGAAGTGCCTCATGGTCAATCAGAAGCCAGTATTATTTCTACCCATTTCATGATATATTTCTTTGTTTAAAAAAAATGGTGTTTTAAAAAAGAAATACACACTGTACATTTTAAATTGTGAGCTGTACCATATGTTTCTAAGAAACTACTGCTCGGTACAGCAACCAAACCCAAACCACACTAGCCTCATTAAGAATCAGACTTACTATATACTGCAAATGTAGAATAAAGGATGGGGAAGTGTGTGATATGAGAATTTAATGCACACCCAAAGTGTGGGATGCTACATAAACCCAGAAGGGTTTATCAAGGCATCCCACACTGAGGGGTGTGCATTAAATTCTCATATGCACGCATCTCCATCTTTTATTTTATATCACATACTGAACAGCAATTGTTTTCCAGCCAGAGTCCCCAAAGTCCCAGAGTTGTCACACACACACACACACACACACACACACACACACACAGTCATCTCTTGTTTCCTCCATCCTCCATGGTTTTAGAAGAGCTGCATGTTTTTATTTTATTTTTCATTGTGTCCCCTGGTTGTATATTGAAAATGTGATCATGCTTACCCCAGTCTACCTCGGAGCCATTCCTGGTGGCAGTTGATGTCTCTTGAGGCAGCCAAAAAGCAGGAGCAACCAGATATAATTTTTTTACAGCCTTTTTATGTTGATTGCGCATGCGCAAGAAACATGTTGCGTCAGCTTTCTCCACAAGCAGGTTGTGGAGGCATGGCACTGTTGTGCCCAATGCCCCCACAGCCTGCAAAGGCTTGTTCCCCATCCCCCAATGCCATAGCACATTGCTGCTGACACTAGTTCAGCCAGCGTGCCACAACTTTCTAAAATATCAGCCGCTGTAATCAGGGGCTGCCTCATCATTGCAGCATCAGCCATCTGCTGCAATGAGGGAGCTACCCGTCATTGCAGGGCTGGATGTAGGATGTCTGATATTGTTTGTGAACATGGCGGTGGCTTGCCGCCATGTTCACAAAAAGTATCTACCCCCCCATGTTTATTTGCCGACGGGGGAAGCCCACACCTCATTGGCATACTGTAACCCCCATTTTATTGTCTGCTGACAGGGTGCCCAATCCCGTCGGCAGAAAGAATCCCTTGTTGTTTTCCAACGGGTGCCCAATCCCCATCGGCGAAACAAATTCCCCTCTTTGCTGTTTGCCGACGGGGTGCCCAATCCCCTTCGGCTACAGCTGCCCCCAAGGAAGACTCAGGTGGCATGACTTGCCCCTGTAAAAGTAAGCGGTCCCACAACGTTTGTTTTTACATGAAAAAAGGAAGCAGTCCCTCGTAGTCTCGAATCCCCCTCCACAACCGCACCCACCACTCGCACCCTGCCTCCCCACCCCCACCCCATACTTACCTCCAGAGCTTGGTACGACGATCTTTCTGTGGACCGGAACATGTCTGCACTCTTCAAAGCCGACTGTGAACTGAGGAAATGCCGGTACGCTGTATAATGTAATGAATAGGGGTTTTTCAACTTTAGTGCATATCTCAGGCATTTTTGGGAATTTTTTCACCAAATTTTCAACATGGGGTTTTTGGAACCCCTCCTCATGAATTCTTGAACTGTCATGGTGTTAATCGGCCCTGAAAGGTGGTTTCTAGGTCACTGTGTGGAATCACCCTTCAGGGCCGATTAATGAAATGACAGTGCCAGTGTTCATGAGGTGGGCTCTCAAAAAGTGTATGTCGCAAATTTGGTGGAAAAAATCCCCAAAATGACTGTTTTAAGAGCGTACATTGCGCAGTTGCTGTGTACACACGTAACTTCAGGAATTTACAATATTTTCATGCCAGATTTTTAACACTGGCATTTTGTCACACCTCCTTGTGAGCAGTATAGCTGTCATTGTTGACATCTTGGCCAAAATGTGTTTTCGCACTTCCAGCGCAGAATAGCGCGGTCGCTGTGGGAAATCAGTGTTCAGGACAGATTAAGAAAATGACAGTGACACAGTTCATAAGTAGAGGTCCTAAAATGCCTATGTTGAATATTTGGTAATGATACTCCATAAAATGACTGTGTTACGAGCGTGTGTTGCGTAGTTGTCACGCACACTCGTAGCTTCGCGAATTTATAATATTTTCACTCAGATTTTTAACATTGCCATTTTCCCAGACCTACTTATGAACAGCACAGCTGTCATTTTTCCCATCCTGGCCAAAATGTGTTTTCGCACTTTTGGCGCAGAATACAGCGGTTGCTGTGAGAAATCGCTGTTCGACAGATTAAAATGACAATGATACTGTTCATGAGCAGAGGTCCTAAAATGCCTATGTTGAAAATTTGGTGATGATAGCCCATCAATTGACTGTGTTACAAGTGTACGTTTCGCACTTTCCATGCACCCTTGTAACTTCGCAGATTTGTAGTATTGTCACACCAGATTTTCAACAGTGCCATTTTTCCACACCTCCTTATAAGCAGTACAGCTGTCATTTTTCACATCCTGACCGAAATGTATTTTCACAATTCCGGCGCAGAATAACGTGGTCATTGTGAGAAGTCAGTGTTCGGGACAGATTAAGAAAATGACAGTGGCACTGTTCATGAGCAGAGGTCCTAAAATCCCTATGTTGAACATTTGGTGACAAAACTCCATAACATGACTGTGTTACAAGCGTGCGTTGAACTGTTTCCACGCATCTTTGTAACTTCGCAAATTTGTAATACTGTCATGCCACATTTTCAACAGTGGCATTTTTCACAACCCTATGAACACTACAGCTGTCATTTTTCACATCATGGCTAAACTATGTTTTTGCACTCTGCCGGACAATAGCACGGTCACTTTGGGAAATCAGTGTTTGGGACAGATTAAGATCGACCAAGTGACAGGGGGGAGTGACCGAGCTCAACTGAGCTCTGTCGGGACTGCTGCAGATTTGTTTGTGGACAGACAAAGGCCCCAAAACAAGAGCCCAGTACAAAAGGGCAGCCTGCAGCACTGGGAGAAACAGAACACGTGAGGGAGGGGGAGTGAGCGAACTCACCGAAGTGCTGTCAGGACTGCTGCAGATTTCACTGTGGGCAGAAAAAGGCATCAATACAGGCAGGGGCCCAGTACAAAAGGCCAGCCTGCAGCGGTGGGAGAAACAGTGCGAGCGAGTGAGACAAGGGGACTTAGTGAGCTCAACGGAGCTCTATCAGGACTGCTGGGATTTCTTTGTGGGCAGAAAAAGGCGCCAATGCAGGCAGGAGCCCCATACAAAAGAGCAGCTTGCAGCACCAGGACAAACAGAATGAGCGATGAGAGAGGGAGACTGGCGACCTCAAGACTCTGTCGGGAACAACTGCAGATTTCTTTGTGGACAGACAAGGTGCAAATGCAGCCAGGAGCCCCATACAAAAGCGCAGTCTGCGGCGCCAAGAGAAACAGAGCAAGCGAGTGACAGAACGGTAGTGAGCGACCTCAGTGGAGCTCTAGTGTGACTGCTGCAGATTTCTTTGTGGGCAGAAAATGCGGCAATGCAGGCAGGAGCCCAGTATAAAAAGCCAGCTTGCACCGCCAGCAGAAACGGAATGCGAGAGTGACAGAGGGGGAGTGAGCGAGCTCAGTGGAGCTGTGTCGGGACTGATTCAGATTTCTTTCTGGCCAGAAAAGGCTGCCAATGCAGACAGGAGCCCAGTACAAAAGGACAGCCTGTAGTGCCAGGAGACACAGAACGAGCGAGTGAGGGAGGGGGAGTCAGTGAGCTCAACAGGGCTCTGTTGGGACTGCTGCAGATTTGTTTGTGGGCAGAAAAAGGCAGCAATGCATGCAGGGGCCCAGTACAAAAGGGCAGCCTGCAGTGGCAGGAAAACCAGAATGAGTGAGTGAGTGAGTGAGTGAGTGAGTGAGTGAGTGAGTGAGTGAGCTCAACAGAGCTGCATTGTAACTGCTGCAAATTTCTTTGTGGGCATAAGAAGACAGCAACGCAGACAGGAGCCCAGTAGAAAAGGGCAGCCTGCAGTACTGGCAGAACAGAATGAGTGAGTGAGAGAAGGGCAGTGAGTGAGCTCAATGCAGCTTTGTCGGGACTGCTGCAGATTTCTTTGTGGGCAGAAAAAGGTGCCAACAGAAGCAGGAGCCCAGTACAAAAGGGCAGCCTGCAGCGCCAGGAGAACCAGACTGAGTGAGTGAGACAGGGGGAGTGAGCAACCTCAACGGAGCTCTGTCGGGACAGCCGTGGATTTTTGTGGGTAGAAAAGCCACCAACACAGGAGACCCACTACAAAGGGCAGCCTGCAGCGCCAGGGAGAAACAGAATGAGCGAGCGAGTGAGAGAGGGGGAGTGAGCCACCTCAATGGAGCTCTGTCGGGACAGCTGTGGATTTCTTCCTCAGCAGAACAAGGTGCCAATGCAGGCAGCAGCCCAGTACAAAAGAGCAGCCTGCAGCACCGGGACAAACAGACTGAGCCAGTGACAGAGGGCCACTGAATGAGCTCAACAGACCAACACAATCAACATTCGGCATTGACAAATGCTTGTTTCTTTTTACCTTTATAGTCGGATGCAGCGTTATTTTATTAAATGAAAAACGTCAGGACTCTCACTCTGGTGGCTCTTCAATACCAGTGATATGGAGCTGCCATGTTTATGGAACTGTTTAGTCCACCTAAAAGGGGATGGGCAGTCAATGAGGGAGCAGTTGCTTTTGAATGATATTCATTTGTTGGTTATTACGGCAAATATCAACTGGCCATCTCCATTAAAAAAGTTGATGGTCAGTTATTATTTTAGCAGTAATGCATGACAGGGTATGAGTTATGGTGGGATTTAACCACTCCTTGTGTGGTCTGTCACTAGGCTGCAGGCCAAGTGACTTCAACCATATGAGAAGTGGGTAAATTCCTCTGTATTGCACACCTTGGAGAGAATTATTTCAATTATGTGTTTTTTTGGGGGGACAAGAAATAAAAAGTGAGACAAACTAGATTGTAACAGTTTTTAAAACATTTTTTATGCTAAAAACTTGAAATTATTAATCAGTTCTTTATCACTCCTGGCTCTTACCTTTCCATACGCACAAACCCCTTCCCCCCAACCAGCCCTGCTCCTCCTGACCTTTTATATCATACTAGGCCTTACTCCCAGCTGGGAGGTACCATCAGTGATTACCCACCACTTGACGAGCAATCTCCTGGTATGGCTCACAGCTCATCAACCCACCCCTTGGTCCAGTCCTTAATCCTGGTACCCCATGTCCTCTCCCTTCCTATTCCCACCAATGGTGTCATATCCCCATATCGTAAACAGACAAAAATAAGTTTCTAAACTGTGTCCTCTTTAGGCTAGCACTTTCTGTTCTTCTTCTCTCTGGCAACATTCACCCTATCCCTGGACCCTCTGCATTGCTTAACCTGACAGGTTGCAGGGCCAGCCGTCTAACACTAGCCTCAAATAATATATTCAGCCTATTGCAGAAATTTGGCATCCTCCAAGGCTGGGCTACTCAGAGCAATCCTGACATTCTGGCTGTAGAAGAAATATGGCTGTCACCGAAAATCTCAGACTCTGCCTTTGCCTTAGCTGGTTACATGCTCTTTAGAGCCAATAGGCAGGGAAAAAGGGGAGGGGACTGTGTCGTCTATCTCCATGGCTCTCTTCAAGGTCAGATCTTACACACCACTTTATCCTCTCATGGTGCTCAAGCCCTTCCTGTCAAAATCACTTTTGGAAACTCAGGCAAGACACTTTTAGTTGTGACTATCTACATTTCTCCCTGCAGCCCTAAGCTTGCCTTTGATTCTATTCTCGACTATGTCTCTGAGTTTCCCACAAAGACTGAGGTCATCATTATGAGTGACTTTAATATCAACTGGTCTGCCCCCCTAGCTGCCCGGTACAGGGATGCTGTAGTGGCCATTAACCTTACCCAGGTTGTGGCAGCACCAGCAAGGGTCAACTACAGAACTGGGACCAGTACCCTGATTGGACTTGTCCTCACAAACCATCATGAGAGACTTGTTAACATCTCCATACTACCTGATACTATTAGTGACCACTCCCCCATTCTCTGCTCCTGGTCACACCATTCCCCATTATCCCCCTCCAAAGTTCTCCTATCTGTGCTCCCTTAAGAAAAGCTCCTTGAAGCAGCTCATGGAACATCTCCTTTGCTCCAGTTGGTTCCCACTCTATACAGCTACAAGCATTGACAGTGCATTGGCTTTCTTCATTTGCACCTTCAACTCAGACTGCAACATACTGTATTTGCCCCATTTACCAAGCAACTAATAAAAAGTCCAGAAACCACTTGGCTTACTCCTGCACTCTGTGACTGTATGCACTCCCATGACAATCTCTGGCACAAGACCCTTGCATCTGGTCGAGCTCATGACAGGCAGTGCTACAGGGCTGCAAGAAATGTCTGTACCAGAGAAATTTGTTGGGCCAAAGCAGCCCTCTTCCAAGCTCACCTTACCTCCTCTTGGGGAGTAGGGAAGAAATTCTGGGACAATATCAAGGACCTGACAGGTAAACCTAACTCCACCCCCCCCCCACTGAACATAAATGGTGTTGTCTCCCATGACCCACTGCTTATTGCTAATACCTTTAACACTGCCTTCTGTGATCTAAGTAGTGTTCTCCCCACTGACTTTTTCAACACTCCTCTAAATTTTCCACCTTCCTCCTCCCCCTCTAATATCGCTCCATTCTGCTTTAGGACCATATCCCCCTTGAAGCTAAATCCTACCTCTCCAAGATCCTAGGTAAATCTAGATTTAGTGCTGATTCACTGGATCTGAAGCTCCTCTCTTTGACCCTGGTTGCTGTGCTTCTTCCCCTTACCAGAGTCCTTAATCTTTCTCTTTGCTTGGGACAATTCCCTTCTCAATGGAAATCTGCTGTTGCTACGTCAGTCTTTAAAAGTGGTGACAGAACATACCACAACAATTACTGCCCCATCTCCATTCTTCTGCCCATTTCCAAAGCCCTTGAAAGGATCGTTTCAGACCAATTTACTGTATGTCTCCAGAAATATTCCCTTCTTTGCCCTCAGCAGCATGGGTTTAGACAGGAGGGCCATTGTACTACCACTGTACTCCTGGAGTATACCAACTTCATACAAAAAGCCCTTGATTGAGGCCACCTAGTTGGATCTGTTTACAGAGACCTAACTAAGGCCTTTTATACAGTCAACTACTCACTTCTCCTTGGCTCTCTCAAAGCTCTAGGCCTCTCTGTTGATGCCTCTTCCAGGTTTGCCAACTACCTGAGTTACCGCTCACAAAGAGTAAAAACCAATGAAACCCTCTCCACCTGCTTACCAGTTCACTCTGGAGTCCCCCAAGGCTCAGTTCTTGGTCTGCTCCTTTTCAGTCTGTTCCTTAACACCCTACCCCAAGCCTGCTCTGGGAAGATGTTACTTTATGCAGACGATACAGTGATCTAAAATAGCCACCCGGACCCTGCCCCATTACAGAAAGACCTCCAACTGTTCTTCTCAGAATCTGAATCCTGGTTCTCCCACCACAAACTTATTTTAAACTACAAAAAAATCAAAGTCATGGTATTTGCCAATCTGCATAACAAATTTAAAGGCACTCCCCTAAACCTTCTCAACTGCCAGCTCGCACCCCTTGAGCAGGTGACACACTTCAAATATTTAGGCATCACTCTGGACTCTACACTCTCCTTTCAGGAGCACATTGACCAAGTATGTAGGGCGGTAAATACCAGAATATGCCTTCTATGTAGGCATAGGTCATGCATGCCCTCCAAAGCCCTGCTGCTGGCAGTTGCCAACTCAGTTTTATCCATAGTTGACTATAGCCTAATTATTTACAGATCTGCTGCCAACACTTCTCTTAGAAGGATCAAGTCTCCCTGAATAAAGCTTGTTGTCTAGTCACCGGCTGTAACGATCTCACTCACACCTGTGAGCTTTATACACAAACGGGCTGGTTGAACATTGAGGGAAGGCTTGCTTACCACACCTGTCTGTTAGCCAAGAAATTATCCACTGGCCTCCTGTCTACCACCCAGCATCTCTTATTATGGCTCCAAACACCCATCATACCAGAAACTCCTCTAAATTGGCTTACCTGGTACCATTTTGCAGAACCTCCCAGGGGTAGAGGGCTTCTATGTACAGAGCTCCCTAATGGTTCAATGGACTGCCTCTGAAAATCTCATCTGCCTGTAAACATGGCCCTTTCAAAAAACTGCTCAGACAGCATCTCCTGGCCTCCAACCGCTGCAACTGCCTGTAATGCCTCTGCATATCTCCTGATGTTCACACCCCCTACCCCTTTTCTTTCCTCACGTTTGAAAATGTCCTCACAGACTGCAGCTTTTTCCTTGCTCCTCTAGTTCCCTCCTCTCAGTTTCCTCCCTCCTCCCCTTTTGGCCTCTGCCCTACCCCTATTCCCCCCATTCTTCCCACAAACACCCTCTCCCATATGTTAATCCACTACTGCATAGTGTATTTTCAGGTTCCTGTATTCTTTCTCCCCAATGTTGTTGCCAGATAATAACCTTGTGATGGTAGTAAATTGTTACTTTTGCTGTCTCTTCCTATTGTACCCTGGTTACATCCAGGATTTACTTCTAATGTATGTACCTTTGAAGTGGAGCCTTTGTAAATGATTCCCTGACTCAAAGGGTTGTAATTCCGATATGCTCAATAAATAAATAAATAAATAGTATAGTAAAAAGGTTTATGTGTTAAAGCATAGCCTTGAATTTGCTGTGTTGAATGTAATTATAACTTTCTGTATCTAGACAAAAAAAAAGTTTGAATTTTTTTTAATAAGTATGCAACTGCAACATGTTTAACTATGAAATTAAGGAAATAAGGAACATTAAATAGTCATATCTTTATATTTTAACAATAAGCATTTCCCCAGGTATGTTTGTCAAGTTGACGGCTCATATAATACCTCTGTCTTATTTTGATTCTGCAGCGCACTGTGTATGACATGTTTAAAATTCAGTAAAATATTTTATACAAAAAGTATTTTGTTTTATTGTTTTCTTTAAAAGCAGTTATTACTTTTTTGTGCTTTTCACTTAGGGCCTGATTTCGGAAAGACTTTTGGATGCCACAAGTCCCTAGTGAACTGAACATATGGTGCAGGGGGCTTGCGGCAGTCCTTTAGCACCAATCGTGATTCTCCGTCAGGTACGCCAAATCCAGCAAATTAGATTAGTTTCCCCTGGTCTAATTTGTGCCATTTGGGGGACCCTTTTTACGGGGCTTGCACCAAATAGTTGCTGCAAGCTGCCGTAAATTGTGACAACTGTTGCAACTGCACCTAATGTAGTAAAATCGGGCACAATTGCGTCAAAGTAGTTTGGTGCAGTTGTGCAAAACATTGGGGATGACAGGGCTCAATGCAAGCCCTGCGTGAACCTTTGAAAATCAGACCGTAGTGCTAATGTAAAATATTATTGTACCACAGTTTATGAAGTTAGAAACTTGAGGCACATTGGGAGGAGCTAGAGGTTGTGCCTCAGGAGTTACATAATGTTCAGCCATTTATGTGTTTATACCTTTGGCTGAAGATGGTAGCTGCAAGGGGTTGCAAAGTAGATTTTGGAGAGCTACAGTAAGGTTTTGTACTTGTGTTTTGCTCAGTGACTGGCTTTCAAGGTAGACTGGAACAAGAAAAGCCTATTCTACAAGGTACAGGGCCTCGGTTGCAAGTAGGGGGTAAATGGCCCTACTAAGTCTAATGCCAGCAAGTACAGTATGTATATATACTCCCAGGTAGGTCCTGAGTAGAGATGAGAAAGGTTGGGAAAACTTTGCTTCTCCAGAACTTTGTAAAGCTGGCCAACTTTGTGAAGTCTGAAGTACCAAATTAGCAATGTTTTTTTCAGGTGAAGTGGCACTTTTTTCTGTGAAGTGACCAAACTTTGCTTGCAAAGTTGCCACTTTGCAGAAAAAAGTGCCTCTTCACTGGAAAAGTGTTGCAATGTCAGTGAAGTCGAACTTGATGACGCAAATAGGAACTTTGCAAAGCTTCACAAAGTCAAAGTTTCACAACTTCACAGCAATTTGGCCAGATCTCTAGTCATGAGGAATAACTGTCACACAGATGTGCTCTGCAGGATGCAATTTATTATTCTTCAAGCAGTATTTCAGCAGTCATACAAAATAAAAAGCATCCTTCTGACATCAAGTGTTGTACTTCAAACAAGAGTGATCTTCATCAGGGAGCCTTCCCCTTATGCCATGAGGATACTGCATAATTTGTACAACTGCTGAACTGTTGTTTGAAAATAAGCATTTGTCAATCCAAGTGTTTGCATACAGTGTCAGGACAACTCTGAAAAACATAATATACTAACATACTATTTACCAAAAGAATAGGCCTCATGGTCTGTCGAGTCTGCTCGTGCCTCAGGACCCCAGTTGGGGACCGAGGCCTTCCCACCACCTCCCCTCGCATTTCTATTTCTCCCGTCATTCATCCATCCCGGCCCCCCTGGGCCAGGCCAACCCCTGCTTCATCCCCATTCTGTACCTGTCCCACCCTTTCCTGAACCCTTCCACCGTAGAAGCCAGAACCAGCTCACCAGGCAGTGCATTCCAAGGTTTATTTATTTATTTATTTATTTTGCTTTTGGTGACCGGGTAAGTGCACTAGGCAAACAATGCCTATTTTCAGGCATGACCCGAAGGCTCCACCACCCTCTCAGTGAAATACCTCCTCCTCTCTTCCCCCCTCATCCTTCCTCCTTCCAACTTCAAACCATGCCTTCTTGTGATAACACCCTCCTTTGATCTAAAGATCCCCTCCTTGTTTACCCTATTTATTCCCTTGAGGTACTTGAAGACCTCATTCATATCCCCCAGGTCCCTCCTCTCTTCCAATGAGAACAGGCCAAGCTCCACTAGTCTCTCCTCATACGTCAAATCCCCTAGACCCCTTATCATCTTGGTTGCCCTCCTCTGGACCCTTTCCAGGAGCTGTATGTCCCTCTTCAAGTGTGGTCTCTAGAACTGCACACAATACTCAAGGTGTGGTCTAACCAGACCATTGCACAGTGGCAGAATCACTTCCCTACACCTTGAGGTGATCCCACTTGTGATGCAGCCCAACATCCTATTTGCCTTGACTGCCGCCCTCCTGCACTGCTCAGAGTTATTCATACTTGCATCCACCAGGACCCCTAGGTCTTTTTCCCCTACCATGGCCTCCAATACCTCCCCACCAAGAGTGTACTTGTGTTTGGGGTTCCCCCTCCCAAGATGTAACACCTTGAACTTGGAGGAGTTAAAATTTAATTTCCAGGTAGGAGCCCACCTATCCAGGGTCTCCAGGTCCCCTTGCAGGGCCACCCTCCCCTCCTCCCCCTCAACCACTGCTCCCAGCTTGGAATTATCAGCAAAGAGACTCATTTCACACCCTATACCTTCCCTGATATCTGAGATGTATGCATTAAACAAGATCAGCCCCAGGACCGAGCCTTGTGGTACCCCACTAATGGTCCCTCTAGGGGGTGAGATCTCCCCACTGACCACTACTCTTTAAGTGTGCCCAGCCAGTTTCCTATCCATCTGACCATCAATGGACCCTTCCCATCCCTCTCAGTTTCTCCAGTAGGCCATTATAAGGGACCGAGTCAAACGCCTTGCTGAAGACCAAGAATAGTACATCCACAGGCTTTCCCCTGTCCAGTTCTGATGTTACCCATTCACAGAACTCCACAAGGTTAGTTTGACCTTATCTACCTGACACAAACCCATGATGACGACTAGCCTGACATCCAATCTCCTCCAAGAACCCCTTCCCTCAAAGTGCCTTCAGTATACTCGCCATTATTTTACCCACCACCGACGTCAGACTGACAGGTCTAGAGTTAATCATCACTTCCCTCGACCTCCCTTTATTGATTTGCACAACATGTGCCTCTCTCCAATCCCTATGCACTATCCCTGTCTCAAGTGACCTGTTGTAGAGCTTTGGCAGGGGTACAGCTAGTACATCTGCCAACTCTCATAGAACTCTTGGATGTATGCCATCCGGCCCTGGAGATTTTTCCTTTTTTAGGGCCTTAAGGGCATTCCACACCCATTCAGTGGGGAGTTCATCATCTGTCTCCCCCCATTGGCCAATTTATCCTGATGTGAACCCCCTGAGGTACCCGCCCCTACCTCCCTCCCTCCCTCCCGGCTTTTTCTTATCTGTTGCTCCACTGTTCCTACCCCTGTCCCTTCTAACTCTATCTGATCCAGCTTTGTAAGTTTCCCATCCCCCTCCCTAGTGAACACGGAGGCAAAGTACTCATTTAGGACCTCCACCTGGACCCTCGCCTCCTCCACCCACTCTCCTTCTGTTCTCAATCTGCCAATCTGGCCCTTGGTTTTTCTCCACTCCTCAATATACCTAAAAAACCCTTTATCCCTCCCAGTATCCCCTGTGCCAGCCACTGCTCCTTATTGGACTTGGCCCCCTTACCATATGGGTGACTTGTCTGGCTGCAAGACAGTAAGCTTCCTTTTCTCTTCCCCTCTAATTTTTTTGGAATCTCTGTAGGCAGCCTTCTTTTCCCTTACTGCCTCCTGAACCTCCCTGGACCACCAGCACGGTTTACGTGACCTCGCCCCCTTATGCTTCACGTTTGCACAGATCCTAACTGCTTCCTGATGTCCCTGTTTAATGACCTCTCATCTCCCTTCAACATCCGTCCTAGTTGTAATCCTCTTCAAATGATCCTTGAAAATCTTTCCCAAGCAACTAAAATCCACCCCCTGAAATCCACAGCCAAAGTCCTACAACTATCCCCCCCCCCCCCCAGATTTATTCTAAACCAGACAGTGTCATGGTCACTCCCAGCCAGGGGATCCTCTACTGTCAGATCCTTCACCAGATCCCCTTCCACCAGAACCACGTCCAGGACATGCCCATCTCTCATAGGCTCCAACAGATGCTGAGTGAAGAACACATCCTGAAAGCCGTCCAGCAGTCTCTGCTTCTTGGCCGCCTTAGAAGTCATGGTTTCTCAGTTTGATGCTGGCATATTAAGGTCCCCCATCAACATTACTCCCTCCCTTCCCCTTTGGTCCACTCTGGGCTATAATGTTATCCAGCAGACAATCCTCCAGAACATCCCCCATCCCTGGGGGCCTATATACCACTCCCAGTTTGACCTTTCCTCCTACTGGCATCCGCAAGGTGATAAGGCCTCCACATTTTCCTCTGCCTCTTCTATCCTGGAAATTTCTATGCTATATGTGATGAACATAGCCAATCCTCCCCCTCTGCCCTCCCTTCTATCCTTCCTAAGCATAGTGTACTCCTTCACATTTAAGTCCTAATCATGGCTTGTGTTGGCCCAAGTTTCTGTTACCACTGCCACATGTACCCCTCCTTCAAACAACATGGCCTGGAAGTCCGACAACTTATTTCTCAAGCTCATGGCATTTAATAGCATCAGCCCCCAACCCTTGTCCCTGCTCCCCATTGCCATGCCTCCCCCCGGATACCATATGCGTCCGTCCTCCTTTCACTCCTACTGTATCGCCCTCTCCTGATCTGTTGCCTGACCCCCCTTGGGGCTGCAGACTAGGCGCCTCATTGAGAGGTAAGGACTTCCGGTCTGCCCCTCCCTTAACCCTCCCCCCTCCTCACAAGCTTAAACCCCACCTAGCTTGAATATAGTCCACTGACCCCTGCTTAAGGACTTCCCTCCATACCAGGTTAAGGTGAAGCCTATCCCTGGCATACAGTTCCTTTTCTTCCCAACCCCCCCAGTCCCCCAACACCCCCGACATCCTTTCTTTACCCCACTTTCCAAGCCAGTCCTTAACGTCTGCTATCTTCATTTTGTTCTCCACAGAGGCCCTTGGTACTGGCAATATTTCCGAGAAGGAAATGTTGCACCCATTATCAGACAATCTATGTCCAGTTCTCAGAACCTTGCTTGGATTTCCAGTTCACTATTTCCTCTATATCGTTTGTACCCAGATGCACGAAATCTGGTTTCCTCACAATCCTAGCCAGTTCGTACAGACGAACCTTCCCGTGTACCATCACCCCAAGATACCATACCTTAACCTGTCTGTGGTGTCCCCTCCCTCCCTCCTCCCTCCCAGTGTATCCCCTAATCATGGAATCCCCCAGCAGTAGAACCTTAAAGACCCATTCATCCTTTTGATTTCCTCCCTTTTGTGCTCCCGACCCTCCTCCCTCCCCCACCCCTTGATTCAATATCTCCTTCCCCTGGGAGTCTTCCTGCCTTCTTATAAGAGATCCCCTTGTCGTCCTCCCCTTCCCAACGCTCTTTTTATGCCCACCTGTCTCAGACCCCCTGATTGTGTATCCCCTTTATCCCTCTCTTGTCCGTGCCTATCCCCCTGGCCCTGATCATTTCCCCTTCTCCCACTACGTCATCCTCCCCCCTCATATTAATACTTCTACCTCCAGTGGCCCCCTGTGTCTCCCCTTTACCTAGGGCCCCTTCTCTGGTACAGTCCATCCTCCTCAAGGGGCTCCCCTCCCTCTCCTCCTTATCTTCCCGTTTCCCATCACTGGTGCCCTCAACCCCCACGCCTGCTTATTTATTAATTTATTTATTGAAAAGTGTCATCAGGTAAGGCACACTGAACAACAAGTTGCTCATCTCACTGGGTGACCTGGGGGATGGGTGAGCGGGAGTTACAAAGTCAAATATTGTACAATAGTGAACACAAAACAGAGGAATACAGAATGGTTTACAGCATAGGCAGTTACAACATTTGCAGTAACATTAAAGTAACTTATAGTGTACAAAAGTGCAAATAACACAGATTGCATATAGGGAAACAAATGCATCCGATATAAAATGAAGAACAACTTTAAGTCCATATAGTAATAGGGGCTTGAAGTAGGTCTTGCCTAGTCTTGCAGAGCAGATAAGGTGCAAGGCCAGGTGGAGTGGGGAGTTAGGAGCAGACATTATTAGCAGAAAGGAAGTTATGGAGCGCAGTAGTTAGTGAGCCAGGTGAGGAAGAAAAATGTATTTGTAAAGGAAGTGAGTTCCACTGCTATATGATGCCACCCCCCCTTTTGCTTAACTATTAAGTTCCCACTTCTCCCACTGGAGTGAGTTGTAGGTTTCCCATTCCTGGTCCCTAACCCCTTCTGGGTTTCCAACTCCTTCCCACCACCCTCAGTTTCATTCCCCTCATTTCCACCTACTTCTTTCTCACCTTCTAGGTTGCGTAGTAGCTCAAATTTATTGTAACACTCTATGCCAGCCTCCATCTCCTGACCTGATTTCTCCCTGACTGCCCCTCTAGATTGTCCAATATCCACCCCTCCTGACCTGTCCTCCTTTTGATCAACCCTCCCACTGTCTACACTTCTAAGCTGCCCCATATCAGTCTCTCCTGACCTGACCCCCTCCCCCCTCCTTTGAACTGGACCGTTTACCACATATGTTTTCACTTTGGCATGATCTACCCTTGCCAATGGTCCTTGTTCCCTAAGTTCTTCCCTCCTGGTTTTTGAATCATAGCCACCTTATTTGCTGAGCAGTGCCCCAGTCTCACCACTACCCCTCCCACCTGCCACCCATATCCCCTCCCATTTTCCTTCATCACCTCCTCCAACTCCTCCAATTGCCTCCTTAGCCAGTTTACCTCTCTCCTGATCTGCAACAACTGCCTGAAGAGTGGGTAGCCTCCCTCCCTCCAGGCCCAATTTAGTATTATTGCCGCCCCCCAGCCTGTGCAAGCCTAGAACCCTTCCAAACATACCTGCCATGGTAGCTGAAGGCCACCCTACCTGTCCTTCTCTACATATGTTGGGACCATCCCCCTTTGCCCAGTCTCCTCCCCCGGGGTACTACCCATTGCTCTTCTCCAAGTGGCCATACTGGGGTGGTATAAGATCAAGTCCTACAGCCCCTAACAGTTCCAGCAGATAAACCACAGCCCTAGAACCAGCTCCTAATCTAGGTAAAGAATTTAGCTGTTAACAGTTCTAACAGTTTAAACTAGGTAAACTGCTCTAGCAGATACACCACTGCACTATAAACCAGCTCCTAATCTAGGTATCAGATTAGCAGCTAACAGATCCAGCTCCTAATCTAGGTATCAAATTAGCAGCTAATAGATCAAACAGTCTAAACTAGGTAAACATTTAAGTTTCTAACAGTTTAACATCTTAAGCACCTCCCCAGAACCTAAGAGTACAATGTAGTATAGTACAACAACAATTAAACACATTGCCCCTTATTCAGCATCTAAACAGGATGACTTCTTTGCAGTGCTGTACAGTTCTATCATCACGGGCACTGCCCAAGACCCAGTCCTTAACCAAGATGAAAATATTTAGCTTTGTTCCCATTAACAGCCCCAGCCAGCAAAAATCGATTTCTCCCCTTCCCCTGCTAATGACCACATTAGTCCCAATAGACACAGTCCCAGTAGTCACTTGAGCTCACTGTCCCCCAATCCTTGATTGTCCTTCTCCTAGGCTTCACCCCCCAAGACCATTTAATAGAGATCGGGGCCGGGGTGGGATGGTGGGACACAAATACTGGCTCTCACAGCTCCTCTGATGCAGTTCCCTAGTTGCTGGGCTACGTTGCTTAAGTAGCCCAGCCCCATTTCAAAACTTGGTGCACTGATTGGCCAGGCCTCATTAATTCAAAATCCTGACCACCGATTGCAGTATTCAGACTTTCGCTCGGCCACTGAGGCGGCCCCCAAACTCAGCTGCTGCTGCCGATACGGCCCTGGACCCTCCCATAGCACTCCTCACAGCTCCTCCAATGCAGTTCCTGCAATATCTAGACACAGTTTAGCTTATATTTCACCCTTTTTTGTAATTTTTACCCCTATTTGTTTATCACTAAGGACATTCACATGGAAATAGGATCTCTGCCCACTTCTTTTCTTCTGCAGTCACAATTCTGTTTATGACATCATAATCTTTTGCTGTGGTGATATTGCAATTGCATAAATAGGGCATTATGAAGTCACATATCGGCAAGCAGCCGAAGCTAATAAAGTCCAGGGGACAGTAGCCTTGTTTGTATGTCGCTTCTACCAGTAATAAAGAAAAAGGTGAAAGAATTGTTAAACTATAGTTCTGGCTAAATGATACAGACAGTAAAAGCACAGAACTATAGAACATTGGGCTAGCAGATTCAGCACCCCCCCACCACCACAAAAATTATTGTTTAAGGAAATAAATAAATAAGTGACTTTGTAGCTGGGCCAATAGAATGGAGGGATGAGGCACTGGATGTTTTGTCTCCCACCACACCAGTGAGCTGGGGTTGACCAAAGTTGCTCCGGAGGCCAGCGGAGGGAATGAGGGTTTGGCTTCATTTACGGATCTCCTCTTCTGGCGTGGGAGGCCAGTGTATACTGTTGCTTGGCTTCCATCTAGTAGAGGACAGGTGGTACAGCAGCAGTCACCAGAAATGAAAGTTGGAGGTGGGCATTGAAAGCATTCACCATCTTCATGGTCTATATATGCCCCATAGCACACTGAAGGCTCTGACTGAAGGGCAGTAATGGGAGGAAAAGTACTCTGCAGGATGATGCTGCAACCCTGAAGGTACTGAACTACCACCATCCATGGCACCCACTCATACATCAAGGTAAGAAGTAGGTGGAGTAAGTCCTGCAGGTGGTATGGAGGGGTTGAGGTTCGATGGGAGAATGGGGCTGATAGGGAGGGACAGGAGGATAAAGTCCATATTAAAGGGGCCAGTAGCATCCTTATAGTTAGGACTGTACCAGGATTTGTATGTTAAACTTCAATTTTTGCATCTTAATAACTTTAGCATTCTTTGTCGAAATAGCTCACAATTTGGCATATGTGGTCATTCTGCCAGTGTCTCAACCAGTGGAAAGTTTCGTAATGGCATCTTGTAAGGTTTTTGAGATACGGAGTGGTAAATAGAGAAAAGTTGAAATTTTATTTCCTATAGTTTACAAGGAATTTTTTTGCTCTCATCTAAAGCCCAGACAAAATTAAAATATTTCCTGAAAATATTAGGCATGATTGGATCTGTGCCAAGGGGGTGCCTTTTGGATAATCTAATGAAAAGATATCTCATCATTTTTAAATTTGAATGGTTTCTGTGATAGCGGCTAGACAGGCACGTAATTGAAAACCATTTGAACAGTTAATTGTTAAGGATTTCCAGTTCGTGCTCAGAGAAATACTGTTTCTGCTGTCTGCCATCTTGATTTTTTTCCCTTTTAACAAAGTTTTTCTAACCAAGTACTACCTTGTAACTAATGAACAAGACCTGTATTAGGTCTCCTTTACATCATTTGTTGGATTCTTTGTTTAATATTTTTAAATGAACAATGCAACTATCAAGTCATTGTGGTGAGAATAATTTCACCTGTCACTTGTTTAGGTAAGGATAGTTCAATTGGAAAATAACCATTCACAGTTCTTTACAGTTCAAACTTTACTGTTCAAACTGTAAAGACTGCGAGCAGTAAATGTCCATGACAGTTTGAACTCTCATATCTCCTTGGTGTCTAGTGGTACCCACTACTCGCCAATTTCTGTCCCCTGACTTCCTGAATCCCTGGTAGTCCAATGGTCTCTCCCCTCTCCCCAGTTCTCCGATCACCATCCCCTTTTCAAATTATATGCCCTGGTAGTCAAATGGTCTCTCCCCCTTTCCATGTTCTCCAATTGCTGTCTCCTTGTTATAGTAATATTTCCTGGTAGTCCTGTGCCCCCCCCCCTCCCAATTCTCTGATTACTGTCCCTGTATTAATAAAAATATACCCTGGTAGTCCAGTGGTTTCTCCCCTCCCCTCCCCCAGTCTCTGATTGCCATCTCCATTTATAATGATATGCCCTGGTAGTCCAGTGGTCCCTCCCCTCTTTCTCATTCTTTGATCACTGTCCCCTTGTTACAATAATATTCCCTGGTAGTCCAGTGATCCCTCCCCCTCCCCCATTCTCTGATTACTGTCCCCATATTATTAGAAATTTTCATCATCGATTTTGTGTTGGTTCACAACAGTTATTCATTTTCTGGCAAGAGCAGGAAGTGGGCAGTGAGTGAATAGGTTGTTGGGTGGGTGAAGCTATGTAAATCTGGCAGTTTTTAACAAATGTGGCTATGAGTGGGTGTACTGGAGATTTTTTTGTGAGAATAGGAGTTTGGATCAAGTAGAGGTTGTCACTTCATTGTTATCCTTCATAACCCATTTATTATAAGCTAAATTAATTCAGTCACTACCTGTACAACCTGGTTGCCATGGCAACTTCCATCATAAGGAGCTTTTTGATGGGCTTCCTATTTATGACATACATTTTAGCTGTTGCTTGAAAAGTTTCCTCACAGGCACATTAGTTTGAAACCTAAAGCCCTTGAATTTCAATAAGAAGTGTTTGCTCCTAAATTGATTCTGTCTCTCAAACCCTGCTCACCACCTCAATGCATTCCCAATATAATTAATATTAAGAACAATAACATTTTGTTATTTGAGGCAAACCTTAATGTTATACCAAAATGCATTTTTAAAACATTTCTATGCCTCTGTAATTGTGTTTGGAGCACACCACATTCACGGTGGTTGCCATGGAAACCTGAAGCATGCTGTCACGATAGCTGGACTCAATGAATTAATATTTTCCTTGCCTTGTACCCTATGTTGAGCCTTAAAAAAGGGTGGAAATGCAAAGCAGGTATACTGTTCTGACTATGCTCCACCTACAATTCTTCCACCTTTATTAACAGACCGGGATGTACCTGAGTATGTGGATAATTTGGTCCATGCCTTCGTTACCTCCTGCCTGGACTATTGCAATGCCCTATACCGAGGGCTTATGGGGGTTGAATTTCACCGCCTGCAGCTAGTGCAGAATGCGGCAGCCAGGCTTTTGACTAGTTCTTCTAGGTCCAGTCATATAACGCCTGTGCTCCGCGGACTGCACTGGCTGCCAGTTTGTTGGCGAATCACCTTCAAGGTCGGTTTGCTGACCTATAAGGCCCTACACGATCAGGGATCTGCTTACCTGAAAGATCTCCTGCGTCCCTACTGTCCCACCGCTTGCTCTGATCCACTGATGAGGGATTGCTAGAGATTCCCAGGGTTCGCTTAAAAACTTCAGGGGCAAGATCTTTTAGTTTTATGGCCCCGACCTTGTGGAATTCTCTACCTCGTCAGGTACGAAATTGCCCGACTGCCCAGAGCTTTAAAGGAGCTTTGAAAACCTACCTTTTTAACAAAGCTTTTAATGACTGTTAATTATTTAATCTTAATCTTGTTTTAAATCTTGTTTTAAATATTTATTGTTTTTTGTAATTTGTAAAGGCACCTTGGTTTAAGAAAGGCGCCTTAAATAAATAAAGATTGAAATTGATTGAGATTGGTAATCTTATGTACCCTTGCTCTGGTGGTATTTCTGATAAAAAAGCAGCTTCAACAAACAATTAAAAATTTGGCAATTTTTTTTAGCAGTATTTTTTCACTTTAGTGAATTCTTGCTGTCTTTAACATGTGGCTTCTATGTACAGTTTTTAAAAAGCCAAGTAACAGGCTCAGCATGACTAATATGCTTCTTACAATCTAAGCCATTTTATGGTATTCACCAGCTAAGTACTTGTCATGACGCACTCCAGCTCTGCTTTCTCCTAATCAAAAAAAATAAAACATGCCAATTACTAAGTGTGAGCAGCAGCAATATGCATGACTAATGTTTATTGCAGTAGACATAATTAAAAGCTGGTGGATGTGTGTGGGACTCATGGGGTTGCAGAATTTTTTTTATATATATAAATTAGAAAAATTGAGAAAAATATGTGGGGAGGAGAAAAAACAGAAGGGTCTTCCCTCTATCAGTCTTTGCATATCAAAATTTGAAATTAAATGTGTAATTATTACATATGAAACAAAAAGGGTTCAAAATGTCACTTCATTATTATCCTCTTTAAACCATTTATTGTAAGCTAAATTGGCTCAGTCACTACCGGTACCACCTGGCTGCCATGGTGACTTCTGTCTTGCTGCTGGAACCAGCGACTGCAATATAAGAAAGTAAGGTGAATGTGGTTCAATGTATTTCAATGGAAGGTTCAACTTTTATGTGTAACTTAGCTATTTTTTGATATTTTTATCCCAAAGTTTTAACATGGTCTTTTGGGGACCCCATCTCATGAACAATATGGCTGTCATTGCACAACTCTCACCTAAAAGGCAATTTTGAGATTGCTTGGCAAATTTACCTTTCAGGTGGGATTTGAAAATGTGTCCTGCTCTTGTTCACAAGGTGAGGTCATAAGAAGGCTATGTTGAATATTGGGGGGAGGGTCAAAATATTTAAAAATGGCAAAATTATGACCATGCATTGCAATTTTGATATGCACACTTGTAATTTTGTAAATTTTTGACACCACATTTTCAACACAGACATCTTATTACCCCATTTCATGAATGTCATGGCTGTCATTTTTCAAATCCTGACCAAAATATGTTTTCACATTGCAGTTGTGTGAAATTATGTTTTTGTGGGGATTCAAAAATGTTCTGTACCAGGTACATGAGGTGGGGTAATAAAATAACTATACTGACAACATGTTTGCTGTTGTCCTATAAATGGAAGTGCAGGGCCTTTCCATAGTGACATACATACATATACGCATCTATGGCAGTAAAGGAGTGCAGAGCACAAAGGGTCCTGCTCTCCCATAGGCAAATAAGGATATGGTTATGCTATCTCAAAATCTATAGATGGGTGTGATTGCCAGGCCCAAAGGGCCCTGTGCTCCCATAGGCAAATAAGTCTCCAATTACAATACCACAAAAACTTAGGAAATTCTCTGCAAAAAACTACATTAATGCATCAGTTAGGGTTGATGATAAAGCAAAAAAGTAGGGAAATATTATGTTAGGGTTCTGCCAGAGAACAGACAGAACACCAGGAGGAAGGAGCTACTGGTATAACTAAAACTTCTCTACTGGGAGTAAGAACTAGAAATCTTGTACTGGGACCTTCAATTTAGGGTGAAAAAAAGAGTGTGTTTGTCACAGGTAGTTGAAGTAAATTGTTATCTGTTATCTGTGTTATCTGTGTACTTATCTAGGTGCTTGTCACAGGTGCCAGAAGGGAATTGTTATCTGTGAAATTAACTAAGTGTAGAAAGATTTGCAATGTGGGGGGAGTGGCTTAGCTAGAAGGATCCAAGTTAAAACCAGATTTAAGCACTGCCCTAGATAGCTTCTGGCAGAGAACAGACAGAACACCAGGAGGAAGGGCTACTGATATAACTAAAACTTCTCTACTGGGACTATATTGCCACCTTCCCTCCCTCCGCCCCCACCTAAACCAGTTCTACTTTTATAGGCACAGGATTTAACTGACAACAGGAACTTCCTGTTTGGGAGCAGGAAGTGAGTGATCACAGAGCCACCAAAGACTCACCATCCTAGAAGGGCAAGAGTAGCTCTCCGTACCTCCCTAGCTGCTGGAGGTCTGACTCTGAGCAAGTAAGGAGACTACTGAGAAAAATAGGAACTTCTTGTCTTAGAACAGGAAGATCAGGAGCTAAAAAGGCACAGTAAGTACAGGAAGAAAAAAAGAAAAAAAAGAAAAGAAACAAACAGAGGAAAGAGTAAGTATTCCAAACAACAGTAAGGGGGCCAGAAAAAAGACATGATGGGAGTGGTGCAGTGCAGTGGTTGTGGAGCAGCAGTCTTCTGGGAGACGTTCTGGAGGATGCAGTGTTGTCCCATCTGCAGGCATCTCTCTGGTCTGAGGAAGGAGGTTGCTCATCTCCAGGCTGAGTTGGCCAGGATTTGTGGGACCTCCTCTCCCACCCAGGGACCATGAGGGTCACTGCCGTTGCCTCAGAGGTTGCCAAGAAAGAGGAGCGGTTGGACCACAGTGGGCTCAGGAAGGGTGAGGGTGGTGGAACAGAGGTGCATCCCTCCAGCTGTACCTCTCCACAATTTCTATGCCATTCTGGAAAGTGTGGTTCCTCTATGGAGGCACCCACAGTGGATACCAAGGAGGATGCTGGGAACCTCCACAAAGGAGACTCACAGGAAGGTGGCATGGGACCCAACAGGGAAAGGAAACAACTTCTGCTGGGGAATTCCATTGTTAGGAAGGTAGAACTGGGGGAGGAAGGGGAGAGGGAGGGAGGTAGGGCATCTGCCTGGCGCCATGGCTTGGAGGGACAGGGAGCGAATCCTCAGGATCACAGGAGCAGATGCTCAGGGAAGGGAGCTGGATGTCATTGTCCACCTAGGGACAAATGACCTGGCTAAGAAAGGGATCAGAGCAGTGCAAGAAGCATTTGTGGAGATGGGGAGGGGCCTTAGACAAATAGCACATATGGTAACCTTCTCAGAGGTGCTGCCTGTCTATGGCACAGATGAGGCTAGGGTGCTCTACACCATGGGATTCAATCAGTGGTTGAAAAACTGGTGCAGAGCTCAGGGATTTGGCTTCACTGGGGACTGGGGGTCCACCTGGATGGATGCAGGCCTATACTGGTGTGATGGTCTGTATCTGTCCAGGAGGGAACCAGGATCCTAGGTGATAGGTTTAAATACTTCATTGGCAAGCATTTAAACTAGCCAGGGGAGGCACTGGAAAGGAGCAGGGAAATCCTAGCCCCCCCTTCAAAAAAATCAGGGTACTAAGTGAGGTAGACACCAATATAGAGATGTCAATAAGGAGAAGCGCAGGGGTAAATGAAGAAAGTGACAAATGCAATAAGGACAGGGATGGGGCAAAAAGGGGTAAGGCCATCAAGAAATGGAGGGTAATGAGTACCAAAGCCCGTAGTCTGGGCAACAAGCTCCCTGAACTGGTGGCCTTGATGGAAGAGGGATGCCTGGATATTGTAACAATCACAGAAACATGGTACACAGAGAACCATGACTGGGATGTTAACATACCAGGGTACACAACCTACAGGAGAGACAGGTAGGGCAGAAGGGGGGGAGTAGCTCTCTATGTAAGGGAAAGGAAGGGATAAAAGCAACTGAACAAAAGAGTAAACAGGGAGGAGAGGAGGCACTGTGGGTCACCTTAGAGACTGGAAATGGCACCACAATCTGCACAGGGGTTGTATACAGACCCCCATGTCAGAGGGAGGGAATGGACAAGGATATGATAGAAGGCATACTTAGGATGGCAGAGAAAGGGGAGATACTGTTGATGGGGGACCTTAATATGCCAGATGTTAACTGGAGCACCTTTGCTGCAGCCACATCCAAAAGCAGGGCCATTCTTGATGTCCTTCAGGTGGCATGCCTCAGACAGCTAGTTTTAGAACCTACTCATGTAGAAGCAATCTTAGACCTCATACTCTCAAATGGGGACAGTGAGAGGATCTCAGATCTAGAAGTGGGTAGTCATTTGGGAACAAGTGACCACCAAACAGTGTAGTTCATGATAAACTCAGCTACAGAGTCAAGCCATACAAAGGCGAGGGTTCTGGACTTCAGGAGGGCTGACTTTGGCAAGATAGGAGAGTGCCTTAGAAAAGCACTAGCAAACAGGCTTGAAGGAGGGGTGGAGCAACAATGGGGAAATATCAAAACTGTCATCACAGAGGCAACAAGCCTTTGTGTGAAGCAAATAAACAAATCAAAACAAAAGAAAAAGCCACTATGGTTCTCAAAAGAAGTGGTGGTGAAGGTTAGGGAGAAAAAGATAGCATTTAGGAAGTATAAGGAAACACAGAAGGAGCAGGACAGAGAACTGTACCAGTTAAGACAGAAGGAAGCAGGGAGGGCAGTCAGAATAGCAAAGGCACAAACTGAGGAAAAGATAGCCAACTCAGTTAAGGAGGGGGATAAAACCTTTTATAAGTATATCAGGGAGCGTAGAAAGACAAAGGAAGGGATAGTGAGGCTGAATAGAATGGATGGTGGGTGGGCAGAGAGTGACAGTGAAAGAGCAGGGTTACTGAATGAATACTTCTGTTCAATATTCACAAAGGAGGAAGTGGGGGAGGTGCCTAATCCAATTAACAGAAGCACTCTGGAGAGGGGGGTCTATCCCAGTCCTTTCACAGAAGAAAGGGTTCTGAAAGAACTCCTAAAACTGAAGGTGGACAAAGCAATGGGGCCAGATGGAATTCACCCCAGAATTCTAAATGAATTAAGCACAGAAATAGTGACACCACTGACTACCCTTTATAACAAATCACGGGAGGATAGTGTGGTACCTGAGGACTGGAAGAAGGCTGATGTGATTACCCTTCACAAAAGTGGTAGCAAGACAGAGGCAGGAAACTACAGATCTGTCAGTTTGACCTCTGTGGTAGGGAAAGTGATGGAATCACTTCTGAAGGAAAGAATTGTTGAGTACCTAGAGGCCTGTGGGGCACAGCAGCCAAGGCAGCATGAGTTCACACGGGGAAGGTCATGTTCAGATGAATCTAATTGATTTCTTTGACTGGGTGACCAAAGTAGTAGACCAGGGAGGGGCTGTGGACATGGCCTACCTAGACTTTAGCAAGGCATTTGACACAGTCCCACACAAAAGATTAGTAGTCAAATTAACCAGCCTTGGAGTGGGTCCCAGGGTGGTAGCCTGGGTAAAACATTGGCTGAATAACAGGACACAGAAGGTAATTGTAAATGGAGTTCACTCTGAAGAGAGAGGAGTTACTAGTGGGGTACCACAGGGTTCAGTACTGGGTCCAGTCCTTTTTAATGTCTTAAGTGACATTGCAGAGAGTCTGGAAGAAAACGTATGCCTCTTTGCAGATGACACAAAGATCTGCAACAGGGTTGATACACAAGGAGGCATGGAAAGGATGAGAAGGGGCTTGGCAAGGTTGGAGGAATGGTCAGAAGTATGTCAGCTTGGATTCAATGCAAAGAAGTGCAAAGTAATGCATCTGGGAAACAAAAACCCAGGGGAAGATTACACAATGGGAAGGGAGGTAGTAACAACAACAAAAATGGAAAGGGACCGGGGAGTAATCATATCAGATGACCTTAAGGTTGGCAAGCAATGTGAGAAGGCGGTAGGGAGGATACTGGGATGTATAGGGAGAGGCATCACCAGCAGAAAACAGGAAGTTGTTATCCCCCTGTACAGACAGTTGGTGAGACACCATCTGGAGTACTGCGTCCCATTCTGGAGACCCCATATCCGCAAGGACATAGATAGGATGGAGGTAGTTCAGAGGAGGGCAACTAAAATGGTGCAGGGTCTGCAAGAGAAGCCATACGAGGAGAGGCTAAAGGAGCTTAATATGTATACCCTTGAGGAAAGGAGGGCAAGGGGGAACATGATAGAAACATTTAAGTACCTCAGTGGAATCAACAAAGTCCAAGAGGGTAGCATCTTTCAGAAAAAGAAATGTGCAAGAACAAGGGGACACAATTTGAAGATAGAGGGGGGACGGCTCAGGGGCAATGTGAGGAAGTATTTTTTCACAGAGAGGGTGGTGGACACATAGAATAGCCTTCCTGAGGAGGTTGTGGGGTCTAAAATTGTGGGAGAATACAAGAATGCATGGGACAGACATAAGGCAAAATAGGCTGTTGGTTAAATAGGATCTGCAACTTATCCTCTAGGTAGGGAAATGGGCAGACTAGGTGGGCCAATTGGTCCTTATCTGCCGTCAATGTGCAGGTAACCCTAAAATCCCTGCCCTACCGCTGAAGCGAATGAGGGGTGGAGTCTTCTTTGGGTTTGTTAACCCTAACACTCACCCCATTGGAGTAATAGAAGAGCTAAGATATGATGGAGACGGGTATATGTTTCATGAGTGCATGCAATGGGGTGAACATTAGGGTTGACAACCCCATGGGAGATGCCACCATTCATTCAATTCAGGGGTGGGGCAGGGCTTTTAGTGTTGGAAACCCTAACGTCATGTTTCCCTTCTTTTTTAACTTTATCATCAACCCTAACTGATGAAGTAACAGTTTTTTTACAAAGATTATAAATATATATATAGATATACATTTATATATATATATATATATATATATATATATATATATATATTTATTATGGTAGAGGAGCCATTTCTATGTTAAACCCTAAAAATTTGCACCTTAATAACTTTGCAACTGTTTCACGGATTTGGCTGAAATTTGGAATACACGATCAAGAACCATAGGCCTTGGGATCTGCCAAGTTTTGTACTGGTCAGATATACGGCTGTGGAGTTATTAAGCATGATCTGTGCGTGCGTTTACGCTTTTCTGGAATTCTATGGTCATGTCTACAGGTCGTACGGTTTGTGCGACTGGACCAAAATCTTCAGGAAACGTGCGGCTGGGGTCCCCGATGTGCCTTTTGAAGATTTCGTGAAAAAATATTAAACGGTTCAAAAGTTATTCAAAAAACAGTTTCCCATTATAAGTCAATGGGAAAAGTTAACAAAAAGTTCGACAGTGTCGCAAATGCATTTTTACTTTTGCAAATGGGCCTGTTACTTTCGCAAATCGGCCATTTTGTTTTCAGTTGGTGATCAGAAAAATGGTTGGCATTTAAATTTGGGACCCTCTAGCAACCTAATTCTTTTTGTATTCACCTAGTCGGACCCTGAGGATGCTTGCCATGTCTTTATTTTGTGGTAAAACACCCAGAAATATGTTTTCAAATTTCTGGAAAAAGTACTTCATAAATTACTTCGTGCTCACCAAAGTGTAACTTTTTCATGAAAGCTTCCATGAAAGTGGAGCAGTAGTTTTCCATCTCTGGGAAAGTGACAGCGATTCTTTGGCACTGCGCTGCAAAAGAACCATTCGGAGTTTTGGGCTGAAATTTGGAGAGAACGGAGCTGACATGTCACAGATGTGCCTTTCAGTGTTGTATTGAAAAAATATTACATGGCAGCAAAGTTATGGCACTCCAAAGTTGACAGTTTTTCCCATAGGATAACATTACGGCGTCCAACGCATTACAGAAATCCTTTGGATCCCTGCTGCAAAATAACGGTTTGGTCTTTTTTCCTGAAAGTTGGAGGGAAGACAGCCAACAGCCCACAGATGTGCCTTTCAGTGGTTTTGTGAAAAAATATTACAGGAGGCAAAGTTATGGTGCTCGAACTTCTCTTTTTCCCCATAGGATAACATTCAGGCGTTAGCTGCGCCTTTCAGGGCCCGTATCTAGGAAGCAGTGCGAGATACAGACTTTTGTCAGCAAAATCTTTAGCCCATAAAACTAGCCAGGACAGTCATAAATCATACAACTTTTAAATTTTTTTTCTACGTCGTACGGTTCCTGAGATATAACTTATTTAGTATTCCAAGTCCTCATTTTCTGCTCCGATACCCATTATTATGCATACATTCTTTGTACTCATTGTCTTTCTCTATTCAGCTTTTGGGGAAAAGTAGCCTGTGCGCTTACATTACTGTTACCATTGCCCTTTCAGCTTGCGGTTCCATGCCGGTTTCACTTACCGTTGACGTCTACGCCGCCACGTGCGTCATCCTTTGCGTTTTCATTTGCGCTTGCGTTTCTGTTATTTTTGCCATTTGTGTCTACAGTACTGTTTCTCTTTCTGTTTCACTTTGCGTCACCATGCCCATTGAAATTTCCATTTGCAGGCACCATAAATACTATGGGACAACACATCACGCAGCAGACTGTTCCCATCTATGCCACCGTGTGCATTGCCCTTTCTGTTGTCATTTGCGCTTGCTACCAAGTGCGCCACTGTTAGCACTTCTGTTTGTGTTGCTCTTCCTGTTACTATGCCACAAGACATCATGTGGCTGGAGCGCGGGGCCCTTCCCACCGCCGCATTACATTCACTATTTCTCGTTATCATTCTCAAAAAGAAGGAAAATTAGAGGCAAAAAACTCAGTTTAATGCATTAGTTAGGGTTGTTCCACAGTGACAAAAGTGAGGAAATTCGCTGTTAGGGTTGAAAACCCTAACTCCGAATTCACCCCCCCAGCACCACACACACACACACACACACACATATGCAAGTATGGGGGAGGACCAAGTCAACACAACCAATGACAGACATCCAGCAGCAGGTGACAGAAATAACAAACAATTGTCTAAATGTACTACGAGACATCCCCACCCACCTGACCAGGTACTGCATGCTCAGTGGAGAACAACAGCAAAACTGAGGCCATGTACACCAAATGTACACATCCCTGATTGCAGCTGCACGCAACGTACCACACTTAGTAGTTGCATGGCCTTACCTACCGATGCCCCACACCAGACCACACCACATGTGGTGGGCCATCTGAGCAATAGAGTTCAACAAAACCAAGGAGTTGTACAGGTATAATATCTCTGATTATAACAAGGGTTTGAGAAATGCAGCTTTCTAATTGACTGTAAACATTGTAACAGCCTTATGCTTAGTTTTTATTAACATACATGTAGAGCCTAACCATATGATGAACATGGTTTAATGTTGTTTAAAAAACAGTTTTATTATGATAGCAATAAGCCACTCCCAGGTATTATGTTAATGGTCAGTTTATCACTGTCTAGCGACATGTGGCACTCGGCTATGCCTCATTCAACATTAAACCCTTACAGGGTGATTAACAGACCATTTAACATAACTGTTGGTCATGCCTTATTGCTTAATTGTCTTTATGAGTAGATACTCCCTCTGCTAGGCACTGCAGCTTTGCAACACAGTGTCCCACTCAGTTACACCATACACTGTCTAGTTACTGGAGAATGGCTGTGAATATGAACTCATGAAGATGAACAGTATATTTGATCATTACAGTCATTGAAACCTTAGTGTGATTATAACTGACAGAGTCAGTGATAGAGAATAACCCCTGCTGTCCTAGTACACTTACCCCATTGTGAGTTAAATCAATACTAAAAGACATTCTGTTTATATCTACACCGTACCTACTTGATTCCTGTTGTACCACAATTAACATAGTTATCACTTTGATAGCATCAGTGACAGAAGTGTGGCAAACCCAAACACTAGGCATACAGCCTGAGTATGAAACAACTGTTAAAAAAATTACACTGTGTCCGTAAGTGGCATAGATCACTCATTGCAACAATAGTAAATGTATTACTATTTGATAAGTTAGTCATCACAGATGCAATGAGATTGTCTTTATCAGGTACAACATACTCAGTAAGTGCCTATAGGAAAATCTATCCTATATACATCTCTGATACAGGTACGTCATTGTTGGCTCAGTAGTGCTATGATATTTAGAAGTTGCTTGGCCTGATCCATGCAATTACATTGTTTCTTACAAAGAATACTTACTGCATCTTTAGTATTGAAACACACTGAAGGTCTATGTACATACATCAGCAGTACACCTTCATCAGTAAGAATGCATCTGATACTGGCAGTACAAATTTCACAGCATTGAACAGGCAATGCTTTTCCATACATTTACATCAGCCTCTCTATCTTGAGTAAACCGTTGCAGTAAATGTACTACTATGTAAATCACCTACTAAATGTAACACTACTTTTATCTTGAGCATGCTAGTGTCTTGTAGTTAATTTATGTACTTCTCTTAATTAATGTATACTCAATAGTGTTAAAACCTTTCTACAACTGTCATCATGCACCTTCAGCATTTATATTGACTAACGGCACAGTACCAGTTGTGGTGTGGTGTGGGGCATCAGTAGGTAAGGCCATGCAACTACTAAGTGTGGTACGTTATGTGCAGCTGCAATCAGGGATGTGTACGTTTGGTGTACATGGCCTCAGTTTTGCTGTTGATCTCCACTGAGCATGCAGTACCTGGTCAGGTGGGTGGGGATGTCTCGTAGTCGTTTAAACAATTGTTTGTTATTTCTGTCACCTGCTGCTGGATGTCTGTCATTGGTTGTGTTGACTTGGTCCTCCCCCATACTTGCATATGTGTGTGTGTGTGTGTGTCTGTGTGTGTGTGGTGCTGGGGGGGTGAATTCGGAGTTAGGGTTTTCAACCCTAACAGCGAATTTCCTCACTTTTGTCGCTGTGGAACAACCCTAACTAATGCATTAAACAGAGTTGTTTGCCTCTAATATATATATATGAAAAAGGATTGCAAAAGTATGAGTTATAAACTGAATTGTGTCTAACTCAAGTTTTTCCAAGTTATGCAACTGGTATCAGGTGCTGATTAAAGGGAACATATATAATTTAAGTAAACTATTGCAGGGATTTTCTGTTTATTATTAACATGCTGTTAACATACAGTATTTGAAACTAGAGATGGGTGGTGGATAAAATTCGCTCCACAAATTAATTTGCGAAGTTGGTGAAATTCACAAAGTGGTATGCACTGACTTTGCAAAGTTTTTGCAAGGCAAAGTAGCCCTTTTTCTAGGCAAATTGACTTAAATCCGTCCAACTTCGCCTAACTTCCCCAACTTTGCCTGACTTTGTCTAACTTCACCAGGTCCATCTTGTAAAAGAGCTCTGCTCAATGATGTTCACCTGGATAAATAAAGATTTTGATTGATTAATTGATTCATTACCTTTACAGGCAAAGTTAGGAGAAGTTAGGCGAAGTTGTAGGAACTTTGTGAAGTAATTCATGAAGGCAAATTTTGCAGCTTCGCCAGAAGTTTGCTGGGGAAGTAAACCTTTGCAACATCTCTATTTGAAGCCATTATGCTTTTTTTTTTTAAAATTGAATCACTTTTTTATTAATAATAAAGAATATGAACAAAACACACCATGTACACATCTCAGCAGCCTCATAGCAACATTATAGACAATCATCAGTGACCTGTAAATATATTGCAGCATATAACACGAAGAAGGTAAAGGAAGAAGGGGAAAAAGAACAAAATGAAAGCACTTCCTAGGTTCTAACAGTCGACTTCTACTCTATGAAATAACTATAGCTATTAAATGCACAAAAACTTAGACATGGCAATTCTGTTATCATTTTTTCAAATATGGGTCTAGGTATTATTCTTTGCAGGAAATAATGTGTGAGGCTGCTTAAAGTAAACATGATAACTGCTACAAGGTACCTACTGTACAACTAACTACTCATCTGACACTATAACACAATGGGGGAAAAATGAGCTGCATGTAATTGCACGTACCTGAGTCGGGGCTAATAATAGAAAAGTATGTTGATACTTATTCTAGGGAATGGAAGGGCATTCTTTAAACCTAGAGGACTTGAAGAGGAGAAAGGGAGGGACAGCTAATGTGTCTGCATTCTGCAGGCTGTTCCCAACTCTTTCAGTGCTTTCAAATACTGTAGGTGCTTCCTGCCTGTAAGGGAAACACACACACACACACACACACACACACACACACACACACAACAGCACACACACACATATCAGTGTGAGGCTTGATGCTTATCTTCAAAGCCTGATGATGTCTGTTAGCTGGCTAATAGGTTGAAAATCAATGTGATTGGTGGGGCTTTTCTTCGTTGAACTACAAGAAATTTAAACCCAGCAGTCAGATGAACACTGCCATCATTACCCTTCTCAGAATTAGCTTTTGATATGCAAACCTCCTGCATTTCTACATCCTTTGGCTTATACATTATACACCTACACAGACCATGCACTACAGTAACAATATGTTTGGTCTGCACATGTGCACAATCAAACATGATAAACTGCATCCTGCAGAACACATCTGTGTGACAGAGTTATCCCTCATGATGTACCTGGGAGTACATATACATACTTGTTGGTATTGGCTTACAAGGTAAGTTGCAGATCAAACCCCCGAGGATTCCCTTGCTATGATTAACATATGCAGCTTAGCCCACTATGTATGGTGCAGTGTCAGTAGCTCAGTAGGTAGCACACTCACCTCTGAGGCTGGAAGATCAGAGGGCTGTGGGTTCAGTTCCCATGTCTGGCACTTGGGTTAATATCCCAGTACTGACACTGTAGTGCAGCATGAGAGGGTTGCTGCACTTCTTAGGTGCCGCCTTTCGGATGAGACGTTAAACCGAGGTCCCATCTGCCTGGATTGGTGGTAGTACAGGTGGATGTTAAAGATCCCATGGCACTTATCGGAAAGAGTAGGGGAATTTCCCCGGTGTCCTGGCCAAATTTCCCTCATTCACTCAAAATACTACCAAAAGCTTAATCTGGTTCAAGGTCAGTTGGCATTCATCTGTACCGCCCTCCCCCAGGTCGTGCCTGAAAATAGGCACGATTTGTCTTGTGCACTTACCCGGTCAACAAAAACTAAATAAAATAAAGTAAATAAAACTGCCTCAGAGAGTGGAGCGTATGCAAATATTGGAATTTATAATGCAATTCAAACTTCCATCTTCAGGTGTTGCTGCATTCCATTGGATAACATCAGATCTGTTTCTCCAATCGTCGAAGAAAGTCACCCTGAAAAGCTCTCTTCAGACCATCTCTGTTTTTCTCAACTATTTATTTATGACACCTAAGTACTGCATTTTTATTTTATTCTAGTATCTCCTGTCTGTTAGTTTAGTCAATTTAGGTGTTTTCTATAGTTTTATGGTAGTTTCTCCAGTTTGTAGAGGTTTCCAGGAACCAGAAAAACACTTATAGTTTTAGTTTTAACTTAGCGGTTTGTGTTTTTACCACAGTCTCATCTCAAAGTCTCTCAGCTTTTCAAATTATTTCACTATTTTTGCTGTTTTAACATTTTTACTTTGTCAGAGACGTGGTCCTCAATTTTTTTAGGAACTGAGTCAGTTTTTGTCATATCCCTGCATTTTCTAAGGGGAATTTAAAATTGGAGAGCAGTGTATTTTGTAGTGGTCTATTTATCTCATGACCACAAGCTTGTATTTCTTTTTTGTGGGAACCTCATTTACAGGGTCTGTTTTTATTGGCGTGACAGACAGACCCAAAAAGAAAATAGGACCCACAGGTTTTAAAAACTGTATAAAGTACTACAACCTCTTAGCCAAGGCATATTGCCATGAGTTATGCTTAAGTTGCCTAGGTCCTAATCACCTTTTGATTGATTGTGAGTTTTGTAGCACATTTTGATCTAAAACAGTGAAAATGAGGGCCATAAAATTAAAGAGTATCATGGCTACTCAGTCTGTCTTTATGTCATCAACGCACTCTGAAAAGGGCCATTCCCTTTAATGCAAATCAATGGAACAGTACCCCAAAGACACACCTGATCCTAGGGTTCCTGAAAAAGGGAACCTTGACATGGCCAAGCTTAAAAGATCATCTGAGTAGGTTCTGGACCTGATTCCTGTTAAAAAGAAACATAAAGAAAAACATGTAACTGCCCCTCCTGCTGAAGAAGCAAAGGAGACAGCAGTGGACAGAACAAAAATGCACTCTATGGAGGACATGACTAAGGCTTGACAAATTTTCCAGGCTTTTCAAGCCATGGGTACCCTAATGGGTATGCCTGTTCCTCCTGCTGTCTCTGTTCCCCTCTTGGTTCTAACCAAGGACCTGAATTTTACTATGAAGGGGAGGAAGATGAGAGGGAACTTATTGAGTTTGATGGTTCCCCTGAACAGGAGTCCAGTTCCCATTCCAGGGTTCCAGAATTTTTTTCCTCTCACTAAGCTTTTGTTAGGCAAATCGTAAGTGTCACAAACCCACTCAGCAGTTCAGGTCCCCTTCTCCCACAGTACCAACCTCCGAGCACAATCTTGTGAATAGGAAACAGAAACAAGGTAACCCTCCTGTCTGTTTTGTGGGTTTGAATCAACCTTTGGTCTCAAGTTTCTGGAGGGATTCAAACTGTGAACCTCTTGCTAGCATACCCAATGTACAGGTTCAGATAATTCTGCTCTTTGGGGGGGGGAATGCCAGATATCTTTCGCCTACAAGCACCTAAACAGGTGTACGTAATGAATCCTTAAAAACTCTATGAAAGACCTCAGAATAAACTCTTACCTTTTTCCAGTTTGGTATTACCAGTAAGTTTTGCACAGGGTCAGCTTTAACTATGTATGCTTCACTTGTCAAATAAAAAAAGAATTTCAAAGGCACACCAAGTAGTCTCTTTAAAATGAGATTTGTACTTAAAAATAGATACAAATGTAAAATGTAAAACATAGAATGATATATCACAAAACATTACAATCACTTAAAAAAATAGGTTTAAAAGTGCAATTTCCTACCAACCATAAACTTAGACTTATCTAATGTATTCTTCTAATCTTACAGTGCTGAAAGATGTTGTAGCTTTCAGAGTCCAAACATGAGTGTCTAAAGGTCGGTTACAGCATAATTAAAAAACTATCTTGACCCTGCCTTCTCCATGATGTCACCCAGCTCCTCCTCTATTTATTAAAAATTATACAATCAGGATGTTTTGTGTCAGGAGGTAAATTAATAGGTGACATCAGCAAAAAAAAAAACTTGTTTCCCCATATGACTTCCCAATTAAGTCTGTAATTTTCCAAGTTCTTTCATCCATGAGCAGCATCCTGCTCTTTCACAGACATCAAATAACATTTATGACATAGCACCTAAGTGACATAACCTGCATTCTTCCTCTAAATGACATAAAAGTTTATGATTTCCATCTTAGCAGCTGGCAGCTACAAGTAAGCCAGATAAACAGGAGATCCTTGATTTAGGTCTCTTCTAGCCTTTAATTATCTCCTGGCTTTTATCTTTTAGCTAAAACAGCATGTCTCATGAGAGACACTCAATAACACATTTTTATATTACAAAAGGCATAGATTAATCAGAACCGGCTGTCCAAGCATCACAAGCCTCCCTACCTAGACTGAATTTGGGGGCTCTATCCCCTGCATGGGATAAGCTTCCCAAATTAGTTCACTCCTCATAGACGCAGACAACCCATCTGAGTTCTGATTTTTCACTCCAGCCCTATGTAGAATTGTCATGTCATACCTTGCAAAGCAAGACTCCATCTTAGCAATCTACCATTGTTTTTTCCCACCTGCATCAGCCAAACCAGGGGATTGTGGTCAGTCTGTACCACAAAATGCTGCCCATACAAGTATGGCTCCAACTTATTTATTGCTCACACTATGGCAAGACACTCCTTTTCTACAGTGGAGTATGCCTGCTCCCTGGGAAGTAACTTTTTACTCAGATATGCTACAGGGTGATCTTTCCCTTGGCTGGATGTCTGACTCAGTACCACCCCAATACCCACATCTGAGGCATCAGTCTGAACTATAAAGGGTCTGCTATAGTCAGGACTTGTCAGTACAGGAGCACTGCACATTGCCTCCTTCAATCTGGTAAAAGCTTTTTCACAGGCTGGTCCCCAAGTAATTTTCTTTGGCATCCTTTTCGTTACCAGGTCAGATAGGGCAGCAGCCAGGGCACTGTAATTGGGTACAAATGTTCTATAGTACCCTGCTGTCCCAAGACAACTCCTGACCTGCTTCTGCATTTCTGGTCTGGGCCATGCCTGGATTATCTCTATTTTTATTTGGTTAGGATGGAGCTGTCCTCGACCTACCACATGCCCAAAGTATGCCACTTCTCCCATGGTCATCTGGCACTTCCTGGCTTTGACAGTGAGCCAGACCCTCTGTATCCTGCCCAGCACTTCCCAAAGCTGGGGTAGGTGTTCCTCCCTGCTGGCACTAAAGATAGCAATGTCATCCAGGTACACCAGGGTGTACTCCTCAGCACCATTTAACACCTGGTACACCAACCTTTGGAAAATGGCCGGGGCATTCTTCATTCTGAAAGGCATTACTTTAAACTCAAATAAGCCTATCAGAGAGATGAAGGCTGACCTCTCCCTAACTCTGTCCGTCAACTCTACCTACCAATACCCCTTGGTCAGGTCAATGGTTGTAAGGTAGGTTGCCCCTCCTAACTTGTCCAGAAGATCATCTGTCCATGGCATCGGGTGGGCAACTAACTTTATGATTGCATTCAGTCCACGATAGTACACATAGAAATGAGTAGAGCCATCTGGCTTGGGCACAAGTACTACAGGTGAGGCCCAGGGGCTGTAGGATCTCTGGATTACCCCTAAATCCAGCATCTCCTGCACTTCCCTCCTAATGTCCTTTTGGACAGCCTCTGACACCTGATATGCTGTCTGCTGTATGGGCGTCTGAGTCCCTGTCTCTACATCGTGAGTCGCTAAGGGGGTTAGTCCAGGCTTGGTGCTAAACAATGGGGCAAAGTCTGCTAAAACCTTCCTTACTTCCTGGATCTTGTCCAGGGTCAGCTGGGGAGACAATTTTACTGCCTCAACAGAGGACTCCCACTTACTTTCTTTCAGCAAGTCCAGAAGGGGGTCTCCTTCATCCATCCCCTCCTAAGAACTACACACTGCAAACACCATGCCAGCCCTATTTGTATATGGCTTCATCATGTTGACATGGTACATCCTTTCTGTCTGTCTTCTGTCAGGTAACTCTATAATATAGTTCACGTCATTTACCTTCCTAACCACTTTGTACAGTCCTGCCCACTCAGCCTGCAGCTTGTCTTTCTGGACTGGAATAAGGACCATGACTTCCTGACCCACCATGTATGAGCAAGCTCTGGCTCTGTGGTCATACCACACTTTTTATTTCTGTTGGGAAGCTGCAAGGTTGGTCTGGTCTGTCCCCATAAACTCCTTCAGCCTGTCCCTAAACCTAAGGACGTAATCCACAATGGGAGTTCCCTGGCTAGTGTGCTTGCCTTCCCTGTCCTCCCGGATCAAGTCTAGGGGCCCATGTACCCGGCGTCCATATAAGAGTTCGAAGGGGGAAAATCCCGTAGACTCTTGAGGCACCTCCCTGTATGAAAAACAACAGGTGGGGAAGGTATTTCTCCTTGTCCCTCCCATGCTGTTCAGAAAATGCCTGGAGCATTGACTTCAGGGTACCATTGAATCTTTCCACAAGCCCATTGGCTTGTGGGTGATACGGTGTCATGTATCTCTGCATCACCCCACACTTCTCCCATAAACATTTCATTAGGTCCGACATGAAGGAACCCCCTCAATTGGTGATAACCTCCTGTGGAAACTCAACACGGGAGAAAATCCCAAGTAAGGCGTCTGACACTTTGTCTGTCCTCGGTGAGGATAGGGTGACTGCCTCTGAGTACTAGGTGGCATAATCCAACACAGTCAGGATGAATCTCTTCCCTGAGGAGCTGGGGGTATTTAAAAGCCCCTCAATATCCATTCCCACCCTCTGGAATGGCTCCTTCACTATGGGCAATGGAATCAGGGCTGTTTGGGTTTTCTTGCCTGCCTTTCCTATTTCTTGGCAACCGTGACAAGACCTGCAATACTCCTTCACCTGCTGGGTGAAGTTTGGCCAATAGAAATTCTGGGCCAACCGCTGCATAGTGTGCATGATTCCCAGATGACCAGACAAGAGAATATCATGTGCAATCTTGAGCAACTGCTCATGATACCCCTGGGGAATGACAAGCTGCCTGCCTAGCATCCCTCCCTCTGTCTGCACAGCCTGAGAATACATCAGTCCATTTTTCCAATAAACCTTATCTCTGCCATCACCTCCCTGTGCTCCATCAGAGTATGCCCAAGCCCTCAGCTTTTCTAGACTAGGGTAACTTCTCTGAGCACCTGCAAACCCCTCACACATTCCCAAGGCATGGGACAGGTCCCCTTCTGTCTTTAAACTAGGGTCCCTAGCACTAGCGTCAGGGCACTCAGGATCACTGTCAATCCCAACCCTCTGACAATGGGTCACCCCTCCCTCTTCGGAGCAACCCTCTGTAGCTGTGTGGTTAACTGCTACTGGGAAAATTTCTACCCCTTTTCATTAATCTCCATATCAGGAGACACAGCCTGGGGAACCAGCCTCCCAGTGGTTTTCACAATGGCTTCTGTGGGGTCCAGAGAACTACAGTGTTCCCTTGCCACTTGGCTACAGGTAACTGCACACACCATCCCTTGTTTGAGATTGTTGCCCAGGATCACATCCACTGCTAAGGATTTGGCTACAGCCACCTGTTGCACAGTTACCCGTTTCACCCCAGTCTAGGAGAACATTAGCAAGGGGCAATGTTTTCTCCTTACCAGTAAAGTCCTGTACAGTGACATATTTATTGGGTATAAGCTGACCAGGCTCTACTAGATCCCCCTTTACCAAGGTCAGGGAGGCCCCTGTCTCCCTTAACCCTTGCATCTGTACACCATTCACCATGACTGGGTGCATGTGCTCCCTCATGTTCACAGGCATGCTTCCAGGGACACACAAACAACCCACTTCTTTCCTAGCCCCCTGTTGTGTATTGCTCACCTTTTTGGGACACAATATCTAGCAATATGCCTAGTTTCTTTACACAACCAACATTCATGTCTTTTCTCAGAGAAATCTTTTCCTCTGAAACCTGGGGCTAACTGGTTTTGATGGAGGCAGTGAGGGTTTTAGCCACCCTGAAGTTGGGCTTTTCCCTTTCTGCACTGCCACACCAACCCCATTCACTCTCAGACCAGGTCTGCTCTTGACATAGAGGTCCGAGAGTTCAGCAGCCTCTTGCACTGTTTTGGGTTCTCGGTCCTCCAACCAGGTTTTCAGCCCTGCTGGGCATGCCCATAAACACTGTTCTAACAAAATCACATTTCCAATTTTAGCAACAGAGTTTGCTTCAATTTGTTCCCACCAATGTTTTAAAAACTGACGTTGTTTTGTGGCTATCTCTTCGTACCTCATGTCAGGGCTTCTCCTGCGCTTATGGAATTTAGCTCTGTATAATTCAGCAGTTAATTCAAATTTCTTTAACAGTGCAGCTTTAAGTTTGCTGTAATCATCACTGTCCTCATTGTCCATTTGACCCAATGCATCCCGAGCTTTCCCGATAAGTAGCGGGGATAGATGGAAGCTCCAGGACTCCCTAGAAATTTTAGCCTGAAAAAAACCTTTTTCAAAAGAATTTAAAAAGGCATCCATATCCTCCCCCTCTTTAAATTTGGCTATCAATTTGGAATTCAGTTTGTAATCCAGTCCTGTAGTCCCAGTTAAACCCAAGTCACTTACCTGCTCAGTTGCCGCTGGTTGGAGTCGCAGCTTCTCCAGTTTATGTTGCCTCTAGCACTCACGCTCCTCACAGTCAGCGTCTCACTGTTCTCGCTCTGCCTCCCTTTGTTCTTGCTCCCTCTTCTCCTCTGCAGCTCACTGGCACTCACGCTCCTCACGTTCAGCCTCTCACTGTTGCCACTCTGCCTCTCGTCTCTCTCATTCTGCCTCTCGCTGTTCTCACTCTCTCTTCTCCTGGAACTCCAGCTCCATTCAGCGCAACTCAATCTTCAGCCTGAGTACTTCTAGCTACAGGATACTGGTGACATTTCCCTGCTGCTGTGGCCCTTTGCTGACAGTGGCACTGCTGCCCTCCCCATTGGATCTGGACACCGCACTGTCCGTTAGCCCTTCCACATTCAAGGTTCAGTCCCTTACAGTCACTGTCTGTGACCCGGTGCTCTGGGTATCTGCTACCACTGGGGCATCCATGAGGTTCTGCTTGGTGGCTTTCACCTTGAACGGGACTCCTCTGTCCCTGCACAACTGCTTTAAGTAGTCTACAGTGTGCCCACTGTAGTTGGAAGTTATCTTCTTCCCTAACTATGGCTACTCTGACTTACACTTTAGAAAAAAAAGTAAAACAGGTAGGAACTCGACTGTAAGCCAAGTGATATAGTTCTGTTTCCTTTTAAAAATAAGTCACTGCCTTTTTCTTTTTTTGCAAGTGAGCTGTACAGTATCAAGCCAACACTCTGAACAATAAAGGCTTGTAATACCAAACTTATGCACATCGCTGCCAACCAATCTGTCACAAACCCACTCAGCAGGTCAGGCCCTCTGCTCCCACAGTGCCAGCCTCTGAGCACAGTCTTGTGAACAGGAAACAGAAACAGGGTAACCCTCCTGTCTGTTTTGTGGGTTTGAATCAACCTTTGGTCTCAAGTTTCTGGAGGGATTCCAACTGTGAACCTCTTGCTAGTGTACCCAATGTACAGGCTCAGATAATTCTGCTCTTCAGGGGATGCCAGATATCTTTCGCCTATGGGCACCTAAGCAGGTGTACAAAATGAAACCTTAAAAAATCTATGAAAGACCTCAGAATAAACTCTTACCTTTTTCCAGTTTGGTATTACCAGTAAGTTTTGCACAATGTCAGCTTTAACCATATATGCTTCACTTGTCAAAAAAAAAAGAATTTCAAAGGTACACCAAGTAGACCCATTAAAATGAGATGTTTACTTAAAAATAGATAAAAATGTAAAATGTAAAACACAGAACGATATATCACAAAACATTAAAATCACTTAAAAAAACACGGGTTTAAAAGTGCAATTTCCTACCAACCATACACTTAGACCTATCTAATATATTCTTCTAGTCTTACAGTGCTGAAAGATGTTGTAGCTTCAGAGTCCAAACATGTATATCTTAAGGTCAGTTACAACATAATTAAAAAACTGTCTTGACCCTGCCTTCTCCATGATGTCGCCCAGCTCCTCCTCTGTTTATTAAAAATTATACAATCAGGGTGTCTTGTGTCAGGAGGTAAATTAATAGGTGACATCAGCAAAAAAAAACTTGTTTCCCCATATGACTTCCCAATTAAGTCTGTAATTTTCCAAGTTCTTTCTTTCATCCATGAGCAGCATCCTGCTCTTTCACAGACATCAAAGAGCATTTATGATGCAGCACCTAAGTGACATAATCTGTATTCTTCCTCTAAACACCATAAAAGTTCATGACTTCCAGCCTAGCAGCTGGCAGCTACAATTAAGCCAGATAAACAGGAGATCCTTAATTTAAGTGTCTTCCAGTCTTTAATTATCTCCTGGCTTTTATCTTTTAGCTGAAACAGCATGTCTCATGAGAGACACTCAGTAATGTATTTTTATATTACAAAAAGCATAAATTAATCAGAACCAGCTGTCCAAGTGTCATAGTAAGCACTCTCGACCTCTCCACCCAAGAGTCTGTGGAAGATAAGGAAGAAGTTGAAATTTTGGAAATGATTGGGTTAAATCAAACTAAGAGGTTACTTCTGCTTGTCCACAAGTTCCTCATGAAAGCAACCTGTAAGTTGTTGCAAACCCCCACCTCCATGCTTTAGATTGACAAGAAGATTGAACAGAAGTACCAGCTGGATAAGTGAAATGTTGAGTACTTCTACTTGTACACGGATCTTGAAGGGGTGATATAGACAGCTGCCTGTGACAAGGCTAAATCCCCTCTACACAGCCTCTGGACAAAGATTCCAGGAAGCTGGATAGTATGGGGAACAAAGTGTATACATCTGCTTTCCTACTTTTGAGACATGTGATCTACATGGCCTATAAATCATTGAAACAGCACACCACACAAGGCTTTAAAAAATAAGTATATTTATTACTGCATCCACAAACAATCCCCGATGTTTTGAGGGCTCAATCCCTCTTCATCAGGAGGTGGAGTCTTACCTTGTCATCACCTGATATGTTATCATTGTATATTATTCACAATTAAATGTTGCAGTGCTCCTCAAAAAATATGTACAAATTCATTTAGTGCCAAAAGACAAATTTGAAAAACATTGTGCAATAAGAAAAGCAGACATACCACTATATCCTTAGAGTGCACCATATCAAAATTGTTATTATTATTGGACCAACAAGGAATAGCGAGGGGACAGAAAAGAAGGGGTTGTAAGAAGAAACCAGGTATAGGAACAGCTGGTGGTGGGGGGGGTGGAAAAAGAAACAACAGACAACATTAAAATTGGTCCAAATAATATATATTTTTTGAAATCTACATTTTTTTGTGGCAACTATTTTTTAGTTAGCAGTAAAAACTCCTTATTGTAACTAATCCTATAGCCACAGAGCCATAATAGACTAAATGCTTTGCTCATTAATATGGTGCACAAAAAATTAGAACCAGAGAAGCTTAGTAAAAATACATCGGCGTTTACCAAACCTAAATTCGTGAGAGACAAATAGAAAAAAATGCACAATTTGGACCTAACCTAGAAAAATAAAATAGTGTTTGTCATACTAACAAGTTGTAATAATTCCAATATAAAGTACTAATAGAAGTAGTAAAACAAAATAGTTAAGTAACACTTGGAAACAAACTACGCAAATTATGATGATTTTGTAAAACATGCAAGTATCATGGTCATATACAGAAATAATTCATAAGATGTAACCCTTACAGATATATACTTAAATCCAGCTTTGTTTAGTCCCTGTGGGATCAAGGTATGCATGGTCTACACTGACCAATACCATAAAGCCCTCTGAAATGTTATTTTGTCATTGAATGAGAGGGCCTCAGGGGACGTGGCTCATGATTTGTCAGACACTACCAGAACAGTTCTTGATGCCACCATGTACCTGTTCCATATGACAGTGGATGCCAGCAACACTGCTTCTAGGGTTAAGACCCCTGCTATTTCTCTAAGGAGGTTCACTTGGCTAATGACAACTAATTTGTCCCAAGATACCCAAGCAAATGCCATGGACTTTCCATGGGAGAACAGTTCCTTATTCGGTGAAAAGAAAGAGGCATATATGAAAAATATGGACTAGTACAAGACCACCTACAAGAGCAACACTGAAAAGGAAAAGGCCTCCATTTCCTATAGGCCTCAGGGAATTGGAGGCAGAGGTATGGGTTATTTTCCCTATGCATTCATTCCCATGCCAATGCACTATGATTACTCTTACATGAGAGGTCACTTTAAGGGCAGGGGCAGAAAAGCTTCCAAAGGGCTGATTGAACCCCAGTCCCTAAAGCTTAGCCCAAACAGAACCCCTGATGAGTCAATTAAAATCGCCCACCCATTGCCAGTGGGAGGAAAGCTGTCTCACTTTTTCCAGGAATGGAAAACCATCACAACAGACAAGTAGGTCCTGGAGGTGAGAGCAAAGGGATCACACTGCAGTTCAAAAGATTTCCCAAACTGCAGATTCACAGAAGCTTCAAACCTGCCACCCCAGCAGAAAGGATTCTGCAGGAGATGGACATCAAAAAACTGCTGCAGACAAACACAGCTTAAACAGTTCCTTCTTAGTGGGGAAAAGGCCTTTACTCAAGGTACTTTCTCAAACACAAGAAAAATAGGCAGTGGTAACCCATTTTGGACCTCAGATTTCTGAACAAACCCCTTAAGAGAGGAAAATTCAGAATGATCACCCTGTCCACAGTGATACCACCCCTGCAGCAGGGAGACTGGATGGGTTCTTTTGACATGAAGGATGCATATTTTTACATTCTGATCAGGCCCAGTCACTGGAAGTATTTAAGATTCAGGCTGCCTCCTGATCTTTACCAGTTTACAGCTCTTCCCTCTGGTCTCTGATCCCAGAGTGTTCACAAAGTGCTGAGCCATGGTGGCAGTGCACATCAGGAGGCATGGAGTGATGGTTTCTCCTTACCTGAATGAATGGCTGGTCACAGGAAAGTCACACCAACAGATCAAGGGTTTCATCCGGCTAACCCAGATCTATAGAGATACTAAAATGTCACATAAATACTCAGAAATCACAAACACAGCCAGTTCATGTACTGGAGTTCACAGGAGTAGAGCTAGGTGCTCTCCAGGACAAAGTATTCTTACCTCAAGACAGACTGGAAAGCCTCCTAAATCTGGCAAACACCTTTTTTTCTTCAACTCCTGGGTCATATGGCTTCCATCACAGCCGTGGTGTCAGGAACCAGATTTCAAATGAGGGACATCCAGTATCACTTATGGGATCATCCTTGTGATCCTATCTCAAAGCTGAATCCTGTAACAAAAACTTTATTACAAGCTCTGGATTGGTGGAAAGAAAGGGACAACCTCAGCTAGGGAATGCTTTTTCAGCAAAAGTTCCCCAATGTGGTCCTGACAACCGACTCCTCTCTTCTATGCTGGGGAGCCCATCTGGGATACCTAACAGTGATCGGAGTGTGGTATTCCCAGGAGTCCAGAGAGAACATAAATCTCCTGGAGCTAAGGGCAGTTTATTTCACTCTTTAGTCTTTCACCCTGAAGGTAAAGGGCCAGTCAGTCCAAATTGGAATAGGCAATACAACTAACACATACTACATCAACAAGCATGGAGGCACAAGATCCTCAAGCTACGCACAGAAGCTATGAAGATCTGGAATCTGGCTTATTCCATGAAAGTACAGCTGTTAGAAGTTCACCTTCCAGGGAAGGACAATGTTCTGGCAGATTCTCTCAGCAGGATCAGTCAGGGGCATCATGAATTGTCCCTGAACAAACAGGTGCTGGCCATAGTCTTCAGAAGATGGGGCATATCAGAAACAGAGCTGTTCATTTCCAGAGAAAATTATCAGCTTCCCCTGTTTTGTTGTAGGCCTCCAGCAGTGGGTTCAATTCCCCATGGACGCCCCGGCTCTGTATTGGTCAGGGAAGTTCATGTATGTCTTCCTTGCATTTTTTCTGTTGCTTCAAGTACTCCTGAAGTGAAGGAGCCAACCTGCAACCATGAATTTAGTGTTCCTGCACTGGGCCAGCCACCTCTGGTATTCTATTCTTCTGGCTCCACCACACAGCCCAGTCACCTTCTCCAGAGACACAACCTGCTGATCATGTCTCAGGGTAGGATAACCTTTCTGAATCTTAAATGACTGCATCTAAAAGCTTGGTTTTTGAGGATTTAGAGTTTTCTGTTTTTCAATTTTCAGAGAAGTTCCTCGATATCCTCAGGGTTTTCAGGAAGCCTGCTACCAGAAAGATATATGCACCCAAATGGTAAACGTTTTCACTGTGGTGCACTCCTAAGCAGCTCAGTCCCTTACAGCAAGACCCATCCATAATTTGGGGCTACTTGGTTCACTTGCAGGCTTTGGGCCTCAGGTCCTCAACCCTAGAGGTGTGTGAAAAAAACTTCCACAGGTGGAATATAAGCAAAAGTCCATTTCTGAATGTTCACGGAAATTCTGCCTGCGCTTCCCAATTGACCAAAATAAATAAAATGAATGCCTGGTGGCTGGCGTTCCTTCCCCCACCTGATCACCCGCCTGATGTGTATTAACAAAAACAACCCTGGTGGCTAGCGGTCCCCTCCTCCCACCTGCCCGATGTGTATTTAAAAAAAATGCACCACCAGTGGCTAGTGGTCCCTCCCCTACCTGATCACTTTCCCGCCCAATTCATATTTTAAATAAAAAAACCCTGGTAGCTAGCAGTCCCTGCCCCCACCTGATCACCCCCCATGTCCAGCAGTAGTCAATAGAAAGGTAACCCCCATCCCTACCCCTATATATTAAAACATATTTTTCCCTGGTGGTCTAGTGAACCCCATCCCTCCCTATCCCCAATTCCCAGTATGTAGTATTTTTTTTAACTTATTCCTTGGTGATCTAGTGGTCTCCCCACCCTGGCAGGTAGTGTCCCATCCCATCCCGAAATGGAGTGGGCCACCAGCACAGCCATCCACTCCCTTCCACAGCCAATAGCTCACAGCACTGCATGCACTCATTCATTCACATCTCAGTGGGCTGCTAGCTGTGCAGGAGAGCCAGTGGCCCATACCGTTTTGAGATGTGGGTGGGTTGGGACACTATCTGCCTGGGTGTGGGGTGAAGGGGGCCACTAGACCACCAGGAAATAAGCTGAAAAAAAGCCAAAAAAAACCACTACATACTGGGGATCGGGGATAAGGAGGGATAGAGGGTGGGTTCACTAGACCACCAGGGAAAAATTGTTTTTTAATATATGGGGGACAGGGATGGGGGGGTTACATGTCCAATGACTACTTCTGGACATGGGGGGATCAGACTGGGGGGAAGGACCACTGGCCACCAGGGTTGTTTGGTTTAAAATACACATTGGGCAGGCAGGTGATTGGGTGGGGGAAAGGACCACTAGCCACCAGGGTTGTTTTTTTTTTATGTAACCACCCAGTCCCCTGGGGTTATTAGAATCCCATTAGTACTAGTCTATAGGCAGGTGAAAAGGCAGCTGGTAAGGAGTTCATTAAGGGGCTTCTTACATAATGGCATCATTGTTTACTCAGCTAGCCTGAGTGAGGATGATTGTGTCATTTAGAACTCTCGCAGCAGCATAACCATTTGTGAGGCAGCTACTCAGGGGAAATTTAGAATGTTCAGTTAGTCTGAGTGTGGAAGTCAGAGTGGCAGGAGGTCTGCCAGTTAGGGCTCTGTCACATACAGCCTTGTGTTTCTCACCCCAGTTTGGATTAAATCTACAGTTGCCAGTGAAGTGGTGGAGACCTTTTTGCAGCAGTATTCCTTGATTTCACTCCATGGGGAGTGAGAGGGACTGCCAGTTCAGTGGATCCAAGAGGCAATCCCCTGAAGGTCCTAGAGGATGAACAGCTGCTTTTGAGAAGGACATTCGTGTGAAAATTTCTCACAAGCTATCATAGAAAGGGTGCTTTCTGGGTTGTTTGCATGCCTAAAGGAAGGAGCAACAGATACAAGCATGTGAGAACAGATGCAGTAACTGTTCTCATTAGGGAGTTGGCTGAGGTGTGTGTGTTCCCAAGATATGACTAGCTCACACCTGTTAGGACCCCTCATACACTTCGGTGTCAAGTTTAAAGTTTGAGTCTCAAGCAATTCAGTGTGGATTAGAGGCCCGTTTGATGTAACCCTAAAGGAATGGCAGAGACTGTCGGTTGGGACAAAGGGTGGGAGGAACGCCATCTGGAATCTATAAGGCGGGGCTAACTGGTTCGTTGATGGGCAGCAGGTTTCCCTGGGCAAAGGCTATTGCCACAGGCTGATGCTTCAAGGTGTGTGGCAACAGTCCACAAGCATACACCTGTGGGAAAAAGATGTTCTGAGTGTGTGTCAACAGTTCACAAGCATACACCATGGATAGAGAAGTTTCTGTGGAAAACTGTACTGCCTAGCAAAGAGTGTCTGGAAATTATTTCACTTATGTGCCATGACCAACCAGTGGGGGTCCACTTGTGTTTTAGTAACATCTGTGAATAAAGACATTCTGCACAATCCCAGCTGTTGCACTGGGCATTCTAATCATTGCTTTCTGTGTGGAATTATGGGGGCCCCCTCAGCAGTTAGGTCTATCATATGCCTAGCATCCTCTCCCCTGGACCTGGTTGTATTTACAAAGGTTCATTCTGGTAATTGTACCCCAACCCCCTTCCTTTAGATAATGAGCCTGGCATACACTCCAAAGTTAAAGGTGATACCAATCTGAGTATTTCTGCTAAAAGTAAATGGTATGCCATATGTGGGTACTAGTTCTGTTAATGGGGGGTGCCAACTTGCCAAAAGTGGCATGGGGTTACATAAATACACATTGGGTGAGTGGGTGATCAGGTGGGGGAGGAAACACTTGCCACCTGGGTCATTGTTTTCTTTAATACACAATGGGTAGGTGGGTGATCTGGTGGGGGAGGGACCGCTAGCCACCAGGGTTGTTTGTTTTAAAGACACGTCGGGCATGCAGGTGATCAGGTGGGGGGAGGGACCACCAGCCTCGGGGGGGTATTAATGAAAAAGAACAGGTCAGACAGGGTGGAACGGGGTAACTTTTCACCTAAAAGATTTGAAGTTTTCCATTCCACCACAGGTGGAAGCTTCTGCGAAAGTTGCTAAATTTCATGAAAGTTCTGCTAAGGTGGAAATGACAACTTTGCACACCACTACTCAACCCTTAAAGTACACCTGGCAGCTATTTCTACCTATATCTCAGCAGGTAATGACAAAAGGGTGGCTTCACAGACCATTTTCAAGAATTTCTCTAAGGGTCTGCTGCACCTGTATCCCCTGTTAGGGAACTAGTCCCTCCCTCCCTGGGATTTGAATCTGTGCATAGCCAAGCTCATGGAACCCCCTTTGAGCCCACGGCTACTGCAAATCTGAACTATGTCATCTGGAAATCAGTTTTCTTGGTGGCCATAACTTCTGCAATGGAGCTGGTCATAAACTGGCTCCACTTTTGAGAATTCTGAAGCTGCTGGACAAACTACAACTCCACAAGTGAAGACCCACTTGTGCCAGTTCTTTTCTGCAGCTGCAGGAATTTCAGGGGCTTTGAAAGTCTATCCCACTATCTGGACTAAACAGATTTATTGACAACCCACAAAACATCAGACCACTGAACCTAGTGGCAGACATGATTCTCACAACAGCTAAAAATAGGGAATGAAATAAAAGAAGCAGGAAAAAAAATAAGAAAAGAAGGAAAAGACAAAGCTACATACCATCCTCCTTTTCCAAAGAGAGACCTTGGATATTTAAGAAGCTCACTAGCTCTATCACCTGATCAAACACAGCAATAGGCCTGGTCAGAAAGGTTTGATTGGGCATTCAATTTAACATAGCCTAAAGGGGTTCAAGCCTTTACTGTAGACTACTTTGAAATTAAAACATCAGAAAATGGGCTCCACTGCCTAATTATAACATTTAATGAGGAGACCAAAAACCATAAAAAAACACTAGACCCCACAAAATAATAAACAAGAGAACTTGTGTTTAAGCAGCCTCAAAGTCTACTGTGCCCAATTCAAAACTTTATAAAATACATCTCCAAATTACCACCACATCTACCTGTTCTGTTCCACCACACAGAATGCCAATCACAAGACTTGTTATACAAGTCACCCATGTGCTATAGACTCGGAATACCCATAGGAATAAACTACTTACCTTAAGTAGCATGCTACCACAAATTTGCAAAGATGCGTGAATTGCACCAATACTGTATATACCAATATGTCATTCCAAGCTACTGCAATCACTTTGCTAACAGAAGCAGGACTTGAGACAAGAAAAATAATTTCCACCACAGGACATAACAAGCATTTGTCAATGCCGAATGTTTGCTTGCTGGTATTAGCATTGGAAATGCAGGAGTTAGACAGATGCAGAGTAGGAATGGCAGTGAAGTACTGACCTTCACGCCAACCCCACCTCCAACCTGCAGAGATGGACAGGCATTGGAGTATGCATTTGGGTTGTCACCCATAACATTCATACCATTTCACCTCACCCTATCCTGCAGACACCGACAAGCGTTGAGGTGTGCCTTAGGGTGTTCGGCTTTTTAGTCACCCCATTGCATAAGGACATATGCTGAAATGGGTACAATATAGGAGAATGGGGTGAACTCTGGGGCTGAAAGAGTCCAAGGCACACCTTGATGCCTGTCACTGGCTGCGGGGGGGCGGGGGTGGAATGGCATGAGCATTACAGTCAGCAATCCAAAGGCACACCCTTGATGCCTGTCAGTCTGTACAGGGTGGGACATTATGGTTAGAAACCCTACTGCCCCAGGTGTTTGTTGGTATTTGCACTAACAATTTTAAACATGGCCTTTTTGTGACTCCCACCTCATGAAAGCATTTGGGATCTCTTCTCTTGAACAGTGGCACTGTGAGTTTGTCAATGTGTCCCAAACTTTGAGTTCCCACAGCGACTGTGCCATTGTGTGCCAGATGTGCATAAACACAGATCCGGCAGGTTATGAAGAATGACAGCTGCACCATTCATAGGGAAGTGTGAAGAGATGGCAATGTTGAAAATCGGTAGTGAAAATATTAAAAATGGTAGAACTTCCAAGCAAACATGGAAACTGCGCAACTCTCAGTGTAGTAGTGCCACCTTATTTCCCTCTAGAAAGGTCCCCCTTCCAACCTTAGTCTGTGCCCCCTCGTCTATCTTCCACTCCTCAGTTTAAACACCCCTTGGTGCTAGGTTTATTTACCCCCACTCAGATATTTAAATGCTTCAGTGATATCCGCCATCCCTCCTCTCCTCCAGTGTGTACATGTTCAGCTCGTTTAGCCTAACTTCATATTCCTTTCCTTCCATCTCCTTTAACAATTTGGATGCCCTCCTTTGCACCCACACCAGTAACTTTATATCTCTCCTCAGGTATGGCCTCCAGTATTGCACACAGTTCTCCAGGTGTGGTCTGACCAATGATCTGTAGAGAGATAGGGTCACATCTTTGTGTCTGGATGAAAACCCCCTTATGATGCACCTCAGCATCCTGTTTGCCTTCACTGCTGCTCTCCTACACTAGTCTGAGTTGTTTATGCTCCAGTTACCAACACCCCAAGGTCCTTCTCCTCCTCTGTGATCCCCAACCTCCCCCCCAACCAAAAGTCCTTCTTCTGGTTCTTAGGCCCGAAGTGCATGACCTTCCACTTGTTTGCATCGAATCCTAGCTGCCACTCCACCGACCATGTCTCTACTTTGGTTAGGTCCTCCTGCAGTTTTTCTCTTCCGTCCTCTTTATCCACCACTGCCCCCAATTTGGTAACATCTGTGAACAGACTAACCCTGCTCCCCACTCCATGTGCCATATTGGAGATAAAGAGCCCAAATAGCACCAGCCCAGCACTGACCCCTTCAGCACCCTGTTTGTCACTGCTTTGGGTGCTGAGACCTCCCTCCTCACCACCACCACCCCCCTCTGCACCCTCCCCTGTAACCAGATCTCTATCCATTTAGTCAGATTTTTTTCCCACCACTACTGCCATCACCCTCCTAGTCTCCGATGAGGCACTGTATCAAAGACCTTACTGAAGTCCAAGTCCAGGACATGTACTGCATGGCCCCTGTCCAACTCCCTTGTCACCCAGTCATAATACTCTATTAGGCTGGTTTGAGAAGATCTCCATGAGATGAACCCATGTTGCACCCATCTTGGAGGCCTATACTCTCTAGGAATGCCACCAGCCTCTGCTTCAGTATAGCTTCCATAAGTTTACCCACTATGGACGTGAGACTGGCCATCCAATAATTTCCTGGCTCCTTCCTAGGCTCACTCTTGTGTATGGGAACCACATGGGCCACTCTTCAATCCTGGGTCACACATCCCGTTTCCAGGGAGGTGTTGAACAGATCTGCTAGTGGCTCAGCCAACAGCTCCACTGTCTCCCTGAGCACCTTGGGGTGGATGCCATCGGGACCTGGTGCCTTGTTCACCCTTACTGCCCTCAGCCCTTCTAGCACCCTAGTCCCTGTGATCACATTGTCCATCACCTCCTCCCCTTTTCCCACCCCCTAGCCTATGCTGGTAGTGGACCATCCCCCTCCTTTGTGAAAATGGAGCAGAAGTACTCATTTACAATTTCCGCTTGCTCCTCCTCCTCCTCCTTTTCCACAAAATCTGCTTCCCACTTTATCCTCACAATATGTTCCTTGCACTTCCTCTTTTCCCTGACATACCTTAAAAAGTCCTTTTATCCTCCTTTTATGCCCTGTGCTAACCTTAATTCCATGAAGGCCTTAGCTTTTTTCACCCTCCTGGCCACCTCCCTTGACCAAATCCTGTAAGCCTCCTTATTCTCTCCCTTCCCTGTTCTCCTGTACTTCCAGTATGCAGCCCTCTATGCCCTTCCCCTTGCACCACTTCCTTGTTCAGCCAGTATGGTTTCTTGGCTCTGCTCTTCTTACTTCTGGCGCTGGTGCAGGCTACTGTGGCCTCTGCTAGCCCAGTCTTTATGACTCCCCACTTTTGTTCTGCATCTATCCCCGGCCGTATATCCTGGAATCTCCCTCACAGTATTGCTTCCATCCTCCTAAAGTCCACCCTACTAAAATCCACCACCTTAGTGCCCTTGCCTCCTGTCTCCCTCCCCAGCCCGAGAACAAGCCACACTGTTTGGTTGTCGCTACCCGCTAGTGGGTCCTCTACCCTGACCTCCCTCACTGCCTCCCCATTTGCCAGTACTAGGTCTAGAGTGCTTACCACTTACCAATTGCATCAGAAGGCCATCCTGAAATGCATCAATGAGCACCTGCTCCCTGGTACTGCTAGTGGTCGGGGTGCTCCAGTCAACTCCTCATAGGTTAAAATCTCCCACTATCACCACACTCCCCCTTCTACAGACCATCCTTATCTGCTCTGCCAACTCCCTATCCAGTTCCCCGGATTGGGCTGGTGGTCTGTACACCACTCCCAGCCTCAGCTTTCTGCCCTTGGAGTCCAGGAGTTGCACTCAAAGTGCCTCTGTCCTCTCCTCTTCTCCCTCATCCATTATGCATTTGATCCCTTCCTTCACACAGAGTGCAACCCACCCCTTCCATCCCCCCAGTCCTTGCTGTATATCCTGTATTCCAGGATTGCTTAGTCCCAATCATGGCACTCTGTGGCCCAAGTCTCTGTCACTGCAGCAGTGTCCACCTCCCCTCTGAAAGGAGAGCCTGAAGCTTTGCAATTTTGTTCACCAAGCTTCTTGCATTGAGAGAGACCACCTTGCACCCGTACCCCTCCTTCTCCTCACACTTCTCCTTGGCCTGTGTCCCTCCTCCTGGCAGTCTGCATTCTTTCTCCTCGTTATTCTTACCGGGTGTTGGTGCCTTCTGTATTACACTCAGAATACTCTGCCCGCCCCCTCCCAGGGTTACTATGCCACTGCCTTTGCTTATATCTAAGGGGGTGAGCTCATTAGGCTCCCCTGTCCAGACCTTTCTACCAACCTCAGTCTTTTGGCCCCCCAACTAGTTTAAATCCACCTTGGTAGAGATATAACCCTGTAGGAGTATATCCCTCTGGGGTATTTCTCTACTAAGGACTAGGTTTTGCTGGCACAGGCACCTAGCTTCATCTGAGCTCTTTTCTTCTAGGTTGCTTGAAAGGACAGAGCAAAGAACCTTACCAGAGCAGGGAAAAAGGATTAAGGCTTCTTTTGGCTAGGCAGATGTACTGTGTGTTATTATTTTCTTTTGTACTCACAGGGATTGTTACTGTTTGTTGCTAACATTTTATTGTTTTATTTTTCTCTGATTCAAATTGTTGTTGCTGGGTATATCTTCTGCTGCACTATTACGGGGTGTGCCTACAGGTGTGTGCTTACAGATTACTGCTGTAATCTTCTGATTCAAATTGTCTTTTGCAAGGTATATATTCTTTTACTGTTTTATTTTCTCTGTAGCAAAGTGTTTCTTAAAGGATATATCTTCTGTGAAATTATTACATGTGGTGCTTTACAGGTTTTACAGTTTTATCTATCATTAGAATAAGCTTTCAGGGCTACTGCATTTGTCACTGGCTGATTGTTTCTGCTTTTACCTCCTTATTTCTTTCATCCATAGTTCTTCTTTTTCAGCAGGGGAAGGGCCCAGTCACCCACCCCTCCCTAACCACCCCACACTGCACTCCTTTTTATAGGGTAGCACAGCCGTGACATTTTCTGTAGCAAAGCAGGAAGGGGTAGATCAGAGGGGTATCCACACAGTGACCTCATTTACAGGGGCACAAGTAATTTATCTTGTTATAACAAATTATGCAAAAACAAACAAACAAAACACAAACTCAAACTTTTGCTTTCATTTTCCTCCTAATTACTCTGACCAGGTTATAAACCCAGCAACTTATCTGAAATGGATATTATTAACTGCAGGTACTGTGGGACAATTTTCAAAAGGGGAGTTTTACTAGAGTTAGGACACTGCTGGCCTTTTGGAGATCTAAGGGCTGAACTCCAGGCAGCATGGGCAGAGATTGTGCACCTCAAATCACATATTCAGGAGGAAATATAAGAACTGCCCGCCATTTCCCCAACATCCAACAGAAGCACCTCGACCGCAGAGGGTAGTTGGTCCAGGAGGTTGGCAGGTGGTTAGGAGGGGCAAATCAGGTGCCCCATCACTCGGTGCTCTCCAACATATCACCTTCACAAACCATATAAAAACTACAAACAGATATCTGCCTGTATCTTTGAAACAAAGGGGCAGAGGACACTGCAGAGCAGGACACTGCAGCACAGGAGCTAGCACAACAAAACTTGCCCAAAACAGGAACCAAAACAAAAAAATCAAAAAGGAAATCCAAAAAACTTCTGATCACAGGAGACTCCATGATTCGGGGAGTTGATACCTATCTCCAGCCAGGGTTAATGGTCAGATGTTTCCCGGGTACAACAGCATGGAAAGACACTGATCATATTGCTAAAATTGTACAGGAAACAGGAGAAAACATTGATGTCCTGGCACACATAGGGACTAACAAACTCGCCAGTTGGTCAGTTGTGGAGACCAAGAAACACCTGACCAGGCTAGGTGACAAACTATCATCCATTTCATCTGGCATCTCCTTCTCTGAGATCATGCCAGTCTGAGAGAGGGGGGCAGATGGACAGAAGGTCAGAGAAGGGGAGATAGGGGACCTAAACATGTGGCTCAAGGGCTGGTGCCAGGAAAAAGGACACAATTTTCAGGGGAACTGGCAACAGTTTTGGGATCAAAAGTTCATTAAAATCAATGGATTGCATCTGACTTAGGAGGGAGTCAGTGCATTGGGGCAGAAGTCTGACATCTTTGCAGAATATTTAAACTAGCAAATGGGAAGAGGGATGCAGCACCTGATACATGAATGGAAAGGACACCCTTCCCCCTCAGCTAGTGGTCAACAGGAATTCAGCTTGTTTGTATTTCATTTGCATCACCAGGTAAGGAAAAAGATCTGGCTCCCCATATGATGCACAGGGAAAATGCCAGAATTGCCCACCAACTAACACACCGAAATCTGGCCAATGGAAAATCATGTACACAAATGCTCGCAGTCTGAGAAACAAGATCCCAGACCTGCAGGCACTAATGACAGAGGCTAAATTGGACATAGTAGGCATTAACGAGACATGGTTTACCAGTAACCACACTTGGAAGACTTCAGTACCTGGCTTTGCACTGTTCAGAAGAGACCGAGGTGCAGAAAGGGAGGGCAGTGGAGTGGCCCCTTATGTCAATGAAAATATCAAAGCTACTGAAATTCAGAATATACATAAGGAGTCAGAAGAACTGTGGGTCACCCAGGAAATGGGAAATGGGTCAGCCATACGAACTCAGCTTGTCTACAGGTCTCCAGACCAGGGGGATGACATAGACACATTACTGTTAGAAGATATACAAAACATGACAGCTAAAGGGGAGGTTCTGGTAATGGGATGCTTCAACATGCCAGATACAGATTGGTCAATACCAGCAGGAACATCTGCCAGAACTAGACACATAGTGGATTCCCTGCAGGGGGAGGGTCTCAAACTACTGGTACAAAAACCCACTAGAGACAGGGCTATCCTAGATCTAGTACTGACTAACAGGATAAGGATCACAGATCTCCGTGTAGAAGATTGCCTGGGGGCCAGTGACCATCACATGGTATGGTTCAATTTGGCCACTAGAACTAAATCATCCCATTCCAAGGCAAAAATATGGGACTTCAGAGGAGCTGACTTTGATAAGATGGCTAACAGAGTTAAGCTAGCCCTGGCAAAAAGAAATACAGGTGAAGGGGTACAGGCAAAGTGGGCAAGCATTAAGGATGCAATACTTGAAGCAACATCCCATTGTGTTAGAGAGAAAAGGGAGTGCAAAAGAAGAAGGAAACCACTTTGGTTCTCAAAAACAGTAGTAGAAAAGGTCAGAGCCAAAAGGCTGGCCTTTAGGAAATATAAGGGGATGCAGCGGGATTAAGATAGGGAGGCATACCAAACTTCCCTAAGGGAAGCAGGGAAGGCAGTAAGGCAGGCAAAGGCCCTAACCAAGCAAACACTAGCACAAACAGTAAAAAAAGGTGACAATACTTTCTATAGATACATTAGTGAAAGGAGAAAGTCCAGAGGGGGTATTGCTAAGATCAAAAGAGGATAAGGGGGCATGTAAGGAGAGGACCATGTAAAAGCATATATCCTAAATAGATACTTCTGCTCAGTATTTACTCAAGAGAAGGTAGGGCAGGGCCCACAGCTCAGCACCATAGACACAGGAGGAGGGGGAGATGTGCACTAGTCCTTTCACAAAGAAAGGTTCCTACAAGTGCTCGCTAAGCTCAGGGTGGACAAGACAATGGGACCTGATGACGTACATTCCAGGGTACTAAAGGAGCTAAGGGTGGAACTAGCAGAGCCATTATCAGAACTGCTTAGTGAGTCTCTGAGAACAGAAGAGGTCCCAGAAGACTGGAGAAGGCCTCATGTGATCCCACTCCACAAGAGTGGTAGCTAGGAGGAGGCAGAGAACTACAGACCAGTCAGTCTTACCTCATTAGTGGGCAAGATTATGGAGGCACTCCTTAAGGAAAGGATTGTACAACACCTGGAATCCATAGGAGCACAGGATCCAAGACAGCATGGGTTTACAACAGAAAGGTCCTGTCAAACTAATCTCATATATTTCTTAGACTGGGTAACCAGAATGGTGGACCAAGTGGGAGCAGTTGATGCCACCTACCTTGACTTCAGCAAAGCTTTCAACACTGTTCCACATAGAAGATTGATTAATAAGCTGGGTAGGCTAGGGGTGGGTCAGAAGTTGGTCAACTATGTGGCAAACTGGTTGATCGGCCAAAAACAGAGAGTGGTGGTAAATGGTATACAGTCAGAAGAGATGCAAGTCACAAGTGGGATACCTCAGGGATCAGTCCTGGAGCCAGTCCTCTTCAATATCTTCATCAGTGACATTGCAGATGGACTAGAGAGTAAGGTTTGTCTGTTTGCAGATGACACCAAGATCTGCAACAGAGTAGATGATCCAGATGGGGTGGGCAGAATGAGAAGAGATCTGGCTAAACTGGCAAAATGGTCGGAAGAGTGGCAACTGGGGTTTAATGCAAAGAAGTGCAAGATCATGCACATACAGAAGAGAAACCCCAAAGCCACTTATAGGCTGGGAAGGGAGTTGCTGGCAGTCACAAGGGAAGAAAGAGACTTGGGCATAATCATCACAGATGACCTGAAATCATCCAAGCAGAGCACTAAAGTAGTAGGTAAGGCTAGGGGGATGTTGGGGTGTATTAGTAGGGGTATCACAAGTCTTAAGAGGTTAAGGGAAGCAGGGAAGGCAGTAAGGCAGGCAAACGCCCAAACCTAGCAAACACTAGCCCAAACAGTAAAAGAAAGTGACAGGACTTTCTATAGATACATCAGTGAAAGGAGAAAGTCCAGAGGGGGTATTGCTAAGATCAAAGGGGATAAGGGGGCATGTGAGGAGGAGGACCATGTAAAATCATCTATCCTAAATAGATACTTCTGCTCAGTATTTACTGAAGAGAAGGTAGGGCAAAAGTCTTGTCACCTTCTTTTACTGTTTGTGCAAGTGTTTGCTCGGTTTGGACCTTTGCCTGCCTTACTGCCTTCCCTGATCCCTCACTTACCATTGCTCTGAGCAGATCATAGTATATGCCGATGATGCTGTTGTAGTCTCCACTCACAAAGATCCTGCAACTCTTCCATACAACCTTCAACTTGGTTTTAGTTCTGTAGAGACATGGTTTCTTAATCATAAACTGGTCCTCAATGACAAGAAAACCAAATCTATGCTCTTCTGCAGCTCTCATCACCCACAAAAACTACACCGCTTGGCTATCTCCACCACCCAGGGGAACACTCTAGATCAGGTGGGATCCTTCAAATACTTAGGGATACAGCTTGATCCTAATCTCTCCTATGGACCTCATGTAGATAACGTAGCTAGAGCTGCTAATACATGGCTTGGTCTTCTCTGCAAACACAGACAACACCTCACGCCAGAAGCTTTGAAGGTTGCAGTCCTGAGCTCTGTGATCTGTGGTCTTTCGGATGAGACCGTCTTTCGGATGAGATGTTAAACCGAGGTCCCATCTGCCTGGATTGGTGGTAGTTCAGGTGGATGTTAAAGATCCCATGGCACTTATCGAAAAGAGTAGGGGAATTTCCCCGGTGTCCTGGCCAAATTTCCCTCATTCACTAAAAATACCACCAACAGCTTAATCTGGTTCAAGGTCAGTTGGCATTCATCTGTATCCCCCTCCCCCGGGTCGTGCCTGAAAATAGGCAGGATTTGTCTAGTGCACTTACCCGGTCAACAAAAGCTAAATAAATAAAAATAAATAAATCTCTGTAATAGACTATGGTCTCATCATTTATGGCTCGGCCACAACCACAACCCGTAGATGCCTCTCAACTGTCTTAAATAAGGCATGTTGGCTCATCAGTGGTGCTCACCGTCTCACCCACACATGTGACCTGTACACCCAGACCGGCTGGCTCCAACTATCAAACCGCAGAAGGTTTCTCACCTGCTCCATGGCAAAAAAAATCTATCTTGGCCTTGCACCTTCTGGGGTCTCAACTCTGTTACAACACTGAACCAACAAACAGTGCCTTCAGAGATCCACGCTACAGCTACTGAAAGTCCCCCACTGTCACACTTCACAGGGACAATGCTCTTTTGCTTATCAAGCGCCACTCTGGTTCAATGGCCTCAGCCCCACCATCTCCTCTGCCCCGACAATTGGTATGTTTAAAACTAGGCTCCGGGACTATTTCACTACCAACAGCTCCTGTGACTGCCCAACTTAACCTTGTTTCTCCACTTCCCTGCCTGCTCTAGTGGTCCCGCCTCCCCTCCTCACTGTATTCTACCCTCACATCTTGGTATACCCAATGCTGCACTTTTCACTCTCTCCCCACCCTACCTATATTCCTTCTTCCCCCCTCCCCTCTTCCATCTCCCTATCACTCTGGCACTTCTTATCTTTTGTCTGTTTTCTCTGACAAATGTCGCTGGCTGCCTTGCTTACAATGTTACCCTTGAATTGTATTAATCTGTAACCTGTTTGCAATGTTCACATTGTTGTAATGTTTGTCTTGATCTTCCCCATAATTTGTATTTCTCTGACATGGATCCTTTGTAAAAGAGCCTTGGCTCAAAGGTATTTGTAATCCTAGACTTGATAAATAAATAAAAAAAAAAATTAAGAGGGAGGTAATAATCCCTCTTTACAAGACACTGGTTAGGCCCCATCTGGAGTACTGCATGCAGTACTGGAAGCCACACCTTCACAAGGACATTAACCAAATTGAGGCAGTCCAGAGAAGGGCAACCAAAATGGTACAGAAACTGCATCAGAAAACATATGAGGACAGATTAACAGAGCTCAATATGTATACCTTAGAGTAAAGGAGGGAGAGAGGTGATATGATCGAAACATTCAAACACCTTAAGGGCATTAACAAGGTGAAAGAGTCTAACATGTTTCAATATAAGAAAAATTGCAGGACAAGAGGACACAGCATGAGATTAGAGGGAGGCCGATTAAGGGGTAATGTGAGGAAGTTCTTTTTCACAGAAAGGGTAGTGGATGCATGAAACGGCCTAACTCAGGAAGTGGTGGATATGAATACAGTGCAGGGTTTCAGACAGGCATGGGATAGGCTTAAGGGAGCAATACAGATGAGTATGAATAGATAGGCCATTGACAGAGCAAAGGCCAATGGCACATTCATAAGGTAGAAAAAGAAATGGGCAGACTGGATGGGCCTTGCAGTCCTTATCTGCTGTCAAGTTCTATGTTAATATGTTTCTATGTTTCTAATCCCACCTTTAACACTCCCATCCCCTGCCTGCTCAAGTGTAGCCGGTCCGCAGTGTGCAAGTCACTATTCCCCCAGACCCTACCCCAGTTAGTCACTAACCCATATTTTTTGGTGTGGCTCCAATCAGCCACTCGTTGAATGCCTTGATCCTACCCTTCCTTCTCATGCTTGCACATGGTACTGGGAGTACCTCCAAGACCCCCCCAATGCTCTCACACTGCCTGCCCAACTCCTAGAACCTCTTCCTTATTACTTCCACAGTCTCCCCCACCAAGTCGTTTGTACCCACATGCAATAGTAAATGAGGTTTCTTCCTTCCCTTTGCTGCACATTTGAGCAGTGCCTGCCCCTTCTGCAGTCAACCCGGGGATAGCTTCAACCCAAATATGGTTGTGCCTTTCCCCATTTTGCCCCATCTCACCCCTTTCAGTAATGGATCCCCAGGACAAGTACACCCCATCCCTTACCCCCTTTCCTTCTAATGCCCCTTCCACCACCCCAGTATTCGTTCTTCCCTGCCCCTTACCCCCGCCAGCTGCACCCTCTGTGACTTCTGTATCTGCACCCCCTCCTTCTGCCTCACCCCTTTCTCTGCTTTATTCTTCCCATCCCCCTTGAACCCCTTCCCAGCCTGACTGCTTTCTACTGGGCTTCCCATGTTGTCTTCCCCTCCTCCCCTGCTAATTTCCAACCCCTCTCCTATTACCGTTGTTGTCGATTTAGATCCCCTATTTGCTTTGACCCCAATAGTGATGCCCCTCCCATCCTTCCCCCTTCCCATAGCCTTCTATCCTCCAGTCACCCCTCCTTCCTTCCTTACTAGCCCACCTTCTACCCTTTCATCCTCACTATCTCTTCCCCAATCTATGCCATCCTTCTCATGCCCCTCTTGTCCTTCCCCTTCAGTATGTTCCTGCTCCCCCCTCCCATAGCAGAGGCTCAAATTTATTCCTAGTCGATACCTCCTGCTTCTCTCTTCCCTTATCGTTCCCCCTTCTACTAGTTCCCATGCACCCCTGGTCCCACCCTGGTCCCTCCCTACCCAGCCATCTGCCTCTCCCTGGTACTCCTCGTGGTCTCTTCCTCCCCATCAGGAGGCCCCCTCTCTCCTCTCTTCTGCTAGTGCCTCTGATACTGGGCTCAGTTTCAGTCCCTAGTTGTCCTTCCCCATCCCCCTTGCTATCCCCTATTCTCTCCCCAGCCAGGATGCCTACCATACTCATCTGCCCTGCCACTTAGACTCCTCCCTAACCTCTACAGTTCCTCCCTCAAACTAGCCAGTTGTCTACAAAGCATACACCCCCCCATCCTCCAAGCCCAGTCCAGCATCATGGTGGACCCACACCCTGTACACCCCACCACCCTTTTAAAGATGCCCACCCTATTGACACATGGCATCTGCCCCATTTTGGCCCCCATCTTATGTTATGGGCTCTTACTCCGGGTTTCTGTACCCTACTACAACTGTTAGGGCCCTATAAACTAAAATTCCTGTTACTCAACACTAGTCCCCCTACTGCCCCCTTGCCGACTGGGTTAATTCAGTCTCAAATTTCATCCATTAGATACTGTATTACTGTAGCAATCCTAAAGCCACCTTGTCCATTTTTCACCCCTCAGCTACCATACTTTTTGTTCTCAGCCCTCATAGTTTCACTTAGTCCAGTTAGAAATCATATTACACTCCAAGTGTTACTCATCTCAGTTAGAGAAATAAACAGAACAAACAAATATGTATTATTACAACAATCCTAACAGTATAGCTCAGTACTTAGCTTAGTTACAGAAATAAACAAAATAACTAAATCTGTTTTATTACAGCAACTGTAATAGTATACAATCATTGCTTTGTCTCCACTCCAGAGACCTTGTTGTAATATAGGACCACACAGGACCCTGGGCAGGTGGGTGGGCAACTCTAAAGCCCTGACAGATCTCCATTGAGCTTGCTCACTCCCCCCTCTCTCACTCACTCATTCTGTTTCTCATGGCGCTGAAGGCTGCCCTTTTGTACTGGGCTCCTGCCTGCATTGGCGCCTTCTTCTGCCCACAAACAAATCTGCAGCAGTCCCAACAGAGCTCCACTGAGCTCGCTCACTCCCCCTCTCTAACTCACTCTTTCTGTTTCTCCCGGTGCTGCAGGCTACCCTTTTGTACTGGGCTCCTGCCTGCGATGGCGCCTTTTTCTGCCCGAAAAGAAATCTGGAGCAGTCCCAACAGAGCTCTGTTGAGCTCGTTCACTCCCCCTCTCTCGCTCGCTCTTTCTGTTTCTCCCAGCACTGCAGGCTGCCCTTTTTGTACTTGGTTCCTGCTTGCATTGGTGCTGTTTTCTGCACACATAGAAATCCACAGCAGTCCCGACAGAGCTCCATTGAGCTCGCTCACCCCCACTCTCACTCGCTTGTTCTGTTTCTCACGGCGCTGCAGGCTACCCTTTTGTACTGGGCTCTTGCCTGCATTGGTGCCCTTTTCTGCCCACAAAGAAATCTGCAGCAGTCCTGACAGAGCTCCGTTGAGCTAGCTTACTCCCTCTCTCGCTTGTTAATCTTTCCCAAACACTGATTTCCCGCTGCAACCACGCTATTCTGTGCTGGAAGTGCAAAAACACATTTTAGCCAGGATGCAAAACATGACAGCTGTACTGTTCATAAGGAGGTGTGAAAAAATGCCAGTGTTGAAAAATCTGGCATGAAAATATAGCAAATTTGCGAAGCTATAAGTGTGCGTGGAAACTGCACAATGCATACTTGTAACAGACATTTTAAGGACTTTTGTTACCAAATTTTCAACATAGGCATTTTAGGACCTCTGCTCATGAATGGTGTCACTGTCAGTTTCTTAATCTGTCCCTAAAACTGATTTCACACAGCTGCCATGCCATTCTGCGTCGAAAGTGTGAAAATACATTTCGGCCAGGATGTGTAAAATGACAGCTCTACTGTTCATAAGGAGGTGTGAAAACACACCAATGTTGAAAATCTGGAGTGAAAATATTACAAATTCACAAAGTCACGAGCGTGCATGGAAACTGCACAACGCATGCTCATAAAACAATAATTTTTGGATTTTTTTCACCAAATTTGCAACATAGGCTTTTTGAGAGCTTACCTCATGAGCAGTGGCACTGTCGTTTCGTTAATCAGTCCCATTGGTGATTCCATGCACTGACCGCAAAATTATCTTTTGGGACCAAATAACACTATGACAGTGACTGAATTCATGAGGAGGGGTCCCAATAACCACACATTGAAAATCTGGTGCAAAAATTCCCCAAAATGCCCAAGATATTCACAAAAGTTGAAAAAAATCTATTTATGCCATTATACAGCTTACTGGCATTTCTTCAGTTCGCAGTCGACTCTGAAGAGTACAGACGTTTTCCCGGTCCTCCGAAGATCATCGCACTGGGCTCCAGAGGTAAGTATGGGGAGAAGGGGTGGGGGAGAAAGGGTGTGCAGAGGGTGGGCGCTGGTTGAGGGAGGGGCAGGAGAGACTGAGAAGGACAATTTTCTTGTTTTACAGGTAAAAAAAGAGACAACTTGGGTCGGTTTTCTTCTTTCACAGGTGTTGTTTGGTGCACTGGGGTGGGCTCCCAGTGTGCCACCTGCATTTGGAGGGAGGGGGACTGAAGTCAATGGGGATTGGGCAGCACACAGCAGAAATCGAGGGGGGCAGGAACATTATGCCGACAGGGACTGGGCTCCCCATCAGCAAATGAAGGGGGTCTGGGGCATGCTGACAGAGGGATTTGGCACCCATGTTGGCTTTGAGGCAGCTGTATAGAGTTGCCATGTTGCTGGTACTGTTACACCAGGCGAGATACCACCCTACAATGATAGGTCATTCCCTCATTGCAGCAGAATTGCTGACACTGCAACAATGAGGCAGCCCCTCATTGCAGCAGCTGAATCATTTCAAGTTGGTGGCACTTCAGCAGAACCAGTGTCATCAGGACACTGGGCCTGCACTGGGGGCACACCACCAAGTCCACGAAGGTAGTGCTGGCATTGGCTGCCACACCCGTACCTCCACAACCCGCTTCTCTCCTAAACTGCTGCATAATGTTTCTTGCACATGTGCGCAAGCAAACATAAAAATGAAGGGTCCTTTTGCAGCTACTGGCAACCAACTATAGATGGCCGCTAAAAATGGAGCACCATTCTTGTAGGACAACATGAACCTGCACTGCAAAACAACCTAAACCACGCTCCAAAACAACAACTTTCACCCAACACATTGCAATTATGGAACTAAACTGAAAAGGAAATTAAACCTGAAGTTGATATTCATGCAGTATTGATTGATTTTCCCACTGCAAACCCCTGACTGACAATACATCTGCTGGCACAGCTCATTTATTTTATGTCTCCAGCATAGAAGAATGCAGGCCTGAAAGATCTGGGCCTCTGCATCATCAACTGCATTCTGCTCACAAATAGTGTGCCAAAAAACCATACTGCAAACCCTTCCAGAAGATGTCAAAGCCTCAGCGACTGAATCTAGAAGAAAAAATTACTTGCAACAGTAATAGTGTCTCTTCCAAGAGATCCCTTACTATGTTTAGCACATGCAACTTAGCCCGTTATGTTAAGCTGCCCCAGAGAGTGGAATATATGCAAACAGTGGAATTTAGAATGCAATTCAAACCTCCGCTGTGAGGTGACATTGTGTTCTGCAGAATAACATTAGATCTATTTCACCCTGGTCCTCCGTGAACTGCACTGGCTGCCAGTTAGGTGGAGGATTGTCTTCAAAGGTAGGGCTCCTGACTTAAAATTCTGCATGGAAGGGGCTGGTTTATCTGCAAGATCTCCTTTTTCACCACACTCCCCACGGGCACTCCATTCTGCTGAGGGATGCCTCCTTATGGAGCTCCCATAGCTAAGTGAAAGTTTTCCATCTTTTTTTTCTAATTTTAAATATTTTACCTGTTCTACTGTTTGTGGATTGAGAAAGAGGGGATGGTCGCCTACATGAAGCGATAGGATTTGTGTGTTTGATGTTAGTTGGGAGCAGGATAGTAACCACACTTGTTCTGTGCTGTGGTCACAACATTTGTTCTGTGGTGAATCACATCTAGTGTAAATTTAATTTTTTTATTTATGTAATTGGCAATTTGTGTGTGGCTTTTGTGGTGTTGTCTTTGTGACTAGCATTTGTTGCTTGTTGCTATGGTGGCCTGTTAATTATGTGGGACTGTTGTTTTGTTTTTCACTGTTTAGTGGGCTTTCTGGGCTACTGAGGTCTTCTTCTTTTAAAAATAGGCTCTTCAAGGGCATTGTTTAGCCAGAATGTGACTGTTGCTTAGAAACAACTTTCCTGGCATAGTGTTCTGGTTCTAATAGGACATCAAAAGTAGCAGTCTACTACATTCCAGAATACTGAGATTTGCCTTTAACATTCGGATAATAAGATATGATACAAGTGAAATAGCCATTCATATATATATATATATATATATATATATATATTTCTTTATTATTTTTTATATATCTGATATCTATATATATATATATATATATATATATATATATATGTATATGAAAGGTTAAGGAGTAAGGAGTTGTAGAAATACTCCATATATTTTGTTTCTAGTGGTGAGGAATTCATTCCACCAGTTGTTATTCTCTAAATTCTCAATGCTGTTTTTTCTCACATCTACATCTGTGGTATAGCCTGATTACCTGACAGCATCAGGATCATATTTGTGATACTTGAATCCTACTCTGTCACCGGATTTCATACAGTAAGCCTGTAACAGCTAGTTGGTAGTAGATTCACCTCATCTGGATGGGGAGCACAATCTAAACTAAGTGATATTAAGTAAGGTTCTCTCTAGCCAATACAGTTCCTTACAGGATGTGGTTCAGGGGTGAGGCACACAGTTTTGGTGACTGTGGGGCACTCTTCTACAGGGATGTGTTCTGGAGGAGGGGGCACTACCCCTTCTGCAGGACCACAGCAGAGCTCCATGCTCAGCTAGTGTTAGCAAAGATACCCACTTATCCAGAGGGTGACAGGGCATGGGAGGGGGCAGCCATATGGACGTTGTCCAGCCCAGTACCATCCAGACAGCAAATAGCTTTGTAACCCTGGAGGAGGCTCAGTCTTCTGACTCCACCAGTGGGGGAAGGGGACTCTGGGTCAGTCGATGGGAAAGGGCAGGACATCATGCTGACACTCAAAGGGAGCAAGGCTAACAGAAATGTCTTAGTGGTCAGGGACTCAATGATCAGGGGGATAGATAGTGTGATGGGGAGGGGTCGGGTAGGAGAGGGTTGATCCGATGCCTACCTGGAGTGTCAGCCAACCTGAATTTAGACAGAATAGGGAGGGTGGTGGAGAGGAAGGGAGGGGTGAGCTGGGGGTGCTGGTGCACCTGGGTATCAATGATCTGGCCAACCACTAGGCAGAGACAATGAAGTGGAACTTTTAGAGACTGAGGCAAAGATTGGTGGCACACTCAGCTTCCCTAGCCTTTTCGGAGGTTTTCCCTGTGCGAGGCAGGAAGGGGAGGCAGAACAGAATTAGGAGTAATGAAATAGAGGAGTTTTAACAGTTGGCTTAATGCATGGTGTCGATACATTGGGCACCACTTTGTCAGGGATTTGGGGGTCAGGAGACTCTTCAAGGTTGATGGACTTCACCTGACAAGAGAGAAGGCTAGAGCACTATGGCAGAAGTTTGACATCTACATCAGATGTTCAAACTGACTGCGAGGGAGTCCGAGTCTAGGGGATCCATGGTGGATGGTGAGCAAAATGGGATTCAAAACAGAATTCCCCCACATCCAGGGAAAAGTAACTGCAAAGAGGATATAGGGAATGCAGCAGGGTTTATGGGAACAGGGGGAGGAATACCAGTGATGAGGAAAGTAAAAGGTATAAGCATAAACAAGGAAGGAAGGAAGAAAACATAAAAAGCAAAAGGATAGTAGCAGAGTTAGAGCATGGGTCAAATGGAGAAGGGTATGCCTTAATGCCAGGAGCCTGGGCAACAAAATCAGTGAGCTCCAGGCACTGATGGCAGACACTGATGTGGACATGGTGGCCATCACGTAAACGTGGACCACATATACTGTAAAAATGACTGGGAGATGATGGTCCCTGGGTAGTGTTGTATGAAACTGCAGAATTTTGTTCCGCGAAATATTTTGCGAAATTCATGTATTTTGCGAAATATTTTGTGGGTACAAAATGCAAAATTCCAGTGGTGAAATGTGGAATTTCACCACTCGCAGGCGAAGTTCTGCATTTTGAGGGTGAAATTTTGCATTTCACACCCACGGACTATTTTGTGGAATGTGCAGAATTTTGCTCAATATTTCTCATGGTGAAATTCACAACTTTGCTGAAATTTTGCTGGTGAAATAAAATTTTGCAGCATCTCTATCCCAGAGTATTCACTGTACAGGAGGAATAGAAGAGCTTGTGGAGGGAGGAGTTGCCCTTTTTGTCAAGGAGGGAATTAAAGTGGCAGAAGATTGATGTGCTTGGGGTAGTAATGGGAGGCTGAGTCAGTATGGTAGCAACTCATTGCAGCCTCAGGCAGAAAAGTTTGCTTAGGGATGATCCATAGGCCTCCAGGGCAAGGGAAGGAAAGGGACAGAGAACTCAAGGAGGAACTTAAAAGAGGGGCAGCAAACGGTGAAATTGTGGTTGTGGATGACCTGAACCTGAGTGATGTTTATTGAGATGTATCAGTGGCCAAGAGTGCCAGAAGTCAGACATTACTAGACACCTTCCAAGACTCTGTACTGGTGCAGCTTGTTAAGGAACCTACCAGGCAGAACAAAATCATTGATGTGGCTTGTCACCAACTCAAAGAGGGGGTGCTGTATGAGTAAGGGAGCTGCTTGGGAACAGCAACCACAACTCCATGTGGCTTGAATTGGCCCATGGGACCAGCAACTTCCAATCAAGAACCAAAGTCCTTGACTTTAGAAGGGTGGACTTTGATAGGTTGAGAGAACTGGTCAGAGACAAGTTAGTAGGGGTGGAGGACATAAGTGGGGTAGAGGAGAGATGGGGGCAATAAAGGGAGCCATCCTCAAGGCATCAAAGGCAAGCACAAGAACAGCATCTTAAAAAAGCAGGCTTAAGAGACCACTGTGGTTTTCAACTAGTGTCAGTGAAGCAGTTCAGGCAAAACAGGAGGAGGCAGAATGGGAGAAGTATCTACAGAAAAATAAGGAAGCAAATAGGGCCATCTGGAAGGTGAAAGCAGATATGGAGCTGTGTATTATGCAGGGGGTCAAGAACAGAGAAAAACAGTTTTTTAGATGTATCAGTGGAAAAGGAAGGGGCATTACATAGCTAGTTGAGGGAGGTAAGGTGATACAGGAGGATGAGCAAAATACCACTGTGCTGAATGACTGCTTTTGCTCAGTATTCTCAAAGAATGACTGTGGGTCCATGTCAGAAAGTAGCATCAAAGTGGCTGCAAGGGGAGTCATGGAAATGAGGCAGCTAATACTTACTAGCGAGAGGGTCCCAAAAGGGCTAGCAGTCTTTAAGATAGATAAGGCCCCAGGACCAGATGTGTTGCATCTGAGACGACATAGGGAATTAGCAGCAGAACTGTCTGAATTACTGGCTGGGCTGTTCAACAGCTCACTTAGGTCTGGGGAAGTTCAAAGGGACTGGCAGACATTGTACTGCTTCATGGGTGAGAGGGTAGGAAGCAACCAGGGTACTACAGGCCTGTCAGTCAGACTTCCATCATGGGTAAGCTGATGGAATCACTAATCAAAGAGGATCTTGTGGACTATCTAGACAGCAACAGGTTCCAAGATAGCAAACATCACGGTTTTATGGTGGGAAGTCTTGTCATGCTAACCTGATTTTTTTCTTTGACTGGGTGGACAAAGAAGTAGACAAGAGCCACACTGTGGATCTGCTGCACTTTGACATCAGCAAAGCTTTTGATTCAGTACCACACAAAAAGTTGCCCAAAAAGATGGAAGACATGGGTGTGGCTAAAACTGTAGTGAACTGGGTGGGTAGTTGGCTAAAAGGGAGGCAGCTGCCGGCCCGGTGGTGCAGAGGGCTGAGGCGCCTTCACCTTACCTCAAACCACACTGATGACCCGGATTCAGGAACGGACTCGGGATGCCGGGGGTCGGCATGGGGATGAAAGGATTGAGCATCCGCAGGACTGCTCTCCTATCCTGGGGTGGGACTGGGGTTTGTCTTGCTCAAGCAGTGGTCCCCAGTGGAGACTGGAGGCACTGCAGGAGTGGCACATAGAGAGAACCTAGAAAAGTGGATAAATGGCGTCCGAGTGACCGGATGACGGCTGCCTGGATCACCCGCCTCCATGGAGCCCCTAAAGAGCCAGAAACTGAACCCAGCAGCATCAGGACTGAGAGAAAGAATGCCTGAAGGCAATTTCCCTCCCGAAGGAGGGGACCCGTCCGACGATGGGTTACGTCAGGCTACCCTGGTCAGCTGCGATTTGGGGTCAGAGGAAGCTGGCACCAGGGTGGGTTCAGAATGGAGATACGGGGGAATTCCTTGGCAGAAGGCCTGAGGGAGAGGCCGATCAGATGCAGGGGGCAATAAATAAATAATGCAAAAAAAAAAAGGAGGAAGTTGAGGGTGGTGGTCAATGGGATTAAACCAGAGGAAAGGGAGGTTACAAGTAGGGTTCCACAGGGATCTGTCATACATTTGGTCTTCTTCAACATGATCATTAGTGACATTGGTGAGGAAATATAGGGCAGGCTGTGTCTCTTTGCAGATGTTACAAAACTATGTGGGAGGGTGGATAGTGATGAGGAAATAAGGGATATGCATAGGGACCTACAAAAACTAGAGGGGTGGTCAAAGGTCTGGCAGTTAAAATTCAAAGCCAAATGAGCAAGGTAATGCACCTAGGGAAAAGGAACCCTAAGATGGAGTACTGGGGTGAGACTTTGCACTACAGAAGAGGAACTGGATCTACAAGTTATTGTCAGTAACTCCCTTAAACAAATAAACCAGTGAAACAAGGCTAATAGCAAGGCTAACAGGATGCTGGGATGTATCAAGAGGGATCTTGATAGCAGAAGAAAAGAGTTAATACTTTCCATATACAGATCCCTGGTGAAGCTTCACCTGGAGTACAGCATGCTTTTCTGGAGCCCTCACCTCAGACAGGACAGGGATAATTTAGAAACAGTGTAGTGCAGAGTAACAAAAATGATTCAGGATCAGAAGGGCAGATCCTATGAGGAACATTTCAACACATTAAATAATGTATGTACTCACTGGAAACCAGACAAGAGGGGGGGAGATATGACAGAGACCTGCAAGTTTCTTAAAGGAATTAATAAAGTAAACTGCGGGGAATTATTTACCCTGAACACCAAACTAAGGTCATGTGGTCACAGTTGGAAATTAACAGGAGGGAGGTTCAGAAGGGACATGAGGAAATACTTCTTTACGGAAAGGGCGGTGGAACCTTGGAACAGTCTGTTGGCTGAAGTGATGGGTGCAAACACAGTCAGGGTATTCAAGCAGGCATGGGATAGAATGAAGGGAATAGTGGTCACCCAGGGTGATGAGACCAGGGAGGAGAATTGGGATAGGACAGGGAGGGTTAGTCCCCTGGAGGAACAATAGAGTCCATGGATTATAGAGAGTAAGAGCAGATGGGATAGACCTCTGCTGTTTTGGACCTCTGCTCTTTTTCTGTCATCATGGTCTATGTTTCTATTTTCCCTCCATTGGTCTGCTGCTCATTCCTTTCATATCCCTCACAGTAAATCAGTAGCAGGCCAGTCAGCTTTGTCTATCTAACTTTGTAACAACCTCCCTCTCCCCATATGTCTTTCTTCCTCCCTGCATTATCTCAGACTACCCTTACTGACACATCACAAAAGAATGCGCCTGCAGCTAGACTTCTTTCTGTTCTCTCCACTCTATAACCACCCATGTCCTATCCACCCCCTCTGTTATTTTACCTGTTTTATCCATTCTTCCTACTCAATTGCAAAGCTTACAACTCAATGTACTCTGTAAACTTAATTATATGCCTTTTGGTTCTGTAAAAATGGTTTACCCTATATTGCCAGCACACTCCCTTAGCTGTCAATCGGGCAACCCAATGTCCAGTGTTCATGTACACTTTTTACATTGTTTTTGTCTTTCTCTAATATTCATTACTTGTGCTGTAATTTTATTGAACATGTCCATGCACCTAATATTATTAGTTTGTTATTGCTGTTTCACTACCTTTTGTATCCCCCTCCCCCACAAGGTCACACCTGGAAATGAGCCCCAGCTGAATGTGCCTATCCTGGTCACCAAATTTTAAATAAATAAATAAGCAGGGATGTACAGTACTATATGAGAAAGTGCCGATACCAAAGGGACAGACCCCTTAAATCAGCCAGAACCAGTCACCAAAATAAGTTGTTTCTTTTTTGGGACCTGGAGTGGCGGAAAAACAAGGAACAAGGTATTTCCTTCCTTCCGTCAGCTGTCTTCAACTCAGGAGCATACAACAGAGGCCACCTTCTTAGAATGGGGAGGTCATAGGTCACGTGATGGCTGCCTAGCTGAAGGACGTACCTTCTCGGAGCTCCGCTGTCAGCCCGCTATTTACCACTTTCCTGCTGTTCGTATACGCGAATCGAGCAAGTAATTAAGTGTCGGGAGTCAGTCTTCGGTATCGCGGTTGATTTCCGCGGTTTAAAATGGAAAGTTACATGCGGAAGCCACGGCCCAAACACTTGCCCCCGTAGATGCCTGAAAAGATGCAGGCCGCGAAAAGGGCTAAACAGCAGGCTGCTAGCCTGACACAGCTCCCCATATTGGATGCACCACTCACGGAGGCAAAGTTTATGGTGGTGATGAAGCCCCTGCAAGCCTCCATGGCAGCACTAACTGGAGACATCCAGGAGATTAAAGCCTCTGTGGAAACGCTCACCAAAAGGGTTGGAGACACAGAAGTTAATCTCTCCTGCCTAGAAAACAGGCAAAATTCTGCTGATAAGGAGATTGTGATGGCCAAAGGCGAATTAAAAAATTAGAGGAGAAACTGGAAGACTTGGAGGGGCGCAGCAGAAGGAATAACCTGGTGATAATGGGTATCCCTGAAAAGGAAGAAGGGAGTGCCCCAATTATCTTCATGCAAAAATTTTGCAACAAGATTGCTGGTTCTCCCCCTGGAGGAATATGTAATAGAGAGCACATCTGAGCTCTGCGGCCCCCTGCACAGGGGCAGTCTCGAGGCCTATGATAATGCGCCTTTAATTTCCAGGACAAGCAACATGTGCTAGATAAGGTCAGAGGAATAAAGGAGCTACTATGGGAGGCAATCGTAAGGATCGCTCAAGACCTTCCTCATTCTGTAAGAGTAAGGAGGCAAGAGCTACATCCGATAGTTTCTAAACTTATTGCTCGCGAAGCCTTTTAAGGTGAAATACCCCGCGATTTTGTTGGTGCTGCATGAAGGGAAGTGGCTATCCTCGAGACTCAACAGCAGGCCTATCAAGAGCTGCAGCGGATACTGCCGGACTTATTCAAGTGATTTCTCGTTCTCCTGTTCAAGTTCAGTGAATTTCAATTATGAGTCTGGTGATAAAAATGTGAGACAGGCCTGCTCTGGTCAATAGACTTTTGCATATAGCAATGGACGGACTTTCATTTTCTTTAATGGAATACGGAAGATAGACTCTGAGTGTCTTCTTTTTTTTTTTTTTTTTTGTTAGGATTGGTCTACAAGACTGACCTATTTAGGTCAACCGTAACTCAACTAATCGGGCTGGCCCATCAAGCTCAAAGAAGGTTTGAACCGGAGGTAGTAGTCCAGGCCGAGATGGAAGAATGAAGATAAAAAGAATGGAACACCGAAGACAGACTCTGAGTGTTTTTTTTTTTTTTACTGCATTATGTGGGCTCCAAGTACTTCTACATTTTTGTGTAATCGGCTATAGTTTACATTGGTGGGGGCGGTAAAGGGAGCTCCGAGTGGAGATATGGGTCATTCGTGTTGGGCTGCTTGGATAAGCATCATGTGGCAGAATAGTGGGAGGAGCGGTTTCATTGAACTGGGGTTGGAGGTAGGGAGGGTGGAGGGGCGGCAAGGGCTATTGTGGGGGGGGGAGGTTGGTTTCAGCGAACTGGTTAGGGGGAGGGGGCTTGAATGGTTTCCATATACAAGGGTGTACTTGTAACTGGTCCTTGTTTAATGTTGAGTGTGCTTGCATCTTTAGAATAGTGATAGGCCTCTACAATATTGTAATTAGACGCCAGATTAGTCCTCCCTGTGTTTCTTTGTCAGTTATATGGTGATGCCATATAATTTTGTTAGCTGGAATATCAAGGGAGCCAAGGACAGGGTCAAGAGGCAGGTGGTGTTAAAACACCTCCTCCATCTAGGGGCGCATATTGCGTTTCTGCAAGAAACTCACCTAAAAGGGTAGACCTGCATTACTTCAGAAGATCGTGGGTAGCCCAAGTCTTTGGCGCTGGATCATCATCTAATAGAGCAGGGGTAGCTATCCTAATTGCTAGGGGAGTAGCTTTTAAATTGCTACATGAGTGTTGGGACCCAGAGGGTCGTTTTCTAATTGTCTATGCCCTATTAGCATCCCAACCGGTCGTATTGGGTTCGATTTACGGCCCTAACACTGATTTGCCGCTTTCTTCCATGATCTCAGCAATATAGTAGACCTTGATGCTCAGAACATAGCCATTCTTGGAGGAGACTGGAACCTGGTTCTTCAAAATGATATTGACAGATCCTTTAATAAGCATAGAGGCTTTTCTCCATCTCAGAGAGCCCTGAAAGGCCTCATCAATAAATTAGCATTAGTTGACATTTGGCGCCTACTCTACCCTGATAGAAACAATACTCCTTCTATTCTCCAGTGCATCATTCATATTCGAGAATAGACTACATTTAATGAGTTTATCTGCAGTTCCCAATGTTTCTTGGCAGAGATCTCGCGAGGGTAATATCAGATCACGCCCGGTTAGTGTTAAGTATAGGCCTGGCCCAGAGTTGCATAGATCTCCACAATGGAGGTTAAACAACCAAATGCTGAAGGATGAATGTGTTTTGAGGGATATGAGGAACTATATAGCCCTTTTCATGGCAGAAAATAAAGATTCCATGGCACGGATAGATCTGGTATGGGCTGCCTTAAAATGTGCCCTCAGAGGGGAATTAATAAAGATGGCCTCTAAGAGGAAACGAGAACAGAATGATAAATTGAGGACTTTATTGTCCTCTATTCAAAAGATAGAACATAGTCTATCCCGTACTTCTACTGACTCTGAATGGGTCAAACTACACCAGCTACAGGCCCAGTACTCGGACATAGTTTTTCAAAAAGCAGAGCTGGCCCTCTCTCGAGTTAAATTACAGTACCTAGATATAGGAGAAAAGGCTAGCAAACTCCTAGCTTGGTGGGTAAAACAAAAGGAGGCGATACAGTTTATAGCAGGGGTTCGGGCAGGTCACGGGGGGCAGATCTGCACAGATCCGAGGGAAATCTCAAGGATTTTTGGGAATTACTTCCAAGATTTATATACTCAGGAGCCCGGTATCAGTGCATCCAATTCAGAAATTGAGGCTTATCTAAGAGAAGCACACTTATCTAAGCTCTCAGAGGCTGAATCCAAATTATTAGAAGTGCCATTAACTATACAAGAGATGCACCAGGCTATCCTTCAATTGCCCATAGATAGATCTCCAGGCCCCGATGGCTTTTCAAGTAATTTTTATAAAGTCTTCTTATCGGACGTTGCACCAATATTGCTTGATGTTTTCAGATTCTGGTTTGAATTCGGCATTTCGGATCCGAGGTTCCTAGAAGCTATAATTTCCTTAATTCTAAAGCCAGATAGGTATCCGTCCAACCTGGATAGTTATCAGCCGATTTACGCTCATTATACGGACATCAAGATTTTGGCAAAATATTAGCAATCGATTATCCAAGGTAATGGATAGACTTATATGTAGAGAGCAAGTGGGTTCATGAAAGGAGACTATCTCACGACCATATGGAAAACTTGTTCATCTGATGGCGGTAGCTAAAGATTCAAAAATTCCAGTGGCACTTATGTCACTAGATGCCGAGAAGGCATTCGATCGAGTCTCCTGGCCTTTTTTATTCACTTCCCTCTCGACTGTTGGTATCCCCCCGAGCTTCCTAAACTGGGTTAGAATTTTATATTCTTGCCCATCAGCGAGAGTGAAATGTAATGGATTTTTGTCCCCAGCCTTTAAGTTGGAGCGAGGCACCAGGCAGGGCTGTCCGCTATCACCCTGTTATTCAGTATATATTTGGAGCCTTTGTTGCGTAAACTTATGGAATCCATCAATTGAGGTATCTGAATAGAGGTGATTCTAGATATGTGTATGCTCGGCGTACTTGGATGACCTGCTTTACATATTGAGAATCCAGGGACCTCGATTCCCTCGATCTTATATGAGATTGCCTGCTTCTCGCAAGTATCGTCGTACAAGTTAAACCATACTAACTCCAAAGTTCTCCCTCTAAATTATTTAGAGAGGAAAACACATTTGCAGGGCTTGGGGGTTGCATGGGAACCTAAATTCATTACATATCTGGGTATTCACATTAATGCGAGCTTGTCTTGTATGCATAGGGACAACGTAGACCGCATGATACGAGAGGCCTCCGAAGACCTTAAAAAGTGGGAGTCATTATCATTATCAATTTGGGGCAGACTAAATCTTATTAAGATGATGATCCTCCCTAAGTTCCTCTATCCCTTAGATATGATGGGTACTTACTTGCCTAAAAGCTGGTTCTTGAAGGTACAGAAACTATTCAACTAATTTTTGTGGCAAAATAAGGCCGTTTGATGGTCCTATTTTAAGCTTACGGCTCCTAAATCCAAGGGAGGCTTAGCCGCCTCTTCTCTGTTCATGTACTATTTAGCTCAACATGTTAGCAAAATGGCCTTTTGGAAAACAGAACCAGCAATAGCAGCCTATACTCCTCTTTGGCTGGACATAGAGTCGGCGTTAGTGAAGAGGGCGAAATGTTCCCTTCATGCTCTGCTATAGCCTGAGTGTCACTCCTACCTAAACACCTCAAGGATACTCCTCTGGGATGGACTTTAAAGCCTATCACCAGCTGCAGCGTTATCTTGGTCCGATGGTGGCTCGCTGGCTCTCAGCTCATTATAAATAATCCTCAGATCAGAATTAATAGGGTTTCCATCTCTGAAGCCTTTTGGCGTATAAATGATTGTGTAGTAGATGACTTCCGGGATCACAATGGCCGATATTCATTTGAGGCTCTGAAGAAAAAGTGGATCTTGCAGATACTGAATTTTATAAGTGGTTGCAGGTTAGTAAAGCCCTAATTCAGGCTTTCTCTACAACTGGCTTAATGGATGAGGGTCAAAGGAATGTTCAAAGTCTGTTCTTGGTCACTAAGCAGCAGCATTCGGTAGCCAGGGTTCGTAGACTCCTCCAAGAATGGGATCACAGACTCCCCCATGGGATATGTTTTTATTGGGTTGAGGCCTTGAATATCAGTCCCTCCCCGAGAATATGGCAAGCTCTCTGGAATTCGATGTATAGGTATATTAAACAAGATAGGCTAAGATTGGTGCACTTTAAAATGATGCATCACATACTTAACTCTCTCCTTCTTACATAGAAGGGGTGTGCTTGGCTCTCCTCTATGTCAGAAATGCAAGAAAGAAGATGGAACACTATATCATTTGTTATGGAAATGTTCGGAGGTTCAGGTGCTCTGGAAATCAGTAGGCACCCTCTTGGGCCCTGTTCTTGGCTCCACTAGATTAGATGCCCCAGGGATATGGTTGTTGGGCACCTTCCCGGCAGATACTACTAAAGGCTGGAGGGTTCGCGTCTCTCTGGCCTCTGCGGTAGTGAAATTACTTATTCTGAGACACTGGACCTCGGATAAGATCCCATCGTTAGTCGAGTGGCACAGGGAATGCACACTGGCGATACAGCTTGAAAAGCATATAGCAAGTATGAGAGGCAGTTGGGATCAGCTAGTCTCTGTCTGGGGTCCCTTAGAACATTTGTTGTTGAGGTGGAGGCCATCTGATTAGAAGGAAATGTTTTTTTTTTTTTTTGCATTATAAGCATTCACTCAAGTTATGTTTTAGGTATACCCTTCTTTGATAACTCATAATCTGGGATATGGTGTGGAGGAGGGAGGTAATGGGTATTTGGGCAGTAGGTTTTCACTGTTTGTTATTCTCTTGAAAGCGATGTATCTGTAATCCATATATAAGTGTGAAATTTTTACGCTTTCCTTGTAATGTTTTTGTGGTTATATGAAAATAATAAAAAATGTTAATTATAAAAAAAAAAGAATGGGGAGGTCATTTGGGTGACATACTAGTAAGTGGGGTCTGGAGTGCACGGGACGCATGGATCAAGTAAACCCAATAGAACTCAGGGCAGTACTCATCTCAACCCATTATTTTTCTTCCCTGTTGTGATTGTAAAGCCAAACAGTTTAGTTAAGAACGGACAATACAATAACCATATATTACATAAACAAACAGGGAGGTGCCAGATCATCAAAACTTTGCACAGAAAATGAAGATATGGCACCTGACATACTCCACAGATGCCAAAATATCTGCTGCTCACCTGCCTGGCAAACTGACAAAGACAATAACTCACAAAAGGATTTGACACTCAGAAAGGGATTGTTATGGTTGAACTGAGGCTGACCAGTGATTTCAAGCTAGAATTTACCTATAATAAATGGGTTCCATTTTTCACAATGGAGAAAAAGGTGTGTTAAATACTGTAACACCTGAGTAGGTGTTACAGAATTCACGCAGCTTCTTCCAATAGCAATATGCTCGAGACAGAAACAGAAAGTGAGCACGAGCATCAGCGTCCGTTTTCTGACACAAATAACTCGCCTCCTCAGTCGCATTTGCTCTGCATGAAACTGTCTCTGCCATGGGCAAATAACCTAATTTTCATTCTGATTACCAGTTCAATAATAAAATGTTAATGTTCAAGCACAGTTCTCTTTTTTCTCAGACACATAAAAGCGTTCATCTCCACAAAGTAATATTCCAGGTCTTTTTTAAAGACAAATCTCAACAGAAAAAAAAGTCACCCTTCAATTATATAAAACAAAATATGGGGTGCAGTGTGTTTCACTTGAATTTAACACAAACCTTCGTTGTTGGATGGCTATCATAAACCCCTAGGGCTTCTCCTTCGGGGTTTATGTGCCATCCAACAACTCGGGTGTGTGTTAAATTCTCGTAACACACTGCACCCCATACTTTATCCTATATTTATTGTCTGTGTGTTTGTTCCTGTCAGGAAAAAAAAAAAAACTACAAAACAAGTTCTAAAAAACTAGTCTGTCTGTCTCTTAGTCTCTGTAGGGAGCCCAGTTATTGCTGGGTTACTGGAGGTTGGTGGGGCAAAATGGAACAACGAAAAGAAGTGTCTGCATATTTTTTAAACAGTATTGGGCATATTCCATACTTTTTACAACTCAACAGGGTAGAGATGTGTGAAAAAAAACTTCTGCCGGTGAAATTGCCATGAAAGTCAGATTTTCCCTTCCACAAGAGTGCAGAAATCAAATTAACAACTTTTGTAGAACTTTTGACTTAGAATGGTGGAATATCTTCAGATAAGAAACGCTGCCTGCCCCCTCCTATCTGAACACACCGATGAGGGCGAGTGGGGCTGTCTTGCCACACTCCACAAACCAAGACACGCTCAGGGACTTGTGGGAATCATTTATAAGGTGATGAGAGACTCGCAGCAGGATAGTACCCTCAAATGCAGTTTGGCATGGGAGGCTGAGCTCCAACGCCCTCTCCCTCTGGAGCAATGGTCTGTCTGTTTGAAGGCAGCACACATAGCATACAAAGATGCTAAGAGCCAGCTGATACAGTTGAAGATTCGTCTTAGATGGTACAAGATGCCAGCTATGCTCTTTGAGCTCAAGGTGTTAGACCATGATAAGTGTTGGGGGTGCCAGACCTCCCCAGCTCATCTACTTCATATCCTCTGGATATGTCCTGCTCTTAATAATTTCTGGCTTACCGTGCTAGATGACTGCTCTATGATTGTGGGCAAGAGGATCTTGCACTCTCACAACCTTCTTTTACTGGGAGAAGTTTCAACATTAGAATCATTGCCTATACTGCACAAAATGTGGGTCCTTGCCGCTGTCATGAAAGCAAAGAGGGCTATCTTGATGAGGCGGAGGCAACCCCTCGGTTCTCGCTTGGTGAGCGGCCACTGTGAGGTTAGCCACCTTTGAGAGACTCACGGCAATAGGGAGAGGACAACTCCCTAGATTTCATAAGAAATGAAATGCATACCTGCACTCTCACATCTGTACAGTCCCACCCCCACCTCCTGGTAATCCCCCAGTAGGCTGACCTCCCCCCCCATTACCCATGCAAGATATGAGTACTTACCGCCCTTATGAGTATCTTTCTTCTCTGTCCTCTCTTTCTTCTCTAACCCTTCTAGTTCCCGTCCTGCAAATTGATTTGTTGTTTACTGGAGACATAGGGGGAACCTTGATGGGCGGAGGTAGTTTGCATCTTGGTACCCACTTGGCTGTCACATGAATCCTTTAGGTCTTTTTTTCCACAGGAAGTAACTGGCTGCAATCTGAGTGGTCACTAACTGGATCTTACTGAGCAATGTATATTTGTGCATGCGTTTGTTATTTGGATGTGTACTTATGATAGCTGCTGCATTTCAGTTGTTGCACTAATTACTGGATATCAGTGTGTTTATCACCTGTTGTCTTTACCTTTGGCTGTTGTTGAAAAGATAAAACTCAATAAAAAATTTTTATGATAAAAAAGAATGGTGGAATAAATGTATAAATTGCAGATTATTCTTTTAAACTGTGGAGAAAAAGTCCACAGAACTGATCATTCAACTGCAGAATCATTATATGTACTGAGAAATAATTCATCAAACTGCAGAAACAAAAATCCCTCAGAACTGTTATTCTGCAATTCACATGTATTTTTCCCACAGTTCAGCCAAAATATTCCACAGAACATGGTGAAAATCTTCCAAACACACTTGGAAGATTCCGATCTCGCCACTGGTGGAAATTTGGAAAATTCCTCAAAATGTCTGAATTTTCACGGAAGTTCCACGGAAACAGAATTTGCAACTTTTGACCACCTCTACAGCAGGGTTTTATAGTGGAATACCTACTTTTTTTAACAAGATTTACTTATTTTCTTGTACCTTGCAAAACTGGAAGTCCCACCCATGGCACTTCTAGTTCACCAGCTCATATGACACTTGCCTCATGAACGTTGTCAAGCACACGTTGGAGGTGAAATGCTGGCAAAGGCAAGTGCTTCTTCCAGCATCATCAGATCAGTCAAGAAGGAGGTCAGTCACCACTATTCATCTTTAGGGAAAACATTTTATTGTTGTTATACATACAGTCTGTGTTATTAAGCAAAATCAGTGGATCCTACAGGGGACATACTGACTTTGCATAGAATGGTCAATTGTTAAATGCCTAACTTGCCAAATGTATGCTGAAAAACCCTTAGTGAAAGAGAATGAAAGTTTAATGTGTAATAAATGCATAGCTTATCAAGAATTAACTTGATGAACTGAGAAGCCAAACTACAGCTAATAAATGCTACAGGAATACAGTAAATAAAATGAAACACTTTGTCAGAAGCTTTGGAAGTGACAGATTTGGGTGAAATAAAGAGCTCATGGCATCAGAAGGAAATGAGGTAAAAAAGAGAGCTGAAGAAGAAGACTATATAGGGGACAATGGGCCAAGAAGAAAGAATAAACAAAAGAGTCAAGCACATTAAGGGGTTCTGAAGAGGAATGGTATCAAGTAGCATACAAAAAAATGTGATGGTCTCTGAGGTGCTCTGTGGTACTCTGCTCTAAAGATGGTGGAAAGAGATGAGTGAGACACCAAGGTCCGAATTATTGTGGATAAGATAACTGTTACCCAGACAAGGAGAGGCAGGAGTAGTCCTAGAGATTCGGTGCCCGCAGGGCATTTATTTAGTACCAGTGGGTAGGGAGACACAGTCAGAAGAGAAGGAGAAGACACCCAAAACAATAGGGCAGCAAAGAGGGCAGAGCACTTTTATCTATGACTGCTAAAATAACTTCAAACAGTAATAGCATATGTATTTAGGCCTACTACCACTATACTTCTATAATCATTCAACAGTTCCTATACTTACTACTAAACCTAGGCAAGAATCAGATTCTATGTACTACCCACAACAATATTTGGTTTAACTATAACCACAGAGTTCTACCGAAGTCCAAATGTCACCTAAGTCCAGAGGTCTGACGTCTTCGTGTACACCATCATTCTACGATGGTAACTACAAAGGGGAGCAAACAGAATGGTCGATACTAAACACAATTCCCAGCAGGAACCTTGTAAAGGCCACTGGGTGGTGAGAGGTTTGGTAAACAGACCATATGATTCTTCGGCAAAAGTCCACTCTCTCCAAGGCTGCCGGAAAGAAAGAACCAGAACAACTGGTTCCTGGAATAACCCACTTACAGGCTGTCAGATTCCAAACTGAAAACAAAGGATACCTTGGCCAAAACCCACTTTCAGGGCTGCCAAGAACGAGGAGGAACCAGGATCTGCGTGGTGACGAATCCACTCGAGGACTACCACAACCTGAATGATGCTGCGGCACTCCAAGGGCCAGCTAGACTCTGAAGGAGCTGGGGTAAAGACAGATCTCCGATAGGACCAGGAACCAGAAGAATCTGTAGAGAAGATGGTTGATTCTGCAATCTTGTCACCAGAACCTAGAACAAAATAAAGAAACAGCGGACGCATCCCAAACTGGGCTTCGATGGACTCGACTTTCGGAATATGACCGGGGCACAGACCAGGTTCTCCAGGATGTGCACACTCTTCTGTGAAGGGTGACCAACTTCGGGACATCCGGATCAGGAACCATACTAAACGACACTGGCACGGCTGCCGCAATGCGCTTCGGTGGACGTAACTTTGAGCTGTGAAAAACAAGAAACGGCGAGTACGACTGGCGATGGACTCGACTTTGGCGGATGACACAGATGGAGGAGATGATCTGATGGTCAATCCCACTTGGGTGAAGAATGATGAACAGACATCCCCTACTGGGTAGAGACTGATTCCGAGTACATAGTATGACAGACCACACTATGGGACTGCAGAGTGGTAGACGATTGAGACTGTCCCCATACACTGGTAACAATGTAGCTAAAAGATGCACCTTTCTGCAATGCCAAGAGAACTGCGAAATGATACGATAATTTGCCAGGGGAAGGGCAAATTATAAATTTAGGGGTGATTATTACAGGTGGGGCAATAGTTCAGATGCTTAGGGCAATAGTTCAGATGCTTAGGGCAATAGTTCAGATGCTTAAGGCAATAGTTCAAATGCTTAGAGCAATAGTTCAGATAACCAGGGGCAAATAACCACAATCCATATACAATACAGTCTTGGTGCTTCTTAGCAAGTTCACAGTCTTTCAGAAACTTTAGCAACACACATTTGCATGAACAGTACAGTTGTTAGAGTTATTTTGCAGTATTTGTGAGCTGAGCACCCTTGGATAGACCCTTTTTCCTGACTGTAGGGCCTTCCTGAATAGGATCTGGCTACCCCTGAATGTTTTGCTATGGATGCCCTAATCACTATACTGAGGGAACCACCTGCCCTATGCTAATTGCCCAGAACACTAAAGGCCTAAATGCCTTATTTGCTATGGGGCCTATATGCCCTACTAACTGCCACCAGACTGGCTTGCCCTAATCCAGTAGGCCAGGGCTGCCCTTACTACCACTAGGCTGGCTTGCCTTAAACCACTAGGCCAGGGCTGCCCTTACTACCACTAGGCTGGCTTGCCTTAAACCACTAGGCTGGGGCTGCCCTTACTCTGCTTTACCTCAGGCCTAATCCCCTACATACACCTCTGCCTAATGCCCTACTTAACTGTGGGCCTAATTGCCCTTTTAAAACTGGGCATAGTGCCGGAAATACAGTTGGCCTGGTGCCCCTTGAAATGGGCCTGGTGCCCTTTTAGCTGGGCCTGGATCACCCCTTTAAAATGGGCCTGGCACCCTCTTAACTGCAGGCCTGGTGCCCTTTTGACTGGGCCTAATGCCCTTCTAGCTGTGGGCCTGGTGCCCTGAATACAGTGGGCCTGGTGCCCTTCAAAATGGGCCTGGTGCCCTTTTAGCTGTGCCTGGATCGTCCCTTTAAAATGTTATCGGGCCAAAAGTGGCAGGGCCCCTTTAAATTTGAAAGGCTCTCTGAGTCTGCTGCCACTCTTTCGGCAGATCACTGCCCTGAATCCCACCCCCTTTATGAATATTTATCAGGCCTTGCTTGGCATCACTGAGCTAGCCCCTCCCTTAGGGCGTCGCTACCCCACCTCCCTCCTAAATATTTAAATCCAGGGTCCTAGCAACCCAATGCCCCTGCAGTGCTCAGCCACCTTTCTTCGCGCCTACTGCACTCTTTAAACAGAGAAGAAAGAATATTTTCTTTTCAGGCAGTCAGCACATAGTGTGTGCTGCTGCCGACTCACCACTCCTTAGGCTGTTGGAGGGCTGGATCGGGAAGTGGGCGGTATGCTGGCAGAGGGAGGGAGAGTTGCAGGCAGCTAGGGGGGGTGACTGAGGCTTGAGGCTGATGAGGCTTGCGGCGATCACAGGCTTGCAAACATGACGGGGGACTGAAATTAATTCAAACTAAAACTGGGGCTAAAAGAAATAAACGAACGGGGCTCTTCAGCCCAAAATGACCGAACCAGATGTTCTTGTACTTTGTGGTGCCCCGATGGCTCCACCGACTGCAACACAGAGCTGAAGCTGGCGTCTTCAGACAGGGGAAGCAGAGCAGGACCATTGCAAGCCCTGAGGGACGGCTTCAACCCAAAGTAAGCCCTGACCTGTCCCTATGACTTCTGTGTCCTGTCTCCTCAACCTCTGCCCAGGAACAACTGACCAACTGTTAAATCATTTTTTAAACTTAAACTCACCAGGGTTCTAGAGTGGCTGGAGTGGAATGTTGTGCATGAGCAGCTCAGCACAGCATTCCATCCAGGCCATTGTTACCAGAGCTGCTTCAAAATCTATTTTTTTTACAAAGATTTAAGTGCACAGGGTACTTTGCTTTATTTACAGTGTTTTCCTCACTGTAGGGAGGGGAACCAACATCTGAGGGGTCCCTTTTCCTCTTTACCCTGCAGTCTGTACCTAAGGCAGGCACCCTGGGCACCTGCAAACCCCTATTTTTTTATTTCATTTAAATTTCTGGGATGCCCCAACTTTGGGGCATTACAAAAATGAAAAAAGGAAACAAGGAAGTCTCAAATCGTAAAGAAACCCTATTAACAAACAGATTTTCTGTGTTAGCTGATAGCAAGTCACCAGTCCAACTCCAACTGGACATTATCACAATTAATTCAGAAATACCAGAAGTCCCAGGACAAATCATAGTAACTGGTGACTTCATAATATGGCGATGTGACACAACCACTTGCAAAACTGATAAATTAAATGGAACTTTATATTGCTTTCCAGGAGCATAAATTTGCTATTTAAAAACTCATCTTTCTGCCTTGCTAAATAAATCTGGGTCAAACCAAATAGTGGCAGTCCATATCAATATAATTAATGTTGGACATGACCATGAAAAAGATATATGTGAGGAGATTATTGAACTAGGGGAAGATATAAAAAATAAAAGCACAACCTCAGTCATCTCAGGGATATTACCAATTTATCAAGGTCATCTTAAAAAAACAAAAAATATCACTATCATCTGAATTAATGCAAGGTTACACAACTGGTGCAACACGGAATGCATTAAGTTCACAAACTTATGGGAAATGTTTGTGGGGAAAAAACATCCAGGTGCCAAATACAGCCTTCATTTGAAGCAAGGAGCAGAAAACAACTCAGTATTAACAAGCACTTATTTAAACTAACCAACTAACCATGCAGTCAGATCTTTTGCATGAAAAAAGAAAACTGCCAAACAAAACTTCTATTAAATGTCTAATGGGTAACACAGAAGTCTAAATTACAATAAACTAAGCGAACTTGAGGCTATAATTGAAGCAAATAAAAAAGACTTTGATTTAATACTCATATCAGAAGTCTGGTGGAGTCAAACTAACACCTGGGGGAAAGATATGAATGGATTCAACTGTTTAGGCTGTATCTTAATCATAAAAAGGTAGAGCAGAGCCGTATATGCCACAAACAAATTATCTTGAACATTTCTAATGAAATTAAACATGCTCTGTCTACAAATGAAACCCTGTTGCTAAAACTAGTTACACAATACACAAAAAATAAAATCATTGGTTTATGCCACCACCCACCCAATGCTGTTGTACTAATGAATGAAACCATAAATGAAGGACTAGAAAAAGTAATTGAATTCATAGAAACATAGACTTTGACTGCAGATAAGGACTTTTGGCCCACCCAGTCTGCTCATTTCCTTACCTATTGGATAAGCTGCAGATCATAGTTAACTAACAGCCTACTTCCTCCTACCCGCCTCAACAGAATTGCCTTATGTCTGTCCCATGCATTCTTTCAGAAATGTACTGTTCTTAGGTGATCTGAATTATGGGGACATTGATTGGGATTCCCACAAGGATACTAGTGAACCTAGTAAAGAGTTCTTAAGTACTTGTACAGTATGTCATTAAACCTTTCTCAAGGCTCTACAATGCTACAGCATCAACATCTTCCCGATGCAACCCTACAGTGGTGGATTTGTGTTGACAGAAATTTGCAGTCAACATAAATCCACTGGAAAAACAGTTTATGTTTATGGGGGGCATTGTCCCCCAACCCCCCCTTCATTATGGAGGGCTCTGACCCCTGCACTCCTGGACTTAGGGATTATCAACTCCAAGTCAGAGTTGATTCAGGAAGTGGATGCAGGACCAGGAGAAAGAGTGCCAGGGTTCAGGGTGGACTTTACAGTGAACTTTTGATGTTGTCAGCATCAACGTGTTTGCTGTAAAGGTTTAGCTATGTGATCAGCATACACTTTCTCAACATGTACAGTACCTAACAAGAGTTAATAACATACTGGATATTGTAATGAGTACTGAAAGCAGAAATATCCATAATTGTATAGTGTCCCTGGGAGATAGTGACCACAATACTGTTCTTTTGGATATGGGAATGGACTCTCAACAAATAAAAGGCTGTAGAGAGATTTCTTTGTATAACACTGCAAATATTACTGGCATTCTTTATAATATTAGAGATATTGACTGGGATAAAATTCTACAAGATAACACCATTGACATTATCTGGGATAAAATCAAAACAATCATGTTTTCATTATGTGACAAACATATTAAAAAATAAGAAAAATAAATAAATAATGGCTGGTGCATCAAGCCAAAATGGCTGAGTAAGGGGACCATGAAGTTAAGAAAGACAAAACAAAAACATTTAACAAAATGTGTTAAATATAAAAATATCGTAACATGGATAAAGTTTCGTATCATCTAATTATTTGTTTCTTCCCCTTCACACATGCATAGGGCCTGTCTGAAACCGCCCCTCTCTTCCACACACAGAAGACACAGAAGCAGAAAGAGCTGCATAGGGCCTGTCAGGGGATTTATGTGATGTGGGCAACCCTGCATGGGTAAGTTCCCACACAGCGACTGACAACGGGCGACCATGGGAAGGGCGAGCACACAGCAGTGGTGAACATGCACACAGGGCGAATGTGCAGAATGGGCGAATGCCCAATGGGCGTGAGCCGAGCTTGTGGGTGCGAGTGGCACAAGAGTGACTACAGGGAAGGGGAAGGGGAAGTGAGCACCCGTACTGGGTGACACCGCACAACTGCTGGTCAAGGAGGCAGCCTGGAGCCCATTGCCCTGCTCTGGTGAGTGTCCTGTGTGCTGTATGGTACTGGGGGGGGGGGTCCTGGTCTATGTGTGTATATTTGCACCATTGTGGTGCCGGAGTGTGCTGCATCTGTGCTGTGGACTTGGGGCTCCAGTGTGTATGCCACCCGGTGAGTGGCCGCGGCTTCCTGCCTGTGCTTGCCCCACTGTCTGTCGCCCTGTCTGGGTCTCTGTGCCCTGTGTCTCCGCATGGGTGTTTGCCCATGCCAGCTTGCGGTGCACCTAACCTTTTTACTGTTGTGCGGCTAACCTGTGTGGTCTCTCATTTGGTACACGCTGTTGTTGGCTTGCACCCCATTCCCATGCCATTGTTTCTGCGCTCATCTTGGTGGTTACCCCTCTCAGGACCCCCCCCCCACACACATACAGAAGTCACAGAAGCAGAGAGAGCTTCATAGGTAATCCATCCTCCATCTTACTCAGCTGGACTCTGTTAGGGGTGTTGAAATTACAAAAGGATCTGGAGTTTTTCACTCCCAACCTGCTGTCTCTCTGGAAACTGACTTAATTTTTGCCTGCATACCTGTTCTGATAGGTTTTGTCAACTGGGGATTTCTACTGAGTTTGTGGGGAAATACTCTTGTAGGGTTGGATACTTAAAGTGCAGTGACTGTATTATTCCTCTGGGGTATTTCAGAGCAGTGCTGGCTGTGATAGTCCAGAATGTAGGGGTTGTGGTGTGTAATTAGTGTTTGATTACCTACAGGTGTTACTCTGGCTGTTCTTAGTGGAGATTACTGCATTGCAATTCCTGTGCTGTTTAAGGCCTACCTGAGATCGCATGGTCTGGTGTTTCTCCTTGTATCATTCAGGCTTGATTCCACCATCTTGGAATAGCTCTCCTTAATTACTCAGGTCCCACGGATCTCCTTGCTACTCGCATCTAGGGTACTTATATACATAGCGCTGGGCCCCCTAGGTATTTGTCCTCGGGTTCTCCCAATCCCAGTTAAAACCTCCTGCAAATGATAATGGACTAAAGCACTCAGGCTGGTTTTAGGTGATATTAAGAAACTCCTTCTGCTCCTGTTGTTGTACTTGGGCAATGTCGAGCTCAACCCTGGCCCTCTGGCAGCTGTCTCATCCCTGGCTGACCTATCCAGCATTAAAGGTATAAGCTTTATGCATGTCAATGCATGCAGCCTCCTAAAGAAGATTACTTCTGTTCAGGCTTGGGTCTGCCATACTATGCCCAATGTCCTGGTTGTCACTGAGACTTGGCTCAGATATGGTATTGCTGACTGCGAGGTAAATATCCCAGCCTATTCTTTATTAAGAACTGATAGGCAGACAATAGGAGGTGGAGTTGCCATCTATGTTAAAGACAAATTTTCTACCTCAGTTATCAACTCGACCTCAATCCCTAAAGAATTTGAAAGACTGACTATCAAAATTGAACTCTCCTCTTCCGTCTCATTCTGCATTATGGGATGCTATAGGCCCCCTCTGCAGGGTTTCAACTCCTGGACCACTTAAGTAATTTTATAGGATCCCTGCCCTCAGAGTTTATTATATTAGAAGACCTTAATCTGAGCTGATTTTCCTGCATCTCTGTTCCCCTTAAATCCCTGTGTGATTCCTTTGGACTATCACAACTCATTACTGAAGTTACACGCCCTAGTAAAAAGAACCTTAACAACAGCACCCTGCTGTATCTTATTCTAGTAAATAAGCCTCGTCTATTTTCCCATGCTAGTATATTCTTCTCTGATATCAGTGACCACTGCCTGTGTAAGACCTGCCTCGAAACTACCTTCTACTTCTAAATTCACCATCAAGAGGTGTTGTTGCAACCTTGACCTCTGGGCATTTATCACTGACCTGAGGGATTCTTTGATATGGCAGGACGTCTACCTAACAAAATCAGTGAATACAGCCTACAATATCTTCCAAGATATTGTGTAGGGGCATTGGATAAGCATATGCCACTGGTTAAAGTACAATCTAAGAAAAACTATGCAGTGGTTTATGGAGGACCTAAAGGCAGCACTGCATAATAGGGATTTGCTTTGGAAAACAGCTTGATAAACAAAATTTCCAGATGACTGGATTTTGTTTAGGAAAGCAAGGAATCTTTGTACTAGGATGGTCAGAGAGCAAAGGCCAACTATTTTCATGCAGAACTTGACTCTTCCTCTAAATGTTTCTCCAAATTCTGGAAAACACTTAAGGTCATTGAAGATCATGCGTCCATGGATTCCCTACCCACAAGAATTTCTATTGGGGCCACTATAGCCTCTGATAGGCCAACAATCCTTTACTCCCTCAATAAGCACTTTGCTACTGTAGGTTTAGCATTTGATACCTCCCCCGCCAGTAACCTCTGCTCTCAACTCGGTGTACAGGACCAAGAAGCTCCTGTCATCAGCACTGCATTCTCCCTTCAGCCTGCATCCTTGAAAGACATTGAGGACCTATTGCTACAACTAGACACCAGGAAGAGTGCTGATGCAGATCTCCTTTACCCCTTTTTCCTGAAACTTGGTCATCACGTCCTGCTGCGCCTGTTATCAACCTCTTTAACTTATCCTTTTCTCAGGGTGACCTTCCTCCCCTATGGAAAACTGCACACGTTATCCCCCTTTTTCAAATCTGGAGACCCTAGTGACCTTAACAATTAGAGGCCTATCTCTCTACTGCCCATCCTGTCTAAGCTGTTAGAGAAAATCATGAGTGCACATCTCAGGAATTACCTGGAATCTACAAATCTGCTTAACCCTTTACAATTGGGTTTTAGACCATGCCATAGCACCATCGTGGCACTTGCTAAGGTGACTAATGACTGGTAGTGTGACCTCAATACCAAGAATTTTATTTGCACGGTATTTTTAGACCTAAGTAAGGCATTCAACACTGTCGATCATGATCTGCCCCTTACATTCCTTGGGAACATAGGTCTGGATTCTTTATCATTGAGATGGTTCTCCTACTATCTTTCAGGTTGTCTCCAGCAGGCAAAAGCAGATAGGGGAATTCTTGCCTCTAAAACCCCTGCTAAGGGGTGTACTGTGGGGCTCAATATTGGGCCTCCTGCTCTTTGCAATATATATAAACAGGGTTGATGCCAACCTCAGTACTGCAAACATACATCTATTTGCAGATGATATGGTACTTTACATCAGCAGATTTTCCCTGGAAGCAGCATGTAGTGATCTTCAGTAGGAGTTTAATCTGCTGCTACTGTAGCTCTTGAACCAGAAACTTCTACTGAATGTTAAATAAACAAAGGCTATATTCCTGTCACCCTCTGCACATATAATGAACTCCGCAGCCCAATGAACCTTTCCTCAGATCTCCACACTCCTAGGAAAACCTTTGGAATATGTAACTAAGTTCAAATACTTGGGGGCCTGGATCGACCATAGACTTTCTTATAATGATCATATTGAAGAACTTATGAAAAAGCTTAGACAGAGGCTTGGTCACTTCTATAGGATTAATCACCTGCTTACTCGGGAGACCAAGAAGAGATTGGTCCAAGCCACCTTCCTAACATTGTTGGACTATGCGAACTTCCTTTACAGTCAAGACCCCACCTCTGCACTGGTCAAACTGGACACACTCTATCATAGAGCTTTAAGGTTCATTACTGGCCTCCCCTTCATCATGCATCACTGCTTCCTATATGCTGCTGTGGGATAGACATCACTGAAATGTAGAAGACAGAGGAATGCTGCCCTTTTTTCCTTCAGAGCTATTACTAAGAAGTTTTTTTATTTATTTATTTGCTTTTGGTAACCAGGTAAGCACACTAGACAGCTAAGTGCCTATTTTCAGGTGTGACCCAGGAGAGTTACAAGGTATCCATGAAACAAATACAGAATCAAGGTTACATACAGGAGTCACATGCTCCAACAGTGGGAAAAAACGCTTAAGGTACATACAGGCTCAAAGAACATCATAAGGAGGTAGAATAACATCAAGACATAAACTAGAAATTAGAATAAAAGAACAACTCTAACGGTGGCAGCCTCAAAATTGTTTGGAGCACACCTATATACTCTGGCCAGACCTGAACGCCTAAAGTGAAAGAGAGACTCAGTGCTGGACAGGGGGCGGTTAGTGATACTGAACAGTAATGATGCTCCACCTGGGGGCAGAAAGTGCCTAAAGAGGGGTACCAGTGGAGGTAACAGTGCTAGGAGACTGGGTATTATGCTGTACACAGGCAGGTAGCTGCTGCTTTTAGGAAGTTCCAGAGGGATGTTTTGAAGGAGTGGTAGCGGGGGAGGCACGAAATTGGGCCGGAAGGGAGTTCCACATTTTAGGTGCATGGACAGTGAATGCCCGATCACCAGCGAGGGTGTGGGTCTTGGGGACCAGGTGGGCCTGGGTCACACATGACCTGAGGTGGTAGACGGGGGAGGCGTGTTTCAGGGGAAGTGCGAGCGAAGTGGGGGTGGCCTTCTAACTATATTATCAACGAAGTTGCCTAGGATGTAGGTGTGGTGTTTTTCTGGGGGAAGCCATTCCAGATGAGAGTAGAGCATACAGCAATGTGTGAGATGGGGAGCCAAGAGTGCGAAGCGGCATATGTTGTTGTAAGTGGTGTCCCATTTAGCAAGGCTTGAGGACGGGACAGGAGCAAAGGCAACGAGCCCGTAAGAGAGTGTGGGAAATAGTATCCCCCTAGCTATAGCAAGCCGGGCAGCGGGGGTAAGGCAGTCTTTAGCTCTGCAGGCTAGGCCGAGCTTGCCATTTGTCATGTTACAAATATTCTGAATGTGAGAGGAGAGATTCAATTGAGGATCGAGGGTAACTCCTTGGTACCTGGCAGAGTCAATGACCGGCAGGAGGGAGTCATTAGACCAATAGATTTTGAGTGGCGTCATATAGGAGGAGGTTTTGGATGCAGAGCCAAAGAGCATGGCCTGAGTTTTCTTCAGGATGACCATCAGTGTGTGGGCATCAAGCCAGTTCCGGATAAGGGAGAAGTCAGAGTTGAGCTGGGTGTTGATGCTGGTGGTATCATTCAAACTGGCTATGATGACCAGGTCATCCGCGTAAAGGGTTAGGTGCCCTTTAGTAGCAACAGAGGATAATTCGTTGATGAACAGGGAGTACAGGATGGGTCCAAGGATGGACCCTTGGGGTACCCTGCTGTTCACAGGAGAGAGGGTTGAGCGGGTTCGATTAAAACAGGTGAATTGCTGCCTACCCCCGAGAGGCAGTTGGAGAACCAGTCGAGGGCATGGAAAGAGAATCCATGAGACTGCAGGGTGGAGAGAAGGAGGGGGTGGTCCACACGATCAAAGGCTTTGGAAAGATCCACAATTATAGCCCCAGTCAATTTGCCTTGGTCAGTTGCGGACCTGATCTTGGAGGTGACCACGGCAAGAGCTGTCGAAGTGCTGTGGCCTTCTCTGAATCCATGCTTGAGATGGGGAAAGGACATTGTATCACTGGAGGTATTGGGAAAGTTGCGAGGCAACAGCCTTTTCTAGGAGCTTGCAGGCGGCCGATAGTATGGCAATGGGGTGATAATTATTGACATCTTTTGGGTCACCATGTTTAAGGACAAGGACAACCTTGGTCACCTTCCATATGTCAGGGATGATCCCTGAGATAAGCGAGGCATTGAAGATGTGAGCAACTGGTCGGGCAAAGAGAGGAGCCCCCAGGCTGAGTAGCTTAGGTTCTAAGCTGTCATGGCCAGCTACTGTCTTGGATTGCCTGCCCCTGAGCTCGATAGGCAAATGTGCTTTGAGGAGTGCTTCCTACATCTCCTTTAGTAAACTTAAGGTCAGATTGCGCTTTGTAGGACATCCTTAAGTTATGCATTAATCTCACTCTGGAAAAAGCTGCAAAAAACATTTAAATTGGTCTATCCTATGAAGCTATTAACATTCAAAACTCTTTACACTCATTCTTTCAAGGAATCCTGTAATTGTTTTACCTGACCCTGCCTTATTGCTTGAATTGAGCCTCCCACTCTCTGTCCTCCCGATCTCTATTCTTTCTAGGCATGGGGTCATAATCTTGCAAGATATTATGCCACATGCAAAAAGTGCACTGCCAATACAGTGCAATTTCTTGCATGCAGCATAAGTCTTTTTTTTCTGGGGGCTCCAACCCTGCACCCCTATTACAGAGGCGCCCCAAACACCCCCAATAAGGATTCTCAACTCCGGGGTTAACAGTGAAATTGCACAAAATGCAAAATACACAAAAAAAAATTACTTGCATCTGGGAATCGAACCTAGTCCCAAACATACTGCCTGCATCCCCTGCTGCTAGTGTCTCATCTTGTAGAGCCATGGCAGCTGCTCAACAGAGACCTGTCCTAGCAGAGTTCTTATCTTCTGCCTGGAACAGCAAGAGGGTGCAATATCATGCACAGAAGCATTCACGGTATTGCACCCTATCACTCACATTTACAGTGCTATTTCGGTTTAGCGCTCATGTTGTTCGCTAGTAAGCATACTACATATTGGCCAAGTAGGCTCTTTCTGTTCCCTTATCCCCTCCCTCCCCTTGCCTTTGACCAGCATCCTGGGGCCCTTCTTCATTCCATTGGTGGTCTCAGCAGCACTCTGCGATCAGAGGCCATCATATGGCTGCCACTGCCCAGTTAGTCTTCTACCCTCTGCCTCCTCCCTTTTAGGCATCTACCCATTCCCCCTCACTTTATTGATCTATCCTTCTACTTCGTACCTAATCTAAGAGCCCTCTCTCTTGCACCCTGTATATTCCCTGTAACTTGTATTTATTTATTTCAGATCTTGGATTAACCATTTGAGTTCAGAGCTCTTTACATAGATTCCATGCTAGTGCATTTAGAACAAGTAGGTGATTATACAGAGGACTGAGACAAACAAGGCAATAGAATTAGAATGAGAACATTTAGGAATATTTGGTGTTTAAACAAAGTAATGCAAAAAATACAGCGAAACGTAAAACTGGAATAAGTAAACACAGTCAGATACATACAGGAACAGACTAAAGAACTGTGCCCAACAGGGAGCCTGTTCGTTGTCAGCAACACAAGGGGGTTAGTGCATAGATATGCTAGAGAGACAGGGTGGGGAGTTGAGCCTCAAGTGCTGGGTGTCCGAGACAGAGAGAGATCTGTTTGGCAGAAGGGCAGATGGTAGAAGATGCCTTTGCTAGGTGTTAGCTATGGCAGACACATTGAGATTTCTGTATTAAATGGTTCTTTAGGTTCTTTTCGAAGGTCCACAGAGTGGTCAGGCTAATAATGTTCTCATGGAGAGAGTTGAACCACAATGGTGCCCGATAGGCAAAGGACCTTTGTCCTTGAGATGTCTGGTATTTTGGAGTCAGGAAGGACTGCAGTTCTGAATTTTGAGTGGGCCTAGGATTAGTGCTGGGAACTAGGAGTTGGTGGACCCCAGTCGGGAGCTGACCAAGGCAGATATTTTTTGCCAGGAGACAGGATTAATATTTTAAGCGACCAAAGAGTGTTAGCCAGTTAGCCTTTGCATAGAGATTGCAGGTGTGGGCTAGTCTGTGTGCCCCTCAGGTGAGCCTGCAGGCATTGATAAGGGCAGTATTTATAATCGGAGGGCAGTATCTGTGGCAGAGCCATATATCTCAAGTCTGTAGTCCACTAGGGAACCCACTGAACTGTGGACCAATATGCTGAGGGCTTCAAGGGTCAGGCTCTGCCTATGGCAATAAAGTAGCCCTAAGAGTTTGTTGATTGCTTTAGCTGTGATGTCTATGTGTAGGGCATAGGAGAGTGAACTGTTGAGTGGTTCTGAGATATTTGAAGTGATGAACACTTTATTTATTTCTTATTTTTATTTTAGTCTTTGGTAACCGGGTAAGGCCCACTAGGCACAAGTGCCTGTTTTCAGGGGTGACCCGGGTGCACTGGGCGGTTAAATGACTTACTCAGAGCCACACAGTATGCAAGTGAAGGTTGTAAGAATCAAACCCAGGTCTGGTCTGCTGGATGTACCAAGCTTGTTCACAGCTCATCACTCTGGCCTCTAGGCTATACTGTCAACCCAAGAGGGGCTGTTCAACTGTCCAAGAGGAACACCACCCCTATCACATATTGATAGCGGGTAGTTTTTGTGCTTGTTCTTAAGGCTGGTGAACAACATGGTTTTTGTTTTTTTGTAGTTCATTATCAATTTATGTTTTTTGAACCATGACTCAACGCTGGTGAAGTCACGTTGTAGCTGTTGCTCAAGAGCAGTGGGGTCAGAGCCATTAGAAAAGATAACCGCATCATCCGCATAGATGATATGGCATGGACTGGCTAAGGGGAGGCAATTCAGAAATAGGCTAAAGAGGAGGGGGGCCCAGTATTGACCACTGTGGAATGCCTGAGCACAGAGACTTCATGTAAGAGAGAAAGGTATCTATCCTGACTTGCTGTGAATGGCAGTGTAGGTAGCTGAGGAACCATGCAGCTGCCTCAGGGGCAAGGCATATGGCAGTTAGTTGGTCAACCAAGAGGGCATGGTTGACCGTGCCAAAGGCCTTTGTTAGGTCAATATAGATAGCCGTGACTAGTTGCCAAGATTGAGGGATTTGTGGATGAAGCCTGTGTATTCCAGGAGGGTTGTAATGGTGCTATGCCCAGCCCTATAGCCACGTTGCTCTGCCCATAGGATCATGTGCTTGTCCAGATAATCGACAAGTTGGTCGGCAATGATTCATTCAAGGGCCTTCGAGAGTGGTGGCAGTATAGAGATGGGTCTATAGTTCCCAGGGAGGGCACGATTCCTACTCTTGTACACAGGGGTGACTACTGCAGCTTTCCATTTTTGGGAGAATACTGTGAGACGGAGCGAGAGGTTAAGGATATGGGTGAGAGGGGACAAGATTTCTTTGAGTGAGAGTGAGATTAGTTTCAGTTCGAGGTTATTCCCACTGAATCTCCCTTTCCCAAGCACTTTGTGCAGATATTTCCTGGTTTCTCTGAAGGTAATAGTCTTGAAACGAAAGGGGGGTGCAATGGGGATTGCATGAGTGTAGCAGGGATGGCGGGGGAGAAGTCAGTGAAGAGAACATGCTGCAAGTCACTGAAGGCATTGTTAAAGGTGCTGGTGATAGATTTAGGGTCAAGGATGGGGAAGCCATCAATGCAGAGCATGGTAGGGGCTGTTTCGTGTTCTCACCCGGTGGCCTCATTTAGGTTAGCCCAGAATTTGCGCCCGTCATTCCAGTTCTTGGTTAGAGCATCTTTATAGTATATGTTTCTTGCTAATCAGATTGTCTTGGTACAGTTGTTCCTCACACATTTGTAGTTCAGGATATCAGACTGCTTGCCAATGGCCCTAGCCATATTGCAGAAGTGGTCTCTATTTTTCATTAGTTCAAGGGTATCAGGGCTCATCCAGGGGTTAAAGTAGCCTTTGATCATCCACTTTTTTATGGGAGCATGGGTATCACAGATTGTATTGAAGAGGAGGATGAAATGGTCGAACGTGTCATCAACTTCAGAAGCCTCAAAAACCAGAGGACCAGTCCACATTGAGGAGATCCATTTTGAAGCGATCAGCATGACCAGGTTTGAGAACCCTGCTGGTGGTTGTTCTAGGAGGCAGTTTGGAAAAATTATTAGCCCAACAGAGCATGACAGGGGAGTGGTCACTGATGTTGTCCAGGAGGACGGAGGCATTAGAGGCATGCTCAGGTCAGCTGGCGAGCACCCAGTCAATCATAGTACTAGTGCACATCCTGTAGTTAGTCCTAGTGGGTGTTTCAGTGAGCTGGGTAAAGTGGATAGCCTGAATTGCACCCTTGAATTGGTTGGCTTCAGGGGCAAGCCAATTAATATTGAAATCACCTAAGAGTATAACTTCAGAGCTTATGGTTAGGCTTTCAAGACAGTCTATGACGGCATGGCAACCTTGGGTCAAGTTCTTTGGGGAGATGTAGACAGATAGAATTGTGACAGTTTTATTGAGGGCCCCAAGAAGAACCTTAATGGCAAGGGCCTGGGCGAACAACCCTAGGCTGGGTAAATTCCGGACTTTGCTCTGAAGGCTGTCCTTAAGGTAGATTGCACAGCCACCACCTCTTTTAGATTTATGATCTTGCCTAAAGATTGAATAGCCCAGCAGACTGATGGCTTCATCGGGGATCTTGGGAGTGAGCCAAGTCTCTACCACAGACAGTACTGTGGTTGTTTAGTGATGCAAAGGTTAAGGTGCCTGGTTTTGGTGCACTCAACCCCTGATATAGAGGGGGGCTGGGATTAAGGTGGATGTTGCCTGAAAGCAGTAGTAACAGGAGTACCAATCTGACCAGTTAACTTTTAAAGTGTTTAAGGTTAGTTTAGTGCTGTATTTGTGGATTCGTTGTAGCTGCATGCTTATCAGAGAGAACAGCCAGTTTAGGCATGACTGTGGGAGGCGGAAGCCCTGGCTGAGCTGGATGCATTCTGGGCCAGGTACTGTAGGCCAGGGTGTATTGTTAGGCATGCAGTTGGCACATGGGCCACAACTATGCATGGACATTATAGTGCTGTAGATATTGCCATGGGGTGCTCCGTGATAAGAGGGTCCGCTTTATTTAGGGTCATTCAGCAGCTGCAAACAGAGAGTGGGCAGGAGTATAAGAATTAGCATTAGTCTGGTTGCCATGTCCAAGATTGGAAAAGGGTGGTGGCACAGCAAGAAGGATCTTGGGAGGGGGAGAAAAGTAAAAGAGATTAAGAAGTGCTGGAGCTAGGAGGGTGTTGCGGCCCTATAGGCTGCTGTGTACCCTTACAGTTTGGCAGTGACCTAAAAAGGAAGATGTCTTTAAGGGGAGGACAGGACAAATGTTAGACCTAATTGCTGCACTCTGTATCTTTAAGTGGAGTTGCAGTAGTAGTGAGAAGGAGGGACGAAGATTGCAGAGGGGGGAGGGAAAGTATTTAATAAAGGCTGGAGGTGGGGGAGGGGGTGGGCATAAAAATTCAAGCAGGAAGGAGACAGTAGGAGAGAAAGTGAAGCAGAAATTGGATTATTTGCAGTGCAAAGCTTACAACTGTGACCCAAATGAAATCTAGTCTAAACAGAAAAAACTGTATCACTTTAACCTTAGTTTCTGATCCAGGGGTAGATTACCACTGGACCTTAAAACAAAGAAAGCTGTAATTTCCTTCATACAGTCCCGAGCATCTCGTGTATATTTTTGTATGTATATTTTTACCGAGAATTAGTACTGTTATCCATCTGAATTCTGTACATTGTTCTACGTTCAATTTATATTGTATTATGACTTGTATTATGATTCTGTTGTGTATGTAATCCTTCTATGCTTGACTATGTATCTATGTCCAGGTACACCTTGAAAATGAGCTTTGCTCAATGGTGTTCACCTGGTTAAATAAAGATTTTGATTGTTTGATTAATATATATTATACTGAGTAAAAATAAAACTGAGTTTAATGTAAGATTAGACCACTATATTCACAGTGCAAGGCAAAAATTAATGTTGGAGACTTGATTAGCGACCTGTAGGAGGGAGTATTCCTGGAGCACCCTATCTTTTATTTAAAAAAAAGAAAGTCTGTTGCAACAGCATATCCTTATCCTCTGCTATCTCTTTCCTTCTGTCAGTATTTTTCCCCCATCTGACAGGCAGGCCACCTGTCAGATGTCTCTCTTGCTCTTTACTGTTTCTCCCTTTCTGGGCTTTTCCAGGAATCCCCCATTATAAACCTTTCCCAAAGCAATTTACGTTCCTGCATGAACGTGTGCACATCCATCTGCACGATCGTGCGAATGTGCGCACCAGGGCGAGCGAGTCACGCTCACTAAAGAAGAAACTGAAGAATCAGGGTAAAAGCCAGGAAATTAGCTTTCTGGACTGCCTCATAAGGTTTTATTGTGTGTTAGTAGCACAGGTTAGTAAGGGTTTTTTTTTAAATAATGAGATGTCTCTCGATGTAACGGGACAATCAGGAAGGCTGCTGTTTAAGCGCAACTAGAGAAAATTTCACTGTTTGCCAGACAAGGATGCAACAGAAATATCGAAATATTTATGGAAATAAATATTTTATCAGGACAGGTTTAACTTGAACTGCTGTTTATGTTATAGGTCACTTTAGACATTTTATTTTAACCCTACTGTATAATATCAGACTGTGAAACAAACAATATCTCTACATTTAAAACACTTGGAGAAGGAAATGTAGTACTGTATTAATGATTAAGTCTAGTGGGAAATCATAAAATAAAGTACCTGTTGCATTTTTAGTATTTTTCTGTTAGGTATTTCCTGGAGGTTGAAGTTTGGGGAGTGGCCCTGTTGCTGCCTGACTCTCTCCTGTCCCAGCCTTCTATACAGCTGGCTGGCCTCTGTGTTTCCATCTATATTGGGTTGAAGACATGTGGGAGGAGGCAAGACAGCAGGGAGCCACCCTCAACAAACATATTTTGCTATAAAATAATTTAAATATGGTTCTAGTAATGAAAAATGAAAGATATTAAAATACAAATAAATATAGGATGCTTGGTAGTAAATAATAAAGTGTATTTAAAATAAAGATTAACTTCTCAAAAGGGGGAGGAGCTTAATAATACCACCTGACTCATCCATATATATATATATATATATATATATATATATATATATAGAGGGCTCAGTTGAGCTTTGGATGTGGAGGTGTAGGGAGCAGATCTTATAGCTCAGCAGATGGTCTGTCTCCTCCTCGGACCCTAGCTCCTCCTAGTGGTCGAATGCTACAATTCTGTTTGTTATTGCATGTTTCAATTATCTCTCTTTATTTTTTGGTTGCTGTACAGTTCACTTCTTTATTTTAACAGAGTTATTTTTGCTGAATAAAAGCTAATTTGAGTTCCGTATATGGGTGTCTGCCTCCATCTATTCCCACATCTCTTACACTGCCTTTGCTAATCAAAATGAAAAATGATTCGCAACTGGTCAAAGTTGGTTAGCAGTGTGGGGGGGGGGAGGGTCCAGAATGTAGGGGAAATGGCTAAAAATAGTGAAAAATAGTGCCATTTTTGCATTCCAAGCTCTGCAGTCCTGGAAAAATTCGAATAGCACCTACCGCGCATCAAAACCGAAATCGATTCGCAAATTGTGATGTAAACCTGCTTATTTTATGCCTTGCAGTGGAGTACAACTCCAGCATTATTTATAATACATAGGAGCTAATATGGGATAATGCCATTTCTTTGCCCTTTTCTGCATTAGTATGAACCTTAGTATGAAAAATGTCCTGGCAGATTCACTGAGCAGGATAAGCCAAGGCAGTCATGGATGGTCACAATGAATCAGCAAGTGCTGACAACAGTTTTCAAGAGATGGTGCATTCCAGAGATAGATTTTCTCATCTCATGGTAGAACATAAAACTCCCCAAGTCCAGTTGCTGACTTCCCACCAGGGGGACATTGCCAGAGGATGCACTGTTCCTTTCCTTGGGGGGGGGGCAGTATGTTTTCCATCTTTTTCTCTCTCATTCAGAGAGTATTGATGAAGCTGAGGAGGAAACAGTATTGATACTGATAATTCCTGACTGGACCAGAAAGGCCAGGGATTCACTGCTGCCATGCAAGAACATCATCTCACCTCCTCTGAGACATAGTCTCCTGACTCTGTCACAGGGCAGAGTGACCTACCCAGATCTCAGAACAGTGCACCTGAAGGCTTGGTTCTTGAAGAACCAGAATTTTCTGGACTGAATCTCTCAGACAAAGTGCCAGAGATCCTAGAAGTATCTAGAAAACCAGCTAAGAGTTAGTGTTGCTTGGATACTGCTTTTGTGGATCTGACTATCCACTACCGGATAGTGCTGGTATATGACCTAGGATCTGGCCAATGGATCTGAAGTCAAATCCCTCTAATCCAACATCGGATAGGTGGATCCAACTGTCAGATTCTTGGATCTAACAATTATATCCATCAGATCCAATCTCAGATTCCTGGATCCAACTATAGGATCCATCGGATCCAGGTCAAATCCATCTGATCTAGTTTTGATCTATTGGTTACTTACAGTGGGTCCTAGGAGGTCGGACCCATGGTTAGATGTCTATGCCATCCAAGGTGCTCTGATATCCAACCAAAATGATGGTATCTGATGGTATCTGACCTGGCAGGATACTATCTGTGCAACACTACTATGAGTAAAACATATTGGAAAGATTTTAATTCATACTAAGGTTCATACTAAGGTAGAATAGGAGCGATAAGGCAGGTATGCCCATGTTGCTCCAGCTACACATAAGAACTTAATGTACCACCATTCGATAGAAAGTGGCCTAGTCTATGTTTGAATTCTATCTTCATTTCTGGTATGTGTCTCAGAAAATTTCACACTTATAGGCAGATCTGCCGGTTGTACTACAGAATATGGTACACTTACAGTCTTTGAGTTTCAGACTTTCTACCTTGGAAGTTCATCTTGCAGAAGTCTCAGCTTACATGTTAGCTATAAAGGGAAAACAGTGACTTCACAACCAATTTTCAAAAGAATTCCAATGGTTTGAATTGCCTGCAGCCCTCTGTCAAGGAACCTGTGCCCCACAGGATTTGAATGCATACCTTGCTCAACTGGTAGTGTCTCATTTCGGGCCAATGACTACAACAGACATCAAGTATGTCACCTGGAAAAGTTTGTCCTCATTGATATGACACCTGCCAGGAGAGTTAGTGAGCTGCAGACTCACTCTACAGATCCCAAGTACATTATCTCATACAGGGATAAGGTAGTTCTAAGAACAAATAGGAAATTATTTCCTAATGTGGTGTCAGAATTCCATTTGAATCAATCTGTTATCCTACCTGAATATTTCTCTAAACATTCCAACACACATAATCAGAAGTTGAATTGCCCTGATTTAAAAATGGCATTGAGCTATCATCTTGACCAAGTAAGAGATACTAGAACTGACAGCACTCATTGGTTTGTCATTTGTGGAGAAGTGGTAAGGGTAAGCCAGCAGCCAGTCTCCTGTATCTAGATTTGCTATGAGAAAGCTGGTAAGAAGCCTCCCAGAGGCCTAAGGGCACACACAATCAGAACTACTTCTGCTTTTGTGGGAGCTACAAGGAGCATTCCTCTCCAAGAGATATGGAAAGGAGCTACCTAGGCTACAGTCTACACCTTTGCTAAGAATTATTGTCTGGATATCCAGTCCAGAAGTGACACCAGGTTAGCAACATACAAACATATATTTTGCCTTCAGAAAAGGATTGATAGGCCCATCTAGTCTGCCATGCTTTTCCTTGCCTATTCTGACACCTCTGACCACTCTTGGTCACCATTGTTCCCCTTCCCCTCACTTTCAACGAACTAGTTTTCCCCTAGGTTTGCGGCTGCTGTTCTGCAGAATCTTCTTCTTAAGTTGATTTTAGACCCAGCCTCCCAAGTTACTGCTAGAGAGCTTACAGTTCTGTATCACATTATTATTGGATTCCTGCTGTTAGAAGAAACAATTAGTTATCTTAGTAATGATGTTTCTTCTAAGAGATCCAACAGTTTAAGTTATACAACCCTAACCCTGCCTCCCCTTCTAGAACATGAAAAGGGTTTTTCACAAGAACCAGAATGATTAATTATTTTATTCTTGGTATTTATTGTTTAAATCCTTTGGTCTTTCAGAGTATTTGAAAATGTTGTGGTTAATTCATTATTAAAAATAGACAGCTATTTTTAAACTGAATTTATTGATATTTTATTTTATGTTATTGTAGAATAGTTATTGATGGCCAATGCTTTCCTTGCTTTCCAGAAACAAAGCAGATGTTAGAACAGCATAGTAGTAGCCAAAGACATGGTCAGATATTTCCAGATATATCACAGAATTTCTAAAGAGTTTCTCTCTGCAGCCCCTACTGTGGAACCTCAGAAATCAGGATATTTCTCTAGAAATATCACAGAAATTTCAGGAAATATCTGACAAGTCTTTGGCTACTACTGTAGAGAGAGTGACCATAGTGCAGAGTTTGAACAGAATTCTACATTCTGTTAGCATCCAGTTTTGTCTCCAGGCAACACTTCTGCATGGAGCTGATGCAGTTTTGTGTGACTTTTTGTTGGATCTCTTATAAGAAACATCATTTCTATGGTGAGTATTTATTTTATGTTAACTATATCCTCAGGATGCTGTTCCATAGGTTCACCACTGTCTGAGAAAAAAAGTGCATCCTAATGTCACCCCTGAATGTATCACCCCCCAACAGAGCATCAGAGCATGTCTCCATGTTCTGCTGAAGCATACCAGATTAAACATCTCTGTTCTACCCGGTGCATACCCTTCAGTATGCAGATCACTGAGATCATGTTTTGCCACAGCCTCCTTTTCTCCAGGGTGAGCATGTTGAAGGCCTCAGCCTCTCCTTATAGCTTTTGTACTCAATACCAATGATCATTTTGGCAGCCCTTTATTTCACCCTCTTGACTACTTCACAGTCCTTTTTGAACTGAGGAGATCAAACCTGCCAAGGATTACATGAGATGCTCTGCTGATCACCACCTTTGAATGCACTCAACATTCTTTCAAACATTATGACTGTGGCTACACACAGCTAGCTCTGCTACAACTCCTTCTCTGTTATGGTGCTGTGCCCATTTTCTCCTTGATTGCAGCTAGAGGAAATTAATCTGAGGGTCCAGGAGTCTGACTAATCGCCCAGCTTGTTCAGGTCCTCATAAAGTTTATCCCCATACTCAAGGGAGTCCACTAACCTGACCAGCTTAGTGTCTATCATCCATCAACTCAAGCAACCTTCTGGAGACTTTCTCTTCCAGATCCTTGATGTAGGTGTTAAAAAGCAGTGGTTCCATTACCAGTTCTTCGTGGACACTGCCAAGTACTTCTCTCCACTCAAAGTAGTGCCAGACCACCATCACTCTGTGTGTCCTGCCTTCAAACCAGTTTGCAAATCACTTTGTGTAAGCTTTGTGTATGCCGTACTAGTTTACTTCACCAAGAAGCTTGATATGTGCCATGGTATCAAAGCTCTTGTTGAAATCCAGAAAGACTACATCCTCAGTTCTGCCCTTCTCACCACCCTCAAAGAAGGTGATTAGGTAGATTTGGTATGATTGGCCCTTCATTAAGTCATACAGAGAGTGGGTGAAAAAACTGGACTCCATCAAGCGTATCACCCCTTGTGGTCGACACCCCGATGGCGAAACACAGAAAAAGACCATTATGACGACATTCATGGTAATGGTCCTTTTTCTGTGTTTCACCTTCCCTCAGTGTTCCACCCCCTCCTCAGACCAACTCTGACCTGGAGTTGGAATCCTAGAGTCTGGGGGGTGTGGGGGGCAGATCCCCACAGAAAACAGTGATGCAAGAGGTGGCACAATACCTGCATCGGTATTGTGCCATCGCTGTGGGGAAGGTCAGCATTTTCACCAATGAGATATCTTGGTGCTTCCTCAATCAAGTGCTTCATTATATTGTCCTTGATAATGGCCTCTAAAGAACCTTGCCCCGCACCAATGTCAGACTGACCGTCTTGTTGTTGCCCAGGTCCGATCTTTTTTTTTTCAATTGAGTATACTTTATTAAGTTTATTATATAAAAAACATAGAAAGGACAAAGGAAGACCAAACCATCTACTACAAACATACAGTATAGAACTATACAAAAACAAACTATCCCAACAAAACTCTTCCCCACTCCCACTCCCCCTCCCGGAGCACACTGTACAAATGTTATCTCAGCTCAGTGGACCAACCAAGAATGACACAAATAGAAAATATTAAAAAGCCATATGGCTGGATACACCAAAGGTAGAATAAAAAGATTAAGGACAAAGGTGCTACTTGATTAACAGACAGGAGGGCATACAAAGGTTCCCACATATTTTGGAACTAATCATGTCTGTCCCGAAGAGTGGCAATTTGCTTTTCTATATTTAAGGCCTGGATAATTTCCTGGTGCCATTCTCTGAGGGATGGAATGGCATCATCCAGCCTGTGCTGCAAGATAACCAATTTAGCCACAATGGCCAGGTCTGATCTTACCCCCTTCTTGAAGATGGGGACCACACTGGTAACTTTAAGTCCTCAGATACCACATCTATCGGAACAGAATCATAAGAGATTATTGCAAGTAGCTCTGTCATTTATTCCTTTAGCTCAACTATGATCCCAGGTGTGTATTCTGTCCACACCTTGAGATTTACCTACTGTGCTTTCCCTTACAGAAATAATTATATGAAATGTTTTCATGCTGCATATATAAAACTACCCAAGTAATATGCATGCTGCAAGTATGATTTAAATGTTAAATTGGAACTGATTGCATGCACATAGCATGTGTTCAGCAAGCAAGTGTGGAAAACATGATTTTTATGTTAAATTGGGAAAGACTGCATGTGGCATGCATGAAAAAAGCAAGTGGTCACTGATAACTGCACACCTAAAAGTTAAATGACTTGCTGAGGATCACACCACACACAAGTGGGGGTTGATGAGATTCAAAACCAGGTCTTCTTGCCTCCAAGTCTCCTGACTTGCAGTTCAGTGCCTTTAACCACTAAGCCAAACTGTCTGCACACATATGGCGTACTTATACTTCAATTCGTGCTGTATCTGAATACATCTGCACATATGCAGCATACTTGTAGCCACTGTTATGCTTTTCAGTTTTCTTCTCTCTCATCTCAGTTTCACAACTGAGCTGTACCAATGGAAACACATGACTTTTCCCACCCCCAATACACAAACTTACCCACAAAACCACTTAATTACTTCTTTCTGGCCTAAACTCCTACTATTTTCTCTCCATAGTTTTGAATGATTCCACACAAACAGACTTTATGGTGTAAATGCAAAAGTAGCAATAACTTGGCACTCACACCCACATGGCCAGTCCCTTCCCATACACACACACTGTAGTGGGCATGGACACGCTGCTACAGACAACCCATCAAGTATAGATATAAGTAAAAAGTCTCTTACTTGAGTACTGGGGAGCCAGAGGCAGGAGTCTTTAATAGATGATGTCCATGGGTCAGAGTGCTGGGGCATACCCCCTTGAAATGAATGGAGTTATTTTTTATTACTATTTTATACATTTTGCTGGTGAATTGGAGAATAGCGAAGGCCATTGTTCTACTAACAAGGCCCTTAGTGGCCTTCATTAATTTCCAACTCTCCATCAATAATGTATAAGATATTAATTAAAAAATACCCCCATTAATTTTAATGGTGCACACCCCTGCAGTCTCCTTTGCCCTTTGTCAAAATGTGCCTGAGCATGGGGATGTGGAGGTCAGCTTCACTTGGAGGGGTGGGTGCATAAGCCTGACTACAGTGGGGCTCCAATAGTCTGTGCATATCATACCATTCAACTGTCTGTGAATGCAATGGATAGCTCTAGAATGTCTGTAACATCTCTAAGAGATACAGCTTATTTGTTTTGACTGAAAAGTGATATGCAAATCAAGAAAAATTCAAATATATAAGATTCATCTGTATATACCCTGGAGCAGTGAATCAGATTTGGGCTTAAAGCCACCTAGTTACTAACCAATTTTTTCCTGGCTGAAGTTCTGCCTCCCACCAAAGAACTTTGTCCCGATTTTTCTCCTCGGCTCCGTTCCATTCAGTACCCATCCCCTATGGGTCATGAAGCCATTCAAAGGTGAAGAAACATGAAAAACACATCAATATTTCAGTCCTTCCTCCTTCTCCAATCCTCCTGTAAAAAAAATTATTTACTTTTACTTGTCCGCTCCCCCGCTGTCTTTCCGCCAGAAGCTAGATGCTAGACCCGACCATTACATGTCCCAAACGTAGTCCAAAACCAAGTCACCTCACCAACCGAACCCACCCAACCTGGGTTGCTTACTTGCTTGGATGCTGCTGTGTCTGCTGCTGCACTGCACTGATCAAGGCCTATGAAGGCTACCCACACTGCTGTCACCACTGCTGCTAAGCCTCGGTTGCTGCCGTGGGGATCTGTGCTGTTTGTTTTGCAAGGTGAGCCTAGTAGAGTAAGTACGTAGCCTAGTCTTGTGTTAGCTTCTAGCTCACCCTCTGCCCCTTTAGCTACCAGGGGAGATGGAGACTCACTATGGGTAGACCAACAATAATATTCTACCACAACACTGCTATTGAGAGTTCAGTGCTCACTGACTTCTCCAAGATTTAGTGTGAAGTTTGTCTACTCTGTGGTGGGAAAGACAGTGTTGCACTTGCAAGACTCATGCACTCTTTCTTGGCTGGAGCTCATCCACATCACATGTGATTGTGCTTCCACTAGTAGGTGGAGAGAGTGGACAACACAATACAGACACAGCTGAGTCTGGAGAATACCTGCAGCGTGAGCACTCACAGGCCAGGTGGGCACTTATTGTGCAAAAGATTAAATCCAAATTTAAAGCCGTTATTGCCACACCACAACAACAACCTAGGCACAAATACGGGGCACAACTGCCCCCCTCTGGCCTATCTAAATGGCATCCCTGCTTAATGGTAGAAATTCATTTTCAGGTGCTAATGTAATGGTTTCCATTGTGTTCTGAGGTACTGTATCTCCATGTTTAATGATGTGTCCGGATCATCATGTGGGTTAGTGTCCCTCATTTTGAATGTCCATGTCCTTGATTTCAGTGACAAAATGTGAGATATGGTGCATGCTTTCAAGACCCTACTCATCACGAAGAATGCTGAGCATAGCCATAGTGTATATACTCAAACAGAATGACAAAAGGAAAGTAAGTGAGATGAAACAGTCATGGAGAAACACATTGGTAGCACTACACATGCATAAGGGATTTGCATGATCCAAAACAAAAAGAACAGGCTTCACAACTCAGAGGCCCCTCTTCATACATCTGGAATGGGGGATTTTAACTGGCTATATCCTAGTCATTTAATGCAGTAAGCAAACAATACTTTACAAATTAATGGCGATTTAATGACAAAAATCAAAAGCCAGTAAACAACTTGCAAAAGGATCAGAATTAATGAGTTTACCTAATTTTTATGGGAATTCAAATAAAAATGTATTTTAATTACTCTAATTGCAAGCAGTAGTATAACAAATAGAAACTGATGTGTTTTTAGATGAGATTTGCACCAGCTTACCTGCTGCACACATGGCAAGCATGCATCATGTGAACCCGATGTGATGTTTAAATGATGTTCACACCAGCTTAACTGCGGCACTCATATGAAGTGTGCAACATGCGAACCTGATGTGATTTTGAGAGGATGGTCACACTAGCTTACCTGCTGCACACATGTCAAACTTGTAGCATGCGTATCTGATTTGCTTCATAGACCTGGTTCACTTAGGATTGCTTTGTGTATGCAAACATTGCACAATTAAGCACGTGGCATGCATTCTGCATGTATGCAACACACCTATATTTCTGTAAGGGTTGTCTTTAACTTTGTCATGTAGTTAGCTACCAAGGTAGGCATGATGTTCAGAGGCTGCATTGGAGTGACCCATGATGTTATGGACCCTCTGAATGAACCCCTCCTACCACGGGAGCCCCTTGGTAAACACTAAAGCAACGTATTATTGAAGCATCTTGACCATCACCTCTGCCTGTCTCACAACCAACCCTTGAATTCAAGGGCTCAAGCTCCCCCGTCGTCATCCTCTTTCCTTTTATGCACTAAAAGAAGGCTTTGGTGTTATCTGCAGCCCCTGGTGATAATCTGGTTTCATTCCCTCCCTTATTTATTGTCTTAATTCTAGTTTAGCAATCGTTAGTGTTGCTCTGCACTCTGGCCTGGAAGCAGTCTTACCTCTTCCAGTAGTCCTTGTGATGTCATAAGCAGAGACTATGACCTCAGGTGGGGAATAAACATCAGGGGAAGATGAACTCTGAGTGACAGAGATCCTGTCTTCATGCAAGTGCACTTAGGAATAAAGAACAAGGGGAAAGAGAAGCATAGTAAAATGAGCACTATTGGCTGAGTTGTGTTCAAATGACATATTCAAAGTTCTTCAAAAGGAGTCAGCTGCTCTGTAAGGTCTCATTTCTAGTGCAATATTATACTGCACCAAAATGTAGGAGCTGTTTCATTTTATACTAGAATGGGGGTTCTGAAAGTCTGGCCCCATTGGGGGTGCTGGGTGGAACAGAGGGTGAGCACGAAAAACAACAGTATTTTTTCATACAGTAGATACCTCAGTATCACTGCTATTTTCATTTCACAGAAAAGAATGCTGATTTTCCAGATGATTGACACAGATCACTTTCACTACCACTGAAGCTAAGTGAATTATATCACGGACTGCCACCATTTTTTTATCTTGGCAGCAGCTTGGTATATTCCACCTTCCAAAAAGAAGAAGAATCTCAACAAATTCAGAATTGGTGAGGGGGAGCTGTTTCTGTTTGCCTTTGTGCTTCATACCCAAGATGAAAAGTACAAAAAAAAAGAAAAGGAAAACTACTTGGATGCTAGATTTAATGACAGGTATTGAAATCTGAGTTGCCAGAAGCATGTTGCTGTTGGTAGAATCCCAACCCAAGGCAATTCTAAATATCTCTCCTTTTCCACCCATGAAATCTGATATGGCAGGCCATCGGAATGAGGAACGTGTTTTTTTTGCTGTCCAAGCGTCACATTTCTGGAACACTTCACAATTCAGCTAGAGGTTGCGTCAAGGTTTCACATTAAGAGAAGTTAAGCTTAGGCAAACTTTTTATCTTCAACATTTGTAGCTGCTTTTCATTTCCTGCCCTGTGGGTTTCATTACGAACATTTTTTGGGGTGTGTATGTGCAATTAAAACAAATTGAATAATAATAAAACATGAACGGTTTGGTATGTCTTGACTAGGAAATGCCCTTATTCAGTTTAGTGCACTGTATATCATCAGATGACCTTTATCTTCATCTTTGGGTACTTTTTCTGCCTTGGGTTCTTTTGAGAGAACACAGTAGCTTTCCATCAGAAGAGTAATGTTCATTCATTAGCTACAGCGAATAAAAGTTCTATGTGAAAAACCTGAGTCCAGCATATCTTATAATTAAGTGTGGCAGCTGGCTACATGTAGAGGTTATATGAGTAATGCCTATGTTAACATAAGTGAGGCCTTGCTCTCTTTGTGTATTCCACCCTCCGTAGAGGTGCCAAGAGAAGGTAGCTCAAGGCTAAAAGAAGTGACTGAGCATGAATAAAGGCCAAAAGGTCAAGTTATGGAAATAACAAAGGACCACCTCCTCCTCCAGCTCATGGACTCAGGACCCTACACACTTAGGAAAGGAAAAACCCAAGTGGGAGTAATCTCCTGGGAATCATGGCATTGGGTCCCCCGGCTTCCCAGGAGACAGCCTATATGCTCGGTGATGTTCTGCTTCTGGATTTCTAATGTAGGATGCATAGCAGGAGGATGATTAAAGATCAAATATCTTTTTGATATTATTCATTTTATCCTCTGTCACCAATGCTGTCCCTTAGTTCCCCAACTCCCAGCCTTGTCCCTTCCCCTCTCTGGCACTTACTCCATCTTACAATGCACCAGAATAACTTCTGCTAGGTGTTGGTTTCTTTTGGGGGGGTCTTTAGCTCATTCAGCAACCCCCAGGCCCTCTAGTATGGGGGACAGAGGAGCCAGACAGGAGAGTAGGGCCCGAGAATGCCAAACATCATCCTGCCTGCTTTGAGGCTTTACTACTTCTGTTACTCCTTTCAGTATTGGATGCCAGTGGCAAGGACACCATATGCCAATAGCACCATGTGAGAAAACATTCATATGTATATATATATATCTATATCTATATATGGCTGCACACAGTGCCATATCATATCCTCCCTCCCTCCCCACAAGCTGCTTTGACTGCACTGCCACCTGTGGTCATCCAGCACCACAGTGGAGCCTTCTGCCCTCCCTCCCTTTAGGAGGATAGCATCCATTGGAATGATCAGTCATCATCCCCAGTGTTCTGGGCTCATTCCGAAACAGGGTCACCAGCAGCACAATCTGTAACCCTATCACTGCAGCAATGGACCAGTTAATGAGCAGAAATATTCTGTCTTGATTCAGTAGTGGCTGCTTTTGTGTGGTGGCCGGATGAGGGGTGGGGTTCATCCCTTCTTCCAAGGAGTGGCAGGCATGACTTCCAGATACAATCAAACAACTTTATTACTACAGCCACTTGTGTCACACTAGAAAGCAATCAGTTACTCCAACAGTGATAGCATGGAGCAGTTATATCAGAAACTGATATCCTAAGAGGGACACCTAGAGACTTTCATCTGCAGACACTGAAGCTAGCACTCTAAACTCTGCACAATAACTGGACACTCTGGCCAGGGGAAATTAGCAGTTTAGCAATCTAAGATAAGAAACAGTCTGTTCAATGGGGAAATACTGTCACTATTTCTACTCAAGCTTGAGCCTTGGTACAGTGGAGTACATGGTCAACTGATCGGTCTTGTTGTCCGGAAGAAGGAGATAGAAAACAATCATTGTTTTTGCATGAAGCTAAAGAAATAGAGGATGAAGATGATGAAGGCTGGTCATGGTTGAATGCCAGAGGTGCTGGGAAGCTTCTGTCAAGGCAGGTGGGGAAGAACAGGGAGAGGGCCAGCCCTGAACATGACCCTCTGCCATTGTGGATGCTCCGTGGGAGGGTCGCTCATAGATTGTTGCCCAGCTGATGAAAGAACCACTATGGCTACCTGAAAGAAAGCAAAATAATAATGTGGCAACTTCCTATCCACCACACTGTATAGGGAACCTCCCTACTCTGAGCCAGATTGGCTCCTGGGTTGACTACACAGCGGTACTGGTTATCACTGCTGTAGCTACTGCAGATTTCAATGTCTTCTGCTGTGCTCTCAGATGCTGGATAGTGATGATCTGAAGGTATCAACTGGCTGGGCAGGAAACAAAAGGAGGTCGGTCACCAAAATGGAGGATGAAGCTGGAAGTGGGAAGATGCAGTCCTCTGATGCGTTATCTCTTGGAGGGGTTAACTGGGAGAACAAGAAGAGTGAAGGTGCTGCACACCCTGCCTTTGGCTGGCTCAGATGTCTACAGTAGTATACAGGCTAGGCCAAGGTTAGTAGGCAACCACTCAGTCCATTGGGGCCAGTTCAGTCCCAGGGGTAAGCGTGTATGGGCCTGGTCAGTCCTCAGGCAAGACAGTTCAGCTCAGGAAAAGGTTGATTAGTCAATCTCAGTTCGGTGCAGGGCAACCAGTCACAATTAGATGCCAACAAACAGTTCAGTCCCCAAAGGATGAGTCCATTTAGATAGCACAGACAGTGTAGACAATCCATTCGGGCCCTAGTCACCGTAAGTCAGTGACAGGGTGCTCACCCACCAAGGCAACATTCAGTGCTATGAAACAATAAGACCTACAGTCCAGTCGTGAGCCAACAGTCTGTCTGCACAGCAGCCACAGCCCAGCAGCCCAATAGGATTTGCCCAAAAACGTGCCCTGTTCCTTTAAATATCTGTAGTCCTGACAAGGATCACCCCTTTTAGCTGTCTTCATTATCATGCATTAGGGCCCTGCTACCTTACGCTTAGTGTAGAGCCCATGCTTTACTCTGCTTTTCCATTAATATGTATAAGGACTTATGGTCTTTGCCCTGCCCCTAATTAGTATGAAGGAGGGCTAGGCTCTTTGCCCTGTTGTAGGGCCCTGTATTCCCAGTCCTGCCCTCCGATTACCATGGATGAGGGGTGAGACCCTCATGGCTAGCCTCTCCCTCCTAGTGCTCTCCTATGGGCCTTGGTACCCTGGCCCTGCCTAGCACTTGTGGTGCGACTTTCCCAATGGGCTGACCTCCACCCCCCATGGCTTCCTTGGTGCCAGAAGATGCAACAGTACCCAAGGCTCCTAGCCCACTTTGCGCCTCCTCCCACTAGTACTGATTGGTGCCAAATCCCAGCAAAAACCTTGTGCCCACTATGACCGTCCTGTCCCATTCCTCTGCTCCAGGCACTCATTTGGTGCCAAACCTGTCCACCAGGGCTGCTAACCCATGGCACCCTTCTTCTTTCTTTATATGGATGCTCTGCCCACTCCTGTGCTTTCCTTCCCTTATAGTGCCTGGGGTGTGAGAGATCACAAATTGGGCTCATGGTCCTTTTACCATCTGGCCCAGGATGGCCACTGCTGCTGGGGTGTTCATGATGGTGGCCAGGGATCCAAGCTCCCACCTGGCTTCTCTGCTGCTCCTGAGGCTAGGAAGGCAGAACTATGGGGTCCGAGGTGCTTGGTGCCGCCTGGACAAAAATTTCCACTGCATGCCTCAGTCTGCCACTGAAAGCCATCCCCCTGATGCAGCTCAGACAGAGTGGCTCTGTATGGGTCCACTACTGCTGCAACAGGAATGCTTTGAGAGGGAAGGAGGAAAGGGAGAGAAGGGAACACCGCTGACCACCACTGGAGAACTGTGCCTCGGTCAGGGAGGGGAAACACAGCACGGGACTATGAAGGCAGGCTGAGAATAAAACAAGAAAGGTGGAGAGATGGGGAATAGAAAAAAATTACAAAAAAGAAGAACTAGCACAAAAGCTGGCAAGCTGACTCAGCAGCTGCAATGGGGGGGGGGGGGAGTTACTCACCACCAGACATGGAAGTCCATGAAATGGACCTGGCTGGTGCCAGATGCCTGGAGGACCACTGGTTGATCTAGGGACCCAGAGAATAACTGGTTGCTGATGGAGACATGGAGGACCACTGACTGAAGAGGAGCAATGACCAAGGAGCCACGGATCTGAGCTTCAGGTAAGCCTCAGGCATCTGTGCCCCTGAGTTCTTGACTCTCTTTAGCCATTCTGGACAACTCATCCACTGGCCTGCGGGAAAGGCCTCTTCTAGGTCAGGGGTGGTCCAGGTTTCTTGCCAGGAAATTGGGCCCTTTGACCTGAAGACAGCTCCTGAGGCTGATTTATGAGCCTTAGGCCACCCAGTGTGATGGCTGGGGGCCCATCTAGGTGTCAGCCTTGGGCCGAGAGAGGGGAGACGGTGGAAACAGAACAAAGGATTAAGCAGGAAAACTGCAGGGAAGAGAAAGAGGAGAGAAAAAAAACATGGCCAGAAGGTAGGCTTGCAGTACTGGTTAGGTGTAGGTGGGTGGATTGGGGGTTAACCCCTTTCTTGTAGACCCCCATTATACTGGCTGTCTCAGGGGTTCTCTTAGTTGTCCAGGCCCCCTCCACCAACAGTCTGATTTCTGTGGGGCCCTTCCCACACTTGCCTTGCTGTGCTTTGGGGCATTACAAATATACAAAAAGACTGACTATATTAATGTAGGAGCTCAGGGCCTACATTGGTAAGAAAGAACCCTAAATGCAGTATCAGTCAGGTTAGTTCATGATGGTCTGTTTTCTGTAAAGAAAAGAGATCCAGATGTGGTTTCTGGGTTATGGAAGGCTATTAGTTTATCTAAAATGGAGCTTGGGCACCACTGGTTATACTGTAGGTATGATACAAGAAATACGCTAACATATGAATTTGCAAGCAGATTAAGGCCTTATGGTCTATGTTGTCTGCTTGACTGTGCAGTTCCCATGGTGTTTACAGAGGAAACTGCCCCCTCCCTGTTTCCCTCATGCCCTTCTGCAGAAGAATGCTCAGGTGTATGGGGGGGGGTATCACCAGCAGAAAGAGGGAGGTACTGTTACCCCTCTATAGATTGATGGGGAAGCCCCACCTTGAGTAGTGTCTACTACTGGAATCCCCATCTCTGGAAAGACATAGATTGGGTGGAGGTGGCACCAAAGAGGGCAACCAAAATGGTGCATATCCTGCATCAAAAGCCCTACAAGGAAAAACTCAAGGAATTAAATATGTGGGGCCGATTCTAGAAGAATGGTGCAAGTCACCGCCAAAGGCGACTTGTGCCAAACTCAGTTGCAGCAAGGACCCTGTGCCCAATTCTAGATGGGGCAGGGTCCCCGAGGCTAAGTCCTGTGACTTGCGATGTCTAGCTAGTTACGTTGAACAGAGGGCGTACCTGGCACATTCATCGCAAGCCGCAACCAATGTCTGGTAGGGCGCAAGTGCCTTCACATGCCCCAATCCCCCAGAAAGAGATGACAAAGCCTTGCAGGGCTAGAGAACCCCCCCCCCCCACTGTAAGTGTCCCAAGGATCCCCCCGCCTCGAATCCCAACCTGCACCCCAAGTCAGCCATATACTGTTCAGTATGTACAGTAGGCATACCATAATTCCCTGGTAGTCTAGTCCTCACCCCACTACCCAGCATTGCCAGATCACCCTGCACCCCCCCATCCAGCCGACGACTGGCACAGCCCACCTCTCACCATCATGGCCAGCCACCAACTAAGCTCCATCTGAGTGCATACTGCTGTATATATGCGCTCAATGAATGAACTGTCATTCATATATTGAGTGTGTATATACAGTACACACTCAGACAGCGCTCAGTTTTCAGCTGGCCACGGTGATGGGTGGGCTGTCAATCTGCTAACTGAAGGTGAGTGTGTCTGGCAGTGCAGGTAGGGAGCCACTAGACTACCAGGGATTATGTGTAAGGATTTGTCTATTTTTTCATATTTGTACAGGAAAGTGCCATTTGTGGGTGGCTGGCATCGGGGCTTGGGGGGGTATGTGTAGCTCTGCAGGACTTTCATTAACGTATTTGGGGATTGGGGCTTGGGGGACCTTGAGTAGCCTTGGAGGGCTATTTTTCAAGCACTGGGGGTCAGGGTCATGCAGTAGCCCTGTGGGGCTATATTTCAAGTACTGGTGATCGTGGGCATGCTGCAGCCCTGCTGGGCTTTGTGGTATTGGGGGGGGGCATGGATAGCCCTATGGGACATTCTCATGCTATTACTGGGTCGGGGCATGGGTGGGACAGATATAGCCCTGTGGGGCTTTTTTTGTTGTTTGGGGTCAGGGCTGTGTTGGGGGAAGGGTGGCATACCATTGGGAAAATGGGTGGGCTGCATATACAGGCAACCTCTGGGGGCATAATTACACTTATGCCAGCTATATACTTGTGTAACTTACGTTGTCGGTTTTCCCCCGGGAATTGTTGGAGAATAGCACCCTAGGGGACTTTGTTGCTGCCCTTTCAAAATAAGGCACAACTGCTGCCGTAAACCCCCCAGTGCCATGTCGCAGGGGGCTTAAGGCATAATTGGTGGTGTCAGTCCAATTTGGCGCAAGCAGCCTATGGCATGTTGCAGGCTGCTTTGCAGATTACCGTATGTCGCAACTGCTGGCGTAACTTGCTACTTGCACCATTTTCTTTGGCTCAAGTCAAGTTATGACAGATGTACCCTTTTGAGAATCGGGCCCCTACTCTTTAGAGGAAAGGAGGGAAAGGGGGGATATGCTAGAAATGTTCAAATACCTTAGCGGTATTAATAAGATACAGGAAGGTAGCATTTTACATAGAAAGAGATGCTTGAGGACAAGGGGTCATGACATGAAGTTGGAGGAGGGGAGACTCAGAGGGCATGTGAAGAAATATTTCTTCACAGAAAGGGTGGTGGACATCTGGAACAGCCTCCCAGTGGAGGTGGTGGGTACTAAAATATTAGCAGGATTCAAGCATGCATGGGATAGACACAAGGGGTCTATAGTAACAGGGCTAGAGGGGTAAGGCCGGAGATTGAGTAGGGTCTGCAGTAGCACAGTAGGCTGGTAAATTAGGGCAGACTAGGTGGGCCAAGAGGTCCTTATCTGCTGACAGCTTCTATGTTTCTATGAAAGGAGAGAAGCTGGCATGAGTTGAAGCAGGTAATCCAGTTTCATTTTGTCTCCTCTCTTCCTCAAGTATTTTGGTCCTAAAGGCTTTCTTGATCTTTGCTGCAGGGAGAGAGACAGCTTTCAGCTCTATGATGCAGGTGCAAATCACTTCATACATCTGTTACTTTGATAGATCTTTTAATACAAAAAAAGTACAGGATATGGCTAACAGAAGTGATGCAGGTACACAGTGAATGCCCAGGCACCGTACAAAATGGCCTAATGTTTCACACCTACATTCAGGTGCTTCATCAGAGGTCAAGTTGACAAATGACAGATTGAAAACAAGTACATGATACTTTGCACATTATTTATTGGTCTGGAATCCTTATGAACATATGACCATATGAAACTGCCAGCAGCAAAAGGCCATTTGGTCCATCGAGTCTGCTCGATTTTACAGCTAGCACTCCTACTCTTCAGCTGCCCTTCCCACTCTACCCCCCCATGACCCTCCCTTTTGCCCTGTCCCAGCTCCTCTTGAAGCATCCCACTGTTTTACAGGCCACCACCTCTGCCGGTAGTGCATTCCACTCTGTTACCACCCTTTCCATAAAGAAATGCTTCCTCATTTCCCTCCTAAACCTTCCACCCTCCGAGCTCATGTCATGACCCCAAGTGTCTTTTTCCCTCCCTCCCCTTGAGCAGTCACTACGTGCTTGTCCTGTTTAGTCCTCTCATGTACTTAAAGGCTTCAGTCATATCCCTCCTGTCCCTCCTCTCCTCCAAAGAGTACATGTTCAACTCCCTCAGTCTAATCTCATATGGCAACTCCCCCAGACCCTGGATCATCTTTATTGCTCTGCATTTCACTCCTTCCAGCAATCTAATGTCCCTTTTTAGGTAAGGGTGCCAGAACTGAACGCAGTACTCCAAGTGGGGTCTGACCAGAGATCTGTATAATGGCAGAATTACATCCCTCCTCCTAGAGGTTATACCCCTTGCAAGATAACCCAGCATCTTGTTGGCCACTGCTGCTGCTTTCCTACACTGTGCTGAGTTGTTCATTGCTCCTGTGATGAGCACCCCCAGATCTTTCTCCTCCTCAATTACAGCTAGCTTCACCCCCTCCAAGATGGTAGCTTCTATTTGGATTCTTTGCCCCGAAATGCAGCACCTTGCATTTTTTGGCATTGAAACCAAGTTGCCAGGTGTCAGACTATGTCTCCAGCCTTGTTAGATCTTCCTGCAATCCCTGTCACCCCATCTTGGTCATCCATCACTGCTCCCATCTTTGTGTCATCTGCAAATAGACTGATCTTGCTATTTATGCCTACCGAGATATCTGCAAAGTCTTACATTGCTATCTCTATTCATGGCCAGTGACCTCAGGATACTTTCACTTGTGGTTCTGCTATGCTCCGCCACTCTTGAGTATCCTGAGGTCACTGGCCACTCATGGAGGTATTTCCCATATCATTCTCCTTCCCATCATGTATCGCCTATAAACCCCTCAAGCTTTGCTCTCAGGGTTTATGGATTATCACACACCTCGGATGTGTGAAAAATCCTCATGACACACCTGCACAGGCATTATTCTCTATATAATATCCCCATGTTTACCATAATACATATGGTTTATCCTTAGTTTTAGCAGTTCTTTTCCCGCTTCAATCATTATATGTAGAATTTAAAGATGAAAGTAAAAATGAGCTTGTGTTAGCAATTACAAATCAATAACCCTATTTCAGGCAACATCTTATTGGAACACCGCTCATATCCTTAAAAAGAACAGAGGTGTTATCAGTCAGGATCGCAAAAACATGCATCTTTCCATGATCATAACTGCATGCTGTAATCCAGTGTGTAAAGGAACATCACCCAACATGTACAATACATTCAAGCTACTATTTCCAGTGCCATATCAAGTTTTACTTTTTAGTTTTAATTATACTTCTTTCAATATTACTTTTTATTTTTAGATTTAGATTTAAAATGGGTGCCAATTCAGTGTTCATGATAAATATCAAACCCACCAAAGTACTTTGCATCAATAGGGCACTACCTAGTCAATATTTTCATATCTAGTCCAAACTAGTAAATGTATCATCATGCCAGTCATAATAGTACTGTTATTGAGAATTTTTGTCACACTTTAAAAACCATTATATATATAATCCTGCTTCCCTCTCTTAGTGTAGTAACTATCTGTTGCCTTTTATTTCTTCAGAAAGGGGGCAACTTCAAATTTGACACCGAGTCCTGGGAATGAAAGTGCCCCCAATTTAAATATCCAATAATGTTCTTCTCTGTTTAACACATTTTCAAAATCTCCCTCTCGAATATTTCTATGGAACTCTTCAATTCCAGCTTCTTTAACTAAATGTCCATATCTATTGGTGTTCTGACTGATGTGATTTGTCACTGCATAGTCAGTATTACTGACCTGGATAGCCTTCAAGTGTTCACTCAATCAGTCTGTAAATCTCTGTTTTGTGCAACCCTGATAAAATTGGTTGCTTTCTTCAGTTGTTTCGGTTGCTTGGCCATACAGCTGCTCTGTGCCTTCTGCTCATCTGATGGCTGGGTCTCTGTAAGCAAATCAAATACAAAAACAGGAAATAATATTGTTGCCTACCAAAGCCATTCATACAGTTGGTTGCAAGTGTCACTCTGACCTGTAACACTGGTGCCAATAGCACCCCCCCCCTCCGGTTGCGATGATATGGATTATGAAGTAAGTGTTACATCACTGGTGACCCAGTTCAGTGTCCATAACTGAAAGCAATAGAGGGACAAATAGTAAAAGAAGGAAGATCAAGTAACTTGAGGGATTCTTTTCTTCCCTTGAGAGGGTGAATGCCTGCTACCACACCAGTAACACCACCTTAGTGACCACAGATGGTGATGTACTGTAGCAGATGGCTCAATGGCTGGGATATCCCTGACAGTTTTTTGAGGCATATGATATTTGCTTGCAGTGTCACTTTGTCAGATTCCTAGGGGCAGGGAAACAGAAAAGGAGGCAACCTGCTGAGCTGTGCAGAATTTATAAATTCCACTTTGACTGGAATGCCACAGAATTTTGGACATTACGCCTAATTTCACAGAATTCCATCTGAAGTGGAATTCTGAAATTCCAAAAGTGGAATTTGTTTTAAAACTGCAAATTAGTAAGTTAAGGTGTACATAAACTGTAGAATAGTATTCAGTGGTTTACATAAACTGTGGATTCATTTTCTGTAAACTGTGGAAAGATATTTCATGGATTATGTAATCCAATGAATATTATGTGGCATTTTTCACAAAGATGTTTTTCCGAATTCTGCAGAATAAGAATAGGAATTCTGAAAAGCATTTTGGAAGGTGAACTGTCAAAGAAGAACAAGGACAAAGTAAGACGAAAATGATTTATGAGTGCAAACATCTGAATCAGGATGTCTAGGTCCCCATGCATTGCATTAGGGGTGCAGAGTATTTCCTTTTTAATGAATCTCATACCACTACCAAAACATTGTGAAGTGGGTTGTATGGTGGTGTCTTTCTCACCCTTGAGTGCCACACCACCATCACTGCCAGATTGCCACCGCCAATCAATACTACTGCTCCTCCTGCCACTCACAGTCTTGATCCCTCAATGCCACTGGCTTCACACAAACAGCTGTTGATTGACTCAAAAGAAAGAAGTGTCCAATGGGATATTTCAATAGGAGTGGGACTGATTATTACTTTGAAGTCCAGAAAGCACTTATAAGCTCAGCTGCCCCAAACCCTGCATGAGGAATATGGCCACCAGTGCTGGTTTTCACAGCTGAGTCATAACATGCATTGATTTTACAAGGAAGTCTGCTCAAGATCTTATCTAGATGGTGTAGGTCTAGGCTACCTCCCCTACTGATGGCTCCTCAAATCTCGTAAACAGCAGCTGACACCTCCTGAAGAACTTTAAAAATGTAACATCTGGACACAATTCAGCTTATATTTCAAACTAGCTTTGTATTCTCCTCTATTTTATTTGTTACTGAGGCCAAATGCATAAAAACAGGATCTTTGCTCCTTGAGAGTTCTCCAGCTCCTATTATTTTTTCCTCTCCTTATGTCATATATGCTTGTAACATAATAGATATTCTTGTGGCAACAGGCTATGATGTTATAACAGAGGATTATGACCTCAAGTGGAGAATAAGCATTAGGGATAGGTGAACTCTAGAGGATAAAGACCCTGTTTTGGTCAAATGTTTTTACTTATAAATAAGAGAGGAAGATAAATGAAATACAAGCTGAACAGTTCCTAAACAGTGTGTTTTTCAGAGTTTTCCAAGAGGCATCAGCAGCTGTTCAAATCTGCCCTTCCCTATTCCTGAATCCCATAAATGACCCAGCATTTACCACCTTGCTGAGCAAGCAGTTCTACCTGTCCACCACCTTCTCAGCACACAAGTACTTCCCTACATTCCTCTTGAAATTCCCCCAGCTTAAAAAATAATTGCCCACACAGTCAGAACAATTCCTGGCACTCCACCATATTGAACCCACCTAGAAACTTGAATCTTTCTACTATGCCCCCATGTTTTCTCCTTCATTTCCTCACCAGTCCTAAGTTCACAGCATACTATGCATGCACACTCTCCATTCTGTTTATTTTTATATCTTTATTGTAATTTTTCTAATCATGCATTAGCAGTAAGGAGAGTAGCTTCTCAATGTGACAGTATTTGGAGCAGCACCTTGCAATGCACCCAATGGCTCAAGCGTGGTGCATTATTGTGCTGTTTTGCCGATGACTTGGGTTCCAGGGCATATTCATGATGATCTGGCTAGACAGTCTGTGGGTTGCTTAGAGGCATTGCCTAGCAACAATGATGACCTAACAGGGTGGGATGCTGTCATGTTACTGTTTGCAGTTACACCATTAATCCAGACACTTAGCTCAACCACTGTTTGTCTTCTGTGAGCATCAAGGGGTGAGTCTGTGCACTCTACCTTGTGCCATGGGGAGGTGATTGGTGCAAATAAAGGTGAGAGAAAACCATGGCCACCACTGTTTAAATGATGGCCAGGGCCAACCTCAGGTTCTTCGTTCTAGATGACCACTAGAATGATCAGTAATGTTTGAGGGCAGTAGAACTGGCGAGCCTTAGGAGCACAATCCCAGGTATGTGAACTAGATGAACAGTAAAAGCAGCAGGAAATGGTAAAAGTACATTTAGGTTTTATAAGATTAAACACATTTTGTTTGGCAGCATATACCAACAGTACTGCTGTTATGGCATTTACAGCACTGGATGGTTACCACACCCCCTAAGACTTCCAGCATCTCAGACTTCTGATGCTGTTATACTATTCCTGTGATGCTCAGCTTAGGGGATGGTTAGGGTCTCTCTCCATCCACCTTCTCCAAAGAAATTTTGAATGTTTCCCAGATTCAATCCCTTTCAGTGAAGGGGAGCCTCTTCCTATGGAATACACTTTCAGCATGTCCAGTCACTTCAGCGTCCAGCAGGCTGATCTTGTCAGGACAAAAAGGTGTAAGCAACATCCTCCAACCTCCTGAGCCATATGTAAAACAAATCTGCAGTCTTTAAATAAAAAAAAATGTTTTTTACTGTCTCCCTCTCTCAAGCTGTCTTACTCTTTTTACAGCCTCACAAAAAAATGAAATAGCCAACACATGTGCTGATTCTACCGATTGTTACTTGCCGATTAACTCAGATTCCATCTATTACTTAGACCTCCCTTTAAAAACTGCTGAATGCTATTCTGATGCTTTCAACTACATTAGCAAAAATCACACACAGAATACTAATCTCTGGTTCCAGTACAAACCCATGGTAACACCAGACGTGGAACAGCATTCAAGTTGTGTACAATCATTCAGCCAGATAATACAAACTAAACTGCAGAACTGTAATAATGAGCTTTCAATAACGAATACACAGAATGCTTTCAGAATTTGGTGGAATTCTGCAAATATTCCAAAATGTGTTTAGAAAGCAGAATGGCACTTCAACCAAAATTTATCTTTCTGCACAGCTGTATCAATGTCCCAAAAGTTTGAGAAGTACTATAATTCAGTAATTAAATACTCCCTCCCATCAAAACAAAATTAACTTGGACCAACCTTTGCCCATGGTATACCTGGCAGTTCACATAACCACAAAGTCTCTTTTTGTTGATAGTCTTCCTTGGATCTACAAATGTCACATTTCTACGTGTACATTTAACTCAGTAAAAGAGGATGTGATTTTCAAAATATGTTAAACAGACATGAACAGTTCTGGTAACAGAAAATGGGGGATTAGAAATCACCAGATTTAAATGAAAAGTTTGAGTTGCAGCCTTTTCTGAAGTGAACTACGTTTAGCGTATATTTCTGCTCACTAATTCATGTTCTTTTTCCAGTCCAGATGTGCTGTTGTTATTTGCCAAATGTGATATTGCTGAGTTTGTCAAACAAGGACTAGGAGCAGTCATGGTTTGTTTTTGTAAAGTAATTTATGTAAAAATGATGGGATGTTTAACAATGTGATTATGCATTTGTATGTTTTATCCCTTGGAAGCTTGCAATACACTTAGGGTTTATCAATCAAGAAAAGTACATGTAACAAATTTGAATCCCACTATTATTATGTCTGTAACGTTTTTAGCACCTTTGCATTGCCATTATACATTAAAAGTCATAGGTGGCACACAACTCTTGTTGAATCAGAACCCCTATGGCCACATGACTCTTAATTCCAGTAGTAAACCTTAAAATGTTTAATGGAATTTCAGACCTGTTGGGATTGTGTTTATTAGACAACTTAATGAGCTTCTATATATGTTCCATCAGCTTATGTATTATGCTGGCATGGTGTAAAATGAATAAGAAAAATGTTCCCACTGATTGCACAGGTTTGAATCCCACAATAGGTGAACTATGCCAAATGACATAAGTTCTAGCATGACTTCTCCAAGACATAGTCTTGATGAGAAATGTTTGTGATGATTAGCTCCTGAATCAGATATTATGGGTTACAATGTTTTGAACATTGAATGCTACAGGGAATGTTGGGCTTAACTGTTTGTCCGTGTAGGCACTGAAACAACAAGCATTTGTCAATGCCGGAGTTCACTGTTGGTATTGGTATTGTACTGGGTGGGGCAGGACAAGTCAAGGAAGTAGGCAGAAAAAGGGATACTCCTGCCTATGGACCCCATCATGCCATTGGCTTTCCTTGCTGCCCTTGTACTCTGCTTTGGCATTTTCAGGTCATCCGAAATAATAACCTCCAAGTTCCTTTCTTCCTTTGTGACTGTCAGCAACTAACCCCCCCCCCCCCAATCCTGGTGCTCTCTCCAGTCACGAGCGTGCATAGAAAAACATAGAAACTGTTGGCAGATAAGGACCACTAGGCCCATCCAGTGTGCCCATACCCCTCGTACTTGATTATGGCATTTGACCCTTTTTGTACTCTATTTCACCTCTGTGGTTCCCCTTTGCCTGTGTCATGCATGTTTAAATTCAACCACAGTGCTTGCTCCCACCACCTCTTTTGGGAGACCATTCCATGCATCCAGCATCCTCTCTGTGAAGAAAACTTTCCTCACATTCCCCCTGCCACCTTCCAATGTCATGTCATGCCCCATTTTCTTGTACTCCTCCTGTACTGCAAGATGTTTCCCCTGAACCTTGTTTGTGCTCTTGAGGTACTTGAAGGTTTCTATCATGTCCCCTCTCTCCCTCCTCTCCTCCAGCGAGTACATATTGAGGTCCCTTAATCTCTCCTCATAAGTTTTGTGGTGCAAGCCCTGTACCATCTTAGTCAGCCTTCTCTGGACTGCCTCCAGCCTGTTAATGTCCTTTCAAAGGTGCAGCCTCTAGAACTGCACATAGTACTCCTTGTCAGGTCTGACCAGGGTTTTATATAATGGCATCACTACCTCCTCTGTTCTGCACTTAGTATCCCTGGCTATGCACTATATCTTGCCACTGGCCTTTCCTGCTGCCCTAGTAGTCTGCTTTGACATTTTCAGGTCATCTGAAATAATAACTCCCAGGCCCCTTTTGTCCTTGTTGACTGTCAGCAACTCCCCCCCCCATCGTGTAGCTCTCTACAGTCACAAGTGTGCATAGTGAAACATAGAAATTGTTGGCAGATAAGGACTGCTAAGCCCATCCAATCTGCCTATAAGGCCCATACTTGATTATGGCTTTTGTACCTCCCTCCGCTTTCTCTCTATGATTCCCCTATGCTTGTCCCATAATGCCCATAACACAGCTATTTTTTTTTTTTTGATACCAAATTTTCAACATGGGTATTTTTGTGACTGCACGTCACAAACACTGGTAGTGTCATTTCCTTACTCAGTCCAGAAAGATGATTTGTCAAAATGACCATATCATTCTGTGCCACAGATGTGAAAACACAATTTGGGCAGGATGTAAGGAATGACAGGTGTACTTTCATGAGGTGGTGTGAAAAAATGTGCATGTTGAAAATTTGGAGTGAAAATCTTAAAAACTGGCAAAGTTCTGTACGAGCAAAGGAAAATGTCAAAGAGCGCATGTAACTTGGGCGTTTTTTCATATTTTTGCACTGAATATTCAACATGGGTTTTCTGGGATCCCACCTCATGAACACTGGTACTGTCATTTCCTTAATTGGTCCCAAAAAGTGATTTTGCACAAAGACCATGCTCGCCATTCTGTGCCACAGGTGCAAAAACACATTTTTGGCAGGATGTGAGAAATGACAGCTGTAGTGTTCATGATGTGGTGTGAAAAAATGTGTATTTTGAAAATTTAGAGTGAAAATATGAAAAATTGGAAAACTTACATGTGTGCGTATGAAAATGTCAATGAGCGAGCATAACTCAAGCTATCTTTTTGTATTTTTGCAATTAGTTTAATATGGTTAGATTCCACCATGAATGGTGGCACTGTCATTTCATTACTAGGTCCTGAAAGGTGATTCCATGCAGTGACCACAAAATCACCTTTTGGGACTGAGTAACAAAATGACAGTGCCAGTGTTCATGAGATGGGGTCCCAAAAACCCCATGTGGAAAATTTGGTACAAAAATACCAAACAATGGCTGAGATATCAACATAAGTTCAACCCCCCATTGACTGCCATTAAACGGTGGTTACCTTGATTCTTCAGTTTGTGGTTCGGTTTTGAAGAGTGCAGACGTGTCCCGTCCAGAGACGGTGACAGCGCTTGATCTCTGGTGGTAAGTATAGGGTGAGGGGTGGGGTGGTGGGGTGCTCACTGGGAGGTTGGGATGGGGAAGGGTGGGGAGATGACGAGGAACCATTTCTTTTTCAGGAAAAAAATAACACATCAGGGATGGTTTTCTTTTTTACAGGGACAATGTATGGAAATGTTTGGGGACACTGAGCGTGGGTTCCCCAGTGTTCCACACTAGTTGGGGGGGTTATGACAACTGAGGATACTGGGAGTGGGCTCCCCAGTGTCTCACACTGGTCAGAGGGAGGGGGCTACTGTCAGCATGGGGATCGGGCACCCCATTTTCAGCAATGGTTGGAGGGAGGGGACTACTGCTGGCACAGGGATTGGGCACCCCGTTGTTGGCAACAATTTCTGTACTGGATACAAACACACAGGCCAGCAGCACTTTCGGGAATTTAAGAAAAATACACAAAATGAAATAGACCAGAGGCTACATAAATATGTAAGAAATGCAAGTACAGACCACTTCAGGCAAAACAGCATCACGATCAGCCTGGCTGATGATTTATGTGATACTGTTGAGCCCCTTGTAGACCATTCTGCATTGGACAAACAGTGTCACACCCCTCAAAAGTCACTCTACCACATGAAGTTCTTTGCGCATGTGCAAATGGTGCACTTAAAAATGAACTGTAAGTGTGGTTTCATGGTTCTGATATGCTGAAATGTATTGTTTTTATGTTTGCTTGCATTCATGTTCAAGAAACATAGTGTCATCATCTGAGTTTTCGGAGGTGTGGCACACATCTTCCAATTCAGTCAGTGTGTTTGCAGGTGCTGCCACAGTTCTCCAATGAACACTGCACCTGTCTATGACAGCAGTTGAAAATGCAGTGGCTGTACAGTTGAAAGGGAGAGCTATGCTTCATTGAGCAGCAATAAGATATCGTGTGCTCATGCATGCTCCCCCACACACACACACATGCAAACTACGTGCTCGTGCCCCCCCCCACACACACTGTATAAGAGGGCTGTCTGTCTTGGTTCAATAGTTATCCCAATGTCATGCCCCTCCGCCTTTGTCATGGAAATAAACCTCTTTCTATTGAAGCAGGAATAACATACACTCTGGCAAAAAGGGAGATGCGTGCTGGGTGTAATCAGAGCCCGCGACACAGCGTGGCCTTTCAAAGGGGAGCAAAGCAATAGGACCCACTGGGAAAAGGAAGACACACACACACTCACTCTCTCTCTCTCTCTCTCTCTGTCTCTGTCTCTGTCCCCCTCTCACACTGTCACACTCTCCTGCATTTCTTCTCAGTATTATTTTGGATGCGACATAGTTATCTAGCACCTGTTACATGTATGGTAGATTGTTCCTTGATGCCATGTACTGATAAATAACTTGGGGTATAGAATATAGGTACGAGATGAGCACCATAGGAACATGTGTAGTTTATTCATATTTACACCTGAGGATATACAATGTGACTTGGTGTGAAGTTCAATGCCAAATGACTGCCTAGGAGGGCAGCACATCTTGAAACATTAACATTTCTCTGTCCCTGCATTGCTAGAAAAACGTGCATTCTCCTCATTCATCTCATCTCTCATCTAAACTCACTTGGACAAAGCACCCTGATTTTCCGTCGCTCATTTTCAAACAAAATCACACCGTCTCATGGCACTACCTCAGTACTTTTTGCTTGATCTTGTTTGAAAGGGGGGCCTGTCTATAGTTTTACTGATTTGTAACATTGCAATATTGTGGGCAGGAAACTGGGCATAGTGCATGTCTGCAATCCTCTGTGACCTGAACAAAGCTAAGCAGTAAAAGAGGACGCGCTCCTTATGGATGCCCTAGAGGTATACAAAGGCTGCAATTAGGTGGCATATTTTGGCATTCCCTGCAACAAAGCAGTCATGAGTAAGCACCACAATACACAGGTTACGGTATAAATTATAGAAGCTAAAAAGGGTAGGTGCACACAAGACATAATAAGACAGAAGAAACACTTCTGTGCTGTGACATGAGTGCAGATAGTTTTAGCCAACAACAAATTAATCTTTTTTCAGGGGTTGGGCTGAACTACCAATATACCATCAAACGCATTCATTTTTTAAACCATCCCTTCTTTTGGACTTCGATGGCTTGTTGCACCACTTATGAAGGTCTTTACAGAAAGTCCTAACAAGAACATTGAAATACAAAGCGAAATACACATTACCTGCACTGGGAAAAATTATAGAACTATAAAGGTTCACAGAAAGTATTGGTTACAACAAAGTAAAGCCCCTTTCTGTTGTTCAAAATAGCCATAAACTGTATCAGATCCATTTTTTGCGACCGAATGGTGTTTTGAGACAACCTCTTTTCACTGAAGCCAAAGATGCAAAGTTCACAGATTTACTTTTACTTCGTATTAACACTGAACAAAGAACAAAATACACTAGAAGTGCATGTTCATATATGTACACTACTAAATTAACAAATATAATGATTTAGAATTTACAGGAACACACGTTCACTTTATTTATTTTATTTCCACCACTCCATTTGAAAACATTGTCAAAATAAACAATTAGGGACACAAGAAATCGGATGTCATGATGCAACAGAAGTTCACTGTACTAGAATGTGAAGCTTCAAGACAGTGCTGATATCTGCTAGACTAACCATCCTGTCAATTAAAATACACAGGGATGCATTTCTTACATCAAAAGATTATGGTGTTGCGTTATTGAGCATTTTCTCAGAAATGAAAGAATTTGGAAGGCAAGGCAGAATAAAAGCTGAGTGACCTGACTGAAACTATAATGGAACGGCAAACTATTCCGCTCTCATTTATTTGCTGTTTTCTTTCATCTGATGAAAATGGTCCTCCTAGTCAGTTTATCACACTTGTGTTCTTTTCCTTCACCATATACAAGCTATTCTGGCATGCATGTCCTCCCCCCTCAATGAAATTGCTGCTGGTTAAGGACAGACTGCCTGTAACACAATTTCAATAACAAACATTTCCCTGTTGTAAGAGATAATTGGTTGAATACAGCAGTATTGATGGGGTAGTTCAGTTGAGGATGCCTGTTTACAGAAATTATTGTTCTGGTATACCATAGCTTGTTTTTAATGTTTGACCTGGGTAATTTCTTTTAGTTGGGGGCATATTATGATTGTATAAATTACTCAAGTTTAGTCTCTGGAAAGCAGGCTATAGACATTGGGCAATAGCTAGTGCCTCATCCCCAACCCACATCCTTTTGCACTGTTCACCATATTAGCATAAAGCTGCAGTTGGTCCAGATTAAAGTTGTGCTGCTCCTAATTGAAGGAGGCATTGATAGCCACTGAGAATCTTCTCCATTTAATTAGCACGCACGCACACACACACACACACACACACACACACACACACACACACACACACTACTTTACAAAGGGTTGGTATAAAACATGTATTTCTCTCTTGGAACAGTGCTCCTGTACACCTTATTTCTTAAGAGCCTGGATCTTAGAGTACAAAGAAGTAGAGTTTTCAATGGAAAGTAACCCAGGTTCTAAAATAAATTAACAACACAAATGTAAACATTTATTTATTAAACATGTATTGAAAATGAAGGCTCCCTTTAAGATAAAATAACAAAGCAAATGAAGATGCTTGTTTGTTAAAAGGGAAAGGCCTTATGTATAAAATTCCTAATGGTTTACATTAAAACAAGGCATTTATTGCCCACACTTGAAGGGTTTCATGACTAACATATATAGCAATACTCATCAGTCATTGTTTTTGTGTGTTTGTTTGTTTTACCAAGAAAAGTGGACTGGGTCATCAGGTTCCATTTTCAGCTATATCTGGGGACAAGAAAACAAGAAAACAACAGTACAAATATTAAGTTATGCAAACATTACTACATTTATACAATAAGTACAAAAGAAACAGGCAGATGTGTTATGCAAGTAACTGTAAAGTTCATGTTTGAACTAAAGTTTCATTTTTGGGGGTGTAGATTAATGCTCACTGGTAAAGCATTACAATATTTGGACCTAAACTGGTAAAAAAGAGCATTCCCTAGTCCTTGTTCAATATCATTTTTCCTGGAAGGTTTTAGTACCTGAGACCCTTAGAGTGTGTGGGTTGAGAAAAAAAGTAGTTTATTAGTCAATTGCAGCACTTGTTTGTTATTAAATATAGTGCAGCGCTTGCTAGAAACACTGGGAGGAATTTCTGAACTTGGGGAAAGTAACAGTAAGCCATAATTAAGCAGGCACCTGTATGATCTGGATGTTGCAGAGAAAGCAAAGGGATCAACATTATTAAACTGTGACCTAATATTGTGAAAGAAGAGTAGAAGATCATATGCAATATAAAAGATCTATATTTAAGAGTAATCAATAGAGATTGTGTAGCTAGGGTAATTATCATCCAACGCTTCTGCAGGACACCCCTGTGGAAGCTAGAAAGAGCAGGGGATGCTAGAGAGGAGACTGAACTTTTGCAGTGTGATTAAGGGCAGAAGATAAGAATTAAATTGCAAAATGACACCATTTCTAATTAAATAATTTGTAGCATTGCCAAAAGTAACAACAGCAACAACAAAATTAATTATTTTTTTAAAGGTTAGTTTTGTTGAACTTGTAAACCATTTTCCCCTGTACAAGCTGATTTTTATGTTTTTTTATGTTTGCTTGCACGCATGTGCAAGAAACATAATGCCATCATCCGAGTTTTTGGAGGTGTGACACCCGTCTTCCAATTCAGTCAGTGAGTTTGCAGGCGCAGCCACCGTTCTCCAATGAACGCTGCAGCTGTCTATGACAGCAGTTGAAAATGCAGTGGCCGTACAGTTGAAAGGGAGAGCTACGCTTCAGTGAGCAGCAATAAGATATTGCATGCTCATGCGTGCTCCCCCACCAGACACACACACGCATGCAAACTGCATGCTCGTGCTTCCCCCCCACGCACACACTGTATAACTGACTGGGGTGCCCAGTCCCCTTCGGCTGTGCTGAACTCCCCCCCAAAAGAGTTCCAGATGCCACGCTGGGAGCCCACTCCAGTGTGGCAACAGATCATATGGCTGACGGGGGTGCCCAATCCCCCATCGGCTCCACTGTCCCCCCCCAAGAGACTACAGGGTGCCACACTGGGAGCCCACCCCAGCATGGCAACAGATTATATGGCCAACAGGGGTGCCCAATCCCCTGTCAGCTCCACGGCCCCCCCAAGCAGCCTTCCAGCTGCCACACTGGAAGCTACCCCAGCATGGCACAAGTCCCACGCTGCCTGCTAAAAAAAAAAAAGAAACCTGAAAGACAAAACCTTCCCTCACTGACTGTCCTGACCCAATCTCCCCACCCAGCCCACCCTCTGTGCACCCTGCATCCCCACACCCCTTCCTCACCCAATACTTACCTCCAGAGCTCGGCGCAACAATCTTCGGTGGATCAGGAACACTTCTGCACTCTTCAAAGCCGACTGTGAACTGAGGAAATGCCGGTAAGCTGTATATATACAATAATGGATGGGGAAGTGTGCTTAATGAGAAATTAATGGTTGCCAGAGGTGTGGGATGCTACATAAACCCCAAGAACGAAGCCCGAGGGGTTTATTAAAGCATTCCACACTGAGGGCAACCATTAATTTCAAATTTAAGCTCACTCCCCCATTTTTTATTAATTATAATTGCTGGTCAGTAATTTTTTGCCTAAGGAGATTGTGCTGCTGTTACACACACACACACACACACACACACACACACACACATATACACTCACTCACAATGACTGTCTCTCTTTCTTTTAGTGAGAAAAGAGAGTTTCATCACGAGGAGTCTTTTTTTTTTAATAGCCGTTTCTTTTTACTTTGAAGACTTTGGGGTTTCACACTGTTGGGATCATGCTTACCTTTGAGAAGCACTTCAGAGCTGTTTCCTGTGTGTTTAAGCGCATCTGAGCCATTTATTGTTCTCCAGTGTGGTTTGTGGAAAGCAGGAATAACTAGATACATTTTTTTAAATAAAAAAACAACACGATGACTCCCAGTGTGATGGCTCCTCGGTAAGTGCGATGAGGAACCGCCATGTTTTTCATATTGTTTAGCCCGCCCATTAACAGTGGAGAGCCAATCAGGAATGGATCCTCTGGGACTGACGAGGTGCATGTTTGCCATTATAATGGCAAATTATAACTGGCTAAGCCTATGGAAAAAATTTCTGGCCATTATTATAATGTAATGAACAGCGTTTTTTTCAACTTTACTGTATATCTTGGGCATTTTGGGAAATTTTTTCACCAAATTTTCAACATGGGGTTTTTGGGACCCCACCTCATGAATTCTGTCACTGTCATGGCGTTAATCAGCTCTGAAAGGTGATTTTGTGGTCACTGCACAGAACTACCTTTTGGGACTGATTTACAAAATGACAGTGTTTCAGTTCATGAAGTAGTCCCACAAAAACCCTATGTTGAAAATTTGGTGAAAAAATTCCCAAAAATGACTGTTTTACGAGCATACGTTGCGCTGTTCCTACACTCGTAAGTTTGCAAATTTTCAATATGTTCACTTCAGATTTTCAATGGCGCAGTCGGTGTGCAAAATCAATGTTTGGGACAGATTAAGAAAATCACAGTAACACTGTTCATGAGCAGAGGTGTTAAAATGGCTATGTTAAAAATTTGGTGAAAAAATTTCCAAAAATTACTGTTTTAAGAGCATGCATTGCGTTGTTCCTACGCACGCTCATAAGTTCACGAATTTTCAATATTTTCACTCCTGATTTTCAACATTGCCATTTTACCACACCTCCTATGACAGTACAGCTGTCATTTTTTCACATCTTGGCTAACGTGTTTTCTACATGTAGCGTACAGTGGCGAAGTCGGTGTGTGAAATCAATGTTCGGGACAGACTGAGAAAATCACAGTGACACTGTTCATGAGCAGAGGTGTTAAAATGGCTATGTTAAAAATTTGGTGAAATACGTCCATAAAATGACTATGTTACGAGTGACCATTGTGCAGTTTCCACCCACCCTCGTAAGTTCATGGATTTCTAATATTTTCAGTCCAGATTTTCACCACTAGCAATTTTCCACACTTCCTTATGAACAGTACAGCTGTTATTTTTCTCATCATGGCCGAAATGTGTTTTCACACTTACAGCGCAGAAATGCGTGGTCGCTGTGGGAAATCACTGTTCGGGACTGATTAAGAAAATCACAGTGACACTGTTCATGAGCGGAGGTTACAAAATCCCTGTGTTGACAATCTGCTGTAAAAAAAATCCCCAAACTAATTGCATTACTGGTGTGCATTGCACATTTTCTACGCACGCTTGTGACTTCACCAGTTTTTTTAATATTTTCACTGCAGAATTTCAACATTGCCATTTTTTGCACCTCCCCATGAACAGCACAGCTGTCATTTTTCACATCCTGTTTGAAATGTGTTTTTGCACTTGTGGTGCCAAATGACGTAGTCACTGTGCAAAATCAGCTTTTGGCTAACAAACTGATATTGCCACTGCTCATAAGGTGGGGTCACAAAAAACATGTAACCTCCACCCTGCCTTTTAACAAAATGACAGGTGGCATGCTGTTGGCACTGGCAGCAATACCTGGTGGGGACCTGGGTTCGGGGAGGATGAGGTTACCTGGCACAAGGGGACCTAGGTTTGGCTACTCTGCACAGGGGCACCCAAGTAAATCCAAACACAGGAAGGAATAACTGTAATGTCCAGAACCAGGAATGGGATTTTTCAGTGTGGCTTTTATTCATAACTAGCTGAACACAACAAAGCATAGATGGACCCCCATGGGGCTACGTTTACTGATAATGCAGATTAGAGACTACAAGGTGGTCCACTTTAAGAATGAACCAATTCTACTGTTTTCAGGCTCTGGACCCACCAGGCACACAGCACGGACTTGCACGCGCTTTTGGGTACACAGCCCGACTGGCCCGTCTCCCCTGCCAGCCATTTAACTGGCAGTTCATTGGAAGAATGAACCCATTTTACTTGTTGTGGCTCCCCACACTACTTAGAGTCTGCGACCTCTAGAGAGATTTTCTTCTTACTTCTTCTGACTCCCATATCACAAAGAGAATTCTTTACCCTTGTTGTGGCTCCCCACACCACTTAGAGTCTGCAACTCCTAGAGAGATTTTCCCATTTGCGACCCACGTCTGGGTACTTCCCTCATCACTGGCCAAGTGCATGAGGTAAGTAGCAATCACAGCAGAAATCCGTAGAGGTGGACCTGGTTATTAAAGATGGGGGGTGTTCCCACCTCCAGCTCCCACAGCCCATACCCGGCCATTTCTCTGGACAAACTGAAACTTCGAAATGTAGATTAAACAGTGGATGAACTGTTGCACCCCCTCTACAACATTACTTGAATCCACACAGCACTTTAGCTTTTGACACTACTCCATTTGTTTGTCCTAGTACTATAGGCCTCCCAAATAGTAGTTCAAATCCCAGATTTCTTCACATTCCCCAGGCTGAAGAAACACATTTTTTGCCCTCTCATATTAGAGCAAACACTCACCCTTTCGTTGCAGGTGCCCCACAGGCGAAGTACAACTTTTTCCACTTTCAAGCACAAACTGAAACTGTAAAAGACAGCTTTCTTTCTTTAGCATAAATTAGGGGAGTGCCCCCGGAATCTACATGGGGATACTTTACTCCCACCCCCCCGGAGGGAGGGGGGCACTGAGACCTAGACAGTGGTCTCCACCACTTGAAACTGGCTTCTCACTCCTTCTCTTTCAAAAGGTAAACAGGAACTGACTTTGAGAACTCCCAAAGTTCTATCTCACTCCCTCTGCTGCAGATTCCAATGTGGCTTATGCAGCTGCGACAGTTCTATTGGTGATGTCATCTCTCAGTCTCAGCTGAGACTGAGAACAGAGTGAGACAGTGTGAAACCCATTTAACTGGAGTTTCTCAAGCTGCCTTCCCAGCCTACCACTAGGTCTTACTGGGATTCTAGAAACCTCGGGTAACAAGGGGTTACACTCGCCCTTGACCCGGAAAATGACTGTCCCCAATCATTATGCACCCGGCCTTAGGCCATCCCACCCTATGTGCTACCTACGGAGGGGGGGTGATCAGGCCCCCTTCTACCATGTGCAAGCACAGGCAGGCAACACTAAGGGTCTAGAGGCCTGTAGCTGACATATCAGCCTCTACACTATCCACTTCCTATGGACACCCAGTGGCTCTGGTAGAACCATCCAGAGCATAGCCCTGATAGATCAGCACTGCGGTCCCTACTGCAGGTCAGGGCCACAGCCTGTCTATCCTCCCTAACCCTCTAGGGAAAACCTATCTGCCTCTAACATAATATTCCCAAAACAAAAAAAAAACCCGGGGACCTCCCCGACCTTGGGCAACCTGCAACCACGCTATTAAAATACCAATTACTGCCTCCTCCCTACCCCCACAACCACACCTGTGGAAGGAAAGGGTTAATACAGTAACATCCATAACAATAACAACACAGTACTTTAAATTCTACACAATAAAGCACTGACGAGGAACTCCGATGAGCCCCTCCTCCTCTTCTTGTCTTCTCTTCTGTCTTCCCAGGAACACCTGTAAGAAAAAGAAAGACAAAACACACGCTCCTAATCTGCATACACAGTCTACCTAAACAACCTCTACCATACAAAACACTGAACAATCCCAAAAATATTTTTTAGAAAAAACGTAGAAAACAGTATTTGCATTAGAATACGATAATGACATTATTTACAATACACATTTGGGGGGATGGAGTCCCTTAAAAGTCCCAACTAGTGACCACAAGGCCCGAAGGCTAGTACAATAAAGAGTTTCTCCTGGGCTGGAGCCGTTTGAAGCACAGTTCTAACAGGCCAAAGTCCCGAAGGGGAGAGTCTTTGCGGCCAATTCACACATTTTTGAAGTCTGTAGTGTAGGGTGTGTACTGCAATGTCATAAAGATAGGAAAGTTTTGGACTTACTAGCCATTTGTAGTACAAGAACCTGCACGAACCTGCTCCCAGCCGAAGACTCTCCCTGGCAGCATTTCTTCTGATACAGCTGGGCGGACATCTTCTGGGAACCACAGGAGGGGATATCTGGAACATCTGGGCTGATGTCATCTCTGGAGACGGAACCTTAGAACAGGAACAAAAAGAAAAACAGCTGGTCCAACGTCATCCGATTACCAGGCGATGAACAGGAAGCAGCTGGGCTGGTGTCCTCTCTGGAGCTGAAGTCATCTGGTGGGCCAGTAGATGGTTGCTGGACAGGACAGTACACTGTAGACTGATGTATGTGGAGCACCTGAGTCCCAGTTATTCATATTGGCAGATCAATAAGGGTACTTCACAGTCTGGTGTGGCAGTATTGACTACCACTGCTCGGCTCTCCATTTTGTAGGCACGGGCTTAATTGCTGGGAGGTCCTTGCACTGAGGCCAATAGTACCGGGGGTCAGGGGCTTGAATTATTACCCTGTCTGGGCGCACATAACTCACACAGTGGGAGATTTCACGTCCCTCTCCGTCCACTATTCTCACTCTGTCCATAAACAGTGTCCTGCATCTCTTCCACTGGGTATACTTTTCATGGAACAGTCTATTCTTTACATGCTGTTTGGCCCCAGGATGCACATTTTTCATTGCTTCATCCCAGATCCAGGATTTCCTGCAGTCCTCAATCTCCTCCCGGACTTTCCGAGGAAAGGTAGGAAAGGTCATACCATAGATCTCATTTGCCTTTCTATGAACCAGTCTCTCCTCTTTACTTGCTTTGGTCAATCTGAGACCGCTGGCCTGGCTTGGGGGTGGCCAGTCCTGGTTCTGCCAGCTTCGCATTCTTAAGGAAATTAAAAACGGATCCCTGACTTCTTCCTTCTGTAAAGCCAGGGCAGTGGCATCACCATCTTCTTCAATACATTCCTCTGAGGCAAGATCTTGAGGCTGTGTACCCGTTCCTTTCTCACAAGGCCACATAGGTTCCCCCTCATCTTCCTCTTCACTGAGGATCTGAGCCCAGGAGTTAGCAGTCGTTCTCACCCCGAGACTATCCATTCATCACTAGGCGCGGAGGTCGACACCTCCCATTCAAAGGCCTCCTGCATCTCATCTTCATCTAAGAGACTTGGGCTAGGCCCCCCCACCCAGGGGTCTATTGATGCTTTATCTGAACTTTCTTTCTGAGATCCAGCATCCAAAACTTCAACTTCAGGTTTAGTCTCTAACTCTGCACCCTCTAGCTTTGTGCCACACTCCCCTGAGGGACCTTCCTCCACAGGCTCCGCCTGGTGCTGTGTGCTGCCAACTACAGAATTCTGAATTTTTGTCCATGTGGGAGCCAAACGAATTGGAGGCGCTTTATACAAGCCATATTTTTGAAGGCATCCAGCACAATGAGGAATCATGAAGACATCCTTCCAGCACTCAAGCATATTTGGCATACACACACTGGATAATTAGAATTGCCACATCAGGAGGCAGTTGCCCTCCATAGCATCACTTTTCAATATCTCTCAGTCTATTTACTGCTGTTGTTACTGCAACCCGGGCATGATCCGGGTAACGAGATGGTCCTGAGGCCATAACTGCAGAAAAATAAACAAAAGTTCACTGTAACTGAAAGTCCCACTTTAATGAACACACTCTGTAGCTTTAAAATGGCTCCTCTGCTGCTGCGTTTACTTTACTACCCCACCCTGTAATGGCGGCGGCAGCACTCCTGTGCATCAACATTTAAAAACTGGGTCAAGCCACTGCGCACCCGATTTACACCAGCTACTGATAACTTTTACTCAAACTGCACAACTTGCTCTGTTCTTTTTTTTTTTATTTTAGACTCTTTATTGATTTCAGCACCAAATATACAACATCACGAAAATATATACACTTGAGAATATTAGGTGCATCTATTTCATCAAAGAAAAGAAAACACACAAGAAGAAAAGAGAGAAAGAAAAAGAAAAACCCACGTCCTTACCCCCCTCCCGCCCCACAGACTACACGATATTACCATCATTATAACTGTAGTTAACTACTGCCATCCTACTTACATTGTGATTCCCATATCACCATAATAGCCTCAAGACTTCCCCACCGAGAAATACAAGTTTTGCCTCTGTTTCGCATAAGTGCTATATGCCTCTCCAACTGCAGAGCCAAGACACACTCTCTGTACCATTCCATTATTAGGGGTGCCTTCTCATCCATCCAATGTCTCACTATTGTTAGTTTGGCAGTTGCTGCTGCCAAAGCCATATGCGCTTTCCTATTGCTTGGAATACCTATCGGGAAAAAATTTATTAGGCACACTTCTGGAGTAAACAGTTCCTTCAAACCGAGGATAGGGTCTAAGGAGTTGTTAATAGCCTGCCAAAATGCCTTAATGTGCGGACATAACCATAACATATGATAAAGGGACCCCACATCCATCTTGCATCTATTACACGTTGGCGCTTGCACCAGACCAAAACTACACAGTTTGGATGGTGTCAAATACAAATTATGCATAATATTGTAATGTACTACTCTAAGCCTGTCCTGCTTGATAAGCTTATATAGAGAAATCCAAAGTTTTTCCCACACATTAACATCCTCAGGAAGACCTAATTCCCTTACCCAATAAAAGCAGACGCTCGAGGGTAGTCTATTATCCCAACCTTGCAAAGCTTTGTATAAATTTGAGACTTTACGCAACTGAGAAGCAACCTGAGAAGCACAATAGGATCCTTTTCCCCATGTCTATTAATGGAGAGAGCTTAGGAAACGTGGATAGGGCCTTGCTAACTTGGTATTTAAAGGATTCTTTATTTGCAGCACTATCAGAACCACACAATTGAGCCAAGTGACCATCTCTCCATCTCTCCATAACTCGAAACTTTACATTGTCTCAACTGAGACCAAAAGCCATCGCTATCGGTACATTACCGATTTTTAAAGTCGCGGGTTATTGACAATTGGTGCCAGAGGATTGGCTCCACTTGACTGACAACACGCTTGGGCCTGATGAGAAGCTTTCATCGACCAGCCCATAGGGTTATTTCTAAGGTTTTTGGGGATATGTGACGGAGAGGCATAAAGCAAGGCACGCAGCGAGCACCTTTCCCGAGATGCCAAATACTCCTCAATAGATACCCACAGAGGGAAGTAAGTCGTGTGGTCCGCCTCTTTCTGCCAATAATATAACTTACTTAAATGTTGTGCAATATAATATACAAAGAAAGAAGGGGCTGCAAGTCCTCCCCTCGCTTTTGACGCTGTTAACTTGAGGTAGGACCTACGTACCTTCTTTTTGTTCCACAAAAAGGAGCTCAGCATACTTCTCAGCTTAGAGAACCAAACTTTAGGAAGGTACACACCCAGCATACCCAATGGATATAATATCCTAGGTAAAAGTTTCATTTTAATTATATTCAGCCTACCCCATAGCAAAATAGGGAGGCATTGCCATCTCTCAAGGTCTTTAGAAATTATTTTCATAAGACTATCTATGTTGTTTCTCTGGATGGTGATAGGATCCTTAAAAATCTTTATTCCTAGATAAACTACAGAATTTGTTTCCCATGCCAAGCCTAGGGGGACCAGCTCTGCCTTATTGACTCTATGATTCAAAGGGATTACCTTCGTCTTTTCTCGATTCAGCTTATAATAGGATATTTTAGAATACTCCTCAATTTCTTCTAAAACTGTGGGAATCGAGACTTTGGGGTTCTCCAGATGTAATAAAATATCATCCGCATAAACCGAAAAAGCGTATCTAGCCTCCCCCACTCAAATTCCGGTAATCTTAACATTAGCCACTAATCTAAGGAGCAAGGGTTCTAGGTATAGGTTAAAAAGCAAGGGGGACAGAGGACACCCCTGTCTAGTGCCCCGAGCCAGTTTAAATGGAGGAGATAATAATCCGTTGCACTTCACTCTGGCCGTAGGACAGGAGTACAGTACTTTGACCCATCTGACGAAGTCTTCCGGGAAGCCAAAAGAAATTAAAGTGGCAAAAAGAAAATCCCAGGAGACTCTGTCGAATGCCTTTTCGGCATCGAGCGAGGTTAGCACCATTGGGATATCAGAATCTCTGGCCGCCACAATAAGCTGCATTAATTTTCGCATATGATCTTGGGATGACCTTCCAGCCATAAACCCGACTTGCTCGTGCCCTATTAATTTATCTATAATTTTGGCAAGCCTATTTGCCAGTACTTTGGCCAAAATTTTTATATCAGCGTGTAACAATGAAATGGGTCGGTAACTACTGAGATTCTGCGGGTCCTTTCCTGGTTTTAAAATTAGAGATATCACCGCCTCCAAAAAACTTGACTCTGACAATCCCTTGTCAAACCAATAACCGAAAAGGTCCTTCAATATGGGCGCCAAGACACTTTGATAGGCTTTGTAAAATTGCTAGGCAACCCGTCCGGACCGGGGACTTGTCCAAAGGTAACTGCTGGATTGCTTCCTGTATTTCCCCTAAAGCAATCGGGGCGCCCAAAAAAGCAACATCCTCTGCAGTGATCTTTGGCAGGGTCACAGATCCAAGGTAAGCATTCAAATCTGAATCCACAGAAGAGGCAGACGGGGTCACTGAGTACAAACCTTGGTAAAAAGAACCGAACATTTCCACCATTTTTTGTGGATCAGTAACCACTCTGCCATCTTCCTCGGAGTAGATTCCAGCAATATCTCAAAGTCTCCAATTGATGGAGGCGCATCGCCAGATGCCTGCTTGCTTTTTCTCCTACATCTAAATATTGGAGCTTGGTCCTATGTAAAGATAGCTCAGCCCTCTGTGCTTGTAAACCTACATATTGGGCCTGCAACTGATGTAACCTGGACCACAACTCTTCTGGAGAAGTGCGGGAAATGGTATTTTCTATATTTTTGATACTAGTTAGAAGCTCCTCCATTAGAACCCTCTGACGCGTAGCCCTGTTAGACGCCATTTTAATAAACTCACCTCTCACAGAACATTTTAGGGCAGCCCAAACTAAGTCATATTTCTCGACCGTCCCTAAATTATGGGCGAGAAATAAACTAATGTGCTCCATGATATGTTCAAAGGAGGCTGGATCTTTCAATATCTGGCTATTCAACCGCCATTGTGGGGAGCACCTAACCCCAGCCCCTAGACAAAACTCCATGTCAACCGGTGCGTGATCAGATATAACCCTTGTTGCAATTCCTACACGTATGACCCCTGGGATCGCATGTAAACTTATAAGCAAATAGTCAATTCTAGAATATGTTTTGTGTACCGCAGAATAGAAAGTATATTGTCTTTCGGTAGGGTTAAATACTCGCCATATGTCCACTAATGCAGTCGTGTCTATAAATTCTTTCAGTGCTCTTTGAGCTGGAGATAAGCCCTGTCGTATTCGATCAGATCTATCTAACTCCATCTGTAGAACCAAATTCCAATCCCTGCCTAATATCATAAGTCTAGGGGGGTTCACAGTTATAATATTTAATAAATTTATAAAAAAAGAAGTCGAGTCATTATTTGGACCATATACCGATCCAAGGATAACCGGGCAGGAACTTGCTCTGTTCTGACTTTACACACATTTACAGGATTTTCCTTGGACTTTTCACATGCTGGCAACATTCATTTTATTACAGTCCCTTAAAAGCTTCAGGTTTCAGCACAGGATTGCCTGCTTCTACTAGTGTTGCATTTTGCTACAACCCACAGTCTCTCTCTCTCTCTGGCTGCAAACTTTAAACTGAGGCTATTTTACTTCCATGCACATATTCAATGGCTTTACAGACTTGCACTTGCTGGCAGGACTTCACACAGTCATTACTTACAAAGTGACTACACTGCTGTACACACATTTTATATGGCATTACTGAAAATCACTGATTGAGCAGTTTCTTAGTTGTTTACTTACTGTGATCAGTAGCAACTTGCTGCGATGGGGTAAAACGGACTGCAGCCAGTTTTTTAAGGCCTCTGTACACAAACGGGCGGGCAGTCTTAGCGATCGTCGTTTTAACCACCAAATTCACTATTTCCACGATCGATTTGTGGGTTGAACCCGATTTTAAACTCAAAAGTCAATTTTTTGATTGTTTACAGCACTTTGAATACTCTTCGACACTCCTCCACTGCCAGTACACGCACTACACTCTGTCTCCCTCTCGAATGCTGAGGCAGTCTCAGAAGAGCTGGTTGAGGGGCGGGGCTAATTGCAATCTGACCAACCACACGACGCCAAGCAAATGAGCCTCTTCTTCCTCGAGAGGGCTCCTCTCCTCACGGCGATCGTCGAGCAGGCAAATTTAAACTGTAGAATGCATTTTTTTTTTCCAACTGACTCCACAGCGGGAGCCCATTTCAACCATGTAACATTGCCATTAACTCTGCAGTCTCTCCATTTACACAGAAAGCATTTCCAACATCCAGGGCATAATTTCTCTGTTGCTACACCTAGTTTTCCACACTTTCCTTCATAGAATTCACTTTAAAAGCATTTCAAACCTCCAGGGCATAATTTCTCTGTTGCTACCCTTAGTTTTCCACACTTTTCCTCACAGAATTCATTTTAAAAGCATTTCAAATGTCCAGGGCATAATTTCTTTGTTGCTACCCCTAGTCTTCCACACTTTGTCTCACAGAATTCATTTTAAAGCTGACAAAAACGCTGTAAACAATTTTGATGATGCAGGACAAGGGCACACTCTTTGGCTTTACAGCTCCTTGGTAAACAGTTGGCATTTTTTTTTAAACAGCAGCACAAGATTCACAGCACACAAGCAACACACTAGAAATTTGCTTCAGCTTTTTGGGCTACCCACTGCCAGATAGCCAAAACGCTAGCCTTCTTTGCTGCCCAAACACCTTCCTTCCCGAACAAATCCAAAGCGGTGCCTCCATTTTTGTAACCCCCACCCCTGCCTTTTTACCAAAATGACAGGTGACATGCTGTTGGCTCCAGCAGCAATACCTGGTGGGGACCTGGGTTCGGGGAGGATGAGGTTACCTGGCACAAGGGGACCTAGGTTTGGCTTCTCTGCACAGGGGCACCCAAGTAAATCCAAACACAGGAAGCAATAACTGTAATATCCAGAACCAGGAACGGGATTTTTCAGTGTGGCTTTTATTCACAACTAGCTGAACACAACAAAGCATAGATGGACCCCCATGGGGCTACGTTTACTGATAATGCAGATTAGAGACTACAAGGTGGTCCACTTGAAGAATGAACCAGTTCTACTGTTTTCAGGCTCTGGACCCACCAGGCACACAGCCCGGACTTGCACGCGCTTTTGGGTACACAGCCCGACTGGCCCGGCTCCCCTGCCGGCCACTTAACTGGCAGTTCATTGGAAGAATGAACCCATTTTACTTGTTGTGGCTCCCCATAACACTTAGAGTCTGCGACCCCTAGAGAGATTTTCTTCTTACTTCTTCTGACTCCCATCTCACAAAGAGAATTCTTTACCCTTGTTGTGGCTCCCCACACCACTTAGAGTCTGTGACTCCTAGAGAGATTTTCCCATTTGCGATCCACGTCTGGGTACTTCCCTCATCACTGGCCAAGCGCATGAGGTAAGTAGCAATCACAGCAGAAATCCGTAGAGGTGGACCTGGTTACTAAAGATGGGGGGTGTTCCCACCTCCAGCTCCCACAGCCCATACCCGCCATTTCTCTGGACAAACTGAAACTCAAATGTAGATTAAACAGTGGATGAACTGTTGCACCCCTCTACAACATTACTTGAATCCACACAGCACTTTAGCTTTTGACACTACTCCATTTGTTTGTCCTAGTACTATAGGCCTCCCAAATAGTAGTTCAAATCCCAGATTTCTTCACATTCCCAGGCTGAAGAAACACATTTTTTGCCCTCTCATATTAGAGCAAACACTCACCCTTTCGTTGCAGGTGCCCCACAGGCGAAGTACAACTTTTCCCACTTTTCAAGCACAAACCAAAACTGTAAAAGGCAGCTTTCTTTCTTTAGCAGAAATTAGAGGATTGCCCCTGGAATCTACATGGGGATACTTTACTCCCCCCCCCCAGAGAGAGGGGGGCACTGAGACCTGGACAGCAGTCTCCACCACTTGAAACTGGCTTCTCACTCCTTCTCTTTCAAAAGGTAAACAGGAACTGACTTTGAAAACTCCCAACGTTCTATCTCACTCCCTCTGCTGCAGATTCCAATGTGGCTTATGCAGCTGCGACAGTTCTGTTGGTGATGTCATCTCTCAGTCTCAGCTGAGACTGAGAACAGAGTGAGACAGTGTGAAACCCATTTAACTGGAGTTTCACAAGCTGCCTTCCCTGCCTAACACTAGGTCTTACTGGGATTCTAGTAACCCCAAGTAACAAGGGATTACAAACATGTTGAAAATTCGGAGTGAAAATGCCAACGAACACCTGAGACATTAGGATTTCCGACCATAATGCCCCAACCTGTAGAGATTGAGAGGCATCAGGGGTGTGACTTGGGATTCTTGCTTGTAATGCTCATACCATTCCACACCCTGCAGCCAGTGAGAGGCATCGAGGTGTGCCTTGGACTCTTTGGCCCCAAAGTTCACCCCATTCTCCTATACAGGACCCATCTCACCATATTTCCTGATGGAATGTGGTAAGCATAAGGGCCAAAGACCCCGACGCACACCGTGACACTTGTCAGTGTCTGCAGGTTAGGGTGTGGTGAAATGACGTGGCTGTTATGCCTGATGACCCTAAGGCACACCCCAATGCCTGTCAGTCTCTGCAGGGTGGTGGTGGGGTTGGCTTCAGTTCAATACTTCACTGCCATTCCTATTATGCAGCTCTCTAACTCCTACACTACCAATGCCAATGCCAGCAAGCAAACATTCGGCATTGACAAATGCTTGTAAACTGGTGATCTGCACATTTCACTTCACCCATATTTATTAATGTTTTGCACTTTATATGATCATAGTGGTACTGTACTTCCTGGTGCCTTTTTAATATGCCATGCTAACATGGACTCTCCACTATAAAATGTGTTTGTTGAATGGGCACAGCAGCCTCTGACAAAGCTCCAAGGGGCAGAGTGAAATGTTAGGACATGGCAGCAGTTAACATTTTGCTGGTGTAACCAGTAGATGATTATTAACATGCCTGATTACACAAGAAAATAAAAAAAGATTTTGGATGAAAGAAAATGGAGCTGTACAATTTGTCCCTTGATGTCTATGTCAGGAGGAGTGAATGCTGTTTCTGCCCATGAAATATGCGAAGTGGCACTTCACTGGCCAGTTTCCAACAAACTGGCACTTGATATAATTTTAAACAGGCAAAGTGACACTTCACCCGTGAAGAATTATGCAAAAGTACTTTACTTTAAAAAAATGAATAAATAATTTTCTTGAAATCCCACCCCATCCACTCATTTTAATTCTATCCACCCCTTTCCATCACCCAGTGCCTTATATATTATATATCCCCCATACCACATCACCCTTTGCTCTGAAAATCCCCTCAGTGAAGTTTGCCGCCACCCACTGTGCAGTGGGTCCTGTCATTTTCCATTGGTTTGGAGGTGTGGGGGGGAGCTGATACCTGTGAGCTGGAGTGGCGGGGACTGTGTCTCTGTTAAAATGCTGCGCCGCTCGCAAGCACAAGTGTGTGAGTGGCACTCAGTACTGAAAATCTTCCAGCTGATGAAGAATGAAAAAAGGGCAGGTTTTCTCCCTGTGTGCTTCTTAATAGTGTAAGAGACTAATATTTTGCATCTTATTGCTTAAATTTATTACTGATGTAGGGAATAGCCTAGCTGGAGAGTGCTATTGCGATGCAGTTCATCCTGCCTTTTAGTGTTAATTAATTGTATTAGTTTTGTTATTTGAGTAGGCTAGGCAGACTTTTTAGGTATTGTTTAATTGCGTCTGATTCATTTTGATAATTAATTATTGTATTTTAGGATGTGTAGGGGTTATATGGGAGGATTTAAGGGGGTCAGGATTACCTATGGGAGCTCACTGCTACATGATATGCGTCCTTTTATCCCCCTCCCAGTGTCAGACACTACTGCTAGATGCTGTTGGGAAGTGGGGATTGGAAAAGGTTGTGCTGATTGTGGACAGTGGGGTGACCCATATATTTTGGGCGATGGTAGGATAGAGGTTGTTGGGTCCAGAAGGCATCCTGGGTTACGATGGACACCTGGGAGAGGCCAGACGTGGTTGGTGCCCATCCCCAGGGAGTCCACCAGACCAAGTGGTCAGGTAATCCGAGGGGCTGCGCAACCCTCCAGTCCCCTGACGGCAGTGCTTTGCAATGCCAGATCGATTAGAAATCAGATGGCAATTATTGCTGCGTTGATTTCTTTGGTCGATCTGGCTTGCATCATGGAGACCTGGGTGGGAGACGAGCTGTTTTTGAGGCCGCAGTCCTCCTGGGTATACCGTGGTGCACTGCCCCAGTGGAAATGCAGGTGGAAGTGTAGCTATCTGTTTTAGATCCAGCCTGACCTTCACCGTGCACCCAGTGAGAACTCCAGGTTCATTTGAATGTGTGGCTATTCGTGGAGGACTTGGCGCGGGCTGCAGGATCTTCCTCATCTATCGCCCTTCTGGGCCGATGGCTAATTTCCTGCAGGAGATTGCTGAATTCATCGCCGACAAAACATTGGGATTCCCCAGATGTGTTTTTCTGGGGGATTTCAATGTTTGGGTCGACAATGGGAATCAAAGATGTAGTTATGATTTTTTGCAGATCATGTCCTCCTTAGGATTGACGCAAGCTGTTACTGCAGCAACCCATCAGGATGGCCACATGTTGGACCTGGTGTTCTCACTGGGGCTTGAGATTAGTGATCTCAGGATTGATCAAGTACTTTGGTCCGATCATTGCATGGTGCAGTTCATGCTTGGGGCTGCTGCCAAAAGCCCTTTCCCTGCTGAGATGATTCACTGTTGCCCTTTATGGGGTTTGACCCTGAGGGTTTTTCGGCGGCAGCTAAATTGTCTAATGTGGGTGCTGCATGCGTTGGAGGTGTTGGTGCTGGGGTTGACACCTATAATAGGGTGTTATCTGACACCATCAACTCCCTCGCACCTGTCCGTGTATGACCCAGAACTTCATACCTGAGGTCCCCGTGGTTTGACGGTGATCTCAGGGAGATGAAGAGGATGGGTCAGAGATTAGATCGCTGCTGGAGGAGGTCCTGCCTGGAAGCAGACAAACTGGTCCTGCGTATGCATTATAGTGTGTACCAGGATGCAATCAACTGCAAAAAGGCAGTGTTCCTGTCCAGGGAGATTGCTGCCGGTAAGAACTGACCAGCTTTACTCTTCCGGGCTGTAGACAGGCTTCTCCACCCTGCTTGTCTGCAGCCCAGGATGTTTTTTTCTAATACAGAGTGTGAAGAGTTTGCTTGGTTTTTCTTGGACAGGGTGTCCATGATCCGGCACGTGGCTTCTTCAGCCAGAAATGTCACAGCTGATAGTGGTTGCCTTATGTGTTCTGAGTGCACTCCGCCTAGTTGGGGGGAGTTTAGACCAGTGGAGGTTAGTGAGGTCATCGAGGTGGCAGTCAACTTAAAGCATACCTTTTGTGAACTGGACCCGGTGCCAACGCGTTTCTTAATGAGATGTGTTGACTTTGTTGGCCTGGTGTTTGCCTTGATTGTCCGGTGTTCCCTATCTGAGGGGGGTCTTTCCAGATGCCTTGAAGGAGGCTCTGGTGAGACCCCTCCTAAAGAAATCATCTTTGGACCCAGAAATCAAGGCAAATTACCATCCTATATGCAACCTTCCATTTTTGGCAAAGGTGGTGGAGAAGGTGGTAGTGCTTCAGTTGGAAGAGCACCTCATGACTCACGAGTTGTATAAACCCTTCCAGTTGGCATTTCAGGCTAGACATAGCACAGAAACTGCTCTTGTTCGGGTGCAGAATGATCTCCTCAGGGCAAGAGATTGGGGGGACAGAACAATTCTTGTTCTCCTTGATTTCTCTTCAGCATTTGACACTGTGGACCATTGTGTGTTGCTTGTCCGCCTAAGGGAGTTATGTGGACTCACCGGTACTGTCATCAACTGGTTTGAGTCCTTTTTTACCAACAGGAGGCAACGGGTTATGATGGGGAATTCTTCATCTACACCCAGTCTCCTATTTTGTGGAGTCCCTCAAGGATTGGTACTGGCCCCAATGTTGTTCACAGTGTACATGCTGCCCCCTGGGAGGGATCATTAGGAAGTATGGTCTGGGTTTTCATTGTTATGCAGATGACACTCAGCTATATCTGTCCTTTGCCCCAGGAACATCCAACACAGTGGATGTGCTAAATATCTGTCTGGCTGAGATCAACGACTGGATGTCCTCCAGCTGGTTGTGACTGAACCCTGACAAGACGGAGGTATTAGTAGTGGAGTCAAACAGAGTTCGTGATAGGATGGCCTCTGACTCAGAAACTGGACTTGTGTCATTGAAGGCCTCCTCTTGGGTGCGAAATCTTGGAGTGATTCTGGACAGGAATTTAACCATGGAGGCTCAAATATACTCTACGGTTCATACCTGTTTTTTCCATCTCAGAAATATTGCCAGGATTAAGCCCCTTGTTCCACCTCTGGACCTCCCTACCTTGATACATGCCTTAGTCACATCTAGGCTTGACTACTTTAATGCGCTCTACCTCGGGGTCACAGGGGGATCTCTCCGCAGACTGCAGCTGGTGCAAAATGCAGCTGCCCAGTTACTGACTGGGCAGCAAAAGTTTTGCTATATTACACCGGTGTTGCGCAAATAGCACTGGCTGCCAGTCAGGTGGAGAATCCTCTTCAAGGTGGGTCTTCTCACCTATAAGGCCCTACACGGGCAGGGCCCTGGTTATCTGTCTGACCTTCTGACACCTGCCCTCTCTATCCGCCCTCTCTGATCTTCTAGTGGTGGCTTCCTGACCATTCCCAGAATGAGGCTTAAATCAGCTGGTGATGGAGCCTTTAGTGTTGCAGCTCCCGTTCTGTGGAACTCATTGCCAGCTCAGGTCAGGGAAGCACCCACTGTGGTTATTTTTAAGGCTCGCTTGAAGACATTCCTTTTTTCCCAAGCTTTTGTTATATAAATATAAACTATAGTAGAGTTTGAGATTTTATTGGAGTTATTTATTCTTATTTTTGTATAAAATTTTGTGATGTTGTGTTTTTGTTTTTAAATGCTGTTTATACAAATTTGTACGGCGGCCAGAGCCTTTGGGATTGGACGTCTTTTAAATAAATTTTGCCTTGCCTTGCCACTTATTCATTAGCTATTGTTTAATAATCTCCCTTCTCAATTAGTATTGCAAAAGTAACTCTTACTACTGCATGTCAAACCAACTCCCCCTGCTTGGCCCACCCAAACTGACCCCAATCTCTAGGTGAATTCCCATCACCCAACCTCCCGCTGGCCCCACCTCCTCCCCCCAGCACACCTAAAAATTCCATTGGGTACCTGTCAAAACAAAAACTGTAATGCATTACACAAATGTCCTCTGCATTCAGTGAGTATTGGAATGAATGAATAATTATGCGTTTGCCTCTACAAACCTGATTGTCTGAGGCCACATGACTATCAACAATTTTGTCTTGCATTTTTTCATATCTTATGTAAAGTTCCACACTTGTAGCATCCTCATCCCTTGTGCTCCACCCCAGTCCCAGATGTCTTGGGAGTCACATCCCTGTCCCCTGTTAGTTTCTTGTTCAGATCACTCAATTATGGCATCACATGCTTCAGCAGGTACGCACCAAGGGTACCATTCACATTCTGATGAGTCCTGATTTGGTTTACAGTGCTTATCCTTTCAAATTCAGCAGTAAATTGTTACCCAGCAGCTTATTTGCCTCCCTGGAAGAAACCTTTTTTTTTTTTTTATGTTTGCTTGCATGCATGCTCAAGAAATATTTCTTGATAGCTTAGGAGAGAAGTGGGGTTTTGGAGGTGCGGCACTGTGGGGACCAATGCCCCCAGTGCCTTTTGAGGCTTGGCCCACTTTCCACAATGTGGTAGCACACTGCTGCTGACACTAGTTCAGCCAGTGTGCCACCAGCTTGAAATGAATCCACGGCTGCAATGAGGAAGCGACTCGTCATTGCAGGGCGGTGCCTTGCTTGGTATAACATTTCTTATAACATGGCTGCCAGCTGCGGCTCTCGCTGCCCACCTCAGAGTCCCCATGAAAGCCTACTTGGGGGTTCCCAAACCCCTGTCAGCATGCCCCCCCATCCCCAGTTCATTTGCCGATGGGGTAGCCCAATCCCCGTCTGCATGATGCGCCCCCCCATTTGTTATGTGCCAAGGGGGTGCCCGATCTCCCTCGGCTCATGCGCTCCCACTCCCCCTTCACCACACTGTATGGCCAATGGGAGTGTCCAATCCCCATCGGCTCCAGTATCCACCTCCCCAACAAACATCCAGCCAGGTGGCAAGCTGGGAGCCCACCCCAGCGTGCCAAAAGTGTCCCACAATGTCTTTTTCAAATTTTAAGTCCTGTAAAAAAAGAAAATGGTCCCTTGTTGAGCCCCATGCCCCCTCCCCAACCCGCACCCACTATCTGCATACTCAACCTCTCCACACCTCCCCCATCCCATACTTACCTTCAGAGCCTGGTGTGACAATCTTCGATGGACCGGGAACATGTCTGCACTCTTCAAAGCCAACCACAAACTAAAGAAATGCTGGTAAGCTGTATAATGGCATAGATGGTTTTTTTTTTCAACTTTGGTGCATATCTTGGCCATTTTGCTGAAGTTTGGCACCATATTTTCAACATGGGGTTCTTAGGACCCCTCCTCATGAATTCAGTCACTGTCGTCTCATTATCCAGTCACAAAAAGTGATTTTGTGGTCACTGAGTGGAATCACCTTTCCAGACTGAGTAATGAAATGACAGTGTCACTGTTCATGAGATGGGCTCTCAAAAAGCCTATGTTGCAAATTTGGTGAAAAAATTCCAAAAAATGACTGCGTTATGAGCGTGCATTGTGCAGTTTTTACGCATGCCTATAACTTCATGAATCTGTAATATTTTCATTCCAACTTTTCAACATTGGGGTTTTTCCACACCTCCTTATGAACAGTACAGATGCCATTTTTCACATCCTGACCCAAATGTGTTTTCACATTCCTGGTGCAGAATGGCGCGATCACTTGTGGGAAATCAGTGTTTGGGACAGATTAAGAAAATCACAGTAACACTGTTCATGAGCAGAGGTCCTAAAATGCCTATGTTGAAAATTTGGTGACAAAAGTCCATAAAATGACTGTTACCAGCGTGTGTTGAGCAGTTTCCACGCACCCTCGTAACTTCGTAAATTTGTAACATTTTCACTCTAGATTTTCAACATTGCCATTTTGCCACACCTCCTTATGAAGAGTACAGCTGTCATTTTTCATTTACTGCCCGAAATATGCATCTGCACATCTGGCGCACAATGGTGCAGTCACTGTGAGAAATTAATGTTTCGGACAGATTAAGAAAATCATAGTAACAGTATTCATGAACAGAGGTCACAAAATGCCTATGTTGAAAATTTGGTGAAATAATTCCACTAAATGACTGCGCTACAAGCATGTGCTGCGCAGTTTCCACGTACGCACAGAACTTCGAGCATTTTTAATATTTTCACTACAGATTTTTCAACATTGCCATCTCTTTACACCTCCCTATGAATGGAACAGCTGTCATTCTTCACATCCTGCCTGATCTGTGTTTTCGCCTATCTGGCACAGAATGGCATGGTTGCTGTGGGAACTCAAAGTTCGGGACACATTAACAAAATCACAGTGCCACTGTTCATGAGAAGAGGTCCCAAATGCTTTGCTTATAAATACAAAAGGCCATGTTGAAAAATTTGTAGTGCAAATACCAACACACGTCCGGGGCATTAGCGTTTCTAACCATAAAGTCCCCACCCTGTACAGACTGACAGGCAACAGAGGTGTGACTTTGGATCACTGGCTGTAATGCTCATGCCATCCCACCCTCACCCTGAAGCCAGTGACAGGCATTGAGGTGTGCCTTGCACTCATCAGCCCCAGACTTCACCCCATTCTCCTGTACTACACCCATTTCAGCATATGTCCTTATGAAATGGGGTGGCTGTGAAGCCGAACACCTCAAGGCACATGTCAACACTTGTCGGTGTCTACAGGATCGGGTGAGGTGAAATGCCATGAGCATTATGGGCAATGACCCACAGGCACAGCCCAATGCCTGTCCATCTCTGCAGGGTGGAGGTGGGATTGGCTTGAGTTCAGTACTTCACTGCCATTCCTATTCTGCATCTGTCTAACTCCCGCACGTCCAATGCTAATATCAGCAAGCAAGCTATCAGCATTGACAAATGATTGTGATAATTGTAGTGTTTACCCAGCATAGCCTAGCTAAGATGTAACATATGGCAAGGACATTATATACATCAGAGTGTGCAAGTTCAAAGTAATTGAACATTCCTGGTTGTATCTGGATGAAGAAAGTGAGTGATTTGATACAATTTATTGGACCAACCAGAGATTTACAAAACACAAGCTTTCTGGGATGTACATGAGCTGCTTATTCTACTGAGAACACAACTGGGACCTTCAGTATGAGCTGCCAGCGACACGCTCTGTAAACTCCATGCCTTTGCTTCATTGCTGGCAGGCTGGCACATTAAGCCATGCAGACTGTTTGGGATTCATAAGCCTGCTTTGGTGGCACATTTCTGCCCTAACCAGCACATTCTGTATTATAGTACTGCATCTGAGAACCTTGTCAAGAAAAGCCACAAAAGAAACTTAATTTAAATTTGCTGGAGCTGTAGTTCTTTAAAAGGATGGAAAAGCAACATATTCCAAACCACACTGAAACTGTCTTGGGACTGTCCTGGCTGGGATCAGGCACTTCATTTTTCTATTTTAGAAACTGATTTTGTGCACTGATAGGAAAGAAAGAAAGCTGAGGACACAGGAGATTTCACAATTTCATGAAATAACATAAAACGGCACGAGGGCCCCCTGATGACAGCCTAGCTGTCAGGATCCCCATTCATCTGAGTCCCTCCATGGGTTTTTCATTTCTGACCAGCAGTATCTTGTATCTGGTGAGTTTCTAGGAGAACCAAAGGCTGGCTGAGCTAAATATGTCACTACATATTAGGTTTTAAATTCAGAAAATGGTGCAAAAAATAATCATTTTACAAACTGCTTGGCATGTTACTGTTGGAAAGAAATCCCTCAGAAAATGAAATGAGCTCCACCCACTTGGAATGCTTAAGCTGTACAGCAGTTTAAAGATGTAATTGTTATGAGATTCCAAATGATTAGATTCTGGACCCAAGCTGGACTTTCACAAGCTGCTTTTCCATTTGTTTTTTTCATGAAATAACACTGTTTGCATGTCTGCTAGCTTGCAGAGTTGACACGATTGTGTGAGAATGTAATACCCCAGAACTTATAGCTAGTCCTTTTACTCACTAGTGCCTCTGCCCAGTCATATGCTTCTTTTGTGGGTCTGTGGGAATGCTTATAGCGGGTCTATAGGGGTCAGCTGGCGGTATGTTGGGTCAGCCTAATAAAAAAAAAGATGCAGTTTGTTTATTATTATATTGCAACTGGATCCTGGGCAGTCCCTCATAGAGACCCTGTACCTTCTACTAGGAACTCTGCTGGGTCCCTAGTATAAGGCAAGCTGTTTAAAAAAAAAGATGTTTGTTGGTCTCAGGGGAAGCAGAACTGGTTGCCAGGTGCCACCAAATATTCCGGTGGTGACACCCATTTGGGGCAGTGGTGGCTGGGCAGTTCTGACAGGCTGAGAAAGAGAGATGTTGCGTTGAACCAACTGACAAATGGAAACAAGCATTTGTCAATGCTGACTGTTGATTGCATTGGTCCGTTGAGCTCGCTCACAGCCCCTGATTGCAGCAGCTAAAGCCTCTCAAGGTTGTGGCAGGCTGGCTGTACTAGTGTCAGCAGCAACATGCCATGCCATTGGGGAAAGCGGGTCAAGCCTTTAAAGGTTCTGGAGGCATTGGCCACAACAGTGCCACGCCTCCACAACCTGCTTCTGGCAACCTGCCTCAATATGTTTCTTTTGCATACATGCACTCAACATAAAAAGGAAGATACCTAGTGGCCTCTTCTGGATTGTAAAGCCATATTGACGAACTATTGAATCTGCCAGTTCATAAATACCTCAAATGGTTCAGTATCTACGCAGTTACTATCTTCCACAAGATATTTAATTCAAATGGTTCTACTGTTGACATGATCATGAATATTTCATGAGCATACATGAACTGATCATAAATAGTTCATGCACTTGGTCTATAGATGTTAAACATACACAAAATGGCTTATGAATGTACTGAGTCATCACTGGTGATAGCAAGGGCTGGATAAAACTATCAAATTCTAATTTTACAGAATTTTTGCAAAATTGCATGAAATTTCTTAGAAATTTCTGAAATTTTTAAATTGGTCATAACTCAGTCAGTATTACATCTAGAGATCTGGGGCCCAGTATTCAAATCTGGGCAAAGCAGAGGTCAAAACTTTACACTGTCTCCTGCAGTTGGCTAGGTTTCCAAAACTGCTATATTCAGTGGAATCATGCATCAGTGCTATTCCACTGAATATAGGGCCAGTAAGACCCAATCATATGCCACCTAGCACCTGGCAGACATGGTCCCCACAATAGGATGGCACAATGGCTTGCACCTTGGCAAAAATCCCTATATTGAAAGGGCATATGCAAATTAGTTCATTGGGCATGTAAGGCACTAAGAGGTCATTTGCTTGCCCATTATGAGCCCATTTCCATAGGTAGGAAGGCTGTAATGCGTGGCAGTGCCCCCCAATTGCCCATTTCCCTAAAGCTGCCCCTGATGCTAGTGGTGCCTCCCCACCGGTGATCAGTGTTCCGTGAATAAAGAAAATCGATGTACCTGGTAGTCTAGTGGTCCCTCCATCATCGTCAAAAGCCATTTCGTGAATAAAAACATATCTTTTATTCTTCACTGAATGGTGATTGGTGATGGGGGTAGGACCACTACACTACCAGGGACAGATCTTTTATTTATTCAAGGAAAGGCGATCGGTGATGGGGGTGGGACCACTAGACTTCAAGGGACATAAATGTTTTTATTCAGGGAATGGCAATTGGCAATGGGGGAGGGACCACTAGACTACCAGGGACTTTTATTATTCACAGAATGGTGATTGGTAATGGGTGTGGGACCACTAGACCACCAAGGACCATTATGTTGGGGGGCTGCTGAACTTCTTCCACCAACCACTAGGTTTGCACAGGGTAAGTCAGAGTTTCAATTGGTGGTATGTGCACCGAGCAAGGGGACCATGAAAAACAGCCTTGCACGGCACACATACTCTGAATATTTGACTGCACCAATATTCAGGTCCCTGCCTCTTCATTTACTTTGTGCCACTGTTTGTCTTTTGCCTGGGTGCAAATTGAGTTTGCCCACACTAGCCAGGCTTTTCAATATTGTGCTTCCATGCAAAGCCCGGTTTGCATGTATAAACACAGTTTTGGGCCTGGGCAATGTTTTGAATATTGGGCCCCTGAAGCTGGCATGAGTATTGTTTGTAATGGCCCGAAACTGGTATCAAGTTTCATGACATTTGGATGAGCAATGGGGGAAGTTATAGGGGTTCAGTATCTGGCAATTTATTGTTCATGTGAAAATTTCTGAAAATATTTCTATTCTTACAACTTGGCCACCTTTGGAGCTCGGTAATTAAACATTTATATGCATACTTTCGTGAAACAGTCATAGAAACTGCTAAATAGAGAGATAATAGATTGTGTAAATTGTAAGCTAGAAGACTTAATTTCACAATTGAATTATTTGTTAAATAGTGTAAACATTTTCAAAATATTTGGATGTTTGCAGTTTCTCTGCTATTGTAGGGGTTCACCCATGACAGTGTGTGGCTGAGTAGAGTGACGTTCTTTAGGGTGCCGGTATTATGCCATGCAGAATAAGGGCGCAAACCTCTGCACATATATACTAGGACGTTGCAAGTGAATTGCAACAACATACCCAGAAAACTGTAGCCCCACACTAGAAATAAAAAACAAGCACCCCACAGCACAAAGCAGCACAGAGAAGTTGAACCTACATGTTGAAGGGGGGCTACTCCCCTGTACCCCACAACCAATTATATAACAAACTCCAGGTCTAAGCTGTAGTGAACCTATAGTAAATTACAAGGCAAGTGAAAGTCAGGGTGCTTAATGGTGGTGAGGACACACTCGAGACAACCCTCAAGAACCAGACATTACTACTGACAAGCACCATAGGATGCACCTGCAACACCTGGGGCACATGGCGCTATAAAGATAAGTAGCTGTCACAAAGTCCAACTGCCACCATGTCAAACTTGTACAGTGCCCTAAAAACCAACACAACCCAATGACTGATGCTCCAGGCTGTTGCCCACATTACAGCACCCTAATGATGACACCCTAACAACATCATACCTATTGTAGGACCCATCATGACTAAAGATATTCAGATACTTCTGTCACAATGGCCTAAGTTGCAACTAGTTGTAAGGCTTGAGGCTTGGGTGTCACTTGGTGCCACTGTTTTCAAATAGTAAAAGCATACATTGTTATCTATGGAGTTGTTGAAAAGTCAGTAGGTGGCATTTTACAGAAACAATGCTGCACATGCATGTGCTTCCACAAGTCACTTCCCCCTGAGGAAGCCCTTTGCTCTTATTCTTAAGTGCTCCACTTTCTTCTTTCTTTTTTTTTTGTTTATTGTCAGTGAATGCTAGTGATTATCTGGTATGTTGCAGGAAGAATTCAGGCTAGTGTACTTTGATTTCTATGACTATTTTTTCATGGTTCATCACTCAAGATAGTGGCCTGACACTTGGCACCAATATACTATGGAGCTTCCTATGAATGCTACCTTATCACCACTTTACCCAGCCTTTACCTACCTCTGCAATGGCAACAAAGTGTATGACTGAGCAAACTGTTTGGACATGGCTTTTACAAATGTATGACAACATTCCACAAGTTCACAAAAGCTCATAAAATTCAATATGTGATGTTAATTTCAAATATTTGTCTGCTTATAACTTTGCCAGCCTGTGAACAAGAGATCAGAGAGTTGACACACACAGACTCTTTTTACCCATATTGTTTTTTTTTGTGTGTTGTTAGAAGTAAAAACAAATACTCACTATGGTAATGATGTTTCTTCTAGTAGGTCACATAGTTATCCAGTACAATCTCTTCCCTACCTCCTCTTCTAGAACCTAATCAGAAAAGGGTTCTTAAATTTAATATGGTTTTAAATACTATTTTCTGCCTGAGAATTTGAATATGTTTATACAGTTTATATTGTTAATATGTCTTTTAAAATATCTATGGTTATGTTACTTAAAAATTTCAAATGTTTAAGTATGCTGATTTTTTCGCTATTTAGCTTACTATAATCATTGCAGTTCAGCTAGTTAGTATTCCTCCCTTCTGCTCTTCAGCAAAAATCTAATGTTAGTATACTATAGGGAGCTTCACGACACAGCAACATTTGAATGGAGTTCTGATTCCACAGCACCATTCTAAACTAAGGCAGCATCTCAGAGTGGAGATGATGCAATTTTTTTATTGGCTCACTTCTGGACCCATTAGAAGAAACATCATTTTACTAAAGAAAGTAATTTGTTCTCCTTATATACTCCACCATTCCCTGCTATTTCGCCCATACTGTCCATCACTTATTCTCGCATCTTGCTAAAATCCTCTTCTAAAGTTCCAAATCTTCATTTTGTTGCTCTTTCTGCTGGCTTCCAATTGGACCTCTACCACACTGTCCTGTGATTGCTTGCCCCAGGCAGTTCCTGAATTGTGACATTGTGTACTTTTTCCCCATTTGTGATAACCAGTTGCAGCATTGTTCCACCCCTTGCGGGGGCATGGATTAATTGTGCAAGGAAAGCTTTCTGGCATTCCTCCACTATGAGCTGATTCCTTGCATATGGTATGACCAGGACCCTCCAGTCCATGTCCAGCAAATTGAAGTCTTCTAACACCAGCAACATAAGTCCTGCTGCCCTTCTAATAATCTCCTCTCATTCTTTGATTTCCTCCTGGCCTTGAGATGGTGGTCTTGTACAGTAGCCTGTGACATGGGTGTCGGTGATTGAGTGCTTTTTAAAATGGCGACTCAATCCCAGCACATGTCGACAGAGCTACCATGGAGGAACGGTGACTGGATGGGGTAGGTTCATGCATATAGAGACAGGATATCATTATATGTATACGTGAGGTGAGTGTGAAGGAGGGTGGTGTGGCATGGTTGACAGGGGCTGCCAAGCTGGCCCTGTAGTGTGGGTGGGTGGCATCCTAAAGCTGTGAGGTTCTGGGTTCGGGTCTGGGCTGCTTACATTTGTGCATCTGGCCCAAATTTTGCACCCCTGCAGTTAAGTCTTTTAGCAGGACGGAAAGAGATGGGTGGGCACAGCCCTGCATGAAAATTTTAAACCTAAGTCCCGATGCCATTTTCCTGTGCACCGGGGGTGTACATCACCAAAACTGATTTTCAGTGATGTATACTCACCCTAACGGTGATTGCCTTTGTGCGATCACCATTATGACATGGAACCATCTGTACATTACTCCTACTGTGATCTGTTTTTCACCCATGGTTACCTGCACCTATAGAGTTTTCTAATTCCTTGGTTTTTCCCAGGTTATTCAACCATGCAGCTTCTATAGCCACTTTTATATACAGTGCCACTCCCCCACTCCTCCCTTTCTCCCTATCCTTCCTGAATAATTAACAGCTTGAAATGGTCATGTCCCAGTCATGGTTCAGTGTAGCCAACATTTCTTTGACAACCACTATATCCAGCTGTTCTTCCGCCATTAGCTTCTGCAACTCTGGGAGGTTGTTCCTCAGACTTCTAGTATTTGCATTCACTAACCCTCAACACTTTGTTCCCTTATTGCCCATTCCTTCTCCAATCCATGTAACATTTAAATGCTTGCATTTGGTGGGGGGAGGCCAGTAGAGCCCCCTGAGTCATGTTAGTGTCCCTGCAGGCAACTGAGCAGTCCCCCTGCCTAGTTTAAACTTTTCATGTTGTGTTGTGCAAACCTTCTCACCACCCACTTACACATCTTATTAGGATGCAGGCAATCTCCTATGAACAACCTCCATTGCCTCCAAGTTGGAGACCAGTCCCGAAGAAAACACAATTCCTCCTCCCTGCACCACCTTTTAGCCATTCACTGAACTACACCAAGTAAACTTGTTCCCTCTTGTTCAGGTGTGGCCATAGTAACACCTCTGAGAAGGTTACCATCCCAGCTTCCTCATTAACTACCTGCTCTAGAGCACGGAAGCTTGCCTTTACCACCTCCATGCCCTTCCTACTCAGATCTTTTGTGATTACATACATGATTTGATCTGGTTTTCCTTTCTCCTCTCCTGTGAGTTCAACCACCCTGGACCTCAGTCTATCTGCTGTTGCCCATGGGTAACAGAGCACAACCTCTTGCCTGTCCAGTGTGAGACCCACTTCCCTCTATATATCTCTCACTGCTGAATCCCTAGCACTAACACCTTTCTTTTACCCACTTCAAGGCACTCCTCCCTCCTTGGCATGCTCCATCTGATGATACCTGCCTAGTGGGCATGCTGGCCCCTTCCCCCACTGTGTGGGCTTCCTGGGACTCCTCTGTCAGCAACAACAAGTAATAATTGCTAGTATACAGCCCTGGTTCTGTCGGCTTCCCCTTCCCCTTCCCTTCCCTTTCTCTCCCTTCTACTATCCAGTTACCAGGTTTGGCTTGAATGGGCCTTTCAAACCCCAGGAATCCTTCACTTATGCTTAACAAATGCAATAATTTCCCTGGAATAAGCAGCCCTGGAGCTTTAAGAATTTTATGTTAATTGTGGAATTTAGAAAGAAATTTAAACTCGGCTGTGTGGTCATAGAAACATAGAAGTTGACAGCAGATAAGGACCGCAAGGCCCATCCAGTCTGCCCATTTCTTTTTCTACCTCATAAATGTGCCATTGGCCTTTGCTCTGTCAATGGCCTATCTACAGTATTCATACTCATCTGTATTGCTCCCTTATGCCTATCCCATGCCTGTTTGAAACCCTGTACTGTATTCATATCCACCACTTCCTGAGGTAGGCCGTTCCATGCATCCACCACCCTTTCTGTGAAAAAGAACTTCCTCACATTACACCTTAATTGGCCTCCCTCTAATCTCATGCTGTGTTCTCTTGTCCTGCTATCTTTCTTATATTGAAACATGTTAGACTCTTTCACCTTGTTAATGCCCTTAAGGTGTTTGAATGTTTCGATCATATCACCTCTCTCCTTCCTTTGTTCTAGGGTATACATATTGAGCTCTGTTAATCTGTCGTCATATGTTTTCTGATGCAGTCCATGCACCATTTTGGTTGCCCTTCTCTGGACTGCCTCAATTTGGTTAATGTCCTTAGGAGGGTGTGGCATCCAGTACTGCACGAAGTATTCCAGATGGGGCCTAACCAGTGTCTTGTAAAGAGGGATTATTACCTCCCTCTTCTGACTTGTGATACCCCTACTAATACACCCTAACATCCCCCTAGCCTTACCTACTGCTTTAGTGGTCTGCTTGGATGATTTCAGGTCATCGGTGATGATGATGCTCAAGTCTCTTTCTTCCCTTGTGACTGTCAGCAACTCCCCTCCCAGCCTATAGATGGCTTCAGGGTTTCTGTTCCGTATGTGCATGATCTTGCATGTCTTTGCATTAAATCCCAGTTGACACTCTTCTGACCATTTTGCTAGTTTATTCAGATCTCTTCTTATTCTGCCCACCCCAACTGTTTTTTTTTTTACAATTATTTTTCTGCTGAAATCATAATTTAGTGTGACAATGCAGTTCCACTTTACATTTTCTTTTCCAAAAGGTTTGGTGCTCACAATAGTATTGTAATTATACACAAGTTTTTTAATACAGTATGTCTGCACCAATTATAATATTTATACAAGAGAACCAAGTGCTAAAGATGTACCTAATACTCATCTTCCTCATCTTCATCACCAGCTGCAACTGAATCTGACCCAACTTCTTCATAGTCTTTTTCAAGGGCAGCCAGGTCTTCCCTAGCCTCCGAAAACTCTCCCTTCTCCATTCCCTCACCCACATACCAAGCACAAAGGCCCTCTTTGCATACATTAAATCAAACTTGTGATTCAGTCTGCTCCAGGCCTCTGCAATTCCTGTAGTATTGCTCAACATGCACACTGCACATTGGACCTTTGCCAGGTCTTCTCCTGGTACTACAGTGGGAGGTTGATAGTTGATGCTGCCCACTTTAAACCCAGTGGGACACTAATCTACAAACTGAATAGTATGCCTGGTTTTTATTGCAGCAATTGCAGCATTCACATCTTTGGGCACAACATCACCACGGTACAACAGACAGCAAGCCATATATTTACCACGGTCAGGATCACATTTCACCATTTGGTTTGCAGACTCAAAACATGCATTGGTAATCTCAGGAACAGAAAGCTGTTCAGTATATGCTTTTTTGGCAGAGATTATTGGTGCATATGTGGTCAGAGGAAAATGAATTCTGGGATAAGGCAGTAAATTAGTTTGACATTCTGTCAAATCAACATTCAAGGCACCATCAAACCTTAATGAGGCAGTAATAGAAGACACAACCTGTGCTATCAGTCAATTCAAGTTGGTGTAGCTTGGGCACGCAACATTAAGATTACGGTTGCAGATATCACAGATAGTTTCATTGTCCACCATATAGGTGCAGTCTGAGTACTCCAGGGTTGTGTGAGTAGTCAGGATCGAGTTGTATGGTTCCAACACTGCACTGGAGATCCGTGGTGCAGGAGAGATGGCAAATTCCAGTTTGGATTTCTTACCATAGTCCACAGAGAGTCGTTCCATCAAGAGAGAGATAAAACTGGACCCAGTACCACCTCCAAAGCTATGGAAGATTAGAAACCTTTGAAGTCCACTGCATTGGTCAGCCATTTTGTGCATACGGTCCAGCACTGGATCAATGAATTCCTTCCCAATGGTATAATGCACACGGGTGTAGTTATTGGCTGCATCTTCTTTCTCAGTTATGCTCACCCCTGCAGACTAATGTCAGATTTATTTCTCTGCCTGAAGAAAGCAGTAGCCCCAAAGTCTTCTCTACACTTCTGGCAAGTTTACAGTTTATTATTGTATAGTGTTTTAGTTAACCTTTTGATACTCTATGTTAGCTAGCATGTTATTTATAATTTATTGTATAATCTTCACTTTTTCTCAGGTTCCCAATCAATTCCCAGGAACCAGAGAAGAATATTTTTAGCATGGTTTCCGCTTTCAGGGAACCGCTACTTTATCACTTTTAAAAGCAAATAAAAATAGTTTTTACTTAAATTGTTTAGTGGTTTTATTTAACATTATTCTTGGTTTCTCCTTTTTTGAGAGTCAAGACAAGAACTGGCTAACTTTACTAAGAAATCTCTTTTGAGGTATATTTAACTTGTAGTTTTAACTTTTTTAGGAACCTAACCGAAAGCCCTTTTTTAACATTTGTAGAGCTTTTTATGTTTACGACTTTTTGTACTGGGAACTGGAAATGTCTTCCCAGTGTTGTCAGGATTTGGCATCACTGACAGACCCAAAAAAGTAAACAGGACCTACAGGCTTTAAAAATTGTACAGTTTGTTTTCAATTCCTTCCAAAGGCAGACTACAACAAGCTGTGTTTAAAATGCCTGGGTCCAGACCATGATTTTGCCAATTGTGAGTGCTGTATTAAGCTTTGCCCTAAAATGCAAAAGAAAAGGGCTAAACAATTAGAAGATATTATGGCTTCTCAGTCTGCCTCCACTTCTCCTAAAGGCTCAGAGGAGGGTCCATCCTCTCAAAGTAAGCAGCAGTCCCTGTCAAAAGGCACAGAAAAGAACAATAAAGCTGCAAAAGGTGAACTAGAATTCAGCATGTACAAAAGGCAAGGCAAAGTTTATTTATAGAGTGCTCAATCCAAAAGAGGCTCTGAGCACTGTACATAGTTAAACATAAAATTAGAACAAATACGCTTTAACTAAGATAAGCAGTAGTGGTGGGTGAAGTGGGCTCAATCAGCTCCATGAAGTGGTTCATGGAGTAAAGTCGGATTCACGCAGTATTACGCAACACGAAGCGGAGTAATTTGCGTTATAATGGGTAATGTGAAGTCCATTGAAAATGATGACTTTGCATTATTCTGCCTTCCCAGACCACTACTCCACCAATCTTAGAAGTGAAGTGCATTGGAAACAATGTACTTCATCTCACTTTGCCTTGTTTTAAGCTCCAAAGGTGAATTTTGCAGTGATTCATTGGATTTCAGGTCACATTGGCTCTATATTGATCTGCACAGCCTCAGTTCAGGGTAGTGTGTGTGTGTGTAGAACGCTGTAGGAGACAGTGTGCTCTGAGAGCTGTCTGTGATTCAAACCTTCTAAAAGTTGTTAAAAAAACATTTTTGAGTTTTTTTGGGGGCTCAAACTTTAGTTAATCGATTGTAGGAAACCCTCCTGTGCTCATATCATCAAGCGTTTTTGTTTGTGTGTGGATTTTGAATGTTAATGTACAACATTCAGTCTGTGTAGTAAAAGAAAGTGAAAGTGTGCTTTGGGGAAGGGGTGTATCTGTGGTGTAGGTAGATTCAAGTAGGAGAAATAGGGATTTCTTTGTTTTTTGGTTATATTTTTGTTATATAACTTACTGTGTTAATGTACAGACAGTAATATTGTCAGTAATTGTTGAAATTTTGTTGCTGATTGTGTATTGTGTGGATCTGGTGCAGCAGTTCATAATTTCAGGTTGTTTACAATACGTGGCATATTACTGAACTTTTCAATTTGCTACGCATTACTCGTTGACCATTGTAGACAAACTGTTCTGTGTGTGTGTGAGTATGTGTGTGATGTCATGTGACATCAAATAATACACCTTTTATTGTGCCACAGTGTAATTGCAGGTGCAGCAGTGTGAACCTGCTATCCACTGTAGCTGCTTGATTTTGTACTGCCATTGTGGTATCTGTTCTTTGTTTTGCTGCTTGTACTGCCATCAAAATCTGCAGTCAGTGCCTCCACCCACCCCCACTGGCAAAAGGAATTTTTTTCCAGATTGGATTGTTTGTGACCTCAGCACCACTGGTTACTGAAGGTGTTTTTACTTGTGAATTTGCATCTCTGTCTGTTGCTAAAGCCACAGTTGTTGTTTTTTGGCTTCACATCCAGTGTCTCCCCAATCAGAGAGTGAATGTACTAAAATCTAAATTTGTTTAGAATATTGTTGTTGATCCCCCAAAATGCTTGCAATGAGACGTGCAAGCAAAGCTGGTTCTCACCATGGCACTGCTGCTAGTAAGATAGTCTGTGGGTGTGGTAGTACGCAGACGCAGAAGTGCATTGCTGATGTGAGGAAAGGCATTTCTTCTGCAATGTTTTTATAGCCCAATCAGTAGCTTCACTCATAGTTGGAGGAGATGATGTTTTCCCAGCCAGTGGTGTTAGTGCAGTTGCTGGTGGTGGTAGTATGAGTATTGCTGCCTCAAGTTCAACTTCTGACCAGTGTACCATATCCAAAAATATAGTGGAGTGTGAAGCAGTGCAAGTGAGTAGCAGTGTAGATGATGTCATACTTTCCAGTAACATCCCAGTAACTGAACCTGAGGATTCTGATAATCATGTCAACGATAGCATACAATGTGATATTTCATCCACCATGGTTCATGTCATGCATTTTCCATGCAGTGATTCACAGTGTGGTGAAAAAATATCAGGTGATGGTGGTGCTGATGATGATGATGAATGTAATGATGACAATGATGTTGCTGTGGTTGCAACATGGAGTCCACATGCCAGCATCCAAGCAGAAGATGTAGATGTGTGTGATGTTGATGAATATGATGATGATGTAATTGACCCCAGTTGGGAACCGGAGAAAAAGAAATTCAAGGTGGCTGTGTCTGAGTCTGTTTGCATTAATCCCCCCCTGCAAAAACTTGTAATTTACCAGTTTCAGTTGATGATGATGATGATGATGACCCAGTAATAATGATAGGTAGTCGAGGTGGTCAGTTGCAGTCCAGGTGTGCAATGACCGAAACATCACGTAGCACCCTCCCACTTCAGTGCTTAAAGGAACAGAGTTCAATAAGCAGCATCATGGACATGTTAAAAGTAGAGCATCACAATCCCTTGTTTGGGATTTTTTTTTTTCAAGATGAAAATGATGAGTCAGTTTCAATCTGCCAGGTTTGCCATGTGCGTGTGAGTCAGGTTAAAAATGGGAGTCATCTGGGTACAGGAGGACAGCATACACATCTTAAGAATAGGCACTTGGCACTGTGGACCCAATACAAGATGGCAGCTAATACCACAGTGGGGCGTTCACCCTCATCAGCAACCATAACAAGCATGTTATCCCCTTCCATGAGTGTTAAGTCCAGTAGGAAATTAAACGTGCGCAGTAGTGAGGAAATAAGAGCAGAGGATTACTACAGGCATGATGAGGTGGAGGAGCATGATGAATTTGAAATGTTGTCCAGTGCTGGTGAGAGTAGCAGTTTTGGTGGTGGTGGTGGTGGTGAAAGCAGTATATCTGGTGCAAGTGATACATCAACCCTGGTTGGCAAATCTGGCAAATTAACATCATTTCTGGGTTTGTCATCATCACCTGTGCAACCGTCTACATCAAACGTCCACACTCCACCCCCTGCCATTCATCACAGAGCAGAATCATTTGTCATCACACCTCATGTAAAATGTTTTAGTCAGCCCACGTTACAGAGTGTTTTTGCGCATAAGCTGAAGTACCCCCCCATTCATACAGTGTTACATGAACTTAATGCTGCTGTAGCCGAAATGCTGGCAATTGATCTTTTGCCTTTCTCCTTTGTGGAGAATTCTGGATTCTGGTGATTTGCTGCACATGCCTGTCCAAAATGGAAAGTCCCATCCAGGACATACTTTTTGACCCGTGCTGTCCCCGAGTTGTTCCGTACTGTCTCCGACTCAGTAAGACATGCCCTTCAACATTCCTCCTCTCCATTCATCCATTTAAGTATGGATATGTAGACAAGTGGCAAAACAGACGGGAGTTCATATTTGTGTATAACTGCACATTGGGCACAGGTGCCAGGGGTTGTTTGTGATGGTAGTGTGAATAATCAGTGCAGTAAGGTGGATTGTCATGGTAGCAATCCTCCAGGAATTCGACAGCTTGCAATGATCGCAATGCTCAATGAGACCTGTTCACACACTAGTGAAAACATGTTGGACGTTGTACTGACTGAAATTGACAAGTGGCTGAACCCCCTGTCCCTGAGAGCTGGGTTCATATTAAGTGACAATGGGTCAAATGTGGTGAAATGCATTACAAATGGTGTTTTTTTTCATGTTCCATGCATGGCCTATTGTTTAAACCTTATGGTGCAGGAGTTTCTGCAGCACCCAGATGTAAAGGAAATACTGACAGTTGCACGCCATATCTGCTCTCACTTTTTACTATCTGCAAAGGCCCGTGACCAACTGTAGCAGTTGCAGATGCAAAACAGCCTCCCTCAGCACCGCTTGAAGCTGGAAGTTGTCACCCGATGGAACTCCACTTTATACATGGCAGACAGGTTGTATGAACAATACAAAGCCATCTCAGAATATCTTGTGATGCACAATAGCCATGACATTTCTGAGGCCTCCATGTCTATGACGACTGAACAGTGGCACCTCATGGACTCTGTAATAATTTTGTGGTCTTTCGAACATGCCACCCAGGCAGTGAGTGGTAAGTCTGCCTCCATTAGCCAATCAATTCCACTGCTGTGGGTGCTGAGGCGGACACGGTGAATGTACAGCATGGCCTTGATGTTGCCAGAGACAGTGCTAGCAGTATATTGCTGAAACACATGCAGACAGTATTCGACCAGAATCGTCACATTTTGAGCATTCAGCATAGTGACAACTTTGCCATGGCAACAATGTTGGACCCATGATACAAACGTGGAATTGCATCAGTACTGGAGGGAAGGCCTGAACAGGTAAAAAATATCAGTGGGCAACTGGTGCACTTGGTTCATGGGGCACAGAAGTCACGTGCCAAGGTCAGCAAACCTCAGCAGCACAATCTGGCTGAAGGTGTACCTGAAGGACCATCAAGCATATCCTGGAAGGGGAAGGGGACCGCAGTTCCAGGTGGCCAGTCATCCAAAGTGGCTGGTGTCAGCCCACTTTAGGAGGCTTGGTCCCAAGTAGGGATTTGTGAAATAAATGATTCCAGAGAACAGAATGATGCATCAGTCAATGGACTTAGTGCGGCAAAGAGAATGGTTGAGTCATATTTGTCTGAAAACAGGCATCTGACAATAACTGATGATCCTCTTTTGTATTGGAATGGAAAGGTCAGTGAATGGCCAGAACTGACTGCAGTGGCACTGAGGTACCTCACATGCCCACCCTCCAGTGTAAGCATCGAGAGGGTATTCAGCTCAACAGGTGCAATAGTCAGGGATCGTCGGACAAACCTCTCTCCTGCAAATGTTGCTAAAATTCATAAAAATGAATGAGAGACACATACCAGCACAGACTGCAACCTCAATATTTGTACCCCAGCCTAGTCATGGTGGTTTTGGTGATGTGGAAATGGACCATCCTGGTGGCACTGGCAGTGGCAGCATGAAACGGCCCACCACTGACGTAGATTACGACACAATGGAGAAAGAATTTCCCAGTGGTCAGATTTCAGACATAGATGACTGTGAGGGCAGCTTTCTTTATGAGGATGATGATGATGTGGTTAATGTTGGCAGAGTTTTAACTGAAGTTGTAAAAAGGTGGTGTGCCCCCTTGGATTGAGATCACCACCACTGGGACTGATGTTAGCCACTGCCACCACTGAGCATGAGTTTGTCCACCCCCCGGACCACCACTACCACCGGGACTGATGTTAGCCACTGCCACCACTGAGCATAGGTTTGTCCACCCCCCCAGACCACTGCCACCACTGAACATGATTTTGTCCGCCCTCTGGACCACCATCACCGGGACTGATGTTAGCCACTGCCACCACTGAGCATGAGTTTGTCCGCCCCCCCGACCACCACCACCACCACCAGGACCGATGTTAGCCACTGCCACCACCACCAGATGTAGGAAGATATAACAGGGAGTGTCATCATATGCAGCAGCTATCACCACCAGCACCCACCACCAGTGTCATTCAGACAATATTTCCCCATTACATTTACATTTACCATGTCAAGGCAGAGGGAGTCGAACAGGAGACCACATCCATCAGCCACAGGTACAAAGCTTCTTAATATTTAAACTATAAAGTGAGTATGTGTACTAACGTTTTTTATGCTATTTAACTTCCTTTAGCTATATGTTTTGTTTTCTGTAGCTTTTCTGAGCTGCAACGGTCAAACACATACTGTAAACTTATTTTGTTTTTTTACAGGTTAACAAAAAAACTCTCCTTTGCTGAAAGTCAGTATGAATAGTACTGCAGCTATACTGTACACAAGAACCTATGGAATATCTATTTGAAATCCATACTGGTAAGTATCAAGATTTTAATTCATCCGTTCAATTTGTTTTAGAAGACTGCAGCAAATGCAACTGAGTACGATTCATAAACTAGGTGACATGTGTACGTCACCAAAACTATTTCTGTAAGATATCATGCACTATATTCTGAACTTGCAGCTGTGCAGCCATGTCCATGACAGTGTTGAAAAAGTTGCACACAGGTTGTGTTACTTGACAAGATGTGGTTTTGAAATGTAACATGACTTGCGATTGAGAACCAGGGACAATCAAGTTGTAAGATGTCATTCATTCCTTTTTTTAGGAAACTTCCAGATGCTTTGTTGCTGTGTCTAAGTGGCCTTATCCAAATAAGTTCTTCAACATCAGCCCCCCACCCCCACCTGGGCTGGGGCAGACATGCAACATGCAGAAGTTGTTTCATTTGATGACCATGACCATCATTAACAACCAAACTCGAGAAGGATGCAGATGAAATCTGTGAAGAAGTAGCCAAATAAGAAACCATTAGAGACAAACCTGCAAATATTCTTCCCCCGCAGCCCCCCCCAAAAACATACTTACCTTTATTGGCTTGAGAGTTATCCAATTCAAATTTCTACTCAAAAAGTTGTCCTCGAGCACTGGAATGTGCACACCAACAGTATCTGTGACCTGTGATACAAAACAATACAATGACAATACAATGACAATGACAATACAATACAACAAAACAATATCTCAACTTACCAAGGCTACTATTAGTGTACAGACAAAGGGCACCCTTCCATCCAATTGAGATGATCACATTGCATTTGCTGTAACAGCAGCACTCATTGGACCAGCAACAGTTTGCTCACAGTCATCATTTTATTCTGGGGGACTTTGCATGTGGTGTAACACTCACATTTGACTTCATCGCCACTTGTCAATTTTCAGGACACAAGACAATTGCATTTTGAGCATGCAGAAAAAATCTGGGGACTCCGTGTGAGTACTACTTACATGACTGAGTGCGCCATTAATTGTGAAGGACTTTGCATGTGGTGTAACGCTCACATTTGACTTCGTCACCACTTGTCAATTTTCTGGACACAAGACAGTTGCATTTTGGGCATGCAGAAAAAATCTGGGGACTATGTGTGAGTACTGCGTGCATGACTGAGTGCATCATTAATTCTGGGGGACTTTTCATATGGTGTAATGCTCACATTTGACTTCGTCACCACTTGACAATTTTATGCACATAAGACAGATGCATTTTGTGTGTTGTGATTGTGAGCTCATGATGTCATACTGAAATTATCAATTAAAGCAGCATTGCAAGAATGTGGTGACAATTTTGAACTGTACTTTTTTATGCTATTTTATATTGCCAGCCACTAGTTACCTCTGAGTCATGACTTGAATGATACACTTCTTTTTACAGTTTCTGTCTGCTTTACTACTTTTTGTCATGTATGAAAAAAAAGGGAGCACACCTTTCAATATTGTTCTGACCAGGTTTGTAGTACTATTTTCAGCTGCTTTTCAATAAATATTGTTCTGTGGGGTCATAAAACACTGCCTGCTGCATAACTTAATTTACAACAGAAGTGATATATAACAACTGATGTGATGGAGAAAAGCAATGGAAAATACTGACAAAGACCTGGTCAGCACCATATTAAAAGGAGTGCTCCTTTTATTATTTCAGACATGAAAAAAAGTAGTACAGCAGACTCAAATACTGGAAATTATAGTATCCTACAAGTCAGGATGTAAGTAAAGTAAGTGGCAATGTAACATAGCATTGAAAAATATAGGTCAGAGTTCTCAACAGACTGCTGCACTGCTGCTTTACAGAGATTCACCACATTTCATAGTTATTATGGTGTTGCACCTAATATATGTGCTCCTTATCTACTGGGGAATCTTTCTTGCTCAACATGCCCTTACATAGTGCAATACATTTCTGTCAAAACCACCTGTAATTTCATTAAAGTGTGTCACATCATGGAGGAATTCCTGTTCTGAAAAGTCACGCCAAATTCTGCCCCTACCACAGCGTTAGGGTGGATGCCAGGAAAACGGTCGTGCTCCATTATAGTGAATGCCGGCAGCTTTCTGAATGTTTCTTTATGTTACAATGGTCAGTTTGTGGTGAAATGTGTGGGCATGTTTCCAGTATCAAGAGCCTTGTTAGTGGGAAAGTGCCCATTTTCACCACAAACTGTCGATATTTCTCAAGAAACATTGACAACCTTCATCACGATAATAGACACGCCTTGTCTTCTCCTGGCATCCGTCTAATGTTGCTGAGAAGGGGCAGAATTTGGGCTGCTTTTCAGACTGGGAATTCCTCCATGACATGACACACTTTAATGAAATTATGGGCAGTTTTGACAGAAATGTATTGTACTATGTAAGGACATGTGGAGCGAGAAAGATTCCCCTGGAAGTAAGACACCCATATATCGGGTGCAATGTTGTAAGCTGGTGAATCTCTTTCATGCCTGTTTCACAAACAAAAAGTTATAGAGCCTCAGTAATGTTTACTTTGTGTCAGGACTCATGAATCGGATCTGAAGTGTTTCACAAAAAAGCATGAAGACTGAGCAATGTAAGTATGTTGTGCTAAACTGCATGTGTGCCGTCAGTGTTCTTTCCTGTGTGTGCATACATTGTCCAGCTTCATGCAAACATAAAAAGAAACATAGAAACATAGAAGTTGACAGCAGATAAGGACTGCAAGGCCCATCCAGTCTGCCCATTTCGTTTTCTACCTTATGAATGTGCCATTGGCCTTTGCTCTGTCAATGGCCTATCTATTCATACTCATCTGTATTGTTCCCTTATGCCTATCCCATGCCTGTTTGAAGCCCTGCACTGTATTCATATCCACCACTTCCTGAGGTAGGCCGTTCCATGCATCCACCACCCTTTCTGTGAAAAAGAACTTCCTCACATTACCCCTTAATTGGCCTCCCTCTAATCTCATGCTGTGTCCTCTTGTCCTGCAATCTTTCTTATATTGAAACGTGTTAGACTCTTTCACCTTCTTAATGCCCTTAAGGTATTTGAATGTTTCAATCATATCACCTCTCTCCCTCCTTTGCTCTAGGGTATACATATTGAGCTCCGTTAGTCTGTCCTCATATGTTCTTTGATGCAGTCCCTGCACCATTTTGGTTGCCCTTCTCTGGACTGCCTCAATTTGGTTAATGTCCTTGTGAAGGTGTGGCCTCCAGTACTACACGCAGTACAAAAAAAATCAAGATGTAGCTTTTAAGAAAGCTGTTTTTTTGTGCTCGAAATCACAAGATGCAACTAGAAAACAAACTCCTCTCTCTACACCAGAAAGGCTTCCTCCTTCTACAACTGCAAAGGAGAAAGTGAAAGTAACTGCTTTTCTGACTCACATCCTTCCTGCCTGGCTAAAGCATGTCACTTACTGTACTGTAAGCCATGTGATGTGTGGGGGGCTGCCTATATTGTTGTCACCTCGCCTTACTTTGCGTTAAGGCGGAATGACAACACGAAGTCATAATGAGAAGGTGAAGTAAGCACTTTACAGTGGCCACTTTGCGTAGTGTTCCGTCAATCTGAAGGGGCCGCCCGTCCCTCTTCGCCGGCGGATTTTAAATTCGCTGCATCTCTAATAAGCAGAGGCAGAAGACAGTCATTAATCAGTGAATGCATGTTGAAATAAGAAGCTCTTTAAAGAGGCTTTATAGGCCTCCACTGTGTTGGCCATACGAATATTTAAAGGAAGCGAGTTCCATAACGATGGAGCTGTCGCTCCAAAAGCTCTGTCACCAGATAATTTCAGCCTAGATGGAGGTTCAATGATCAAGCCTGTATCAGTGGAGTGGAGTGGAGAGAGTGAATTGGCTCATAAGGAACTAAGAGCTCTTTTAAGCAGTAGGGACCCAGACCTCACAGTATACATAGATATGATGAGCTTAGCTCACAGTAAGAGGTTGATGCTGCCTGTCCATAAACCCTCAGAAAGACAATTGTAAAATCAAGTCAATACCCACCTCAGCTGCTGGCACAGATAAAAAATTGAGAAAAAATATCAGGTGGGCAAACAGGGCACCGAGTACCTCTATTCCCACCCTGATCATGAGGGAGTGGTTCAGACTGCTGCCTGTGAGTGACCCTTTTTCTCCCAGCCTCCTGAGAAAGATTCCAGGAAACTGGATAGCATGGGCAAAACAGTCAATACATCAGCTTCACTGCTACTAAGGCAGGCAGCTTACTTGGCCTGCACAGCTCAGCATCAGACAGCCTTGTGGAACTCCATTCTGGTACTTAGTGAAAGGGCTACTGGGGACTTAGAGGAGGACATGACTGACACAGAAAGGCCTGCCACAGATGCCACTAAGTACAGTACCAGTTCCACATGACAGTGGACACAAATAACACTGCACCTAGGGTCATGGCCCATGCAGTGTCTTTAAGACAGTTTGCCTGGCTTATAACTATCAGTCTATCCCAGGACACACAGATGGAAGCTATGGAGTTCTCCTGAGGGGGAACTTTCCTGTTTGGTGACAAGACAAAGGCTTGCATTAAAAAGGTGGATGAGTACAAAACCACCTACAAGAGCAATACTGAGAAAGAAAAGGCCTTCACTTCATATAAACCTTATTGAGTGGAAGGTAGGGATAGGGGATAATTTATCTATGCTTATGTTTTCTATAAGTACCGCACACAAAGATGCTGCTATGGGGCAGGGGTAGGAGGAGCACTGCGCATGCAGCTGTAGCACCAGTCCCCAAAACCTGAGCAAACCAAAACCCCTGAAAAGACTGCACAGGTCACCTAGTCATTGACATTGGGAGGAAGACTGACTCGCTGTTTCCAGGAATGGGCAAAAAGCACTCGAGATAAGTAGGTCCTGGAAATAGTGAGTCAAGGTTTGTCCCTGCAGTTCAGAAAAAATTATAAATCTACGGAATCAATATGATTTCTGCCTCTCACCCTCACAGAAAGAATCCTGTTGGAGTTGGAGATGAAAAAATTGTTGTTAGCAAATGCAGTGGAAAAAGTATTTCCCTCACAGTGAGGCAAGGGACTGTTTCCAGGTACTTCCTGGCCCACAAGAAAAATTGAGAGTGGCAACCATTTTACACCTGAGATACCTGAACAAACAAAGAAAGGAAATCTCTAGATGGTAATGCTGGGTTCAGCGATTCCATCCCTTCAAATAGGAGAGTGGCTAGGGTCATTGGATCTGAAGGACACCTACTTTCATGTGTCAGTCAGGCCCAGCCACAGAATGTACCTCAGGATCAGAATAGGGAATTGCCAATACCAGTTCACAACCCTTCCCTTGAGCCTCATCTCAGCTCCAAGAGTGTTTACAAAATGCATAGCTGTGGTGGCAGCACATCTGGGAAGGCAAGGAGTGGTAGTTTTTCCCTACCTGGATGACTGGCTGGTCTCAGAAAAAACCCAACAGGAAGCAAAGTCCTCCCAACTCCTGACACAATACATATTAGAAGGTCTGGGCTTCCTCATAAGTCTTCAAAAGTCCCAGACAGAACCTGTTCAGATTTTGGATTTTATAGGTGTATACTAGCTGGATACTCTACAAGGGAAAGCATTCCTCCCTCAAGCAAGGGCAGCAAATCGGATTTCAACTACAGAATCTTTCAAGTCAGATCAGCCTGGACCTGCAAGGGATTTTCTGGGCTTATTGGGGCCCATGGCCTCATTCACTACAGTGATACCAGGGCCAGGTTCCAAATGAGAGATGTCCAGTATCACCTAGGGGACCACTGGTCTTAGAGGTGAGATCAACTGTCCCAATTGGTGCCTGTCACAAACTCTTTGCCAAGGACACAGGAATGGTGGAAAGAAGAATGCAACCTTAGAGAGGGAATTCCCTTCATTCACCAATCACCTGTAGCTAAACTCACAACAGATGATTCCCTCGTAGGCTTTGGTGCCCCCTGGAGGACCTCATTGTAAGTGGTACTTGGATTACAGAGGAGACTCAGGAGCACATGAATCTCATGGAGCTCAGGGCAGTGTATCTGTCAATGCATGCTATTTCTGCCCAGACTGGGGTCAGTCTGTCCAGAACAGAACAGACAACACCGTAGCAATGTATTACATAAACAAGCAGGCAGGAACATGAGCTTCCAACCATGTGCAGAAGTAATGGAGATCTGGAACATAGCATATTGCCTGGAAGTTCAGCTTTCAACAGTACACCTACCATGGATAGACAATCTGCTGGCAGATTCCCTGAGCAGAATTGGCTAGGGAAATCACAAAAGCACCCTGAATCAGCAGGTGCTGACATCAGTGTCAGATGGTGGGGTACACCAGAAATAGACTTGTTTGATTCCTGGGAGAACAACCTGTTCCCACTGTTTTGTTGCAGACCCCCTTTGATGGGTTCACTTCTACAGGATGCTCTAGAAACATAGAATTTGACAGCAGATAAGGACTACTTGGCCCATCTAATCTGCCAATTTTCCCTGCCTATTTCATATTCCACAGATCCTAACTGATCTGTGGCTTGCCCTCTCTTTCCTATCACTAAGGTTCCTTTATGTCTATCCCATGCATTTCTGAATTCCCCTACCATTTTTCCCCCACAACCTCCATGGGGAGGCCATTCCTAGCATCCACCACCCTTTCAGTGAACAAATACTTCCTCATGTTACCCCTGAGTCTACCCCTCTCTATTCTCATATCATGGCCCCTTGTCTTAAACATTCTTTCTGAAAGATGCTACCCTCTTGTACCTTATTTATACTCTTGAGGTGTTTGAAAATCTATATCATATCTCCCTTCTCACTCCTCTCCTCTCCTCCAGGGAATAGATACTGAGATCCATCAGTCTGTCCTAATATTACTTTTGGTGCAGTCCTTGCACCATGTTTGTTGCCCTTCTCTGAACCACTTCTACTCTGTCTGTTTCCTTCCAGAGATGTGGCCTCCAGAACTGGACACAGCACTTGGGATGAGGTCTCACCATTGTTCTGTACAGTGGCATCACCACCTCCTTCCTTCTGCTGGTGATACCTCTCTCTACGCATCGTAGCATCCCACTGGCTCTCCCCACAGCCTTCTCACACTGTTTGATAACCTTTAGATCATCAGATATGATTACTCCCTGGTCCATTTCCTGTTTGGTGGCCATCAGTACCTCCCTCCATTATGTACCTCTCTCCTGCATTTCTGTGCCCCATGTGCATGATCTTGCACTTTTTTGCATTGAATCTTAGTTGCCACACCATTGACTACTCCTTAAGCTTACTTAGGTCCTTTCTCATTTTGTCCATCCCTCCTGGAGTTTCAACCCTTTTGCAGATCTTCGTGTCATTTGCAAAAAGACATATCTTCCCTTCCAACCCTTCTGCAATTTTGCTTATGGTGACATTAAAGAGGACTGCTCCCAGTACCGATCCCTGTGGCACTCCACTGGTCACCCCCTCTCTTCTTCACCACCACCCTCTGTATCCTATCGCTCAGCCAATTTCTGACCCAATCTACCACTCTGGGACCCACTCCTAGGCTGCCCAACTTGTTTACAAGCCTTCTATGTGGGACAGTGTTGAAGGCCTTGCTGAAATCCAGATAAACCATATCCACCGCCCATCCCTGATCTACTTCTATAGTCACCCAGTCAAAGAAATCTATCAGATTAGTTTGATAAGCCCTTCCTGCTGTGAATCCATGTCACCTTGGGTCCTGTGCTCTGCAGATTCCAGATGTATTGCACGCCTTTCTTTTAGTAGTGATTCCCTTATTTTCCCCACCACCGAGGTCAAGCTGACTGGCCTGTAATTTCCAGCCTCCATCCTGTTCCTAGTTTTGTGGCGAGGGACTACATTCACCCCTCTCCAGTCCTTCAGTACCACACCTGTTTCCATTAATTTGTTGAACAAGGCTGTCAGTGGTGCTGCCAGTACCACCCTAAGTTCTTTTAATACTCTGGGATGGATCCCGTTCAACCCCATTGCCTTGTCCACCTCCTGAAATGAGAGTTTCTTTAGGACTTTTTCCTCCATAAATGAACTGGTGTCCACCTCCCTTCCATTGGTGCTTCTATCGCCTAAACGTGGTCCCTCCCCTTCCTCCTCTTCTGTGAATACTGAGCAAAAATATTTGCTCAGGATTTCTGCTTTTTCCCCTGGCCCCCCTCTTCATACTCCCCTCCTTCCCTTTTTAGCCTCACAATTCCACCCTTAGTTTTTTTTCTCTCATTAACATGCTTGAAAAAGTTCTTATCCCCTTTTCATTGTTGCCTGGGCTATTTTTAATTCTGTTCACACCTCTGCGCTCCTGACTGCTTTCCCCACCTCCATCTGCTTTTCTAGATATAGTTCCCTGTCTTCCTCCCTCTGTGTTTCCTTGTATCTCCTACATGCCAACTTTTCTAGATATAGTTCCCTGTCTTCCTCCCTCTGTGTTTCCTTGTATCTCCTGAATGCCAACTTTTTCACCCTTACCTTCCCGGCCACTTCCTTTGAGAACCATAGTTTTTTTTTCTTCTTTTGGTTTTGCTCACTTGCCTAATACAAAAGTTTGTTGCCTCTGCTGTGGCTCTCTTAAGATTTGGTCATTGTTACTATACCCCCACTTTCTCCTTTCCTGCCAGTGCTTTCTCAAGACATTCCCCCATCTTTGCAAAGTCGGCCCGCCTGAAATCCAGGACCCTTGCCTTTGTGTGGTTTGACTCCTCCACTGTTCTCACCTTGAACCACACCATACGGTGCTTGCTTTACCCCAGGTGGCTACCCAACTTTACATCTGTAATTCTGTCTCAGTTGGTGAGTACCAGGTTCAGAATCATTCCTTCTCGGGTGGGCTCTACCACGAGCTGTCTGAGGCATGCCCCCTGCAGGGTGTCTCTTCTCCTTTCTGAGGCTAAAGAATGGTTGCTCCAATCAATATCTGGCAGGTTGAAGTCCCCTACCAGCAGCACTTCCCCTTTTGCTCTCATTTTGTGGATGACTTCTACCAGTACCCTGTTCAGCTCTTCCCCATATGCGGGAGGTCTGTAGATTAATCTAGTGCAAATGGCAGTGCCATTTCCCATCTCCAGGGTGATCCATAGTGCCTCCACCTCTTCCTGCATAACTTTTATCTCAGTTGCTTTAATTCCCTCCCTGACATAGATAGCCACTCCTCCTCCCTTTTTACCTACCCTGTCCTACCTACATAGTCCTCAGCTGGTCAGGGAAGTTTTTATATGACTTCTAGCCTTTCCCACTTTTGCTGAGAGTACAATTAAACTGAAAAGAGAGCCAGTAATGATGACTCTCATAGCTCCAGATTGGGTAAGGCAGACCTGGTACTTCATGCTCCTGTACCTCTCTGATAGGCCTCCTATCAATGGTATCCCGTGAAGATGGCGATTGCAAAAATGGTGAGGATGAAAAGGGCAAATGAAAACAGCATGGCCACATGGGGCAAGTGGCAAAACACAGCAATCACCAAAACGGTGACCTAACAGTTTTTCCCCCACCCTGAGCTGTGTCCCACCGGAGTTAGTTATATTTAGTATGTGGGTTGCGGGGGGCAATGCCCATTGTGGCACTGTTGTCACTGTTTTGGCAATCACTGTGTTTTGCCACTCTTCCTATGTGGCCCCGCTGTTTTCCCATCACCCTTTTCAGCCTCACTGTTTCACGCTCACCTTTATCACATGGAACCCCTATCAACCTGCCCCTGAGATACAATTTGCTGACACTGTTCAAGGCCAGGATTACATTCCCAGATCTGAGAACTCTGTGTCTCAGAGCATGGTTCTTGAAGAGCTAGAGTTCTGTAGACTAAATCTCTCTGAGAAAGTAATGGAAGTGCTGAAGGTCTCCAGGAAACTAACAAGAAAAATGTGTGCTTCAGAATGGAAAAGATTTTTCTTTGGTGTTCTTCTTGACAGCTCAACCCCCCTCTGGGCAAGGCTGTCTACAATCCTGGACTACCTAGTCCCTCTTCTGTCCTTGGGCCTCAGGCCCTTAACCCTGAAGGTTTATTTGGCAGCAGTGCCAGCTTGTGTATCAGCTGGCAAAGACAGAGCAATAGCCTTACAATCTATTTTCAAAAGATTTTTCAAAATCCTTAATCACCGGTACTATCCAATAAGGGATCCTGTCCCACCTTGGGACTTGAACATGTGCATTGCTTCATTGATGGAGGCACCTTTTGAGCATTTGGCAACTGCTACACTGAAGTATGTTACTTGGAAAGCAGTTTTCTTGGTGGCATTGACCAGAAGGGTGAGAGAACTGCAAGCCCTCTACACAGACCCTACCTACATAGTCATACATAGGCACAAGGTAGTCCTAGAACTAACAGAAAATTCCTCCCCAAAGTGGTGTCTCAATTTCACCTAACTCAATCAATCACCCTGCCAGTTTTCCTTACAGCAAAATCCAGCTAAGGGGAACAGAAGCTCCACAGTCTGGATGTGAAGAGGGCACTTAGCTACTACTTGGACCACACAAAGGATGTCAGGTATGTTAAGACACTCAGTTATTTGTCATCTATGGTAAAGTGGGGTAAAGGTAAACCAACATTCAAGAAAACCATTTCTTGTTGTTTAATTGCCTGCATACAGTTATGTTATGACAAAGCTGGCAAACCGCTGCCTAAAGACCTTAGGGCTCACACCACAAAGGGCACTTCTGCCTCTGTGACAGCATCAAGGGGTATTTCCCAGAAGGAAATGTGTAAAGCAGCTACCTGGAAAACAGTACACACTCCTGCTACTGTCTGGACATAAAGTCCAGAAGGATGCCAGCTTTGGCACTACTGTCTTGCAGAATCTTTTCCTGAAGTAGGTTCTGCACCCAACCTCACAAGGTACTGCTAAGGTAGCACCTTTTCCTACTTCAGTTGGCTAACACACACACTTAGGTTGTCACACATGCTTCCTCCCCTTTACTCCACTTTTTGGCCCCTGCAGACCTGTGGACCATCTGTAGACAATCCTGCAAACACCTCACTCTTACACTATGTCACTCACACTCTAGGACATCATGCAGAGATTTCCTGAGGGGGATTGTCAGTTTCTTTAAAGGGTCTGCCTGGCTGTTACTAAATGGCTGATTGATCACCCACTCATGGGTGAAATAATTAAGTCCTCCTGTGTCCCAGGATTCTACTGTGGCTCAGTGACATGATTCTGGTACCTGTTTGGCTGGCTGCCACCTTCTGATCCTATCAGAGGTGGCTGAGATGACTGCTTGTTTTGTAGTCCAGGGTTACTGGTCCCAAATTCTTAATTTTCAATGCGCTCCTGCACTTGAAATATTACTGGCCCCTGTTATTGTGCCCAGCACAGTCACACACATTTTCCAGTCAAGTCAGGTAGTCCTTTTGGAAATTTCTCAGCCATTACAAGCATGTGGGCAGTTGGCAGTGGAGCCACCTTTGATGTGTGTTGGGTCTTGTAAAAATGGAATGGCACAGGAGATGCCAGAGAACCACACACTCCTCTTCAATCACAGTCTTTGATGGCAGTCCTGGAAGATCAGAGGACATAGGCAGTCACGGGATTTGCAAAGCCAGATAGGCCCCTACATGTTGTGGTGGGATACAAGACGTTGGTGAACTTAGCAAAAAAATGAAATAGCTTTTCTGTCATGTATGATTCGTGAATGTAACCAATCATAAGGTTCATCAAAGCTCATGAACCTCCTCCATCGACTTTCATGGATACAGTTAGTGAATGGCTATCACTGTCCAGAAATATCTGTGAATTATCTTATGAATCTGTGGTGCCTTATTCTTTTGACAGGTATTGGCAAGTTTAAAACATATGTGCCAGAACGACAAAATGAGGAGACAAGACCCTGCTTCTGTGAAATTAAAGTAATCCAACTCATCGTCTCTGTTTATTCAAGGAACTAACTTCACCACCCAACTTAAGTAATACCCATAGCAAGGAAATTCATCCAACAACCTTAACCTGTACCAATTCCCACATATTTATGTTTCATATTAGTGGTTTAATTATACTTCCATTTTCTTCCAACTGTACTGAATTGTATATATATTCTGTAGTCTGCATATACACAGTATCCCATTCTATTTGCCCTGGATACAAGCCATTCAGCTCAGTCTGCCTCCCCAGTCAACCTTTTAAATAATAAATAAAGTGAGACCATAGTTTCTTGCTGATGGTGTTCATGCAAATTGATCTCCCTCCCACCACCACACCCTTTCTTTGCTTCCTTGCAATTTCCATTTACTCCTTCTGTGCCTCCACCTTCACTATGCTACTTGACCCTGGTCCTCCTCTGTCCCCTCTCAAATCTTCAAATTTAGTTTTCATAGTCTGTTTTCCTTCTAGTGATAGAACAGCACATTAACTTGACTCTAGTGTGCTACAACTGCATTCTGTCTGGTTGTGGCTTTTTACACCTCATCATGCATTCACATTTTTGTATTCAGTAGTCTGCACCTCATTATCTGCACAGTAGTCAAAGTTGTAATCATTGGGTGCCAGCCTGGTGGTATGGAGGGCTGAGGTGCCAACATCTACAGTACTTGCTGCTACAGTGGTGACCTGGGTTCAGGAGTTGACTCATGATGCTGGGGTTCAGCCAGGGAGAGAGGATTGAGCATCCAAGGGGCAGCTCTCCTCTCTAATGGAAGGGGTGGCAATCTGCCTTGGCCTTTGGCTGCCACCAGGGGGAGGCCTGGTGATAGTGCAGGCACAAGTGACTTCATAGAAGGGGCTGCAATTCCATAGTGCATGTGTGAATCCATGCACACACACTTATGCCACTGCAGTATTGGCAAGGAAGACAATGGGAAAAGGGACCTGCAGACTATATGACACCCTGCTCATCTCTCCCACCTAAACCACCACCCAGACACCTAGGGGCCACTGGATATGCACTTGGGGAGGTTCGAAGGACCTCTCTCCTCTGGCTCTGCCATGGAGGACAAACCATGGAGGAAGAGCCCCAGGTAGGTCTGTGGGATGTGGCTGCCAGACGGGGGAGGTGGGAACGGATGGACGAGCCACCCATTGTAGTGATTTCTGATTCAGGTTAATTTTGTCTGCTTTTGTTTGACTATTACACTGTAACTGTGTGATTTTTGTCAGTTCCCTTCTGCAACCTGTACCATGGGTCATACATGGAAATGACCTTTGGCTCAGTGTGTGTTTCATGGTCACAGACATTCAAACAGAAACAAACAAACACTGTTTATCTTCATTTCATAAAAATTAAAAAGGTGCACTTTTTATTTAATATAGAAATATACAGTAGGTTGTGGCACAGCAGGAAAAGACCCAGTGGTCCATCCAGTCTGCCCATTTCCCTGCCAACTTCCATGCTTAGCCTAAAGCTGGATGGATTTAGAGATCTGATAGCCCTCATGTCTGATCACCATCCACTTTTCTAAGTAGCCCTTCTCCTCTTCTGCCTGTGAGTCCAACTGTTCCCTTATATCTGTCCAACTTAAGTTTAAACCCCATCAGTCTTGGCTTCAACCATTTATCTGGACAGTTTATTCCATTTACCCACCACCCACTCCATGAAGAACTTCTTCACGTCCCTCCTGAATCTCCCCCTCAGCAGTCTCTACCCATGTCCTCTAGTTACTGTGCCCTTGTTCCTCATGATCAGGACTTTACAATTATATTTAGAATTACATAGTTTATATTTCACTATCCTGAAGTTGAAACACTTTTAAGATGTGGTTAATTTCAATGCAAATCTTTTTATGTGCAGGAATAGTTAATTATCTATAGAAAACTGTATTTTCCAATAAGAAACTGCAAGAGTTCCTGTTACCGTGATAATGTATATCAGTAAAAGTAGGAAATACTGCATTCTGATATGTATATTAATTATGCAAATTAAGTTGCTACTTGCTAAATATGCTTTCCAATTTATGATGGTCTATAATGTTGCAGAATGTCATTTTTTATTAGCAAAACTATTGTATGTTTTTGCTTTCTATCAAAGTTTCAGCAAACTAATGGTAAAATCAATCATTTAACTACACACCTATAAATCTGCCTTTGTTAATAAAAATTCAAAAAGCTAAAATTGTGTATTGGTTTATTACAGTTTGGTATAGGTTCAACCACTTCATGAACTTGTGTTGAAGAACAGTTTGTGAACGGTGTTGAAGAGCATTCAATTTACTTTGATGCATGTTCATGAGCTGTTCATAAACGCTTTTCAAAGTTCATGAGTTGACAAAATTTAGTGCACAAGGGTTAGGCTCCCATTCATTGAAGCCAGTATCCAAACCACTAAATGCATTGGGTGGGACTGTCACAAAAAACTGTTGAAAGGTTGATGTTGTCTTGGGATACCCATTCCTCTCTGGTATGCACAGAGTCAGCAATACTGTTTTTATGTCTGACTCTGGCACTCAGACATGTAGGAGAAGATGCCTGGCAGCATGTGGGAGATCACTAGGTGCTCAGGGCATTGGCCTACCGATTTTTGGCAGATGCTTGAGTCAGGACAGCACCACCTACAATGCATGCTAAATGTGGCACTTGTGCTGCCTGATGAAAAACCACAACCAGTAGAGCAAAGGTAGAAAGGGTGACCCAGAGGCAGCAAGGAAGCCATCAAGCCAGAGAATGGCCAAGAGGCACAAGACAATGAACTATAGTTTGAGAAGGGGTACCTCCAGTACCAAGATTGGATAGACATGGAATCACAGAAGGCTGAGTGAGATGGGGACCAATGGAATCAGATACAGCACCACTAGTGTTTGGGCTAAAAGGTAAAGTAAGTAAAACAGGAACAGATGAACCTTTACATGTTTTAATTGGGGTCCCCAAGTTTTCTTTTTCCCCCTTCCATAGCTGCCCCCATCCATGCACTGAATCAGCTCCTAGCACCATCCTTGCTATTTCTGTCACTTACCATGCCCCCTCCTATTTATGAACTTACCTTCTGAGGTGGGGGTGGTGGGGAGTTACTCAGACTTTCCACCAACTACACAGTTCTGGGGGTGGCAGGTGGGTAGTCTGCAAGATGGGGCCCAAGAGGCTAGCAGCACATCACCCTAGTATGCTAGTGGGCTCCATTGTTCTGTGCCCTGACCCCACCCCCTGGGAGATGCCAGACAATTCTAAGTGCAGGTGACAAGCACGACCATGAACCCCACCAGGCAGTTGGCATCTCCACCCACCCAACACGGTGCTGCTGCATACACCTCTACCTGGGAACACATAGGTGGTAGTCATGCTTCAGCAACAGGGCCCCTCCCTTCCCTGAGGAGGAGAGTGTCTTCTGAGATGATCATTCCTCCTCCCCAGCCAGCCCCCAATGGCCAGAGATTGTTCCTGATCCCGGGTACCCGTTGCCATGAACAGTAGCACTACCGCTGCACTGACATGCCAGCAAAATTTTTTCATTTTTAAACATCTTGTTTGAATCAGATAGTTTACATGAATGTTGACATTACCTTTTGTGAGAGTGGAAGTGGCAGTGATGGAGGGGGAGTCAAAATCCACTTTTTTTCCAGTCATACATCTTGTCCTGCTCCTTCTTCTGGCACACACTGTGATCCTAAGCTGGTCATTGCATCTCTTGTGTTCTTTACTCCTCCCAGCTGTGAAGAGGGCTGAAACAGAGAGGCTTTTCTGAGTACATGTAAGTATGCAACTATCTACAGGCATATAGTGTAAGTACTCATTCCATTTAGGGACAGAACTACATAAGCAATGTATATAGCTATACAGGAATCTATTGTACGTATAGGATGAGATGCTGTTGGAAATAAATGTACTTGCATGATATGGGGAGGTGGGCTCAGGGGGATATAGGCTAATATGCTGGAGTAGGAGGGGCCCATGAACCTAATCAGCTTAGATTTCAGGGCACGGCAGGAAGGTGAAGGGGGAGATTATTCCAGACATTCATGAGTCTGTAGGAGAAGCTATTCAGCCTGGCAGAGGTCTTGACATGGTTGAGGTCATGGGTGTCAGAGTTTCTGACAGAGTAGTTGGGAAGGAGATTAATGGAAGTGAGGTATTAAGTGGGGGGGGTGAAACAGAACTTCAAGATACAGGAGGCATAGAGGAGGAATCACCTCCACTGCAGAGAGGAAAGAGATTGTTCAAAGTATAAAGAACAGGGGTGGAAATAGGGGGGAGCAGTTTAGAGCAAACTGACAGAAATAACAATAAAAGTTGTCCAGTCTAGTCACTGTGAACTTAAAGGTGGTACTGAAGGTATGCTGCACGTTCAGCGACTTTTCAACAGTGAGGTCCCCTATAGCAACTACAGCACAATGTCACAGCAGGGAACCTGCTGGAACCTGCCACTGTCTTTCGGGGGTTCTACACCCCCCAAATCAGCTCTGACTCAGAGTTGAGAATCCTAAGTGGGTGAGTGCGGGGGATGCGAAGTCCCCCGAAGAAAACACCCTTTTCTGTTCAAAACTGGCAGCCAATTGCAAAATGCGGTCTACCTGCTGGTTTTGCTGTCTGGTCTTTTGACAAAATTTTTGTTGATGACCAATCATGGATCTGTACTGAAAGTTGTGAAGTTTATTACGCAGTACATTTCTAAGACTTACCAAGTGTTAAACACTTATGAAACTTTACCTTTAATGGTCAAAGTGGCTTTCTGTTAATCATAAGGGCATTCATTTTATTGTTCCTGATAAGATCTTTCAGAAGATAATAAGCAGAAATAGAGACCAAAATGTCTTTATACATCTATTTATGAAAACATATACTGTAACTATGCACAATTAGATAAAAGTATGCAACGTACTGTGATTGAAATAATGAGAAAAAAGACACAATACAATGTTCAGGTTGCAACAGATTAACATCCTTATGGTATTTTCATGAAAACTACATACATGCAAAAATCAGGGTTCATTATGAATGCAACAAAAGTAAGGAAATGTGACATTAGGATGTTTTGAAGGCTAACTCCACCCAGCCCTTGCACCACCACTTTGAACTCCAACAAATTGAATGCCGAAGTACAATCCAGATTTCAGACATTATGTATGTATGTATTTATGTAATTATTTGTTCCAAGTGTTTCACCAGGATGGGGAAACATATGTTTTATTTATTTGTTTCTTTACCGGGTAGGTGTGCTATACAATGGACCCTTTTCAGGCATGACCCAGGACATAAAGATGGCACATAGGTGAGACATACAGTACAATTACAGTAGAGAACGTGCAGGAAGTAACAAAAAAGTGAATACATAGAATGTTTTTGAATACAGTTGATTAGAAATAAAGTGCAAGAATACAATTGGGGGCAAATAGGATACAATAGATACATTAGAATGCAGTAGATACAATAGATACATTAGAATGCAGTAGATACAATAGATACAAAAAATTAACATCATCAATAAGTAACTCTGTATGAGGAATACAATTACAGTACATGAAATGGCAAACTAACCTGAACATTTCTGGTTTTAACTCAGCTGCTTTAGTGCAATCAGAGAGCACAGAAAGGTCTTCAAAAGGTTTTTTTTCATGTTGTCAAATTTCTTGAAATTTTCTGTCTAATCACTCGTTACCAGTTTATTAGAGCCAGAGACACTGGGCTCAAAAAAGGGAAAACATCAGGGTATTACATAGAAGGTAATTTGTAACCCTAAATATACCTACAGTATGTAGATATAAGATACAGTTAGTATATTCTAGAAGTAATATGCAAGCAATAACACATCACGAGATGTGAGTTATGTCCTGATAAGAGCACGCACAGATGCGTCATAAGGCATGAGGCCTGAGTGGCTGAAGAGGTACCAGTTGGCAGATTACGCCCTGATAAGGACACAGCCAAAGGTGCCTCTTTGCCAATCAGGACCCAGAAAATTCCTGGCCTATTTTATAAGCAAGAAGTAACACACAATGAGGTGTGGGTTATGTGCTAAGAGCACTCCTAGGTGCGTTATAAGGCATGAGGTGCTTATGCACCTGGCCGTGCACTTACCAGGACATAATCCACACCTCGGAGTGTGTTACTGTGCTTATAAAATTGGTCTCCCCAGTAAAAGATTAAAAAAATATGATATTCTCTATACAAAAGCATAAAAAGTAATCCTTGTCTTTCTATTGTAGTGGACATGTTTGATAAACCTTAACTAAGGGACTGTGGTATCTGTCTGTTCCCTCCTCCCCACTCCTACTCAGACACAAAATCATGCACAATATGCTTTTCCTTTTTGTATGTGTGTGATTTTTAATTAGGTAGCAAATGGCCAATGAGTGTAACTGTGAGGAGTGGGAGCACAGGACCTCATCAGACCCTGTACTTAGCAGTTCTCCGATAGTGTCTTTCTGTCTCCCAACCCCACACAAACACGCACAATCTTCCACAATCTGCTTTTTCTTTTTTTCTTGTGTGTGTGCTTTTTGGAATAAGTGAACAAATGCAGAGAGTTTTCCTGTGAGGAGTGGGAGTGAGCATGTCCCTCACCAGTTGCCATATTTAGATCTTTCCTTATTGCGGTTTTGGCTGTTGGCTGTGTAAATAGAAAGTGGGAATGTTAAAAACCAAGCATTTGTCAATGCCGAATGTTTGCTTGCTGGCATTGGCATTGGTAATGTAGGACTTACAGAGCTGCATAATAGGAATGGCAGTGAAGTATTGAACTGAAGCCAATACCACCACCATCCTGCAGATACAGACAGGCATTGGGGTGTGCCTTTAGGTCGTCAGGCATAATGGCCACACAATTTCACCACACCCTATGCTGCAGACACTGACAAGTGTCATGGTGTGCCTTGGGGTCTTTGGCCCTTATGTTCACCCCATTCCATCAGGAAATATGGTGAGATGGGTGCTGTATAGGAGAATGGGGTGAACTTTGGGGCCAAAGAGTCCAAGGCACACCTCGATGCCTCTTACTGGCTGCAGGGTGTGGGTGGGGGTGGAATGGTATGAGCATTAGGCGACAATCCCAAGTCACATCCCTGATGCCTGTCAGTCTCTACAGGGTGGGCGTTATGGTGAAATAGCATACCTCAGGTGTTCGTTAAGTATTTCACTCCAAATTTTCAACATGTTTTTTTTTTGGGAACCCCACCTCATGAACAGTGGCAATATCAGTTCATTAGCCAAAAGCAGATTTTGCACAGTGACTACGCAATTTGGCACCACAGGTGCGAAAACACATTTCGAACAGGATGTGAAAGATGACAGCTGTACTGTTCATGGGGAGGTGTAAAAAATTACAATGTTGAAAATCTGCAGTGAAAATATTAAAAAATTGGTGAAGTCATGAGTGTGCATAAAAACTGTGCAACGCACACCCGTAATGTAATTAGTTTGGGGATTTTTTACAACAGATTGTCAACACAGGCATTTTGGGACCTCCACTCATGAACAGTGTCACTGTGATTTTCTGAATCTGTCCTGAACAGTGATTTCCCACAGCAACAATGCAGTTCTGCGCTGGAAGTGCAGAAACACATTTCGGCCATGGTGTGAAAAATGACAGTTGTACTGTTCATAAGGAAGTGTGGAAAAATGCCAGTGGTGAAAGTCTGGACTGAAAATATTACAAATTCATGAACTAACAAGGGTGCATGGAAACCGCAATGCTCGCTTGTAACACAGTCATTTTATGGACTTTTGTCACCAAATTTTTAACATAGCCATTTTAAGACCTCTGCTCATGAACAGTGTCACTGAGATTTTCTTAATCTGTCCCAGACATTGATTTCGCACACTGACTGTGCCATTGTGCGCTACATGAGGGAAACACATTTTTGGCGAGATGTGAAAAATGACAGCTGTACTGCTCATAAGGAGGTGTGGTAAAATGGCAATGTTGAGAATCTGGAATGAAAATATTAAAAATTTATGAACTTACGAGCGTGCGTAGGAACTGCGCAACACATGCTGGTAAATTAATCATTTTTAGGAATTGTTTCACCAAATTTACAACATAGGGTTTTTGGGGGCCTACCTCATGAACTGTGACACTGCCGTTTCATAAATCGGTCCCAAAAGGTAGTTCCATGCAGTGACTGCAAAATCACCTTTTGGGGCAGATAAACACCATGATGGTGCCAGAATTCATGAGGAGGGGTCCCAAAAATCCCATGTTGAAAATTTGGTGCCAAAATTCAAAAAAATGGCTGAGATATGCATCAAAGTTGAAAAAACCCTATTTATTGCATTATACAGCTTACCGCCATTTCCTCAGTTCGCGGTCGGCTTTGAAGAGTGCAGATGTGTTCTCTGTCCACAGAAGATCATCGCACCAGACTCTGGAGGTAAGTATGGGGTGAGGTGGGGGTGTGGGGAGGTAGGGTGCACAGAAGGTGGGCACGAGTGTGGGGAGGGGGGCAAGACAAGCAACGAGGGACTGTTTTTGGTTTTTAGGTCTTTTTTCCTTTTAGGAAGACGATGTGGGACTTTTGCCACACTGGGGTGGGCTCAAAGCATGGCAGCTGGAACTTTTATTTTCCGGGGGGCCATGGAGCCGACGGGGGATGGGGCACCCCATCGCCCATACAGAGGTTTGCCATGCTGGGGTGGACTCCTAGCATGTCACCTGGAAGTGTGTTGGGGGAGCAGCAGATGGACGTTTGCCACGCTGGGGTGGGGTCCCAGCATGGCACCTGGAAGTGTGTGTGGGGGGGTGCTGGGCCGATGGTGGATTCGGCACCCTCTTTGGCCGTAGTTCACTTCAAACTGAATTTATGTTCCAGGAAGAGAAAGCAGAGATGTATACAAGCAGGATTGCCGGCAATATGCTAATCAACTCTTTGCCGGCAATATGCTAATTTAAACTGTCTTATCGCTGCTCATTGAAGCGGTCTCTCCCTTTCAACTGTATGCCACTGCATTTTCAACTGCTGTCATAGACAGCTGCAGCATTCTTTGGTGAACTGTGGCCAGGCCTGCAAACACACCGACTGAATTGGAAGACAGGATGCCACACCTACAAAAACTCAGATGATGGCACTACGTTTCTTGCACATGCATGCAAGCAAGCATAAAAAATTAATAAACCATCATCTGAAACACCCAGTGGATGAGGGGGACAGGATTGGGTTTCATGAGTTGTGGAGGAGTGGGTCTGAGCTTCATGTTAAAGCCGTGGCACGTGCAATGCTCACCGGATCAGTTTATTTTCGGAACCTGCAGAGGTCACATTTTTCTTTGTATATGAGGGGAAAGGAGTCCAAAAAGTGCTTCTGTGGTCCTGTTGTGCAGTGTAAATGGTGGCTGCAATAACGGACGTTGTGTTGCGGTATGGGGGGATGGGCAGATGGGCTGCTCGGTCACACAGATCTTCATTCTTGGCAACATGATTTCTTTTGTGTGGTGAGTCCTTAGTGGCTGAAGAGGTACCAGTTGGCAGGTTATGCCCTGATAAGGACACAGTCAATGGTACCTCTCAGTCAATCAGGACCCAGAAAATTCCTGACCCATTTTATAAATGAAAATATGTTTTACTAGATCTATTTAGAGAATGCACCTTGTGCAATAGCTTGGAAGAATAGTATGTTACTATTACATAGGATGATTCTCAGTGATTACATTTTATTACTGTGTTTTGATTGGTCTCTTCTGAGACACTACAGGATTCTTTATCTTGGTAAACTTTATTTAGTCAAAAGCAGACTTTCAGGACAAAACTGTTACATTCAGTTAAATGCATCACAGTTAGCACTGTGCATCACATTGTATAAAGTTACCTAAATGACATGAACTATTAGAGTTTTAAGGATATCAATTTAGACAAACCATTTACATCAGTATGAGACTGCCATGAATTCTTGAATGGTATCCTTGTACCTCAGACTCATAGCCCTAGAATTTTCAAGGACTCAGAAACCTGCTGACATTACATTACTGGGAACCAGTCACTTTTCAGTGCTGCCTCCAAAGGTGCCCAAATATTATATCAATCCAGTTGGCCTCTTTCTGAGTAGTGTGTATGTTTCAGTTTCATGCACTGGAGTAGGAACTGAACCCACTGGGCGATTGTGGGGATTGACTCCAATCTCCAGTGCATGCAAGAACCCTCTTCCCCACTGTGTATCCCAGCCTCATTAGGGAATGCATAGCATTTCCCCCACGTCCCCAACCCCTGGGGAGACTTAGTACCACCTTTGTCAGGTCGGCACTTGCAGTGGTTCCTAAGGTCAGTGCCTAGATTTTTGAGATCTCGGTCCAGAAGGTCGCAACTTTAGGACAGGACCAGACCAAGTGGTAGAAGGATCCTCTGTGTGCCTTACATTTTGGGCAATCATCAGGGACTAATGGGTCTATCTTGTGAGCTAAAATAGGGGTAAAGTACATTCTGGGAAGGTAGATTAGGTGGATGGCCCTTAACCCATTATTTACTGAACACATCATTCCCAGTTTTAAGATCCTATCTCAATCTCCCCCTTTGAGTCCCCCAGAGTTCAGCTCTTCCTCCCATTTATGTTTTAATTTTATCAGTGGATCTGGTAAAGCCCCCACCAGTAATTTATAACAACTACTCAATGGTTTTGGTATCAGCTTCAAGGCACCCTCATAAATATTTCTTCAAGGGGTGACTGGGTTAGGTGATAGTTTGGACTCCCCTCAGACAAAGGCATGGTCCTGATTTTGCAATATGTAAAGAAATGTGAGGCCTGCTTGCCAAACCACCTGAGAAGTTGGGGGAATTCCATCAAAGCGTCACCATCGTACAGGTGAGAAAGAAATGACAACCTCCTTCTGGACCACTCCACCAGGACTCTCACCTCCATGAGATGTAAGTCCACTGAGACCTCAGAATGGCTTTTATTGAAGCCTCTGGGGAGAAAGTGTTCCTCTGGCCCAAAAGTTTATGCACTTTCACCTAGACTTTAACCAGATTTCTCGTGAGTGGGTTCTTAATTGATGTTACTTGTTGACTGGCCAGACTGGGGACAAGGACTGAGTGGTATAAGGGCATTTCCCCTTCTCTAGCCTCCAAGTCTGTCCACGCTCACCTGCGTGTATCCCCTGGGGTCAAATCCTCAATGAATGCCAGTTGGGCGGCCGGATAGTATAAGTATAGATTGGGCACACTTAGCCCACCCCTTCACTGAAGACCACAAAGCCTCTTTTTATATCCCAGGGCGTCACCCTTGCCATAATAAGGAGGTGACTGTGCCTTCTAGTGCCTTTATATATTTCATGGGGATTTGAGTAGGAATTGATGGAAATAAGTACAAACATTGGGGCAAAATGCACATTTTAACCAGGTTAGCTCTATCCACTAATGTTAGGGGTAGGGAATGCCACCTCACACATTCACTCCTCACTTTATGAATTAGGGGTTTACAATTAACTTCAGCCAACCTGGACAGCTTACTAGTGAGCTTAATCCCTAGGTACTTTAACTCAGTTATAGGAGTGATCTGGGACACCGCTCTCAGAACTGGTTCCTTATGTTTTCCCGGGGGCAGCCACTCACTCTTACTCCAGTTAATTTTATGCCCCAAAACTGGGCCATAAATTGAGAGCAATTGAGTAAGTGCCTGGAGAGCTTTTTCTGGCCTGGCCAGGAACAGCAGAATATCATCCGCAAAGAGGGATACTACATGTTTCTCTCCCCTCCATTGGAAATCCTCCAAGTCCCCATGACTCCTGATAGGAACAGCCAAGGCATCCATAGTAAGAACATATAAAAGGGGGGATAAGGGACACCCCTGTCTAGTACCTTGTGTGAGGGAGGGGGGGGGGACAAGGTGTCATTAGTCAAGATTTGAGCTTTAGGGGAAGTGTAAAAGGAGCCAATCCATGCTCTAATGTTTAGGCCAAAATTGAATTTTTGGATGACTGCAAACATAAAAGGCCACTTGATGAGATCAAAGGCTTTCTCTGTGTTGAGAGCAAGAAGACCTTGGCTGCTGCCCCATCCGTTCCTGATCGACAGTGAATAATCCTAATTGCGTGCCTCAGGTTGTGCTTGGTCTGCCTACCCCCAACAAATCCCCCCTGATTGGGGTGTACCAATCCTGGGAGAACCCCCTCCAAGCATCTTGCCAAAATCTTGGCTATGATTTTGTAGTCTGCATTTAAAAGTGAAATTGGCCTGTAAGAGTCATAGTTTCTTCGGTCTTTCCAAGGCTTGGGCAACACCGTAATTGTCACCATATACAGGGAAGAGGGGAGAACTCCTTCATCCAGAACCGCACCCACCATTTTGTGCATCAGAGGGTCCAACATTTCCCAGAAAGCCTTATAAAACTCAGACAGGATTCCGTCTGGCCCAGGGGCTTTGCCATGTTTAGTGGCCCACACCGCCCAGCAGAGTTCAGAAAGTGTATTGGGGAATCTAAAATTTCCATCTGCCCAGAAGACATGAGCAGGAGATCTATCATGTCCAGAAATGCCTCCGGGAGAGATCCTCCGGGGCTTGGGTGGTGTAGAGCTCCTGGTAAAAGATGTGGAACACTGAATTAATTTCCTGCTGATTGGCTGTGGTTGTCCCATCCCCTCTTTCTATTTCATGAATGGTCCTTTCCACTCTTTTCTTTTTAAGTTGCCAAGCTAAAAATGTCCCTGATTTGTCTCCCTCAAAGTAGGAGTGAGATTGAAATTAATAGGTCTCTTTCCAGCCTACAAGATGTTGTCTGATTGAGCTTCCCCTTTAGGTGTTGTAATGTTTTAATGCTACCTGGGTTACCCTGGGCCATGGCCTGTTTTTCTATTTCCTCAGTCTCTTTTTTAAAGGCTTCTTCTTTCTGAATCTGTTTTTTCCTAACACGAGACGCATATGAAATGGTCTCTCCTCTCACAAAAGCTTTCATGGTATCCCACCCAGTTTTAGTACAGACCTCTCCAGTGTCATTTAGGGAAATAAACTCTGAGAGCCTTGAAGCTATAGATGACACAAATTGCTTATCACTCAGTATAGTGGGATCCATTCTCCATTGCTGTGCTGGAGGGCCCTCTGGGTTAACCTGTACAACCACCTTTGGGGGGGGGCATTGTCCAAAATCAATATGGGACCATAGCTCACCTCCACAATGCCTCCCAGGAGGGTCAGAGGACAAAACATATAATCCAGTCTTGTGTAGATTTTGTGGGAGTGGGAGTAAAAAGAATACTTCTGATCTTGTGGGTGTTTATACTTCCATATTTTACTTAATCCCCTTTCCCTCCTCATATTGCCCAGGGCTGCTACACTTTTGGGGGAAGGCCTGTTGTGCACTGTTGAGTGATCTAAAACAGGGTCCCAGTACTAGGTGATGAAATCCCCACCTATTATTAAACCCCCCTTATATGGAGCTAGTGCTACCGAAAGGTGATGGAAGAAGTCTGGGGAGTCGAAGAGAGGCCAATAGAGAGACACTAAGGTATACCGGGTTTGCTCCATGGTGGCTTCAGTAATAAGGTATCTACCCTGGGGGTCAGCTGTTACTGAGTGAATCTCCACCTGGAGTGAGGGCTTAAACCAAATAGCCACCCCCCCCAAGCCCTGGAAGTAAAGGGGGCCACTAAAAAGTTACCTTCCCACAAAGTAGCAAGCCTTGCCATCTCCTGTTGCAACACGCACAATTCCTGGATAAAATTAATATCACCCTTAGATTTCTTAATATGAGACCAGACTCTCTTCTGCTTTACCATGGTTTTGTGCCCATTGACATTACATGTCAAAAAAGTTTAATATAATTACAGTATCTTATATGAGTTGTTTGGTCCCTTGAGATTGATAGCCTTACAGTTAGTAACAGTCCCAAATTCACTGGTTTGGTTTTTATCCAACTTAAGCAGTCCCTTCCCAATGCCCACCCTAACTCCAACAACAGCATCACCCTCTAATAAACATAAAACTATCATTAACAATGCAGCTAAACAAACCTTCTCTCCTCCCCAACATCCCCCCTGTAACACAACATCACCACAAACTCCTAAAATTTCCCTCTGCAGCTTTAAAAGCTGAAAATGTCCCAAGTTACACCCCCTTCTCTGAAGTCCCAGAGAGAAATAAACCACTCCAGAACCCAGAAAAGTAAGCAAACCCACCCGAAAAGGGACAATTCCCTTCTCACCCTCCCTCTTTTACTCTTTAACTTCTTCCCACCAATAACAACCCACTACTTTTCATGGATGGAGCTGGGCCATCTATCCATGTACTGTACTTAAATAACAGACTCAGTGGAGTGCATCTCTGCCCCTGAATGAGGATTGGGAGGTTTTAGCCTCATAAAGTGAGGATACCTAGACCCCAGGTAGGGGATCCTGGACTGGTATCCCCCAAGTGGGGCAACCGACCCATTTCCCCCAATCCTCCTTCCCCTGTTCTACTTATTTGGCAGAGAAGTCAGTGATTAGCAGTGTCAGTGGCTCAGTAGGTAGCACACTCGCCTCTGAGGCCAAGAGATCATTGAGCTGTGGGTTCAGTTCCCACATCTGGCACTTGGGTTAATATCCCAGAACTGACAGCGTAGTGCAGCATGAGGGGGTGCTGCACTTCTGAGGTGCCATCTTTCAGATGAGACGTTAAACTGAGGTCCCATCTGCCTGGATTGGTGGTAGTTCAGGTGGATGTTAAAGATCCCATGGCACTTATCAAAAAGAGTAGGGGAATTTCCCTGGTGTCCTGGCCAAATTTCCCTCATTCATTAAAAATACCACCAACAGCTTAATCTGGTTCAAGGTCAGTTGGCATTCATCTGTATCCCCCTCCCTCGATTCGTGCCTGAAAATAGGCAGGATTTGTCTAGTGCACTTACCTGGTCAACAAAAATGAAATAAATAAATTAACATGTCTGAGGGCCTACAGCGAAGGCAGGCTTGGACCCAGCACACAGATGGGGGACTAGGAGGCTTCCAATGCCCAGAAAGACATCAGGCCCACCCAAGCCTGACCGCAATAGGCATGTTCTTGATTTACTTTAATTGTGCATCCAGGTATGTTTGTGTAACCGATTTGTGCCCAGCCCCCACCCCGGCCCCTCAATTGGCGATACCGGAGGCTGGGCAGAAACATTTAGGCCATAAGGCCTTTAAGAAAAGAAGAAAGACAAAACCTTAGAGAACATTTCCCAGCTATGTTTTGCCATAGCTTATATCCCCCCCACACCAATATAAATTCATCAAAGTTAAACTAGCTGTACAATGGCATGTTCATGGGCTATTTCAAAAAAGAGAAACTTTAAACGTGGTGTTAAAACAAAACCAAGGACAATGGTTTTCCGTTTTTACCGGTAACACCGGTAAAAATCACGGAATCCTACTTGGTTTGCGGATTTTGAATTCTTATACTGGTGCCTCACGGAAATTGCATTTCACTGCACAGAATCCCTAATATTTCAGCATATTTTTAAATGTTTTTATTTTCTCTTGCTCTGTCTCCTTCTCACAGCATCAGTCTCCAATTTTCAGAGATCCCTAGGCTGGCTATCCCTTAGCTTTACCCCAGGTAATGCTCAAGAGCTCCTGTGAGCCTGCACCCATCCTGCCTAGGTGCACCCCCCCAGGTGGGAAGGGAGGGGACCCCAGGTCACCCCTCCACAGTCCTTTAATGTGTGTCAGGCAGCCCAGTGGGTCCCTCAAGGAAACTGGTTATGAAGTCTGGGGCAGCTGGGTCCCTTCTTCCAGCAGCTGACATGGGGTGATTGTTATTGGTTTTCTGGTCTCTGTCCCTGAGGGCACCAACACTTGAGGGGATCCAAGGAAGTAGGGCACATAGAGACATGCCGCTACTCCAGATCCTGGCTAGCTTCCTCTCTTCCCAAGTGCTCTGCAGCCTCATTGCACCACCGCCTGTGGTCACCCAGGTGGCAGTAAAGCAGCAGGTCCTGCCAGCCACCATTCCCAGAGGAGGAGAGTGGCCCCCAGCTGCTCAATCCTACTCCCCTGGCCAGGCCTCTAGCAACCCAAATTCACTTTTGATCCTGAGTACCTGGCATTGCAAGCAGTAGTACTACCTCAGGCTATTTACAGTGCTCTGTCAACTATACACCCACTTTGGTATAAGAAAACATAAGCAGATGGAGAGGGAAATAATTCAGTTTTAGTAAAATGTTGCAAAGTGTTCAATGTTCATAATTTGCACTGTAGGTACTGTGCACTATTATTGAAGTCATATATTAAAACATTATATATGGGTGTTATGGCTGACAGTATAGCCTAGTAATTAGAGTAACAAACAGTGATCAAACTGAGTACATTTAGAAGACTTTGGTTTGATTCCCACAACCTTCACTTGCATAATGTGTGACTCTGAGCAAGGCACTTAACCTCCACAGTGCTCCTGGGTCACCTCTGAAAACAGGCAGTTTTGCCTGGTGGGTTTACCCAGTTTACACAAAAATATAAAAAAAAATACCAATATATGTTTACTACATCATACAGTAGTCAGCGTACCATGTAATTTATCTGAGTTGTACTCAGGCTGCCATGATGTTGTATAGGTAAATATAAATGTTCAGATACATTTTGTGTTTTATAAGCTTGTTTTTAGACTTTAGTCAGGTTGTTATTGTATTTTTTGCATATGAACATCTAGAATATATATTGCTAAGCGCAGGATCGCTGTTACCAACTAGTTTATTCAAGTTATAATCAGCAGGGCCATCCAAAATCCTCAGTTGTTTGATTGAAAGCGAGTCTGAATGAAAGTATGTTCACAAGGCACAGGCTGCCTTACTACTTATTTAGGTGAATGGGATAGAAACATAGACTTTGATGGCCCACCTAGTCTGCCCATTTCATCATTTGCACCTTCTCTCCCACCTGTTGTGTCAGTCTCTGTGATAACAAAAAGTTTTCTAACAGACTGCTTTAATAAAAAGCAAATGTTACGTGTTTAAGTGTACTTATGCTTGGCCAGTGAATTTGAAAGCACCTTCAGTGACACACGGAAGGTAAGACCCCAGGGCTGTACGATGCTGGTGAGTAGAGAGGTGCTCAATTCACATCTGAGCTCAAACACGAAAACTGAGAGACACCCTTTTCATGGAGACCAAGGGAAAAAAAAGGAATCCACGTGTTTGTGAGATGCATTAGAAGGTCCTCCACTAATCAATTGTGAATTTTTTTTTAGGTGAAGACACTATTTCAAAGAAGCAAATTCAGGCAGTTTTTTTTTTGTTCCTCCTACCCCCTGGCCATCCACTCCTTCAGGCCTGCCAAGTCCTCCCACCACTGCTGCTGAGTCCCCCCCACCATCCACTGCCCCTTATGGCCATGCTACCAGGCAACCCGAATTAACCCTTCATCGGTGGGCCCCTTTCCCTGTGGGAGGCTAACAAGGGAAGATAATCACCCTAAAGAGCTTCCTGTATATCCCAGGCATGGCAGAGGTCAGAACAGACACATGTGTCTGGGATGTCATGCTTATGGAGGGACCAGAAGCCATCCTCTAGGTAGCCAGCTGGTGTTTTTCCATTTTTGTGGGAGCATGACAGGCCACATGATGTCAAGACACAAGCTGACATCCATCACGCTCTCTTCTGCAATGAGGGCCAATGTGTTGCCATGCCTCCAGACTCCACCTGGGGCCAGCAAATGCTGAGCTGTGAATATACTCTCCCTCCAAGGAGAAGGCGAGTGGTTGTTGGACACTCAAGCCTTCACCCCCCCCCAGCTGGTCTTCCAGCACCCAAACCTATTCCCAAACCCTGGTCAGTGGTGTCACTGGCAGAAATCCAATTCAGGCAGTTAAATGATAGGAAAAAACAAATGTGGTCCACCTTAGTAGTGGTGGTGGTTCCATTTAATTCACATCTGAGTTCTAACAAGCAAAGAGACCCAGTAATTTGTAACATGTGCATGTGGGGTGTGGGTGTTGAAGAAAGGGGATCATAGTGCAGTCACTACTGCCATCACCCCTGAGGGATGTGGACTGCATTGTTGCTACTGCCATCACACCTGAGAGGTGGGGGGGGGGCTGTAGTGCTTCTGCCATAACCACTGGTGGATGGGGAATGCTGTACTGCTGATGTCCCACCTGAAGGATGGGGGCCATAGTGCTGATACTGCCATCACACCTGAGGAATTCGAAATGTGGTACTGCTGCCATCACACTTAATGGATAGGGACCGGAGTGATGCTGCTCCCATCACACCTG